>CM057092.1:5515000-6715000 GCA_029959045.1 Taenioides sp. WSHXM2023
AACTCACCTGCTTCATTCGCTCCCCCTAGCCTCACCCCAGATGGTGTCTCCTCTCAGCAGATGGCTCTTCTACTCTGAAAAAAGAGAAAAAGAAAAACAGAAAAAGAATCATTTAGCCTTTTGGTCCGATCGTGACAGCTCCATGTGCCGGATGTTTCTTATGGTTACTATGGACTTAACTACTACTACTACTACTACTACTACTGCTACTGCTACTACTACTACTATTATTACTACTCCTCCTCCCGTTCCTTAAAATCAGACTCATGTAGCCTGTTGGTGGAGTCGTGACAGCTGTGTGTGCCAGGGCTCTTATGGCTGCTATGGAGGTGGTCACAGTGGTTGGGCTCGTACCACACAGCGAGGTGGTGTTTTGGCCGTTTTTTCTGGTTTGGGCGTTCATGTTGTGTGGGTTTAAAGCCAGATGATGTCGAAGCAGCCTACATGCTGAGTCTGGCACAGCTCAGGTCTTGCTTTTCATTAATCATTCATGAATTCTGTGGTTTTGATACATCGTTTTGTGTGAGACTTTCACAAGTGCCACTGTTTAACTGCAAGTATTCAACAAGAATTCTTAAACAGTTCCACACTTAGGCCTTGACTATTCTTTACCCAGTCACTCTTTTAGAAGAGTAAAAAAGAAACATTAACGCTAGTCATTTATTTTTATCTGGCATAAAACCAAAAATATAATTTGTACTCAACATTCATATGATAGTTTTATATGATAATGTTGTAATAACAATAAAGAAGTCACAATATAAAATTTAAGTATTACGATAATCATGACCATTTAACAATCTATACAACTTTTATTGTTGTAGAAATTGAATTTATTGCTTGTTTCCATGGAGATGTTATTGTTTCACACCACTGAATGTTTCATATTATGACATTAAACTTGTATATCTTCTCTATGGAAATAGTAAAGCCAAGTTACCATAAGATCACTGGAGAAGAGACTGCTGATAGTAAAAGTAGTAATTATTTTAGTAAATACATGAAATTGAATAAATGCAAATGAATTTAAAGCTGACCAATTCTGCAGAATCAACATTTCAGAGCTTTTAATCATGTTATAGTTGTTTCCTTCTCATTTACTCACCTAAAGTTGTATTTGGAGTGATTCGTGCATGTTTGAGCCATTTTTAATCACTTCTTTTCGGTAGTGTTGGGTAACTGGGGTAAAAAAAAAAAAAAAAAAAGAACTCAGTGGCTCGCTAGTGTGATGTGCAGCAACAACAAAGAGCTGCCGACTCTTTGTTGTGATGACGTTTACGCCGTCAGCTCCCATTGGGCACCTCACTTTTCTAATACAGAAGTCAGCGGACGTTTCTTTTAATAAATCCTTTAAAAATGTGCAAATTATAAATACATCTCCCATGGTTAAATGCAGGTTGTGGAATAGTGCACTTTAAAAATGTTTCCTTCTAAAATTCTCACAATTATAATGATTATAATGACCTGAATATCACAATCATATATGAACCCAACAGCCTAAACCAGTAGTCGTAATCGCTCCACAGCCTGCTCTTCCTCCTCAAAGGTCAGTGTGGTTGTGTCCGTGCTGTGGTTTAGCTCGGCTCCACAGGTCTCACTCCAGACTCCCGGGGTGAAACGTGCTAATGAAAGGCTACATCTGACGCGGAGGAGCTCACCATGTCAGGGCTGTACACGACTCCAGCCTGGACACAACATGGCTCCCGCAACCTTTCGTCACCGCAAACCCACGGCTGCAAATGTCACCGCCCTAATCTCCACCTCCTCTGAACAGGGCTGCCCCAACGCCACCACATTAATTACACTGTGTCCTTTAACGATAATGCACTGTAATTATGACAGAAGGGTTAGCGTGGATTTACTGTGCCGCTGTACGGGAGGAGAGATGCTAGCCATAAAGGTTATATATTAGAGTGTTTAGCTCTAGTCAAATGAAGCTCACTGAGGCTAGCCTTTATGGGGTGAATTTGGAGTTTCATGTTAGGAAAAGGAATTGATTTATGGACAAAATAATAAAATAAAACACCAGGATCATACAGAGAGGATTAATACAAACATTTTAAGAAAGAGGCCACAATACAAAGTGAATTGGAGCCCTAGCCCATTGAGCCGGAAGTGCGCCCATGTTTACTTCCTATATGTAGCGCAGTGGCTAGCAGGTTAGCTATATTCATTTGTATATACAAATGTCTATGTCTATGTCTATGGTATTATCACTTTTTTTGCCCAAAATAGACTAAAATGAGCATGTTTTTCATTATGGATGATTTTATTGTATTGAAAACATAGAAAAACATGCATACTTACCCTGAGTGGGCTTGCATCTTCATAAACCTGACTGGAAGACAGCCTTCTCCTGCTGGTTTCCATGGAGATGTTGTTCTTTTGGCAATAATATTCCACAGAAATGGCAAAAAATCTCATCAAAGCGAGCATGGGCATGCTTCCGGCTCCATCGACTCCAGCTCCAATTCACTTTGTATTGAAAAAATGATGCCTCTCTCTCTGTAACTGCAGGGTCGTCATTTTGGTGTAAAAATGTTCATATTAACCCAGTCTGCGTGATCCTGGTGTTTTTATTTTGTTATTTTGTCTGTAAATCTATTCCTATTTCTAACATGGAACTCCGCGCTAAATTCGTCTCTGTAACCGCCAGCCTTGTTGAGCTTCATTTGACTGGAGCCAAACGCTGAGTTACATCACATTCCCTTATAGTCCGCTTCTTTATACAGTCTATGATCTATGTTCATGGAGAATGTTCCAAAGTATGGTTTTAACTTTCTGTTTCCATGGAATCGTGCAGTTGACTTTCTGTAGTCCACAAAAGTAAAGTTTTACAAATCACAATAAATATCAGATTCTGTCTAATATGCCATCATTTTTTTGTTCTAATGAATAAAGTAGTCAAAGTTAGTTTGAGTATCTATTAGTAACTAGATACTGATTTTGATTTAATTTTCTTTTTTAAACCACAGAGTAGAGCTCTCCAAATAATAAAAATACAAAGCTAGATGTTTATTGTGTCTAGAATGAGAACAGATCTTATTGAAATAAAAAAAAACATTATTCAGGATTAAACTAGCCGATCGGACAACACCACAATAGATTCTTATTCAAGAATCTTTCAATTAAAAATATTTTACAAAATTATAGTTACAAAAAGATACCTTAAACTATGCAGTATTAAAGAAGACTCGTTGTGTCGATTCTGTGAGGAAGAAGAGGAGGATATAATGCATGCATTTTACCATTGTCTGTATGTGTCACAGTTTTGGATTTCAATTCAAAAATGGTAGAAGGAATTCAGAATCACTCTAGAGATTAGCCCCATAAATATAATTGTTGGTGTGCTAAATAAATTTTCATCAAAACTAGTCAACACCATTATTTTAGTGGGGAAAATCTTGATTTTCAAAGCTGTTAATAAGGTGGACCTATGTTTGGAACACTTTAAAAATAAATTAAATCTACAATTCATAACTGAAAAAAATTATAGCTACTAATAATAATAGGTTGTTCTTACACTCCAAAAAATGGAAACCATTAAAATGGGACTTAAAATGTGGTTCTGAATTCTGAAACATTATAACTTATTGCATATTTAGACGCATGTTTGTCCACGTCAAGAAGTTGTGGGGCTGTGGCTTTGAACCTTTGGTGTGGGACCTGTGGTTGGGATGGGGGCTTCAGGTGCTTGTCTTGTCTTGTCAGTTTGTTTTGTTCTGTTGTGTCCTGGCTATTTCTGTGTGTCTGTTGTATGTGCCCTGTCCGTTTTGTCTGTCCTGTCTGTGTCTTGGCTGCTTTGTTCTGTTTCAGTCTGCTTCGTCTGTTCCGTCTGTGTGTGTTTTTTGTCTGTTTTGTCTTTTTATGGAGTTCTTGTTTGTCCTGTTTTTTGTTTATATTCTGTTTATATATATATATATATATATATATATATATATATATATATATATATATATATATATATATATATATATATATATAAACAGAATATAAAAAATCAAGTTCTGCGCATATATATATATATATATATATATATATATATATATATATATATATATATATATATATATATATATATATATATATATATATATATATATATATAAGGTTCCAAATCACTCCACCCACACACTGGTATCGTTATGTTGATGATAATTTCTCAAAAATCAAAATTCAAGATTTGGAACCTTTTACTGCACACATCAATTCTGTAGATCCGAACATCAAATTCACACGTGAAGATGCCAAGGACAACACATTGGCCTTCTTAGATTGTGCAGTAACGATAAGAGAAGACCGGCGACTCCAGGTAGAGGTCTTCAGGAAGCCCACACACACCGACCAATATCTGCTTTTTGATTCACACCACCCACTTCAGCACAAACTGGGAGTCATTCGGACATTACATCACAGGGCCCAAGTGGTTCCTACAAGCGCAGAGGGAAAGGAGAAAGAAGAACAACACGTGGAGAAAGCCCTCTCCGTTTGTGGATATTCTAAATGGGCTTTCAATAAAACGAAGAGAACAAAGAAACAGGACAACAGAGAACCAGAGCCCAGGAGAAGGGGTGTAACTATTCCTTACCTGGCTGGCGTTTCCGAAAAACTACAGAGGATCTTCAGACAACAAGAAATCCCAGTCTATTTCAAACCCACAAACACTTTAAGACAAAAACTGGTCCATCCTAAGGACAAAACTCCGAGCCACAAACAAAGCAATGTGGTCTACTCCATTCAGTGTAGTGAAGACTGCAGTGAGCGCTACATTGGAGAAACAAAACAGCCACTTCACAAAAAGATGTATCAACACAGACGGGAAAACCAGGGTGGGCCGCAATCTGCCGTACATCTCCACCTAAAAGCCACAGGCCACTCCTTTGAGGACAGCGAGGTCCAGATCTTGGCCAGAGAAAAGAACTGGTTTGAGAGGGGAGTTAAAGAAGCTATTTTTGTCAAGAAAGAGAATCCTTCCTTGAACAGAAATGGGGGTCTCAGACATCATTTGTCTCCCATCTATAACTCTATCCTCAAACCTAAATCAAAACAAACTGGGAAAACAATGGGACTAGCCAGGACAGGTCCAGAGGTGTGAAAACACCCATCATGGCCCTGAATGGATATGCTAACTACTCCCCCACTCCCACTCCATATTGAATAAGACTCACATGACTAACAGAAACTGTTAACAACTCCATATTGTATCACCTGACCAACTGAAACTGTATTTAAATATGTGTTGTCTCAGAGTAATTTTCATTGTAATTAAGCTCCTCCCTTCCTACAGATATAAAGCAGTGTCCGCCAGCATCTGACCAGAACTGAGGAAGCAGCTTGGATGAGCTGCGAAACGTATTCAACCAAATAAACTATGTCCAGTTGACAAATTAAATTTTCTCCTTTTTTTGCCATATATGTATATATATATATATATATATATATATATATATATATATATATATATATATATATATATATATATATATATATATATATATATAAAAATGTGTTCCTCACCTTCCACGGTGGTTGGTCTCTCTCACCCTCATCAGCTCGGGCCCTCTACCAGAGTCCTGGGAGCTTGAGAGTTCTGCGCAGTATTTTTGCTGTTCCTAGTACTGTGCTTTTCTGGACTGAGATGTCTGATGTTTTTCCGGGTATCTGCTTTAGCCACTCTTCCAGTTTGGGGGTTACAGCCCTGAGTGCTCCGATCACCACAGGCACCACTGATGCCTTCACCTTCCAGGCCTTCTCCAGCTCTTCCTTGAGCCCCTGGTATTTGTCTAGTTTCTCGTGTTCCTTTTTCCTGATATTACCATCGCTTGGTATTGCAATGTCCACCACCACGGCTTTGTTCTGTTGCTTATCCACCACCACTATGTCTGGTTGGTTTGTCATCACCATTCTGTCAGTCTGTATCTGGAGGTCCCACAGGACCTTGGCACGCTCATTCTCCACAACCTTTGGGGGAGTTCCCCACCTTGACCTTGGGGTCTCCAGCCCGTACTCTGCACAGATGTTTCTGTACACTATACCCGCCACTTGGTTGTGTCGCTCCATGTATGCTTTCCCTGCCAGAATCTTACACCCTGCAGTTATGTGCTGGACTGTCTCAGGAGCCTCTTTGCACAACCTACACCTTGGGTCTTGTCTGGTGTGGTAGATCTGAGCCTCTATTGCTCGGGTGCTCAAGGCCTGCTCCTGTGCAGCCAGGATGAGGGCCTCTGTGCTGTCCTTCAGACCAGCCCTCTCCAGCCATTGGTACGATTTCTTAATATCAGCCACTTCAGTTATGCTTGGGTGGTACGCTCCATGTAGGGGCTTGTCCTTCCATGATGGTCCTTCCAGCACCTCTTCCTCTGAGCTCCACTGTCTGAGGCATTCCCTGAGCACATCATCTGTTTGGGCCTTATCCTTGATGTACTTATGGATTTTGACTGTTTTATCCAGGACAGTGGTTCCCACACTCACTAGTCCTCGGCCTCCTTCCTTCCGGCTCGCATACAGTCTCAGGGTGCTGGATTTGGGATGGAACCCTCCATGCATGGTCAGGAGCTTTCGTGTCTTAACGTCTGTGGTCTGTATCTCCTCCTTTGGCCAGCTTATGATTCGTGCAGGGTATATGATCACTGGCAGGGCGTGGCTGTTTATTGCCTGTCCCTTATTCTTGCCATTGAGCTGGCTTCTTAGAACTTGCCTTACTCGTTGCAGGTATTTGGCCGTAGCTGCTTTCCTTGTTGCCTCTTCAAGGTTGCCATTTGCTTGTGGGATACCAAGGTACTTGTAACTGTCCTCAATGTCTGCTATTGTTCCCTCTGGGAGTGAGACCCCCTCTGTGTGGACTACCTTTCCTCTCTTTGTCACCATCCTACTACATTTCTCGAGCCCGAATGACATTCCAATGTCTGTGCTGTAGATCCTGGTGGTGTGGATCAGTGAGTCGATGTCCCGCTCACTCTTAGCGTACAGCTTGATGTCATCCATGTAGAGGAGGTGGTTGATGGTGGCCCCGTTTCTGAGTTGGTATCCATAGCCAGTGCGGTCAATGATTTGGCTGAGGGGGTTCAGACCTATGCAGAACAGCAGTGGGGACAGTGCATCTCCTTGGTATATGCCACATTTGATGGCCACTTGTGCAATTGGCTTGCCATTGGCTTCAAGGATGGTTTTCCACAACCGCATTGAGTTTGCAATGAACGCCCTTAGCGTCCGATTGATATTGTACAACTCCAAGCACTCAGTGATCCATGTGTGTGGCATTGAGTCATAGGCTTTCTTGTAATCAATCCAGGCAGTGCACAGGTTGGTCTGACGGGTTCTGCAGTCATGGGCGACTGTTTGGTCAACCAGGAGCTGGTGTTTGGCTCCTCTGGTGTTTTTGCCGATGCCCTTCTGTGCTGTGCTCATGTATTAATCCATGTGCCCACTTATCTTAGCCGCAATGATGCCTGACATGAGCTTCCATGTTGTGGAGAGACAGGTTATTGGCCGATAGTTGGATGGGACTGTACCCTTTGAGGGATCCTTCAGGATCAGGATCGTACGCCCTTGGGTTAGCCATTCAGGATGAGTCCCATCCCTTAGCAGCTGGTTCATTTGTGCTGCCAGGCGCTCATGGAGAGCCGTGAACCTCTTTAGCCAGTACGCATGGATCATGTCAGGGCCAGGTGCTGTCCAGTTTTTCATGCCTGAGACTCTTTCCTGAATGTCTGCCACTGTGATGGTGACTGGGTCTTGTTCAGGGAGGTTGCTGTGGTCTTCCCTCTGAGCCACCAGCCACTGTGCATCGGTGTTATGTGATGCCTCCCTCTCCCATATGCCCTTCCAGTACCTTTCAGTCTCCAGCCTTGGGGGGTCTGCTCTGGTGTTATCCCCCTGCCATTGAGGGTACACTTTCGCAGGTTGTGTTGCGAAGAGGCGGTTTATTCGTCTGGCTTCATTTTCCCGCTTGTACCTCTTTAGGCGGCTGGCTAAGGCTTGCAGCCTTTGCTTGGCAGTTTCGAGTGCTTCAGGTATGGGCATCTGACTGTACCTCCTGGGTACTTGTTTTTTCATTGCACCTTTCTTGGCCTCTGACAATTGGCTCACTTCTCTCCGCGCCTCCTTGATTTTGCCCTCTAACTGTCTTTTCCATGGTGGGTATTGTCTCTCATGGCTCCCACGGTTGCTCTTATAGCCCAGCACCCCATAGGATCACTGCTGCTGAAGTGTATATCAGCTCATTGGTTTCAGTGATGGTTGTGGTAGGGATCGCTCTCAGTGCTGCATTCACATTTTCTAGGAGACTTTCAGATGGTACTTCACTTAGCCTCTGTAACTGGCGTCGGGGTTGCCTTGTGTTCATTCGGCCCATGATCTTATCTTTCAGGTCAGTCGCTGCCTCATTCAACGTGATACTTATTGGGGCTTCGGACCCAATCTCTGGTTGGGGAGTTGGTGTTAACTCCCTTCTGACCTGGCGTCCTGGCTCCCCCTTGCTGTAGCATTTGTGTTGTACCTCGTCAATCTCTAGTTGTGATAGCAGTTGCCGTTTGTGGATGTTGGAACACTGAGCTACTAGTTGTTTGGCCGTTAGCTTGGACTGTGGGTTTCGAAGTAACCATTTCTCCCACATCCTGTTCATGTAACCCCTCTGACTAGGGTTACTGGAGTAGTAGCATTCCAACAGAGCCTTGTTATCGCATCTCGCCCATTTCCGCCTCATTGTTCCAGTAGCCCATTTTTTTTATTTTTTTTTTTATATTATTATTATTTTTTTTGTATTTACTGTTATGTTGATGTTCTGTATGGTTGACTATGGTTGACTAAGATTGTATCACAGAAAATTAATTAAAAAAAACAAACAAAAAAAACAAAAAACAGCCGATCGGAGAGACACACTGTACCTTCTTGTATTTCTAACCAAAGCTCGTGTTTCTCAGCGTGGCTCATGGGGCACGAAAACAGCACCACACATTATATTTGTATACTCCAAATGGGCAATTTTGTGCCGTTGAAGGAGAAGGTGTTTGAAGAAGTTTTTTGTTCTTATAACCCTTCTCTCGCAGATGCAGTCTAATGGTTATGGAACTGCAGTTGGCACCAGTGACAAGCTTAATTTGGGCGGAGGATCGTCCCGTGTCCTGACGGACAGCCAATTGGATCCTCTGGCTCAGGGCTGGTGAAATTTTTTTTACTACTACTACTTGACTTTTTTTTCCCTATAACTCTCAGGATCTTTTAAGAAGTTTAAAATGACCGTCTTACTACGTCCATCTTCAGCAGCAATGGCATGCTGTGAGAGGCCTTGCTGATGCAGCTCAACAATCCAACCGCGTCAAAGAGAGAAAGCTTTTGTGCCTTTGCCATCAGGAGGTTGTGACAGTGTGGATACCTGACAAAATGAAACTGAATCCACATTTTTGCAAAGATTCTTTTAAAGGCCGTGGTCTTAAACATTTGATCATCTGATAAACAGACTATTCCAGGTTAATGGTTGTTTGCAATAAATACTCAAATTTTGTTCTTGTGTCACTCACATTTCTTCTTTTTGCATTTTGAAGCATTACTTAGAACCTTCTTAAGATCCAACAGTGCAAAATATGAATTCTTGCAGTTTTTCAACTGGTCTTAAAATTTTAATCAGGAGTGTATTAGTTGACCAAACATTGTATTTATGATAAAGGTTTAAATGAGACAAGAGCAGAGAGGAGAAGTGAGTGAAGGAGTGCGTTAGCTGAAGATTTTGTTTATACAAATGCATGGCCCATTTTACGCTATTTTCGGACTTATGTGATAATGTTGTTTCCTCATCACAAACATACCTGCAGTTGTGTTTTGCTTAACACACAAATCCTGCATATTTCAGCTGAGTTTGTATCTCATACAGAAAATTCTGTCATGTGGTAATGCATACAGCTCTTCTGTGTTTCCACTCCATACAACTTCACCTAAATCATTTGGATCATTTCAGCACCAAAAGACTCTATTCACCAGGAAGACATTTGGAAACATGTGATGACGACTTCCGACGGGCTCTGTTCATGGTAGTAAGGCTGACAAAATCTAGGAAAAATTAGAAAATGGCCCAGTTTTCTTCATCTTCATGCCATTGTAGCGTTCCGTTATGTTTGGCTAATCCACATTTTCAACCATACCTCAGTTTTCATAATTTCCCCACTGACACACAACTCCGAGCACACTGGGTCCTTGCGATTAGAAGAGATGAGGGCGCCAAATTCCAGATGAGTCCAAACAACACATATGTATGCAGTCTTCATTTTACCGCTGACGACATTTTTATTTTAATGGGTTTTATCACAGTCTGTAGGCGAGCCCAGTGTCAGGAACTACACCGGAAGTTATCATTGCATGTTTCCAAACGTTTTCTTGATTTGTGACATAAGTGAATAGAGCCTATATTGCCAATCTCGACTGAACTAAAAGTAAAGCTCTGTGTAGCTGTTCTCATTAAAATCGCTTCATGACATCACAAGGTGAAACAGAACATTTTGAGCTTTGATGATGTAGACTAATAAGAAACGTGTGAATGAAACAAGGAGTTGGGTTGCCCTCTCCGGGTGGGTGTAGAGTCCTTGCCTCAAGTGGAGGAGTTCAAGTATCTCGGAGTCCTGTCACGAGTGAGGGGAGGATGGAGCGTGAGATTGACAGGCGGATTGGTGCAGCGTCGGCAGTGATGTGGTCATGATCACGATTCACAAGTTTACTTTGTGTTTATATTGTTTCCTAGTATTTTTTTTCTGTCAGGTTCCTTAATTTGGTCTTAAAATGTCCGTATTAATCTGCTCTACATGATCCTGGTGCTTTTATTTTGCTGTTTTGTTTGTAAATCAATTTCTATTCCTAATATGGAACTCTGCTACAAATTCGCACCTATAACTGCTAACCTCAGTGAGCTTCATTTGACTGGAGCTGAACGCTATGGCTGACGTCACACTCCCGTGGTCCACTTCTTTGTACACTCTGTGATTTGACACTGGCGACCCACTATGACAACTGATATTACACGTTTTTACTAATAAATATTTGCAAGAAATTGGTTAAAATATGGGTTACTTATTCCGCAAATTGTGCTTCCTCCACAGATCGCACAGCAACTAGATCTGTATTTAAGCTGCGCCGAGTGTTAGCGGTAGCATTAGCCCCAATCTATAAACAGCTGCAGATCCAATACTTGAACAATACGTGTCCCCGGTGGTGCCAGATCCATGGTTTGCTCAGAAAACTAGACACAATTTTAAGAGCTGAAAAATACTGCAGCTGAAATAGTCACAATATTGTCACTCTAGTCAACCTAATGTGGCAGCTGTGAAAGAAAGGGCATCTGGCGGAAAAGTGGCTGTTTAGAAATGTGGATTGAAAGGGCCTGTATTACACAATTTTCTGATCCATGTTATAATGTTTCCTCATCACAAACATACTGTACCTGGAGTTGTGTTTTGTTTCATTCACACGTTTAACACACAAAACGCTGCAGATTTAGACTGAGTTCTTCTCTCATACAGAAAACACTCTGTTCCACCTTGTGATGTCATGTGGTAATACAGGAAGTGCTCCACTGTGTGTTTAAACTCCATACACTTTCACTAGAATCATTTGGATAATTTCAGCACTAGAATTGCCAAACTCTACTGAACAAAAGATAAAAGGTAGCTGTAAACTTGAAAACTACCATTTCATGACATTACAAGGTGGAACAGAGCATTTTGAGTTTTGGAGATGTAGACAGACTAATAATAAATGATCACTTAAACGTGTGAATGAAACAAAACACAACTCCAAGTATGTTTTTGATGAGGTAATAGCATTATAACATGGCTTAAAGCTCACAAGAGGCAATTTTGTGTGATATGGGACCTTTAAAATAAATGAACACTCTGAAAGTGAATTTGGAGTTGTTTTTCATCCCCAAAATCCTCTAAAAAGTCGATACGATGTTGAAGGATGTCTGAAGCCAGAGGGAGCACTCGGGGGGACAGCCAAAGGCACTTGGAGGAAATACCCATAATGCTTTTCTGCACACTTCAGTCTGTTTTGTGATTCCCTGGAAACCCACAGTGAAAAGATGTTAGCGGACCTCTGGAGCTCTGCATGAGATTATTGTTCACGATTTATAGTTTACAGTAAGAGTAAGTGCACACTAAAGGGAGAGTGTGAGACAGCAGGTGTCTGTGGTAATATTTCAAAGACACGGTTTATGCAAAATTGACTTTGAACCATGTCATAATTGTTTCCTTTCTCATTTGCCCACTCGGAGTTGTATTTAGAGTGATTCATGCATGTTTGAGTCATCTTCTATTTTATTCAAAAGGCTGGATGCCGGACATATGCGGAACAGTGCGGTTGGTTGAACAGGTAGTCCTACTTCAGACTCCGCCCCTGCAGCCAGGTGTTTGTGATCAGAAACACTTTCATTCCATGTGATGTCATGTACTACATGTGATGTCATGTACTACATGACATCACATGGAATGAAAGTGTTTCTGATCACAAACAGTTTTTTGAGTTTTTTACTGTTTTGGACCAGAAAGCTGCAGAGTTACCTCGTTTGAACAAGAATTGTCAAAAAGTCACAATCTGATTCACAATAGAAGCTCTGAAACAGGAGGTCCCAGAGCAGCTCCACTTACTCCAGAGCGAGGAGAGTATGGTGTGAACGCAGCCAATCTCGGACCGACGTACTCAAGTAACTGTGTGGCTGCAGGTGAGTCTAGGTCTGTCTGCGCAGGTGAGTCTGGGTCTGTCTGTGCAGGTGAGTCTGGGTCTGTCTGTGCAGGTGAGTGTGGGTCTGTTTGTCTGCAGGTGAGTCTGGGTCTGTCTACGCAGGTGAGTCTAGGTCTGTCTGCGCAGGTGAGTCTGGGTCTGTCTGCAGGTGAGCCTGGGTCTGTCTGCAGGTGAGCCTGGGTCTGTCTGCAGGTGAGCCTGGGTCTGTCTACGCAGGTGAGTCTGGATCTGTCTGTGCAGGTGAGTCTGGGTCTGTCTGCGCAGGTGAGTCTGGGTCTGTCTGCGCAGGTGAGTCTGGGTCTGTCTGCACAGTTGAGCCTTGGTCTGTTTGTGTGTCGTTTAAAAAGCTTTTTCTCTTCTGCCACCAGCATGTATAATCCTCAAAATTTATTTAGCCACAGGTAAAAAAAAAAAAAAAATATGAAAAAGCGTAGACAGCGTAGAGAGGAAGCAAGCGTGCACGTGCATATTCACTGCTCTGCTCGCTTGAAGCTCGTTGTCATAGAAATAAGTTCTATGATCAGCTAATGGCCTTTCAAGTAGCTCATGTGTTTGGGGTGAATGATGCGTGGTGCATGTGAACAAGACCAACTCAAAAATAAATTAAACAGAATTAGATCTAGAAAACCCCCTCATAATGCAGGATTACTCACACATGATTGAACAAAACAAAACACAACTCCAGGTATGTTTTTGAGGAAGTAATAAAAATTGAACATGGCTTAAAGCTTAGATGCGTTCACTTTGTCTAATGTAGGACTTTTAAGTGCTTGGATCAAAAATCTAACTTTTAAAACTAAATAGTAATTTCTCCTCCACTTGTCAACCATCTGACCATCTGTGTAACTACTGCTGATCCACCAGAGATTTAAATCTCCTCTGGCACGTCCCCACTGACTAATGGTCCACATCAGAAAGTCTTAAAAAATGACAGCAGCATTACAGTAGATGTGTTTTTCAAGGACAAGGGAATTTGGAAATACAAATGTGGTGTAGACAATTCTCTAAATGGTTTGAAATGATCTGAAATTACTTTAAATAAAGCCTTCTTCGTGGAATAGCAGAGATGGAAATGGGTAGTCAGACTAGTCAAATACAGTGATGATAGTAGCAGCATTTGTTGTCTCAACAAAAGAGAGCTAGCCTATAATAAAACTAGCAGGCTATATTTTTACAGGCTATAATTTCCGCTCTCAAATACCAACATGGAGTTTAATAGTTCCGGCCACTTTGAAGCCTGCTGAAGTTCCGGAAGTAAATTTCACATTTTTTCCCCAAAGGAATCAATCTGTAATGGCCCCTGTTCATATTGTTCAGGAAGAAAGGGGACGGACTCTCAGTGGAATTTTCACAATTACAGCTGCCACTTGATATGCTCAGATATTTAAATTATATACAGTAGTTTCAGCTTAAATTGATGTGTAGCATTATTCGGTTTCTCACGCTTGGTACTTTAGCAAATATTAAAGAAGCCATATTACACTATTTTCTGATCTATGTTATAATGTTGTTTCCTCATCACAAACAGACCTGGAATTTTGTTTTGTTTCATTCACATGTTTAACACACAAACCCTGCAGATTTAGGCTGAGTTCTTCTCCCAAACTGAAAACAGTGTTCCATATTGTGATATACAGGAAGTGCTCTACTGTGTTTTTAAACTCCATACACCTTCATGAGAATCTTTTCAGCCCTGGAATTGCCAATCTCTACTGATCTAAAGGCTCTGTTCATTTGAAAACTACCACTTCATGACATCACAAGCGGGAACAGAGCATTTTGATCGGAGATGTAGACAGACTAATAATAAACTGTTATTCAAACATGAGTGAATGAAACAAAACATAAGTTTCTGATGACGTAACAATATTCTACCTCAAAGAGCCCATTTTGTATAATATGTTAGCATTAAACAAAGAGGAACCGTGTGTTATGCAGATTTAACACACAACGCGGTCGTTGAACACCATGACACACTGGAGTGGTGTTCTTCTGCGAACTTTAACAGACAAATCAGGCGCGTTCATTCCCCGAGGTTGCTCCCACTAGCATTAGCAACAGATTTGATTGACAGCGTTGCTAAGCACCCGCTTCCTGCTAAACCAGTGGTGCAGGTGGGAAGGGGCGTTACCTTCAACAGCCTCACTCTGGATTGGCTCTTTGGTTGCTATGGTACTTGCGGTCAGAATTCCAAATATGGAATTTAGCTCCAAATTTGCCCCTATAACTGCTCTCCTTGATGAGCTTCATTTGACTGGAGCCAAACGTCATGTGTGACATCAGATTCACTTAGTCGACTTCTTTATACAGTCTGTCTACGTGTAAGATACGCATGTTTTATAATGCTGTCGTCATCTCTTAGATGTGATATGCGTACGGGCCATGTTCCTGTCAGTATTTACATGGCGACTCTCCATCACACATGGTGTTTTCAAAGGCAGAACGTGATAACAACACTGTGATGGAAGTCACACTGTAAAGCTGAGGCTGCGTGACGTTTGCAGACATCTCCCTCGTTCACACTCAATACGCCAAAGTCGAGCACGCACACCAAATGACATGGTTTTAACAACACTGTGTTATTATCAGCAAAGGTGACGCTTACGTAACGTTTAAACCTTAAACTGGATACAAGAGCTGCTATAAGGGCTACAGATTCACCAGAGCATAGGCTTTGTGTCACCTGTATTCATGTAACTTTAGAGGAAAATGGGCTTATATTGACATTGTGAAACAGATTTTATAAACTCATCTTTTTATTGCTAAAGATATTTTGAGAAACATCCATTCTTACTGTGAGCAAGGTCTCTTCTCCACAGATCTGACCTGTTAGTTACCCTGGTCTGTGATCTACTCGTCTCCGTGGTGTTAAAGACATTGTGCTCGTCTGCTCTATAGTTATAATTTATGACATTCGTGGATCATTATGTTTTAATGTAGACATTTTAAATCGTAATAATAATCTAAAACAACTTAAAAGAACCAAGATATACAGACAGTTACATATACAACGCTGCCAAATCCAAGATGTATCACTGATTAAGAAAAAATAAAACTGGAAAATGAAGTAAGTACAGATCAGTGGACATGTACCCATGGTGAAAATAAGCGATTAAAGATGACTCAAACATGCATGAATCACTCCAAATACAACTTCAAGAGTACACGAGAATGAAACAACTATAACACGGTTAAAAGCTCTGAAAATCATAGGCCATACTGCTTTAAATGCAGTACCGTGGAAATTCCTGGCAACACAATAAAAATCTCCATGGAGACAAGCAGGTGACAGACGCTCCAGCAAGAAAGTTACAGAGTGCCCCTTTAATCCAAACTGCCTATGTGTGTCACAACTCAACAAGGAAAAGGAATTCCAGGAGAAGGTTTAACAATGATTTATTGCAGGAATTGTGAGATTTTGCAGGGATTGGAGGCAGGTTCGGGAGCAGCAGGTAAGAGATTTAGGCAGGGTTGAAATGGCTGGAGCTGGGGGTGGAGCAGGACCAAGCAGGCTGACAGAAGAGCTGGAGCAGAGAACAGACAGCAGGTAAGTAAAAATGCAAAAAACTCGCTTGGCGAAGATTCAAAAGAGTAAATGTTCACCACGTAGGTTAACTGACTATCTGGCAGAGGCAGCGTGGAGAGCTCAGGCTTTTATTCTGGTGAGATGAGAGAGCAGGAGGAGCCATGGTCGTGCCCAGCCAGTTCCAAATAAGGTAACAGAAGAGTGTACCGTGACAATGTGTGCTTTGTGTCTGTGTTGTGCGTGCCCTTTGGTTTGGCACCAACCTGAGTTATGTGTACGTAAAATATGTTAAAAGTAGATAGTTATTTGTTAATTGAAAAGCCTCCAGCAAACATTGTTGAAAATGTGCTGCCTCAACTAAAACAATAGATTCCTCCGCCAACCATCTGTACTGGGAAAAAACACATTTTGTTCAAATACATGGGAAAAATCAGACAGTTACTCTTACAATTAGTGTACCGATACTTTTTGCTCCTTACTACTTGAGATATTTTTGGACCACTACTTTATACTTCTCCTTGAGTATTATTTTGTGTACAATTTTTGGACTACTGTACGCACTTGGTCAACTGGTGTCAAGAATTTGGTGCTTTACTCAGAAATAGTTGGGAATCGGCTCTTAATCTCCAAAGCTCAAAATGCTCCACCTTGTGATGTCATGCAGTTGTACAGTCCCCTCCAAAAGTATTGGAACAGCAAAGCAAATTCTCTTATTTTTGTTGTTCACTGAAGACATTTGGGCTGAAGATCAAAAGAAGAGTATGAGACAAGAGTTCAGAATGTCAGCTTTAATTTCCTGGTATTTACACTTAGATGTGTTAAACAACTTAGGATATATCAACGTTTGTATTACACCACAGCATTTTTAGGTGAGCAAAAGTAAAGGAAAAAAAATCTTAAAGTAAATAAAATTATTTAATATTTGGTGGCAAAACCCTTGCATGCAATAACTGCCTCAAGCCTGCGACCCATCGACATCACCAAACTGTTGCACTCTTCATTTGTGATGCTATTCCAGGCTTTTACCGCAGCTGCAGGTTCTATCGGGTTAAAGTCAGGTGACTGACTTCAGCCAGTCTAAAACCTTCCACTTTTTTAATAAGAAATGCAGTCTTGCAGTTAAGAAGTAGACTAGTCCTGCAGAGCTATTTAATGCTTGAACAATGAACCTTAAAGGCAATACCTGGTCAAGGAGAAACACTGGTCAGTCACATGTTCCAATAGTTCTGCTCACTTGAAAAAGGTTGGTATGTCCCGAGTTGTTTAACACATCCAAATGTAAATACCAGGCAATAAAAGCTGACATTCTGACCTCTTGTCTCATACTCATCTTTTGAACCCAAATGTCTTCAGTGAACAACAAAAATAAGAGAATTTGCCTTGCTGTTCCAATACTTTTCGAGGGGACTGTAGCTTTCAATTTAACAGTTACCTTTTACCTTCAGTTCTGTAGAGATTGACAGTTCCAAGGCTGAAATATTCCAAAAGTGTTTTGGGTTTGAGAGAAGAACTCAAACTAAATATGCAGGGCTTGTGTGTTAAATGTGTGAATGAAACAAAACACAATTCTAGGTATGTTTGTGATGAGGAAACATTATAACATAGATCAGAAAAAAAAATTAAAAAAATACTACTACTACTTGGAGTACAGTTTTTAACTGTAGGGAATCGGCTCTTTATATCACATTTCTATTATCAAGTTCTTTTAGATCAGACTATAATAATGATCCATCGGTGTTATATAGCAGGCAAAAAGCACAATAATTTAAAGGTGCACTGCGTAACTTTTTCTGGTAGTGGGACCTTCTTATACCCATGGAGATATTACTGCTTTGTCTGGAATGTTCCACAGTGCAGTAGATGGCTTTGCACTAGCTTGCAAATATTCATTTACAGGTGTTTTTAATGCTCAAATTGAAAAACATGCTTTCTTCCTCCACAGATTTGACCTGTAACTTGCTTCCTGCCTGTCTCCGTGGAGATAAACTAGCTTAATACTATACTGTGGAACATTCCAGGCAATGTAACAGCATCTCTATGGATATAAGAAGGTAAGAAAAAGTTACATAGTGCAGCTTGAAAAATAAAAGTTGGTTGATCTTATAATCTTGGCCATTGCTTTCTACAAGATGTCAATGTAACAGGAAGTGCTTGTAGGCTGTTGTGTTTACGTTTTTTGTGATTATGCAGTGTGTGTGTGTGTGTGTGTGTGTGTGTGTGTGTGTGTGTGTGTGTGTGTGTGTGTGTTGCGTGTGTGTGTGTGTGTGTGTGTGTGTGTACCGTAGTAACAGTAAACAGACTTGACCAAAACACAGCGCTCCCAATGGGAAGTGCCTCCATGTCTGTTTTCCCTTTTCAGCTTTGGGGCCCTCAGGGAAAGTCTGCTTGGCATCAGAGAAAACTACTCCTCTCAGGATAACTCAACTTCTTTAATTCATTCAGGCTATTCTTGTGTTATTCTTGTGACTGTACATATACTGCTCGCTACCGGGTTGCAAATAGGAAGTGAGCATGGGCACGCTTCCAGCTTCATCGACTCTGGCTCCAAGTTATTTTATACTGAAAAATGTATGCCTCACTCGTGGTAACTGCAGTGAGCCTTGTCAATTTGGTTAAAATGATGATATTAATGCTTTCTACATGATCCCAGTGTTTGTATTTTGCTATTTTGTCTTTAAATCAACATATGAACATTATTAGACGAGCCTTCTTTCCCTGAGGCTGCTCCAGCTAGCATTAACAACAGCTCTGTTAATGCTAAACAAAATAAAGTAAAACATAATGATAATAAAAATACAACGCAACACTGTACAAGAGGCTACGACACTATTATGCACAGTAAGTGGCTATAGGCCTAAGTACATTACAGCATATGGACAACAATAAATATGAATTAAAGTCTCTTCAGCGTATTGTACGAGAGGAGATCCCCATTAAACCTGCTGTGAAGGACATGCACTTTATATGTGAGCGTAATAGCTTTTACACTATAGCCACAGTCTGCAACCCTGTGTGGTCCTATGGCACTAATCATGACCATTACTATCACCATCTCCCCTCTTTTTGGCCTGAGATTTGGCCTCATTAAGTTTTATGACTTAAACACGTCTGTGAACACTGAAGTGCATCGCTCTGGCATGTAAGGAGTCAGTTTTTCATACAGAATCCCTGGTGGGGGCCATTACCTCGTGTTTTCAGAGCTATTTTAGAGACTGGAGTTATTTGTGTACTTTGAGCCACGCATTAACGCCCCGCTGTGGTCTGGCTCTCCCTGGAGCGAGCACTCAGTCCCTCAAGAGGCTGAGAACATGAGAGAGACGAGAGAGGTGGGTGAGAGATGAAGAGGTGGGAGCTACTGCATTCAAATTAGCTTATATTTATTTACATGCAGAAGTTTTTAAGCTGTCATCTGTAAGTGTATATGTTTTTTTCTTACCAGTAGATATCAGATGTGAACCCTCTCCCCTTCCCCTCACCTATGCTCTCTGCTCTTCTTCTGAAAGGCCAAAGCTGTCAGACAGCAGTAACAAAGGGGCATCTAGTGGTGATTTGTAAGAATACAACTGGGCCAGGTTAGCAACTATTTAAGATGGGCTTACACTGTGCGATTTTTGGCCCTTTTTGAACCGATTTTTCACTTGTGAGACTGTTTTTGGGGTAACAAGAACCGATTAATACCTCACGACCAGCTCCCAATCGGCAATCATAGGTCGCAAGAATAGCAAACCTGTTTGAAATCCAGTCGCCTCTTGTGAGGGTTTCGCAATGTTGAAGTAGTTCCATGAGCTGATTTGCCAGAATCTGCCACACAGAAGCAGAACGAAAGGGTATGAAGTTGGTGGAGGACCATGGCAAGCCAGCGAGTGATTTGGACACAAGCAATGGAGGCTCAGCTAAGTGAGTTTTGGCAGGTTCACCCAAGCCTTTTCAGTGTGGCCTCACAAGGCTACCATGACCGCAAAGAGAGGCAGCGCATCTGTCTTTTGCCAGCATTGTGTCTCCGCACTTTCGTGGTTTTCTACTTTATATTTCCGATTTAAGAACTCCACATGTCGTGATGTGGACGTACAGTGTCTGCAGGCAGGTCGCATCTGAGGATCATATAGTGTGAGAACATGAATTGTGAGCTGCAATTTGGTCATACAGTTTGAGCTGGGGCTGAGGGAAACAATCGGAAATATCGCACAGTGTACGCCCGGTTTTAGTGAGACTTTGCAGCTGATGTCATCAACATTCCCTGGATGTGTGGTGCGAACTGTAGGCAAGCTCTGTCTGCTCTGTTACTGAAGTTAGAGTTAATCTGAGGTTTCTTTAAACACAATCTGACCAGAACAAACTGATTTAGCTGGAACTACAACAAGTGAGCTGATTTGTGCTGTTAAACAAGGCTCTCATAAGTAAAATTACAGTCACAAGCTGCAAGCGTTAGCCAACAGTTTTTCTGTTAGTCACTCTCACTTTTATCCCAAAAATCAAACCCCTAAACAGGACCATGAATGCTCGTATTGATCACAGGCTCCTGAAAATGTGCTGTTAAATCCATTTTGTATTTTTTCGTGGGTTTTCAAATGATTTTAAATCTTTTTTGACAGTGTTTGCTAATTTATTCATTGTGTCACCATGGTAACAGAAGAACATTCAGCCATACAGATACATGTAGAACACCACCATCGTGTTGTCACTGCAAATTATCAATTGAAGACAAGCAGAATGAGTTAAAAACTAGCCAGACCCCTTCTAGTTGATTTCAAGTGCATTGTATTTTTAACAAATTATATGCCTAACTTTGTAATGGCTTATGGAGTGAACCGACTCTAATTATTTGGCTATGTATTATTTTATCATATGTTTAATTTTAATGTGGTTTTCTCTAGCACTAGAAACTGTCTACGTTACCTCTGTCCGGATAGTGTACCAGCTTTGTCCTGTCAGAAGAAGACCACAATTCTCTCTCCTCGCTTCCTTCTCCTTGATTCCTCTCCTTGATTCTTAATTTTTCAGCTGTCAATCAAATGTGTCATATTAAGCAGTGTCCCAAAGAAAACCACAAACAGAAGGAGTAAACATTAGGACTTAAAGAGCAGACATCAGAGAAAAGAATCAAACTTTCTTGATCTCAGTGAGGAGTTTAGATCCTCTCTCCTCGCTGTGTCTCCTCTGTGGGCGGGACTTCCTCACCATTTCCTGCAGAATTGAGGAGAGGAATCAAGGAGAAGGAAGCGAGGAAAAAGAAATGAGACATGGACCAGATGAGTCTGAACAAAGGTCAGGTGAGGAAGAGAGGAGGGAGATTACACATCTGCCTTCTACTGTAAGAAAAAGGAAAATCAACGTTCCAATGTTATGTTTTCTTACTATCCTGTAATTGGTTCCAGATTAATGGAATAGTATATAATTTAAGTACAATCAAAAATGTATAGGAAATCGGCTCCTAATACCTCATTGGGCATTGCAAAGGGAAATCAGCTCACGTTTTTTTTATACACAGGTGTTAAATAGCAGACAAAAGCAGAAATGTGAAATGTCTTCTTTAAAA
Organism: Taenioides sp. WSHXM2023; assembly: GCA_029959045.1. Lineage (NCBI taxonomy): Eukaryota > Metazoa > Chordata > Actinopteri > Gobiiformes > Gobiidae > Taenioides > Taenioides sp. WSHXM2023. The sequence goes on from CM057092.1 coordinate 5,536,786, forward strand.
ATAAAAGATGGTTGACGTTATAATTTGTTTGGCTGTTTTTCCTATTGATTTCTATAAGATTACAATATAAGTAATAAGTATAACAAAGTAAAAAGTATAAGAAATACGCACATGTACGCAGTTTATGTGAATGAAATGAATGAAAACAATAACAGACTGTGAAATAGACCACAAAAATGCAGAAATATGAGTTAAATGAGTTACATAACAACCCAGACATGTTCATAATGTCTGTCGAATATGTAAACAATGTATTTTAACGTCATGGAAATGAAACCAAACTCAAAACACACACGAGTGACAGTTTTGAATATCCTATTATTCTCAATTATAATTTAAGAATGGTAGTGTGTCAGTTAAAGGTCCTACTGTATATTACGCCAAACTGACTCTTGTGAGCTTTAACCCTTTTATGTTTCAAATGGAATCTTTTTCTGAACCCTTTGGAGGTTCAGACAAATGGCTGGACTCTTTGTGAAGCTGAGGCTCTAGAGTTTTGGCCTCTGCTGTCCTCTAACTGTGTCTGTACTCTCATTTTAAGTAGGAACAAGCTCTACACAGAGGAAAGTCAGATTTCAAATTCTGTCTACATTTTGAGGGGTAAATATAAGAATAGGTGAAAAAAAAAAAAGCTGAAGCAGATCTCCCTAAGCATGAGATTTAGTTTCGAGGCAAAGAAGTCCATATATTCCTATATATTTTTTTATTTGTGGGTTTGGAGTACAAACTGGTTCAGATTCAGGTTGATTTGACTGAAAATAAGTGGGTTACAGATTTCCATTAATGTTTCATGTGTCCATGAGATTGAGAGTTCTCTTTTATCAGAAGCTGGACAAACAGAAATAAATTAAGAAAAAGTACAAGTAAAGTAAAAGTACAAATATCACCCTCCTCGGAACATGAATGGGTTAAGTCATGTTATAATGTTGTTACCTCCTCAAAATACACCTGGAGTTGTTTTGTTTAATTCACACATGGGTCATTCCGTGTGGTTTCACCAGATGGTGGTTGCAACACAATTTTCAAATTAGTCTTAAATTTGTATGTCACTAGATAGTAACAAAAGTACTTTCTATGCAAAATTGTAGACCTGTAGCTCAAATAGTTACTGAGTTGTGGGGGTCTGAAATTTCCAGAATTTGGGCTATAAATAGCCAAGAAAAGCCTCGCCAGGGTTTTTGGCATCTTTAAGGGGTCAATTCTCAGCCTTTAGACATACCAGAGAGCTGTAAGTTGGTATACAAGTCCTCTGCATGTAGCTAGTGCTCCACAAACATCCCCAGATGTTTCCCTACATCCTGCAGGCCATGGGGGCTTGCTAAAAATGCCAAAAATTAAGAAAAACCTACTCGCGAGTGGGGTTTGGGGCCTTAAAAGTACTAGAAATACTGCACAGAAGTGTTCTGACACCCCTGGGTTCCATTCTACACAAACTTGTGTGATAACTTAGCAATCTGGGGCTTTCTAGGTACGTCAGGTTGGAAAATATGAGCTCCCAAAGTTGGACGAGATTTTCTAATTGGCTGTTTTTGGTGGCAAAAATCTCCATGTGGGACAGGTGCCAGAGACCCCAACTTTTTCTAAAAGACAGTTCCATCGGTCTTCTATCACTGTACAAAAAAGCAGCAGGGTTATATTTGTAGTTACTGAGATATTCTCACTCAAAATGGCATGGGTGGTGCCAAAATCGTTTTTTGCTTTTCAGTGTTATAAGTTGAGACACATGTATTAATGACCATTCCAGTGATAGTTTCAAGTTTACTAAATATATTATTCTCTTTTCAGTAACTGATTGGTGGAGGTGACTACATGTACTTTCAAAATATTCCAATTTTGTAATAATTGTATCTATTAAATTAGTTGTATATAGCCTATGCTTTTCTCTTTTCAGAGTTCAGTTCCATGCAGACGGGTGTTGCCCAAGAGTTCTGTTTCTGCCTTAATTAACAAACATTGTGGTGTTGGTGTGAAGTAGTCTGTAGTTTTACAAAGATCAGCCCAGTTTGATGATGTGGAGGTCAAGTTCATGCACCCCCATGGACCTGCAGCATCATTCAAATGGCCTCAACAAGATGACATTTGCTGGGTTCCATTGTGCCATGTTCTTGGTACTGTACCCACACCTCACACAACCAGAAGAGCAAGACAATACAAGCTTGACTCAAAAGCAAGAAAAGAAGTTGAAAAGTCCTTTCAGAGCTTCTTATCTAACAGACTAACATAACTTAGGAACAGGTTATTTTGCTTGTAAGATGACATTGTACAATTAAATTTAACATGTTTAATCCCACTGCACAGATACTGTAAAATTCAAAATTATTATTATTGCTATTTTAAAATTAATCAATAATGAAAATTCAAGGTAGTACATGAAATTTGTATGTGTATGTTTAATTACATATGTATGTAAATGTACCTGTACATTACAAATCGGTGTCAACATGTCCACAGGGATGCCCCTAAGCTAGACCTTGTGACACAAAAAGGGCATTATACTTTTTGAAAGTAGTCATCTTTAACAATTAACATTTCAAAAAGAACAAAATATACATAATGCTGCCATTGGAATGACTACTAATACTTAATCCCAATTTAAAGTACTGAAAAGCAAAAAACGATTTTGGCACCACCCATGCCATTTTGAGTGAGAATATCTCAGTAACTACAAATATAACCCTGCTGCTTTTTTGTACAGTGATAGAAGACCGATGGAACTGTCTTTGAGAAAAAGTTGGGGTCTCTGGCACCTGTCCCACATGGAGATTTTTGCCACCAAAAACAGCCAATTAAAAATCTCGTCCAACTTTGGGAGCTCATATTTTCCAACCTGACGTACCTAGAAAGCCCCAGATTGCTAAGTTATCACACAAGTTTGTGTAGAATGGAACCCAGGGGTGTCAGAACACTTCTGTGCAGTATTTCTAGTACTTTTAAGGCCCCAAACCCCACTCGCGAGTAGGTTTTTCTTAATTTTTGGCATTTTTAGCAAGCCCCCATGGCCTGTAGGGTGTAGGGAAACACCTGGGGATGTTTGTGGAGCACTAGCTACATACAGAGGACTTGTATACCAACTTACAGCTCTCTGGTATGTCTAGAGGCTGAGAATTGACCCCTTAAAGATGCCAAAAACCCTGGCGAGGCTTTTCTTGGCTATTTATAGCCCAAATTCTGAAAATTTCAGACCCCCACAACTCAGTAACTATTTGAGCTACAGGTCTACAATTTTACATAGAAAGTACTTTTGTTACTATCTAGTGACATACAAATTTGAGACTAATTTGAAAATGGTGCAGCAACACTCCCAAGGAATATCTGGTCATTTCACTTGGAATGACCCACATGTTTGAATAACCCTTTATTATTAGTCTGTCTACATCTCCAAAGCTCAAAATGCTCTGTTCTACCTTGTGATGTCATGAAGCTGTAGGTTACCTAACAGCCACAAACATGCAAAAATATCAGTTACATTTTAGACCCAGACACTTAAATAGTGTCAATAAATTATAAACAATGTAGTTTATTGTCATAGAAATGCAAACTCAAAATACTAACAAGTGACAGTTTTTTGCATATCCTACTATTCTCCGTTATAATTTAAGAATGGTAGCGTGTCAGTGAATCCACTTTCACTGCATAGAATCTGGTCCAACAGGACAAAAAAACCCAAGAGCATCTCCAAAGCTCGGGGTTTGGCTCAGTCTTCTCCACTGGCAGGACACTTAGTCACTTCTGCAGTGTGTGGGAGAAAATGCCACTGAGAGACATCGAAAATACATTTCAGAGTGATTCACAGCAGTTACGCGGCGTTACATGGAACAATAATAGGTATGATGAGACATGAGACCAAAATGAGCAAGTGCCATTGGTTCCAGATTGTATTAATGGAACAGTATCTCATTTAGCTACACTTTAATTTACTCAAAACTACCAATGGATCGCGTGATCTTACAAAAACGTGTAAAATCCAGTAAGAGATGATTCATTGCTATTAAAAAAAAAAAAAAAAAAAAAAAAAAACAGATGGAAGATAGAAGGACATTTCAATTCTATGTTGCTGTACCTGATTTTCACTGTCTTAAAGATGCACTGCATAACTTTTCAGGTTGAGGGTCTGCTGTTGCTTTGCCTTTAACGTTGTACCGCTTATCCGGGGGTTGGGTCGCGGGGGCAACAGTCTAAGCAGGGACTCCCAGACTTCCCTCACCCCGGACACTTACTCCAGCTCTTCCAGTGGGACTCCAAGGAGTACCCAGGCCAGCTGAGAGACATAGGCCCTCTAGTGTGTCCTGGGTCTTCCCCGGGGCCTCCTCTCGGTGGGTATTAAACGTATATAAGATTTTTTTTTTTTCAATTATGGGTGATTTTTTTGGTCTTAAGTACATTTAAAAACATGCATTCTTACTGTGAGTGGGGGCCCCTCTTCACAGATCTCACCTGTAAATTGGCTTAGTGGTGTCTCCTGCTTGTTTCTATGGAGACTGAAAAGTTCAATGCCATATTTTGGAATTTCGAAGATAAAGCAATAACATCTCCATGGAAACAAGTAATTGGTGAGAACTGTACCAATGGGCGACAGTAGCTCAGTTGTTAAAGAGTGTATCCACTGAGCTGAAGGTTGGCGGTTCAAATCCCGTTCTCGACCTAAACGTCATTGGTAGAGCGGTCAGATCCACTGATTGGCGGTGTGGTTCCTTGAAAAGCATTTTGAGGGCCTTGAAGGTGGAAAAGCGCTGTATAAAAATATGACCATTTCCCAGAAAAGTTACACGGTGCACTTTAAAAAACATAAAAAACAGAACTAGTACATTTTAAACAGTTTGCAGGTCATCCTAATTATTCACCAAATGAGTTTAAAAGTGCTTTTCACAACCGTTAGAGACCAGTGTGGAGTTTTGCCATCATGGTCTGTGCACTTCCTGATTATCGGACAATAAAACACTTCATAATTAGAGGCAGACAGCACGGGGGTGTTCTACATGTATCTCTAATGGTGGAATGTTTAGCAGTTAATAGGGTTAATAGGGTGACACAATGCACACACTAGTGAACACTATCAAAATGTTTTAAGATAGTCTGAAAACTCAAGAAAAAACTCAGTCAGTTCTTTCTGGTCACATTGCGTTAAAGCACAGATTAAAGTCTAATAGAGCCTCAGACAGAGCAGACCCTACAGTTAGCGTCACACCCCCAGGGAATATTGATGGCATGAGCTGCAAAGTATCAGTAGTGTTACATATTTCACCAAAAGGCACTGGGACTATGTTAACCTTTTCATGCTGTATTTTCTGCTCCATTTTAATAAAATTCAAGTTAAAGTGAAAGTTTGTAGAGTTTGGTCCTATATGAGCCAGATCAGACCTCACTTTGTGTGGACTCAAATAACATAGGCATAACACACCTGGGTATTAGGTCTCCATGGAAACAAGAAACAACCAGGAAGCAAGGAGAAAATGACCAAGGGAAGGAGACAGGGAAGGAGCTAAGAAACGAGCTAGAGAAGGTTGCTTGGGATTTCTTTTCTCTCCCATTCTGTAATATTCTGAAGTCTGTAGAGCAGTTTTATAACATAGGTTTATATATATTGTACAACGTTGCGTTCAGGTCGTCAGTGCGCACACTTTTTACATTGGGTCCGACTCAATTCGACATCACCTGTACAAAATACATATGTTTTTATGCTTTTCAAAATGGCCACTGATTTGCAGGTTGGCGACGCCCACAGCTGTTCATTTGAAGTCACAATATTGATTAAAACAGCTTCAGAATATCATAACATTTTCATTTATATGGATTTTTGCTGCTGAAATACAACTATGTAACATTTCTGAACCCTGTTGTTATGACTCTGAATCTGAATGTTTGGAATAATTACAATTAAATACAGGGGGTAGGTGAAAATTGACATTATCAGAGCACTGAATATTCAAATTTAGAATACTGGATTACTAGTGTTGTACTACTCGCGACCAGTTTCGAGACAATTTTTTATGGTCTTAGTCTCGGCTCGGACTCAAGCGCATATGGACTCGGTCTTGAAGGCGCTTGGACTCGGTCTTGCGTCGGACTCAAGGTCTGACACTCTCATAAAAGTGCACAAATGCATCTGTTTGTCACGATGGGCGTTTGGTTTGGGAAATGTGCAGAGGCTGTAAGATAATGAAACTGTAAATGTTAGGTACTTGAAAAAACCCAATTGATTAACTTTGAAGCAGTTTTCTGTCAGTGAAAGTCGATTGAAGAAGGGGTTCTCAAACTGTTGGTGATGGTGGAAAAAAAGGGGCGTTTTTTTAGCTTATTTTAGGCCTAAATGAACATTAATCAGATCAAATGGAGATAGAGCTATAAAAATGATATATATATGAGCCAAAATAACTGTAAAATACAAATAAATGTAGAAAATGACAAAAACGGTCTCGATTTGGTCTCGATGGGCTGTAGTCTCGGTCTCAACTTTTAAAAGTCTTGGTCTTGTCTCGGTCTCGACTCTCAGAGGTCTTGGTCTTGTCCTGGTCTCGATTAGTGCCGTCTTGACTACAACACTAAGGATTACTCAAATCTGCATGAATCAACTAAACTACTGTATATATCTATTAAATCTATTGGTGTGAGAATTCTGTTTTAAGAAATCATACACTTTTATAGACTTTTTCATAATGTGTCCCTTTTAAAGTAATTGAAAGTGAGCTATTCATTGACTCAGACCTGTATCTTTTAGAGGTGAAACTTTTACTTTTGGCTCACCGTAAGAATAAGCAGAAATGTCACTGAAAGAAAGTGGTTAGAACAGAATTCTCCAGACACGGCTCAGATCTGCGAGGTCGTCTCCGGCGGTGCTCGGGTAATTTATCAAAGGTCAAAGGTCACAGGCTGAGGTGGCTCTATTGATTCACACGTTTTTAATCCCGACTATTTGAGATCCGCTCGGTAAATGTGTGCTTTCATGCTTACGGAGGAGGACCACCCACACAACAGCAAAGACTCGACAACAAGAAATGGAGAACTAGCATGGAATATCATAACCAATGACTTTATATTGGTTACTCTAATTTAAAAATGACTAAATTACAACTTATGTGAGTGTGTTCTTAAACATGCACAATGTAACTTTTCTGGAGGAGGGTACACCACCTGATCGCATTGTCTTGAACGTTCCAAAGTATGGCATTAAGGCCGGACACTACAGGCAAAATTCTTTGGACAGTTTTGTTTCTTAGCATTTAAGTGTTCATGTGGAAAATATTTCAGTATTTAATTTAAACAACCGACCTCCCTAGAGTTATATGGGACATTGTAACTTCTGTTTTTCTGAAAATGCATTTTCCCCTCACAGGGACACAAGGTTCAACCCTTAAAGCAGCACCTACACACGCCACACTTTACAGTCTTGTACTTAACACGATTTTGACGACGCATACTGAAGGATTTGTTGATATCTAATTCCAAGTCTGATTTATTCAACTTGTAACTCAAAAAAAAAAGCTAAATTTGAATTTTTAGGCATATTTTTAGTCAGAAAGTTTACTCAAATTCTAAAATCTCTCCAAAATCACCTATATTTTTCCGTATTTTATATGTTAGCACCATGTTTATACACACAAAATGCCTTATTTTTTTTTATATAAAAACATTGCATGATGAAAAACTTAATATATGCTATAATATAATGATATGTTTTTCCTTACATTTATGTGAGTAAACTACAGGAGAAAGATTTGTTTCTATTCACCTGCAGTGTCTCGCCTTAAACCTCTATCTATCTCTATGGAGACAAGCAGGTGACTCTTCCAAGCTAAGTTACAGGTCAGATCTGTGAAGAGGCTAGCTCACTCACAGTCATAATGCAGGTTTTAAGGTATCTTTGAGCCTTAAAAATACTTATGATTGAATTATGCAAGAAACTATTTCTACTGATTGCACTTTAAGCTATCTTGTTTTTCCATTTCTCCAATTTTACAGCGATTTAGAGAAAGAAAGACACAGATAGAGAGAGAAAGCAAGAGTGTAAGTCTGGCGTCTCAGGTTATCAGTATGTAGTGTTAATGACTGTGATGGTGCATATCACACTACACCGCACTACATAGGCAGATAATGTATCCAGCTTGTGTCTATGGAAATATCATTTATTTCCCCGGAATGTTCCACAGTACAGCATTAATCTGAACTATCATGTGCAAATACAATACTGGCAACATTTTGATGGATTGAACATCAGCCCCAAAATATCAGTTTAGTCCCATTTTGGTCTATACATTGGTGTAATTACACGACTGAGCAGACGGTAACTGCATTTCCATTGACTAACAAATCTAAATTTGTCATCAGTTTAAAAACAACAAACAAACAAACAAAAAAAACACTTGTTTGTTGATAAAATGATTTTCGCTTGCAATAGGTAGTTTTCTGGAAATAGCGAAATAGACGTATTTCACAAAACTACAAGCAAAATCGAAGAAGTGCAAAACAAGAAGTAACGTTAGTAATCGAGAATGGCACGGCTTGTTTGAACGAACAAGGAGACTGAAAACTTTTTAAATTTGATTCGGGACCCCTACCTCCCAAAAGCACTTCATACGCACCACTACCAAGTGTGTTGCTTCCATAAGAAGACACTGACAACACCTCTTCAGATTAATTATGATCGCCACTGCTCTGGTCGAGAAATTAATATATTTGGTGTAAATAAAACATGGATCTATTGAAATCAAAGTATTGTTTACATCCGTCACCATGTTTGAACCCGTAAACAAACAGATGGAAATGTAGAGTTGAATCAGATTTAGAAAAGTTAATGCCGTAGTTGCAGAATTGTGCTTTTTTCTACATTTGAAAACAGATCGATAAAGTTTTGCGAAATTGTTTAATGGAAACGCAGTTAATGTTGGCCCATAACACCTTGTCATATTTTTCAAAGCTGTTCTGTAATTTTTTTTACTAAACGCATTTGGATTTTTTTTTTTTTTTTTTGTGTTTAAAAGTGCACTATGTAACTTTTCAATTGGAGGTCCGTCACCTGCTTGTTTCTATGGAGATAAATCATTGCTCTGCCTTGAATGTTCCACAGTGTGACATTAAACAGCTCTACTTTACATTTATTCAGTTACAGGTGGTTTTATAGCTCAAAAATACCTACAGTCCCTGACAAAAGTCTTGTCGCTTATCCATTTTGTAGAAACAAAAGCTTATAACCTGACTTTAAATTAATCGATTGGTTTTAGAAATGTCTCATATGAAAGCTAAAACCCTCCCAAATTATGCTCAATATACTAAAATAAATTTGCTTCACTGAAGAAAGATTGATCATTTAATGAACACAGAAAGGTCAGATTTTGGCAAGACAAAAGTCTTGTCGCCTACAGAAAATTGAACAAATAATGTACTTCAAATACAAAAATATGTTGCATAACGTCAGTGAATTAAGTAGTGGTGCTGTGAGATCCATATTTAATATCTTGTATGACTTCCATGAGCTTGAAGGACTGCATCCATGCGGTTCGACAATGATTCATACAATTTGTTGATGAAGTCATCAGGAATAGCAAAGAAAGCAGTCTTACATGCCTCCCAGAGTTCATCAAGATTCTTTGGTTTTGCCTTCCATGCTTCCTCTTTCATTCTACCCCAGACATGCTCAATGATGTTCATGTCTGGTGACTGGCTGGCCAGTCCTGGAGCATCTTGATCTTCTTCGCCTTGAGGAACTTTGATGTAGAGATAGAAGTATGCGATGGAGCACCATCCTGCTGCAAAATTTGACCCCTTTTATGGTTGGGAATGTAAGAGGTAGCTAATACTTCTTGATATTTTAGGCTATTGATATTGCCTTCCACCCTGCAAATGTCTCACACACCCCCATACTGGATGTAACCCCAGACCATGATTTTTCCGCCACCAAACTTAACTGTTTTCTGGGTGAATCTTGGATCCATGCGGGCTCCAGTAGGTCTCCTGCAATATTTGCGGCGGCTGTGATGTAATTCAACCGAGGATTCATCTGAGAAATCCACCTTCTGCCACTTTTCCAGTGTCCATCCTTTTAGCAGGCTGTGGGCCTTGGCAAATGCCACACGGTTTTTTAATTGCCTTTTGTTTAGTGCTGGTTTCTGTGCACTGATTCGACCATGGAGGCCATTTCGAGACAGAATTGTACAAACTGTTCTGGTTGACACAGGGACTTGAGGTGACCAGGCCTGGTGGAGCTCTGCTGCAGTGGAAAATGGGCTGGCCTTGGATTTTCAAATCAACAAACGGTCCTCCCGAGCAGTTGTCTTGCGGGGTCTGCCGGACCTGGGCTTGTCAAAAACATCTCCAGTCTTTTCAGATCTTTTTCTTATTCTTTGTACTTGACGCTGAGACACATTGAAGGTGTCAGCCACCTCAGCAGTGGATCTGGTCTTCAGCCTCTTGATAATTAACGCTTTGGTCTCAGGGTGGAGCTTAGGCATGTTGTCAGAGGTCAAGTTGCAGTTGATGTGAAGGTCTGGTGTGCTGGGGTTCTTTTTATACACACCCACTAATTGATTGATCAGTAACTGATCACAGGTGAGGCTGTAATCTAGGATTGGGTGCATCATATGACAAGGCGACAAGACTTTTGTCTTGCCAAAATCTGACCTTTCTGTGTTCATTAAATGATCAATCTTTCTTCAGTGAAGCAAATTTATTTTAGCATATTGAGCATAATTTGGGAGGGTTTTAGCTTTCATATGAGACATTTCTAAAACCAATCGATTAATTTAAAGTCAGGTTATAAGCTTTTGTTTCTACAAAATGGATAAGCGACAAGACTTTTGTCAGGGACTGTAGAAAAACAGGCATTCTGACTGTGAGCGGGGTCGCCTCTCCACAGATCTGACCTGTAACTTGGTCTGGTTTGGTCTCCATGAAGATAGAAAGGTTTAACGCCATACTGTGAAACATTCCAGACAAAGCAATGACATCTCCATGGAGAAAAGCATTTGATGGACCCTCCACCAGAAAAGTTATGGTATCGTTTGATGTCAGGTATTGGTAGATTCTTAAAGTCATAATACTGATATCGGTATCGGGACAGAAAAAGCTGGTTCGGTGCATCCCTAACCTTTACGGACACAAGCACGTGATGACGACAACATGCCAAGTTACAGGTCAGATCTGTGAAGAGGTGACCCCAACCACAATAAGAATACATGTTTTTTCCAAGTTCATTTTGAGCAATGAAGACACTGAATAATTGAATAAATGCAAAATATGTAAATGTAATGCCATACTGTTTAATGCATACAAAGCATTGTGGAGAGAAAATGTTGACAGACCCAAGCAAAACATCTCAGAGTGCTCTTTAAAAAGTTGTATTAGTACACTGATAGGTCTTTTTCCAATTTAAAGAGGAGCTATTATGAAAAGTCAATTTCTTTGAGCTTTCTACCACGTTATAACACTCACTCATCAAAACAAGTGGTTTTATCTGTCATCCATGCATGTTTGAGTAATCTTGCGATCTCTCCTGGGCCCTGTTCGAACCCTCTTTACCGTTAGCTGTAAGATTATGTCCAATGCTCAGGCCAGATAAACAAAGGTTACACTTACCTTCATTAATGCACGATAAAAAAGAGGTAAAAGAGGTATTTGAGTCGGTATTTGAGTCCTTAATTGGAGAATAACTTCCCCCTTTAGTACCACGAAGCTGCCGTGTCCTTTATAATGCGAGTAATGAAAACATATGCAGAAAGTTAACACAAGGATGTAAAAACAAAACTTAACAAAGGGGCACATTTGACTGTTTGGTTTTCCTACAAAAGCCGTTAATTAAGGGCCCATATCACACTAATTTCTGAACTGTAATAATGTTGTTTCCTCATCACAAACAGACCTGGAGTTGTGTTTTGTTTTGTTTAACACACAAATCCTGCATATTTAGGCTGAGTTCTTCTCTCAAACAGAAAACACTCTGTTCCACCTTGTGACGTCATGTGGCAATACAGGAAGTGCTCCACTGTGTTTTTAAACTCCACACACCTTCACTAGAATCATTTGGATGAATTCAGCCCTGGAATTGCCAATCTCTGCTGAATTGAAGGTAAAAGTAGCTGTTAACTTGAAAACTACCACTTCACGACATCACAAGGTGGAACAGAGCATTTTGAGCTTTAGAGATGTAAACAGACTAATAATAAAGGTTTACTCAAACATGTGTGAATGAAACAAAACACAACTCCAGGTCTGTTTTGAGGAGGGCTCTAACATGGCTTAAAGGTGCACTGTGTAACTTTTCGGTTGGGGGTCCGTCACCTGCTTGTTTCTATGGATACGTCATTACCCTGCCTGGAATGTTCCACAGTATGACATTAAACAGCTCTATTTTACATTTATTAAATTACGGGTGGTTTTATAGCTCAAAAATACCTAGAAAAACTGACTGTAAGCGGGGTCGCCTCTCCACAGATCTGACATGTAACTTGGTCTGGTTTGGTCTCCATGAAGATAGAAAGGTTTAATGCCATACTGTGAAACATTCCAGACAAATCAATAACATCTCCTTGAAGAAAAGCATTTGATGGACCCTCCACCAGAAAAGTTACATAATGCAACTTTAACTGAGCTTAGGAGATATGACAGCCTGATATTACATGATTACTTAAACATGTGTGAATGAAACAAAACACAACTCCGGGTCTGTTTTTGAGGAAGTAACAAGATTCTAACACAAGATCCCAAGAGTCAATTTTGCGTAATATAGGACCTTGAAAAAGAGATAATTGAAGTGAAATAAATATTGCCATTCACTTGTGCTACATCAGCCAGTATTATCCAATCAAAGTATGGATCTGGGCCATCAGTATGAAGCGTTTCACTTAAGCAATCATTTCTGACGAGCGACTATTGATCGCAATAATTAAAACGTATACGCCCCCACCCACACCTCCACCCCCTCTTCCCAATACACACAGCACTGGAGGCATCATTATAGTCTCTTCATCCATGTCATTTTAACTGTATTTTAAATTTGATGGCGCTATTTTCTGATCTGTGTTATAGTGTTTCCGTATCACAAACAGACCTGGGGTTGTGTTTTGTTTCATTCACACATGTTTAACACACAAACCCTGTAGATTTAGGTTAAGTTCTTCTGTGTTTTTAAACTCTTCACTAGAATCTTTTGGATAATTTCCGCTTTGGAATTGCCAATCTGTACTGAACAAAAGGTAAAAGGTAGATGTTAACTTTGAAAACTACCGCTTCATGACATCACAAAGTGGAACAGAGCATTTTGAGGTTTGGAGATGTAGACAGAGTAAAAATAATAAAGGGTTACTAAAACACGTGTGAATGAAACAAAATACAACTCCAGGTATATTTTTGAGGAAGTAACGATATTCTAATATGACTTGAAGCTCACAAGAGTCCATTTTGTGTAATAAAGGACCTTTACAGTATGTATGGCGGGTTTTTACGATTCTCTACTTAATTTAACCTAATTTGCTACCTGTTGTAAATATAAATTCTAGTTTTACACAAATCAAAAAAACAATTTGTGAAGAAAAGTTGAAAAATCGGTGGAAAATTACTAGGAGAATTCTGTCCAAAATGTAGAAGTTCAGAAAACAGCCTAAATATGCAGGGTTTGTGTGTTAAACATGAGTAAATGAATCAAAACACAACTCCAGGTTTGTTTGTGACGAGGGAACTACATTATATTGGCCCTTACACACAATTTTAGCCAACAAAATTAAATCTGTAATGAAGAGTTCACTGGAATATAAAATCAAATAAATATTCCTAACCAAAAAGCCAAAATCACTGTCTTGCCAAAGAACATAATCGTGGCGATCAATGCAGAAAGTGCCATTGTCGTGTTATCTGAATGGGTCTCTGGGTGCCGTTTGCTCCCTACTTGACCTCTTCATGGGACTAATGAAGATCACGAATCAGTATTTACATTTGCAAAGGTTCAGTCTATTCTGATGGGAGCCAAAACCATGGCTCAGGTCTGGAGAAGCTCTGCCAATGTTTGGTCCTGGGAGGTTGTTCCAGTGTTTAAGGATGAAACAAAACACAACTCCAGGTCTGTTTTTGAGGAGGTAACAACATTCTAACCTGACTTAAAGCTCACAAGAGTCCATTTTGTGTCAAATTGGACCTTTATTTATTTTCCCTATAAGCTTTAGTTTATCAATTTACTTTTTAGTCTGGAAATAAGCAGCAGATGTGACATAAGTAGAGGTAATTCCATAACTGTTACCTAGCAACCATACATGTACACCGAAGTTATTACTTTACAAATACAAATAAATGAAAACAGAACAGCTTTATTTTCATATATTAATATTTAATTTGTCAGAGAAAATGTGTACCTTTGGTGTAGATTGTGTTTGTATTTTCAGTGGAGTTTTGTATTGGTGATATTAATGGAGGAATTGTTTTTCAGAACTCAAGAGTACTTCCTGTGATTTTCAACATTTCTTCATTGACTACAACTTAACGGATATATAACTATGATAAATATTTACATTAAACCAAGTGATAATTAGAAAACATGAAAACCTGTCACATGCACTTTAATCCACATAACCAGGCGTTTTTGTTTGGAGGAGCCTTCATTTAGAGTCTTTTAAAAATAGAGCACACCTCCCAACCCCCGCCATGTTTTCTGAATCACAAATTTAAAAGTAATAGGCCACCTCTGGTTGGATTTATAAAGCCTAATATGGAATACTTATTACTTATTATACTTTACTGTAGTCTCATTTTGAACACTTGTTGCCATTTGAACATTTTTAGTAGAGATTGGATGGAAAAATCTTTAGGGGGCGCTATGGGGGTTCATTGGCCACTCAAGGGAGGCTATTTCCCCCTCCACCCCCCTGGCGCCACCCCTGCACATATCCTCTTGTGCATGGTTCAAAAATCTGAGTGCAGCTTAAGTCTATTCAGGAAAAAAAAAAAAAAAAAAAAAAACAGTTCCTGAGTGCAAATGTAAGTAAGTGTATTTTGTGTATGTTTTGTTTGTTTGTTGTAAAAGTAAAACGCTGTATCCTTCTCACACTTGGAGTATTACTGACGCGTGGGGAACACTTGGCCTTCACAAACTTCAGCCTCTCGCAAGTAGAAAGTACATTTTTGAGCAGTTGAAATCAAAGTGATCAAAGCAGTTTCCTGGATTTGCGTCTAAAGACCTGTCCATCACATCACTAATGCATTTTCAATGAGTTTCAGTGTGTCCTCGGTGAGATATGACAGAATACTTAATACTTAGCAACACTTTTTATTGCCAAAACTTATTTTTGAAAGGTTTGACAAAATAACCTGGGTTTCAGATGACATCACAACATTATATATGCCAGTATTATTTAATGGATGATATTATACATACTGCATTGTTATTTGTTCAAATGAGTATCGATACCTATGGTCATGAGCTTTGGGTAATGACCGAAAGGACAAGATCGCGGATACAAGCGGCCGAAATGAGTTTCCTCCGCAGAGTGGCTGGGCGCTCCCTTAGAGATAGGTACTCAGGAGGAGCTCGGAGTAGAGCCGCTGCTCCTCTACATCCAAAGGAGCCAGCTGAGGTGGCTTGGGCATCTGTTCCGGATGCCTCCTGGACGCTTCCGTCGGGAGGTGTTCCGGGCATGTCCCACCAGGAGGAGGTCCCGGGGAAGACCCAGGACACGCTGGAGGGACTATGTCTCCCGGCTGGCCTGAGAACGCCTTGTGGTCCCCCCGGAGAAGCTGGAGGAAGTGTCCGGGATGAAGAAAGTCTGGGAGTCCCTGTTGCCCCCGCAACCCGGCTCCAATAAGCGAAAGAAAATGGATGGATGGATGGATGGATATAGATACCAGTTTTAGTATTGACACTTTTCAAAGACATCACGCTTGGGGGGAGAGGTGGGGTACATGTATGTCTATGGCGGAATGTTCAGCAGTTACCATGGTGACACAATGCACGCGTTAGCAAACACAGCCTGGTTTTTAGATCTGAAAACTCAAGAAAAATATAAAATGGATTCAAACCACACAATTCAGTTTTTATGATCGTGAAAGTATCAATCAATTTGTATCTAGTTTTTTTTTTTTTTTTTTTACCTCACTTACCCTGCTTAAAAGGTCTCATATTATGATATTTTCTGATCTGTGTTGTTTTCTCATCAGACTTGTGAAAACTTGTGATGTCATGTAGTAATACAGAAAGTGCTCCTCTGTGTTTTTAAACTCCATACACTAGAATCATTTGGATAATTTGGATAATTTTTTAACATGGCATTTGGTTTGGATTTTTTCAATTAGAACAACTGCGTTTTTGTGTGTAGACTTCCAATTTCCAATTAATAAAACTTTAATGATGTCTAAATCTGCAGCCCTCGCCTCTCTACCACCCCCTAGAGGACCCAGTATGCACTTATGTCGGGGAAATGCTGTTACTGAGTGCAGGGAAGGCTCTGGTGCTGCTGCCAAATTTACAGGGCTTAATACATAGATTAAAAACCCTCCAAGGCACGGCGCTTTTACTCACTCACAGCACGCAATTAGTGCAGAATAACAATGCCATGTGGCGTGTAATTAGCAACGGGGATCAACCACCTCCCCACTTAGTGCGCTCCCCTGACCTCCGGGGGCGCCGCCAATGTCAGGAAAAAAGAAAAGGAAAGGAAAAAAAAAAAGAGCGTGGCGATAATTAACAGATTACCAACAAGTATTGCACTGTGTATGCGTAAATTCTGGGGTTCTATATAATGAAAAGTAATTAAAAATCGTATTTCAACACTAACTACTATTATACTTTTCAAAATTTAAAGATACAGTGTGGAACTTTCTGAAGGTGGCACGTCAACATGCAGTATGATCCATGGAAATAGAAAGTAAAAGCCATACTTCAGAACATTCTCCATGTTGATAGATCAGTTTTATGCCACTGTGGAAGATTATAGCCAAAGGAACAGCATTTCCATGGAAACAAGCAGGAGGAGGCTGGTTTCCAGGCCATGTACACGTCAGGTTTGTGGAGATGCAAGCCTGCTCAGAGTAAGGACACATGTTTTTCTTTATTTTTCAGTGCAATAAACACAACCACTTTAAAAAAAAAAAAAATGTGTTTTTAATAAACTAATCACTAACTAAATATTGCTCTATTTAACCAACTAAATACATGAATACAAATGTCAGAAGATGGAGTAATAAGTGTAGCACTGCTGATTCAAGTTCTCAGTCTGGGATGGTTCCTGATGAAAGTGCTAAATGTGCTTTTTTCCTCCTAAGCAGCCATATTTGTTTTGATACAGATGTGCCTGTCAATCACGCCCAGGGAGATTCACTGCTGACCAGACTCACATCTTTGAAAAGTTGTGTATTCTGGATCCCTGGTAAAGAGTTTGGGGCGTTGGCGTATACACTGAATAGGCAGTGGATTGATCTGCATAATAAGATTGTATACTGCTGTTGTGTGTAGAATCCCTCAGTCGTCCAGGTAGAATCCATAGCAAAAGGAGAAATTTAATTTGTCAACTGGACAGAGTTTATTTGGTTTCAACCAAATAAACTCTGTCCAGTTGACAAATTAAATTTCCAGTTGACAATTTAATTTGTCAACTGGACAGAGTTTATTTGGTTTCAACCAAATAAACTCTGTCCAGTTGACAAATTAAATTTCTCCTTTTGCTATACTGCTGTTGTTGCTGGGCAAGACACTCTCAAATGCACAAAGCACATTGTCTGTATTTTCTGTATTTACACTAAAGTTTGCTGAAGTATGTCTGTCTGCGTAGCCATGCTCCATGCCTATATATATAAATGTGTTCCAGCTCGGATCCTCTACTAGAAGCCTGGGAGCTTGAGAGTTCTGCGCAGTATTTTTGCTGTTCCTGTACTGCACTTTTCTGGACTGAGATGTCTGATGTTTTTCCTGGTATCTGCTGTAGCCACTCCTCCAGTTTGGGGGTTACAGCCCCGAGTGCTCCAATCACCACGGGCACCACTGATGCCTTCACCTTCCAGGCCTTCTCCAGCTCTTCCTTCAGCCTCTGGTATTTCTCTAGTTTCTCGTGTTCCTTTTTCCTGATATTACCATCGCTTGGCATTGTAATGTCCACCACCACGGCTTTGTTCTGTTGCTGATCCACCACCACTATGTCTGGTTGGTTTGTCATCACCATTCTGTCAGTCTGTATCTGGAAGTCCCATAGGATCTTGGTTCGGTCATTCTCTGCAGCCTTCGGAGGTGTTTCCCACCTTGACCTTGGGGTCTCCAGCCCGTACTCTGCACAGATGTTTCTGTACACTATGCCCGCCCCTTGGTTGTGTCACTCCATGTATGCTTTCCCTGCCAGCATCTTACACCCTGCAGTTATGTGCTGGACTGTCTCAGGAGACTCTTTGCACAGCCTATACCTTGGCTCTTGTCTGGTGTGGTAGATCTGGGCCTCTATTGCTCGGGTGCTCAAGGCCTGCTCCTGTGCAGCCAGGATGAGGGCCTCTGTGCTGTCCTTCAGACCAGCCCTCTCCAGCCATTGGTACGATTTCTTAATATCAGCCACTTCAGTTATGCTTGGGTGGTACGCTCCATGTAGGGGCTTGTCCTGCCATGATGGTCCCTCCAGCACCTCTTCCTCTGACCTCCACTGTCTGAGGCATTCCCTGAGCACATCATCTGTCGGGGCCTTGTCCTTGATGTACTTACGGATTTTGGATTTTTCATCCTGGACAGTGGTTCCCACACTCACTAGTCCTCGGCCTCCTTCCTTCCGGCTCGCATACAGTCTCAGGGTGCTGGATTTGGGATGGAACCCTCCATGCATGGTCAGGAGCTTTCGTGTCTTAACGTCTGTGGTCTGTATCTCCTTTGGCCAGCTTATATTCCTGCTGGGTATCTGATCACTGGCAGGGCGTATCAAGAATAAAGGGCACTTTTCCTTAATTTATAACATTTTTTTTAAAGTCATCAAATATGATTTTGTTTCTTTAGAGAATTAAAATCCATTTTAGAAATACTGATCACCTCCAACTCTTGTGTGAGTGGTTCTCTGTGCAGACCAGCCCTCTGCTCCCTCCCTGTGTCCACCCCTGTTCTCAGTGCACTGAGCGCCCCCCGTCTGTGAGCAGACAAGTGTTTGTCCACAAATATTAAGCCTAAAAACTATGTTGACCACAGCAGGATCACTTAAGGCAAAGGGGCAGGTTCTTATCCCATCCCTAATGTATAGCTATAATCTATAACTCACAGATTATAGCTATTTTTCCACATCCTTGGTTCTGTCAGATGGATGTGTTCAAAATAAATGTATAAAGAAGAAAGGATGCCTCCATCGCAGTGTTTGTGGGAAAGGCGTTGGTTTAATGAAGCCCTTTAATTGCGTCTCTCCTTATTGTTTGCTCTTCAGTTAAACCTACTTAAGTTAATCCTAAAGAAAGTCGGCCATATTTCCCCAGACACAAGAGTCTGCTCCGGCTCTGCAGCTTCCTCCTCTTCACAGAAGAAAGACCTACAGTCAACACTGTGCTCAAGTTACATTACTGCTACTTTTGATTTTAGTCAAACAGAAATGTGAAATATTCTATATGTTTAAAGTGGATACACCAGGTTTTCATGTTTTTCTAATTATGACTTGGTTTGGTAGTGTCTGTGCTAAATATTAATCATGGTTTTACATCCGTTAAAGGAGCCAGATTACACTATTTTTGATCTATGTTAATAATGTTGTTTCCTCATCACAAACAGACCTGGAGTTGTGTTTTGTTTCATTCACACGTTTAACACACAAACCCTGCAGATTTAGACTGACTTTTTCTCTCAAACAAAAAACACTTATGTTTCATGTCATGTGGTAATACAGGAAGTGCTCCACTGTGTTTTCAAACTCCACACACCTTCACTTGAATCATTTGGATAATTTCAGACCTGGAATTGTCCATCTCTACTGAACAAAAGGTAAAAGGAGCTGTTAACTTGGTCACTTCATGACATCACAAGGTGGAACAGAGCATTTTGAGTTTGGGAGATGTAGACAGATGAAAATAAACACAACTCCAGGTATGTTTTTGAGGACGTAACACCATTCTAACATGGTTTAAAGCTCATTTTGTGTAATATAAGACTTTTAAGTGGCAGTTTGTGGAAAAAAAAGGTGAGAAGTGACTTCTAAAACAGAATCCCTCCACATCGAAAAGTCCATCCAAAATGCATTGAATTTAATGCATAAGGAATACATTTTGATGCAAAACCAAGGTGTTTTCATTTATTTTTATTTGTCTAGGAAAAAAAATTATAAAAAATCTTAAATATAACCTGTGAACACTTTTAGTGAAATTAATATTAATAGCCTGTCATATAGCCTGTCATATAGAAAAGTTGGAGCCCCACATAAGGCCTTGTGGTGCTGTGGTTTACCCTGGACACACACACACACACACACACACACACACACACACGTTTTGCATCATACTTATGATGCAAAACTTTTCCCAAATTCTCCAGTGATCCCCATTTAACTGGAAGTGCACCACATGAAAGCACGATTTAGGAGCATTTAGAGACAAAAGTAGGCTGAATAAGGTATAAGGTAAAAGTATAATATAGTTTCTGTACTCCCTAAAAAATGCTGGGTTATTTTTTCCTCCCAACTGCTGGGTTAGGGCTGTTGGGTCAGTTTTTTGAGTTGGGTTGTTTTCCTTAACCCAAACGCTGGGTCAACAGGTTGGGTTATAATTGGGTCATTTCAAATGGCATGTTATGATAGACATTTTCCCGCCTTTTCCAGTCTACCCAGCACTTCGTCTCAAACAACCCAGCGAACTGGGTCAAACACAGACTCTTCTACTGTCAACGGCGGCCATTACTCACCTCAACTATTGCATCAGAGAAACAATTGTTAAAGGTTTTATGACTACTTCACAGACAATGACTTCAAATGCATGGTGTTTGAGATGTTAGACCTGCTTCACTTCATGCCACAGTGTGGACGCAGACTAACATTAAGTGAGCTCCGTCCACACAGCAGCTGACTTTTGAGGCCATCAGTGAAGCTGGGATTGTACTCGTAGACTTAAAGGCAGATAACATTATGCTGGTGAGCCAAAATGCTCGGCCTTTCAAAGTTAAACTTATCGACTTTGGCTGTGCCTGTTACACTTCAGAGGTGAACCACAACATGATCATTCAGCCTTGGGAGTACAGGGCTCCAGAGGCCAGTCTAGGCTGCCCAGTGTCTGCAGCCCTAGACTTGTGGTCTCTGGGCTGACGGAGTGTGTCCTTGGCGGTTTTCAGTGGAGGCTGCCTTTATAACAATTTGAAGTCCATCATTAACCTGCTGGGACAGCCAAGCAAAGACGTGTTGGAGAAAGCTGAATCGTGTGGGCAGTACTTTGTTCAGACTGACTTTGATCAGTGGAGGTTCAAAACTCCAGAGGAATACCACCACACAGTGGGAACTAGGTTTTGGGTCACATATGGACCACTTGAACAGTATAACAATTTAGAAAGTCTGTTTGAAGAGGAAGTTCTAAGACTTGACGATCCAGAGTACAGACACAGAATGGTCTTTCTTAATCTTCTGACGTAGCTGTTGCAGCTAAACCCTGACAGAAGAATAACTGTTAGTGAGGTGCTCAAACACTCGTTTGTTGCCATGGAGCACATGGCTTGGGATGACAGCCATTACAGCACATTGGCACGTAACACCATGGCTATAGCTCTGCAGGACTCCACACCCGTCCCCATGGTAAAATGGTAAATTCCGAGCCTGCAGACCAGCAGCAGGATAAAAGAAAGTAGCAAAACAAAACAAAACAAAAACCTTGAAAGCGTCATGTTTCTCATGTGTAACTACTTTGTTGTATTTTAAAATGTTTGTCATCAGCATAGTAAACTATTAAACCACACTTGCAGATAACTAGGCAAACATTCAAACTAAGTTCAAGCCACAAAAAACTGTGGGTCAGTGGATCGCCCAAACTGTGCAAACAAGTCGGATACGTTAGGTACAACAGGTAGGTTTAGGTTAGTCTAATTCCATAAAATAAGCTGTTTTTCTTATGGTAGCTGTAAATAGACAAATAATGCAGGGTTAATCAAACATGTGGATGGATGATGAGGTAACAGCATTCTAGCATGGCTAAAAGCTCACAGGAATCCATTTTGCTCAAACTGCTTTGGCATACTATTGTGGTCATGGGCAAGACACCATCCACCACGCTTGTATGAATATGGGATCACTGGGGGATAGGTTAGTTATCTTTTAGTTATCAGTATTAGTAGTGTTTTTGCACAGAAGGAAACAAGCCAACTGCTGGGCAATAGTTTCACATAATTAAGTATTTCAGAAGTTGTATTTTATTTATTTTATTTTTATTTTACCTGATAGCCTTTTCTTCTTTCCAGCTCCGTGGTTGTCCTCCCTGCTCCCTCATCCTCCACACACACACACACACACACGCACGCACGCACGCACACACACACACACACACACACACACACACACGCACACACACACACACACACACAGTTAATTTCATAATTACACTTCCTATGGCTGAACTGTGAGATTAAAAAGAGTGTGTGTCTCACCTTCAGTAAAGGGTACACTGCAGAGTGTGTGGAGCTGCTCAGGATCAGACTGGACAGAACTGGGCTATGTCCTGAGATATCTGCTCAGAACATGGCAACAACAATAACTCTACTACTTGGTTAAAAATACATCACACAGTTTAATTTAATTCATTTTTAAACTATATATATATTTTCAAATACACGGCCTTCAGACCACCAACAATTGACCTACAGTATACTACAAGAATGTTAAGAGGTTAGTGAGGTAACTTCAACCCTGGTTTGGCAGTACTAGTACTACAGTAGATCTCTATGGTAACATGCCCTCAACTCATACTGGACCAGGATGAGTTCCTGAATAATTCAAATTAGTAAAAACAGAAAATAATCTGTATCCACATTTGTGTAAGGCAGTGTATGCTTGCACATTTCATTCTTTCTAGCTATAGAACTTTAGTCTGTGGCTGCTTTCTATTCACAGCAGAGCCACTGCAGAAGACACTGTAGAGTGGGAGCAGTTTTAGAATCCACAAAGAGCTGATTGTATCTCTTTCTACTAGACTTAAGCAGTGGTTATAATAACGTATGGGAAATGTTGCAAACTTGTTCACAGCATTTTAAAGACCTGTTTGGTATTTTTCTCCATTAAATGTTCTATATAAAAAGAGAGGGAGGCACAAAAGGCCATTCTGTTCTGCACACTGCTCTGGTGTGTGTGTGTGTGTGTGTGTGTGTGTGTGTGTGTGTGTGTGTGTGTGTGTGTGTGTGTGTGTGTGTGGGTATGTGTGTGTGTGTGCTGTATAACAGGTCATATGCTAAACCTCTCTTTACGCTGTGCCTTGTCTATCACTGCTCACAAGATATGGACCCATGTCTTGGTCTTTTACTCTTTATGTTTGATCACTACATTGGGAATTACTTTCCTTAAACTAAGTCATAAAATCCTGTCTGGAACAACTCCCATTCCTTTTGTGCTCAGAATCAGTTCACTGCTTTTCCAGAAGCAGTTTTTCTTCAGCCAAATCTCTTCATTTGAAACAGAGAGAGCAATCTGTACAGCCTATTTGCTTGTATTTGTGAAGAATGCCAGTATTAGTCTGACCCCTCAGTGAAAACTCAATATGATCAGATAGACAAGAGCGGATCCACTCAGACCATGGCCTTGCTCCAAACTGATGTAATCTCATATTTACTGGACGGGCCTTTTTCCGGAAATTTGATCCGAGACATAGCAGTGTACCGTCTTCACCATGACAGCCTTCACAGACATGCTTTAAAAGGCCAGTGTGAGCGTTCCTTTCAGTCACATGCACTGCTGCTGTGCCTCATTCATACACTTAGATTAGAGCTCAGCGTGAACCTGCTCATGTGAGTGTGCGCTCTGCATCCAGACAGTCAGATCTGGGCTGTGTTATAACAGGACTCATGATGGAAAGAGCAGTACACGGTGTTCTTATATGTGGTACTTGTATAAAGTATAGAGTACTTGGTAATTATTCTGTTTACTTCACACCAATTACTAGGACTGGGTTTACTTTGCACTTTAAATCCATTTTGTATTTTTTTCTTTAGTTTTGGGTGCATTGTGTTTCCATGACAACTGCTGAACATTCCACCAATATAGATGGATTTAGATGTCACTGCAAAGTATCAATAATACACCAATAATATTTAATACAGATGGAAAACTTTTATGGATGTAATCAACAGGAAAATCTGCATCTGTCTGTGTATGAACATAGAACTGCATTCAAGACAATATGACAATTTTACCAAAAAAGCAAATTGTCACAGTTCTAACTGTTGTGTCATTAGGCAAGACTCCTGTTCTCCTCTTTCACCTGTATTGCTATGTGACAGTTGGTGGTTAGATAGAGCAGACTGTAATCGCAAATAGTAAAGTCTTATAAAGCGAAACCAATCTTGTAATTATCTAGTCTTAAACTCTGCGACAGAAATGGGGAACTTTCTTTTAAAACAATTGAACTTAGAATGGTAAAAATGTAACAAGTTTCAGCGCTTCCCCGGCCGAGACTGTGTAATGACCAATAAACCCAAATGACCAGAACGGGCTGCCCAAACCTCTGTCTCTTTCTGGTCTAAAAAATCTGTCTGAAAAGAACTCCTCGGACACCAATCTGCAGAAGTTACAGGAACTTTTTCATGATTACGGCCTTTTCGAAATCTCCCATTTTATGCACAAAGATGAGAAAGGCTCGGCGGAAAAGGTCAGCTGCATTTTTCACAAATTTGGCCCAAGTTTCTGGAAGAATTCTGCACTTACGAAACTGCACTTCCACAGTGAAGCACCAACTAGCAGCCAAACAATACCCGGTGTTTTATGGCAAACAAAGCAGAGGTAAGGAATGTTAGGCTGGCGGTTCATGATTGAACATTGGGTCACTGGGTCTGTCAAACGCTTTTCTTCATGGCGATGTTATTGCTTTGTCTGTAATATTTCACAGTATGGCATTAAACTGTTCTATCTTAATGGAGACCAAACCAGACCAAGTTACAGGTCAGATCAGCGATTTTTCAAGGTATTTTTGGGCAGTACAACCACCTATGATTGAATACATGTAGGTAGATCTGTTTAACGTCATACTTTTGAACATTCGAAGCAGAACAATGACTTAGGCTATAGAAACAAGACGGTGATGGGCCCCCAACGGAAGAAGTTACATACTGCACATTTAAATCCACTTTTGTTTCGCTACTAAACTGTTTATTGATACTTTGCAGCGACATTATGCTGGGGGTATATACGTATTGGCGGAATGTTCACCAGCTCACCTGTTGTTAGTACTTTCTGGTCAGATTGTTAAAATAAAGCTCAAATTAAAGTCTAACAAAGCCTCAGACAAAGCAGTGCTGAGAATGTTGATGGCATCAGCTCCAAAGTATCAATACAGTGTCCAATAACATTATTCACTGTTCCTAGTACTCTTTGGCAACTTCAGTGCAAACTAGGTAAATTTGCAGCTTTCAGTGGCCTCCCTCGTCCCTCTAGTCCTCCAGACCCCACCCCTTTTCTCCCCTCGATTTGAAATGTGGGTGTAGGTGGAGTTTAGGTGTTTTGTCTCACTTTATAATAATATACCATATTTTTCGGACTACAAGTCACACTTTTTTTCATGGTTTGGGTGGTCCTGCGACTTATACTCCGGAGCGACTATATATTAAAATTTTCACAAGCCTTGAGCGCCCTCTCGTGGCTTGACTTGAAAACTACCGCTATATATTAAAATTGCACCACCATGAGAGGGCGCTGTAGGCTTGTGTGCCAGTATCTGCTACTACTATTACTTCTGTACCACTGAAAATGTAAACAAACTTAAAAGGACAACTGAGAAGACCGAACACAAATGGCTCCAAAAAGAAAAACATATTCTGCAGATTACAAGCTGCAAGTAGTGAAATATGCAGCCGAAAATGGCAATCGAGCAGCAGAAAGAAAGTTTGGAGTGAGTGAGAAACTTGTGAGGGACTGGAGAAAAGCGGAGGATACTCTAACTGCAATGAAGAAAACAAAAAAGGCTAATCGCGGGCTAAAAGCTAGATGGCCACAGCTAGAGGAACAAGTTATGAAATGGGTGCTTGAACAACATGCTGCCGGGAGAGGCTTGTCAACAGTGCAGTTACGTCTCCACACCCATGTAGTTGCCAAGGCGATGAATATAAATGACCTTCTTGGTGTTATCGGTGTTATCGTTTCATGCAACGCAACCGCCTCTCTATCAGAGCACGGACAACGATTTCCCAAAAATTGCCAGCAGACTTCCAAGCCAAGGCAGACAGTTTCCGTGAGTTTGTTGAAAAGCAAGTACGGTAATATGTTACGTTAACAGGCTGTTGTTCTCTATTCTGTTGTTATTATTACTATTGCCTTTCAGATTGAAATACATGCCTTTCAAGATGAAATCCTGGTTCCTGGTCTCTGGTCTTTATAACATAAATTTCCCCCAAAAAGTGCGACTTATATATGTTTTCTTTTTCTTCATGATGCATTTTTTGGCTGGTGCGACTTATACTCCAGAGCGATTTATAGTCTGAAAAATACGGTAATATACATCATACAGTATACATCTCATTTTGGGGGATTCATTTGCATAATAATAATTTTGCTTGTATTCCAATGCTGCTACTTGCGTTTAAACATGTGTTGTTCATTTATAACATGATCGCACATTATTGATGGTAAAAGATAGAACAGAAGTGTCTTGCTTCTAGATACAACAGCAACATGAACTCAAATTACAAACTTGTCATTCTGTTAGTGATTCTTTCTGCTTGAGGATTGCTGAAACATAACGCGTAAATTAGGCTTGTCACGATAACACGTCTTGAAGTGTCACATAAACACAAATACTGAAACTACTTTATGACACTCACACAAACCCTAAAGCAGAATAATCTTCCAAAACACTTTTCTATAAATGTCAAATATTAATTAAAGACATAAGCTGCAGTTAATAAATGAATACCCACGTTCTAGTTATTTTTCATTCTCACCTTCTGCATTCCGATAAGCATTCAACCGTGATGAGTTTATAAGCGCTTTTCACAACTTTAAGAAGCCACATTGGAGTTTTGCCATCACGGTAACAACAACTAGCATGCTAACAGTGCACCTCCCGATTCTCAGAGGGTAAAACGCTCTAAGATTATATGGAAAAACTACACAGGGGTCACCATTTCTACCTTAAAGGGCCCATATTACACTATTTTCTGATCTGTGTTCTAATGTTGTTTTCCTCATCACAAACAGACCTGGAGTTGTGTTTTTGTTTTTGTTTTTTCATTCACACATGTTTAACACACAAATTCTGTATATTTAGGCTGAGTTCTTCTCTCAAACAGAAAACCCTGTTCCACCTTGTGATGTCATGTGGTAATACAGGAAGTGCTCCACTGTGTTTTTAAACTCCACACACCTTCACTAGAATCATTTGAATGATTTAAGCCCTGGAATTACCAATCTCTGCTGAACTAAAAGTAAAAAGTAGCTGTTATACTTGAAAACTACCACTTCATGACATCACAAGGTGGAACAGAGCGTTTTGAGTTTCGGCGATGTAGACAGACTAATAATAAATGATTACTCAAATGTGTGAATGAAACAAAATACAACTCCAGGTCTGTTTTTGAGGCGGTAACAACATTCTAACACGACCAAAAGCTCACAGGAGTCAATTTTGCGTAAGCTGTGATCTGTTCTGGGGTAAAACACATTTCTCAAATACATGGAAAAAATGAGGTACATCCACTTTAACCCAAAACTGTACAAATCCCCAGTTCAGTCTCTAGTGGGTTTCAGGGAAGCCAGACTATAATTTTGACATTCACAAACCCAAATGCGCTGCTCAAAGTGCCCTATTCTCCGTGACAGTCTGCATTAGCCCGCTCCCGCTCTGATGGGCCGGGATGAGTTCCTTGTCTGTGGATTCATTTGGAGCGCTGCAGGCCTGGCTTTGTGAGAGCTGTCTGTCAAACTCCCAGAAACCAATTTAATTTACTCGGAAGTCGGACCTGAGTGAGAAATGCTTTATTACTCTGAATTGAAAAGGGAAGTCATTTGCCCGGAGCTACACAGGGATGAGGAATGGACGGGAATATAGTGAGGCAAAAGGCCCATTCGCACGAGGACTCAGAGTGACAACTGGTGTGAGCGGTGTTCACGAGGATTCATTAGGACAATACACAGTACACAGGTTTTATCGGAGATTAAAGAATGGTACGAGAATATAATATTTACAATTGCATGGAAATTGGCTATCTAGAATCATGAAATAAGCATTTTTGATGGTTCTTGATGTTGTCCAAAAGTTAATTCCAGATAAATCAGTACTATAACTTGTACTGAAACTAGATACTCATTTGTAGACAGGCTTGGGGAGTAACGGAATACATGGAACGGCGTTAAGTAAAAGGATACAAAAAAAAAGGTAACTGTATTCCGCTACAGTTACAAGGAAAGAAGACGTACTCAGATTACAGGTACATTTAGTAAAAACGGGGATTATTTAGCAGGATTACAATTTGAAGGCACTTTATGTTATTTATGTTTTCAAACTGGAGATGGAGGGAAAACAGAACAAACTGTCATACAGACATGCGCACTGCGACACTTTACTTCACGTCGTCTGGCAGTAGTGACTATGGAACAAACTTGCAACTGGCATCATGGCTTCGACCGAGAAGAACGTATTTAGCGGGTGGAAATTTCGCCATCATTTTATTTTTAAAGAAGACAAGGGGAACAACACCACTGTGCAATGCAAATTGTGCCTTCCAGCTGTGAAACACCTGTCATCGTCCAAGGACTCTACTTCCAATCTGAAGAAACATTTACAGGTAAGACTGCTAATATTAACTAGTTAGCTAGCGAACCTGTTAATACAGGTCCTATTACATCCTCTAAAACTATTTTGGGACTGTATGTGGTGAATTTGGGGACTGGGTGGCATTTTTTGCAAAACACGCTTCGACATTGACAGTTGTTGTAATATCGTTGTTGTTGTAATATCATCGATATTACCACAAAACCCTTTTGACATCTAAACCAGTGCAAACCAGGGGAACTACAGGCAAAAATACAACTCCCAGAAAACGGACTACAACAAGCGCACCATCCTCCACTACAGCTCATAAGCGCGAGTCTTAAGAGAATTATTTACACCTTTCAGTCTTTTCATCACAACAGTAGCAACATAAATAAAGTGCATGAGTGAAATAAAGAACTGCGCTGCACACGTATGACCTGCACACGTATAATCTCTGAAAAGTTTAACATGAACCATCTCCAACACGATAGAAGCACAGAACAGACTCACCATAGGCAGAACATCCCTCAGTCACAGAAAGAAAACGCATATTCCACTGAGTCCTGCCCTTTAGTCCGACAGAAGCTGACCGCATCAGCGGCACAAGGAGCGAGCTGTTTTTTCAGCGCTTATAGTTTATGCAAATGAGCCATGTGGTTTTAAGTTTCGCTTCTGTATAACGTAAACAAATGTGCGCAAAGCTGCATTATTATTATTATTTGAGTCCTCCTTGTAGGAAATAAAAATCCAAACTTAAATTATCCACTGTCGTGTGTACCGCGTGTACCAGTCTCATCAGCCGTGAAAGCAAATGAATCTGCCCACGTAGCATTAAGCGTTCTGTTTTCTTCAGAAACTTTTCTTTTCTTGGATTTATCCATCATTGGGCCGAAAATCATACTGCTGATGTAGGTGCCGGTAAGTCCGGGCTCTAGTGTGTGCAGGTGGCGCACATCGGCGGCTTTGACGCATGTTTTGAGCGACAAAAATATTAAAAACAATTTATTTAAATGTTACAAGATTACCATTATCTACAATTTTAGATTTACATTTAAAAACGAACAAACTAAAATAAAAATACAATGTAATTAAATACTCATTATTATTTTCCAAAGTCACAGGGAGCCACGACAGAACGATGAAAGAGCCACATGCGGCTCTGGAGCCGCGGGTTGCCGACCCCTGTGTTAGACTAACTAACACTAAACTGAAACTAACAAATGAACTGTGACCTTGTTTACTAGTCACTTGGCTTATAGTTATGACTGTTGTTTAAACTACACACAGAACATGTACTTGCCCTCCTAAAAACTTTTAATTGTACTTATCTACTTCAGATATATATATATATATATATATATATATATATATATATATATATATATATATATATATATATATATATATATATATATTACAACCATCACTAGTGCCACTAATGATAACTTTTATGATGATGGGTATTGTTATTATTATATTACTTAATTAGTTACTGAATTAAGCATACTCTACCACTGCTCGACTTTTAATTTGTGCCATTATTATTACTATTGTTTTGCATTGTAAGCTTTTCTTTGTGGTCTTAAATTGTAGTACTGTACATTCATTTTGATGTATGGACTTAAAAAAAGTCTGATTTGTTTACAAATTGTGAGTGCTTCTAAAAAAACTAAAATAAGATAATTTTGTGTTTACGGAGTAATGAGCACATTGTATTTCTGTGTTGTACATGTACACCTTTTGTTGAAAATGTTGAAGGTGACCACTGGATTTGTTTAAAATAATGTGTGCTATGTAAAAGGAGCTTATTTCTTTCTTAATAAACTGTGCTATGTGGTCAAGACGTGCACTTTCATTGTAGGACCAAAATAGCTTTCCTCAATTTCTTTTATAATGGACAAAAGTAAGTCATTTTATTGATATTTATTTTCTTGTTGTTATAGGATATTTAGTGTTAAAGTAATCCAAAAGTAATTGAAAGTATTCAAGTTACATTACTTTAATATTATGGTTCTTGGATTATGTTACTGAATACATATTTTAAGGGGTAACTAGTAACTGTACCAGAATACATTTCTAAAGTAACCCTCCCAACCCTGTTTGTAGAAGTATCAATACTGAAACAAATCACATACAAGACAAAATTGGATCTTTGCTGAATACCTTTGAACTCATGTATAAACACACTTTTTTAATCCTTGTGGTATCAAAACTGGAATAGAGTATTGTGCATTTGGCTTAGTATTAAAATGTAAATATGTTTTCTAAATCAGCTCCCAGGGTTAAAATACATGGAAGATAATTTGTTTAATCAGATTTTGAATTTTTTAACTCTGAAAAAACATGTTTGAATTATTTTTATTCTGAATGGCAGTTAATGAAATTTTAAATGTATGTTTTCAAAGTGTTTAAAATTCAGTTAACAAATAAAAAATAAAAATCACCTTTTAAATATTCAGCACAAATATTTTCAAGCCCTCACATTCAACAGTCAAAATTCAGAGTGTAAAATTCACAGTGAAAAAAATTTGCAGCAAAGATCTAAGATGCCAAAGTGATCCGATCTAACTTAGTAACAAGCAGGAAATGCTCAATTCGGGACGGTGGAAATAATTTTTGAAACCTTTTGAAAAAGTCCTTACAATTTCAGCAATTAAAATTCATAAAAAATAAATAAATAAATTAATAATAATAATAATAATAATAATAATAATAATAATAATAATAATAATAACAATAATAAAATAAAAATAATTCAAAACATCTTTTTTCAAAGTTAAAAAAAATCATAGTGAGAAATTCAACAGCATTTAAAATTCAAAATCAAATGGAACAAATTATCTTTATGCATAAAATGAGACTGCTGTGTGCTGTCTTCATCTAATAAAAAGCATTTTATCATCCTTGAACCAGCAAGTAAGACTGGTGCGCTGTTAGCATGCTAGTTTTTTTTTTTTTTTTTAGCATTACAGAGACAGCAAAACTTGACTCTGACCTGTGAAAGGCAGGAATAAGTTTGGACCTCTGAAAAGTATTATGAAGTAACAGTACTCTACTTGATGGTGCACTATGCAACTTTTTGGTGGAGCGTATGAAACCTGCTTGTCTCCATGGAGATATGATTGCTTTGCTTTGGTGGCGGTGGTAGCTCAGTTGGTAGAGCGTCCACTGATCAGAAGGTTGGCAGTTTGAATCCCGCTCTTGACATAAACATCATGGGTTAAGCGGTCAAGTCCACTGACCTGTAGATTGGAGGTGTGATTCCAGCTCCCAAAGATGAATGCTGTCGTTGTGTCCTTGGGCAAGACACTTAACCCACCTCGCCCCTAGTGTCTGAGTACACTGGTGTATGAATGTGTTTGTGAATGGGTGAGTGATTCCTTGTTGTAAAGCGCTTTGAGTGCCTTAAAGGTGGAAAACCGCAGTATAAAAATGTGACCATTGACCATTTGCCTGCATGTGCCATAGTAGGACATTACAAAAAAACACGCATCATTCTTACTGTGAGCAGGCTTCTCCACTCATCTGACCTGTAACCTGGTGGCATCGCCTGTTTGCTTCTTTAGTTTAATGCCATACTGTGGAAAATTCAAACAAAGCCACAACATCTCCATGGAAACAAGCGAGTTTCCTTTAAGCACAATTTTAGCTCCACTTCTGGACAGTGGTAAACAAAGCTCTGGGACAAGATGCAGAGACTCTGAAATAACGAGACAACCGCTAACAACTCTGCCCAGCACCATTAAACCGGCTCCAATTTACACCTCTGTCCGATTTCAAGAGTGGACATGAAACCAGCTCGCCACCACCGCCACACACTTTATCTCCCACATAAACACCCTTTTCTCTGGGGAACTCTTCCATTTTACTCTGTTCATGAACGCCACAGCAGTCCACTGCATAGGGGTACACTCCTGGCATGCGAAGCGGCAATCCTCACCTAATCTCCAGATAAACCGTCACGAGACTCTACTTATAATGGGCCAAATGCAAATCCTTTCATTAATGTTCTCATCAGCGCCTCAGCCGTTTTAGGTGAAGTCTAATTGCTGGAGAAAGGGGACAAAAAAGCGCGCCACTGTTCCGTCCTATTGTCGCGTATCAAACGGCCCCGTGTACATACATATTCATGGGGACGGG
Organism: Taenioides sp. WSHXM2023; assembly: GCA_029959045.1. Lineage (NCBI taxonomy): Eukaryota > Metazoa > Chordata > Actinopteri > Gobiiformes > Gobiidae > Taenioides > Taenioides sp. WSHXM2023. Next base: position 5,569,762 of record CM057092.1, read on the forward strand.
CGTGGGGCTTTGTGCATTGTAAATACTCGGTTACGCTCAGAGGAGATGAGGTGTCAAAGGGAAGCATGTAAGAGGCATAGCAAAAGAAAAAAAACAAAAAAAACCCCACACAAATCAAATACTGGTTCTTTTGGTGAATGCTGACAAACGGATGTAATTACAACATGGCTTATGTTCATTTTCTACAGTCAATTTGCTAGATTTAATTTGGTTACACCGTGAGAGTGGCTGATCTTGTGTGATCATGGAGGCTGAGGCGTAGACTGTGTACAGAAGTGACCCATAGCTTTCTGCTCCAGTCAAATGAAGCTCATCGGTGCTAGCAGTTATGGGAATTTATTGATTTACGGACAAAATAGCTAAATAAAAGCGCCAGGATCATGTATAGCAGGTTAATACGAACATTTTATGACCAAAATGAGGAGGCTGGAGCGATGGTTTTTCAATACAAAGTCAATTGGAGCTGGAGTCGATGGAGCCGGAAGTGCGCCCATGTTCACTTCCTGTTTGTTAACATGGCAGCTAGCAGGTTAGCTATGCCCATTCGTGTGTATAGTTTATGCGCTAAACAGGGTTGGTCCTGATTAGTACTCATATGTCACAGTGGAGCGCTAGTGATAATGAAAACTGTTGTTGTGTCCACTTGTTGTGTGACACTTCACCCACCATACATAGAAAAATGTCACATAGTACTTTTTCAGCAATAAAAACGTTTCTATTAGTAACATGTTTTCAATAAATGTTGAAATTAAGAATGTACAAAATGTGATAACAATTATACTGGTACAAAAACAAATTATTTATTCTGATTACAAAAATACTGGAGCAAGTTGTTTACAGTATGTTATAATTTGGTGTTTTGGTTTTAAAGATGATTATCCAGTCAGAAAGCAGAATGAGCCTCTATGCTGAAATCCAGTTTATATCTAAAATGTCTCTCTCTGATCTGATTGGTCACTACCAAAACCCCAGCACCTGCAGCCAGTCATGAATCAGTGTTAGTGCAGCATCTGCAGCTCAGGGAGTGAATTCTGGAGGTTCTGAGCTTTCATATACTGTGAATGAAACAAACTTATATGTGTCAGCTAAGGTTCAGTTGTGATTGTAGTTCTTTTATTAAGAGCACAGGCTGCATTAAAGGTCCTATATTACCTAAAATTGACTTATGAACTTTGTTAGAAGCCATGTTATAATGTTCCCTCAAAAACAGACCTGGAGTTGTGTTTTGTTTCATTCACACATGTTTGAGTAACTCTTTATTATTAGTTGGTCTACATCTCCAAAGCTCAAAATGCTCTGTTCCACCTCGTGATGTCATGAAGCGGTAGCACGCAAATTAGCAGCTCGTTTTACCTTTAGTTCAGTAGAGATTGGCAATTCCAGGACTGAAATCATCCAAATGATTCTAGTAAAGGTGTTTGAAGTTTAAAAACACAGCGGAGCACTTCCTGTATTACCACATGACATCACAAGGGGGAATAGAGTGTTTTCAGTTTGAGACAATGCAGGGTCTGTGTGTTAAACATGTGTGAATAAAACAGAACACAACTCCAGGTGTGTTTGTGATGAGGAAACTACATTAGAACATGAATCAAAAACAGTACAATATGGGCCCTTTAAATCCTGGTCTGGTTCCTTGTGAACTGAGTGTGATTTTGCTGAAGCAGAAGAACACATCTCCATAGACGGCTCTATAGAGGCATCACCTCAGGCCTCTATATTTACCCCACTATTTACAGTCCTCCCTCAGCTGTCTGTCTATTTTAAAACACAGCTCCCACAACAGACCAGTCTGTTAGAGCTGTGAGGGCTGACAGAAGAGCTGATGCAGGGCTAGTGTGCTCCACGGAGGGAAGAGACAGGGAGGAGAGAAGGAGGGAGGAGAGGAGAGAGAGAGGGAGAGGAGGGAAAGAATATTTTAGAATCAAATGCTATTTATTTGTAAAAGAGACACTGTATTTGAACATGTTAGGATGTGGGCGTATTGATCCGTATTTATTTCAAGTTTGTGCCAAGAGAGAAACAATAATCATATACATACTATATATACTTTGTAAACAACAGAAAAGCACATTTCTCAAAAAGGAACGGGAAGAAGAAAAACTTATATTAACCCACACCTATTCGTTACATACTGTAGTTTCAAAATAATGTGGTTGCTTATGTACATTGATCACGAAACTTTACAAATATTTACATATAGCAAAATAAATTACACACTATGCATACTTAATGTTATTTTTACCCAAGGTCTTTTTTTTTTTTTTTTTAATAATAATAATAATAATGCATCAGTTTTATATAGTTTTATAATTTCTTTTGAAGCTGTGAATATTTGGGCACTGCTTCAGGTTTTTTCCCAACCCATTCCACACACACACACACACACACACACGCACGCACACACACGCACGCACGCACGCACACACACACACACATACGCACGCGCACACACACACACACACACACACACACACACACACACACACCTTTAAATTTCCCCTTTCCCCTTAATTCATAGTGTACTTCTTGTGTAGTGAACAGTTTTTGGATATTAAATGGTAGTGTGGTAGTACAAAAGCAAAGCAAATGGAAGTAATTAGAACATGGCTTATATTCATTTTATTAATATGTTTTTTTTAATTAAATTTGTATTAATTTTCTATAATCAATTTACAGGATTTAATTTGGTCACATTGAGAGGACGGCTGATCTAGTGCGATCATGGAGGATCAGGATTAGGCCTGGTTAGTACTTGGACGGGATCCACCAAGGGCCACAGTGGAGCGCTAGTGGTAATGGAAACTGTTGCTGTGTCCTTTGGCAAGACCCTTCACCACATTTAAATAATTTCAGCCCATCTCTACTGAGCAAAAGCTAAAAGGTAGTTGTTGATATGCAAACTACCGCAGGTGGAAGAGAGCATTTTGAGCTTTGGAGATGTAGACAAAATAATAATGCAGGGTTATTCTAACACATGTGAATGAAACAAAACACAACTCCAGTTATTTTTGAGGAGGAAACAGCGTGCTAACATGACTTAAAGCTCACAAGAGTCAATTTTGCATCATATAGGACTTTTAATGTTGAAAATCACATTCTATTGTATTTTTAATCATTGTGGTATCAGAATCAGCGTTGAGTATCAAGTCTATTCCTTTGTATCAAAATCAAGTTTGAAATTTTAGTATTGTGGCAACAAAACTGTAATACTCCTTACTATATTCTGAAATAAACATTCTTGACTTTCCTCTTTTTCACTCTCCTCTCCTTTATGGTAGAAAATGGGAGCTGAATCACGGCCGCTCGCTGCCTACGGCCAAGCTGTGACACCGGCGGCCTCCTGTGGGACCCCCGTCAACTGTGCCCTGGAATACCCCAGACACCCAAACCCATGTAAGTGCCCTCAACCATTACTCAGAAGCCCATGAGGCGTGAATGCAAGCCCTCTTATATCAATACAGGCCCAGTTTCAGCTTGATTTCTGAGTTCTCCTTAACCTGGTTGGGCAGCTTGTCAAAAACTATACGCAACCTTAAAGAGGAAGTGTGTATTACTGTGGACGCGGGCGCCATAGTAACGTATAAGACTAGATTAGCGCTAACAAGGGAGCTACCTTAAGGGAGTCGTGCAGCTGTGTTTTGAATCAAATATGTTAAAATATAAATAAATGAGCGCGTTACAACCCAGAGCACGACCTTTTAGCGAGTTATCACAAAGGCAAAGAGGAAGAGCGGAGGGAAGGAGGGAGGTGGAGGGAGAGAGTGGGGGTAGTGAGAGAGGAGGAGGAGAGGAGTGGGAGAAAGGAGAGAAGTTGAGAAAGGAGGAGGGAGATGGGAGTGGAGGAGGAAGTGAGGATGAAGGAGGAGAATGGAGAAAAGGAGAGAGGCGGAAGAGGGGGAATAGGGATAGAGGAGGGGGAGAAAGTAGGGGAGGAGGATGGAGGAGAGCAGGGGAAAAGGTAGAGAAAAAGGGAGGAGGAGAGAGAGAGGAGCGTAGAGGGGAGGAGGGAGAGAGGAGAGAGAGGGAGGAAAGAGGAGAGTAGGATGGGAAAAGGGATAAAGGAGGGGGAGAGATGAAAAGAGAGGGAGGATGGAGAAGAGAGGGAGAGAGAGCAGGGTAGAGGAGGAAGAGAAAGGAAGCGAGAGGAGGAGAGAGAGGAAAGGAGGAGGGAGACAGAAAGATGAGAGAGAAGGAGGAGAAAGAAATGGGGAGAACGGAGAGAGAAGGAGAGCGGGGAGAAGGGAGAGAGAAGGAGAGTGGGGAGAAGGGAGAGAGAAGGAGAGCTGGGAGAAGGAGAGAGAAGTAGGAGGGAGAGAATGAGGAGAGAGAAAGAAGGAGGAGGGAGAGAGAGGGAGGAGGGAGGGAGAATGAGGAGAGAGAGAGAGCAGGAGGAGGAAGAGAGAAGAAGGAGGAGAGAGAGAAGGAGGAGGGAGAGATGGGGAGAAGGAGAGATGGTTAGGGAAGCGAGAGAAGGAGGAGGGAGTGTAGCAGAGTATACAGAGATGTCCCAAAGGATTCACAAGCCTAAATGCCAAAGCACAAACTATAGTTAGCTCAAACTGACTCGCTTACAGAAAGGAGAATTCCACAAGCAGATCTGATGTTCCCTCTTATGTCCCTGTTTAACCCTGTGTTTTCCAGGCCACATCTCTGAGCACCATACATACATGCATGTGAAAAAGGCGTGGAACGGCCTTTTATATATAGACACAGAAGCTGACACAAGTCTAGAGTTTTTCCATTAAACATGAGGCTACATTTATGAAGGTGAAAAGCTGGAGTTAAATGGGGCTTAAAGGTCCTAAACTGACTTCTGTGAGCTTTAATGTTAGAATGTTGTTGCCTCCTCAAAAACAGACCTGGTGTTGTGTTTTGTCCTGCGTTATTAGTCTGTCTGCATCTCCAAAGCTCAGAATGCTTTATCCAAATGATTCTAGTGAAGCTGTATGAAGTCTAAAAACACAGCGAAGCACTTCCTGTATTACCACATGACATCACAAGGTGTTTTCTGTTTGAGGGAAGAACCTAAATCTGCGGGGTTTGTGTGTTAAAAATGGGGGACATATGACAATATTTGGATCGATGCATTCATGTTTAAATAATCCTGTACTGACCTTTTCATAAAAACACGTCAATTATAATCTGCTGTTGCCATAGTGAAATGTCACCATATTTCTATCATTAAGCTCATTTAAATCAATATTGTAGTTTATAGCAAAAGGAGAAATTTAATTGGTCAACTGGACAGAGTTTATTTGGTTGCATACGTTTCGCAGCTCATCCAAGCTGCTTCTTCAGTTCTGGTCAGATGCTGGCGGACACTGCTTATATCTGCCTGAAGGGAGGAGCTAATTACAATGAAATTACTCTGAGACACACATATTTGTTTACAGTTTCTGTTAGTCAGGTGAGTCTATTCAATATGGAGTTGTTAACAGTTTCTGTTAGTCAGGTGAGTCTATTCAATATGGAGTGGGAGTGGGGGAGTAGTTAGCATATCCATTCAGGGCCATGATGGGTGTTTTCACACCTCTGGACATGTCCTGTCTAGTCCCATTGTTTTCTCTGTTTGTTTTGATTTAGGTTTGAGGATAGAGTTATAGATGGGAGACAAATGATGTCTGAGACCCCCATTTCTGTTCAAGGAAGGATTCTCTTTCTTGACAAAACTAAATATTATTTATTTCAGAACTGAGGAAGCAGCTTGGATGAGCTGCGAAACGTATTCGACCAAATAAACTCTGTCCAGTTGACAAATAAAAATTTCTCCTTTTGCTATGGATTCTACCTGGACGACTGAGGGATTCTACACACATTGTAGTTTATAGTGAACGATATGCTAAATAATGATCTATGTATGTTATTTTATAGTGTAGTATAGCAAGCATAGACTATATATATAAATGGACATGCTAGCAGCCACGTTCCAAACAAGAAGTGACAATGGGGGGCTTTCGGCTCTATCGATTCACTTTCTATTGAAACAACGTTGCTCCTCTCTCTGTAACTGCTGCTGTCAGACTCCTCATTTTGGTCTTAAAATTTTCATGTCAACCCGCTCTATATGATCCTGGGGTTTCTATTTTGGTATTTTAATCGTAAATCAAATCAGGCACCTTCTGTCCACATGGTCGGACTGACAGCGTCGCTAAGCCTGCTAAACAAGCGACTTGAACAGGAAGGGACGTAAACTTCGCATCTTCGGCTCTTTTGTTGCTATGATACTCGCTGTCTGAATTCCAAATATGGAACTCGGCTCCAAATTCACTCCTGCTAGCCTGCTAGCCTCGATGAGCTTCATTTGACTGAAGCCGAACGCTGTGCATGACATCACACTCACGTAGTCCACTTCTACACTATATACAGTCTGGGATAGTAAGACATCTACATACAGTAAAGTAGTACACAAACACTAACTTTAACTAATGATTATTATTGGTTTTTACTCCCGGAAACTATCCCTTCCTTTTGATTTATTTGCCTTATATTCTAAAAAAATATTGGGAACTAATGAAACTTGTCAGCGTCGTTAAAAAAAAAAAAAAAAAAAAAAGACGACTGTGCTAATACGCTGTGCTAATGCATTTCAAATATTTTCTTGTTTGCCTCATGAACATTAAGTCATTTATTGATTTGTAAAGTAAAACATATTCAAATGAGACAGACCGTATACACATATTTCACGGTGGAGCTGTGATTTATTCTTGGCACAAACAGAGGAGCCAGATGTCGGTAATTTAAAAGCACTAGACAGTGGTTGTGAGCATTAAGTACATTTGGTTTTAATTAGCATAAAATATAACGAGACAATATCAGTGCACGATGAAAAACTCAGATAGATTACAGGACGAGGAGAACATAGAGAGAACAGGGGAACGCAAAACTTTAGAAATCAAATGGAGTTGGACAGGTGAGAATTCTCAGGAGGAATTTTCTGATTGCAGATTTGTTGACCTGGTTTATGGTTTACAGAAATTGGTACAAAATTAATCTCTGTCAGCATAGGTAAACAAAACAAAATGGACTTTTTTCAGAGCTTTTAACCATGTTCACATTGTTGTTATACTCTCTGTTTGAACATCCAATTTGATTTTCTTAAAGGTCTTAAATTCCAAAAAAAAAAAAAAAAAAGATTCTTGTGAGCTTTAAAAATGTTGTTACCTCATCAAAAACAGACCTGGAGTTGTACCGAAGATGTTCATTTTGTCTTCTTATGTACTTTAAACTTCTTAGGTTCTTTTTTTAAGACAATACGGTAACGTGTATTTACCTTGTTGACATGTTTCGGCTGCTAGCTGCGAGCCATCTTCAGAACTGTCACCGGTATTGGTGGTGACGTGTCGTATATCAGCTGTTGTTACTTCCTGTAGCCTAATGCTCTCTGGAGAAAGGTGTCCCAGGTGTGTGAAAGGAGGCACGCTCCGTCATCACGGTTAATGCTGTCCGGGCCTTGTTTCCTGATTTCAATGGCCTCCCTGATCCAGCGTTTGAACTTGTTGTTTTTCGATCCAATGACTCATGCCCCGTCCCAATCCATAATGTGGTTATTTCTTTTACAGTGGTCTGATATGGCGGATTTTAGGTTTTCCTGCAATGCTTTGTCTTTTTGTGTTCTGGTGAGTTTCACCTTGTGATGTCATGAAGGGGTACTTTTCAAGTTAAGAGAGTGGAGATTGGAATTTCCAGAAGTGATCTAAATGATTCTAGTGAAGGTGTTTAAAAGTGGAGTTTAAAAACACAGTGGATCACTTCTTGTATTACCACGTGACATCACAAGGTGGAGGAGAGTGTCTTCAGTTTGAGAGAATTTTGTGACGAGGAAACAACATTATAAAATAGATCAGAAAACAGTGTAATATGGATCTTTTAAAATCAGTGTTTCACGTGGGATTCAGGAGCATTGTGTGGCCATTTTGGCAAGAATGAAAAAAAAAAAAACAACAACAACAATCTGCTGTTCCTGTAGTGTGATGTGGAGCCATCCAGAGCACCGCAGTACTTTTCTGTGATGACGTTTGCGGCAAAGTGCCATAAAGGGGCAGACGGGACTCAGCTCCAAATGGGCACCACAATCTTACACCCAGAATTCAGTGGGTTTATTTCTTTTATGAAGTTGCTTTACAATTTGCAATGTTCAAATTCTAACCCAATGATCTACGGGTGTTATAAATTATAACATCTATTTAAGTCCAACCAGGATATCGGCTGAACCACTCCCCCTTCAGAGCGCTATCACAACACAGGCACAATAGGTCTTCTTTAAAGAGGCTGAATTACACTTCTGTGGGGTATTAATTGGTAACATTACCTAGATCACCATGTTACTTTTTATTGTTTTGAAAATGACTTTTTTAGTTCCAATACGATTCCAATATTACAGCTAATGACCAATATCGACCAATACCAGAGCATAGAGTGAAAACAGCATTTATTTTCTTTAAACAAAAATAAAATAAGACAAAACTGATCCAAATGTGTTATGTAGCTGTTATTTACCTCTCAAGTATCTACAAGAACAACTTTGTGTAAATAGAAATTTAAACATTGTGAGACTTTCTAGGCGACTACAGCCAGTGAATAGTCTATTTGCATCTATTTAAGTCCAGCCAGGATATCGGCTGAACCGATATTTGGTTAAACATTAAGTCACTCCCCCCTTCAGATCGCTATCACAACACAATCAACGTGAATCCTGCAAATGAGACTACTGCAGATGGAATCAGGGTTATGGAAAATGGACATGTGGGAGCATGAGTGATGTAGGCTAGTGGGCTTGGAAAGGATCATACAGCTGACTGTCAGGAGAGTTCAACCTTCCACAGCCAGATGGATTCTCGTGATATTTATAGTTCACAAACTCACGAGAATCCATCTTGGCCCCTGTTGTTTCAATAGTGCCCAACAGGTGGAGGGCGACCAATCACGTCGCAGCATTGAAACAAAACAAAACAAACATGGTGACGCCCACAGACATACTTCAGCCTATTTTAGCGGCAATACAGAATATTTCGTTTTTGACAAGGTAAGAGCTTTGTGCATTTGTGAACAGGGTTTGTGCTTTTCTCTCAACTGGATGTAACTAAAGTTTGACTTTTTGACTTTTCCGATGCTTCGACCAATCAGATTCAAATAGTCGTCATGAGTTTTCCGATCTCTTTAAGTGAGAGCTGCTCCAGATTGATGTGTAACACTCAATTCCGAGTGAAACACATGGTTAGGCTTAAATAGTGTCCGGTAGAGATCACTAGATTACTCAAACATGCATGGATGACATCTCTTCAGGCATGTTTTTGATGAAGAATCAATGCTCCAGTTTAGTATAATACCCCCTCTTTAAACAAAATCAGCATGATGATTACTTCCAAGACAACAAAAAGAAACATAAAACACCCTCCCAGTTTAAATCCAGTGTAATCTTCAGAAACATGCTGCAGCCTGACTCAGCTCACGACACCATCAGTTAGACCACACTGGCTCTGTTTGTGCATATGTGTGTGTTTGTGTGTGTTTGTGTGTGTGTGTTTGTGAAGAAGCTCAGGGCTCTCACGACTATCATCAGGCTTGTTCTCTGCGCCTTCATCTCTCTCCTTTGTTCTGCTGTGATTCAGGAGAAGAGCTTTGGAAGTCAGAGCTGCTCTTAAACGCCTCCTAGCTCATACACGCTCTTGTGTGTGGACAACAACAACACAATATTTCACTCCTGTGTGTTGAATCAAAACAAGAGTAATGGATTCTAATTAAAGGGCCTGAGTCTTTCCTATGTATCTGAGCATCTTGTATATGCAGCTCTTGAGGTCAAAATGAGTCTGCTGTGTACTGTCTACATCTAATTATTAAGCGTTTCATTGTGCAAGAAACAGGAAGTGTGCAGTTAGCATGCTAGTCATCTGTAGCATTACCGTGAGAGCAAAACTGCGCTCTGGTCTCTGAAAATTGGGGTGAGTAATTAGGATGTTCAGAATGCGCAAGGTAAATGTGGAGTAACTGCAAACCGTTTAAAACAAACTAGTTCTGATTTTTTTTTTTTTATGCATTCTTGATATATAGATATTTCAATGCTAAAAAAAAAAAAAAAAAAAAAAAAACAATCTTGATTTCTTGATCTTTGACCAAAAAAAACAACAAAAAAACAAAACTGTAATTCTTAAACCATCTCATGCCAATTACATGACCTCTTGAATCACTTGACAAAAATACTGACAACTTTAGTTTTATGAATCCCCTAATACCCAGTGGTGGAAGAAGTACTCTTTAGGTTATTTGTTTATTTGTTGATATATTTTAGTTTTCTCAAGAAAAATAAACCCTTAGCCTTTTCAGCAGGCCTCAAACAATAACAAAAAATACTTATACTTTTCAGTCCAGTTCAGAAATGTAGTGGAGTAGAAAGTACAGATGCCTTTTTCTCAAATGTAGTGAAGTAAAAAGTATCTATTTTAAAGTACAGATACCTAAGATTTTACTTATGTACAGTACTTTTCTGCATTAACCGTTAACACATGAAACAGGTCCTCGCTGAAAAACAACACAGTCTGGTGTTATTTCAAATGTGACACTTTAATTTCTTGTGATCCCTTTGAGACTGCCGTTTACACACTTCATACACACAACATGTCCCTCAGGATTAGCCCACACACAACTGTATGTTACACACAACACAACAATGAACATCAACTACACTGGACTAAATCAGGCCTAACTGGGATGCGTTCTCCTGGACTCAAGGTTAAAATGTGTTTTGGTTAAAGATCCTCCACCCAATTTCTTTCCAAGCATATGAGCAAATTAAGTCTGCATCTAATTATGAAGCAATTTGTAAGAGAAAGTGCACAGTTAGCATGCTACTTGTTGTTAAATTTACTAGTACTGCTCTCATTTCATGAAAGTTGTGAAAAACGCTTATAAACTCATCACCTTGAATCATTAGGACGCCAAAGATGCGTAAGGTAAGTGAGGAATTACTTTTTAAAATGAAGTAGTTCTGCTTTTCAGATTTTGAAGACAGTACAGAAGTTTTAAATGATGGTGGATGTGGCTGCCACTAGTGTCCAAAGTACAGCCTTGTCAGATTCAAAGTTCCTGTATCCAGTTCAAAGGCTATAATTGTATTTGCTTACATATGGTTCTCATTCCACAAAAAAAATATATTTATAATGTATATTAGGGGTGGAACAAGACACAATTTTAACAAGACGAGATTCAACACGAGATCAGGTCCACGAGAACGAGACATTTTGACATTATTTGTAATAATGAAGTACTGCAATCCATTTCACCATTCTGGCTTCACGATTTATTTATTTTATGTAATACTTTAGTGGTCATTGTACTACTGCTTTTTGGAACTACAGCTTCTCAAATTGCATAACTCACCAGCTCTTAACTCTTTTTTTGTCCAAGCCAAAGGTAAATTCAGTGGAAAAAAAATCTCACGAGATCATTTTTCTCATGTGTGCACGATCTTGTGTCAATTTTGTCTCGTGAGAACTGTGACACGAGATCTTGCCCCATCCCTAAAGTATATATAACATACTTCAGTCTCATTTTGTGTAACAAAAACCACAATACAATAAAATGCACACTTAAGTTGTTTATTCCTGAACTAGGAGAGAGAACACAGGTCCAGAGCATCAGGAGCTCTTCTTCTGGGAACGACAGTAGCTCATTTGGATGAATGTTTGTCCAAAGGCAGAGTAAATAAATGGTTGAGAGGACAGATCCACTGACCCACAGGTTGGTCGTGCAACTCCAACTCCCACAGATGAATACTGTTTTGTAAGCAAAACATGTAACAAACCTCTCTCAAAAGAGCTGTATAAAAGTGCGACCATTTTGCCATCACAGCAAAGCTAACAGCAACTAACATGCTGATGTGTACTTCCTGATTATCGGCGATTCAATGTATCTGTAATGGGGCAAGACAAATTTTGTTGAAAGGCATGGGAAAAAAATCAGGCACAGGGCCTTTAAAGAACACATATTCTGCTTGTGTTCACTATATAGTTGTAATCTACGGCACCTATAATTTGCAGTACTCATGCAATACGACTTAATAAAAGAAACAAGTCCGCAGAACTCCATGTTAGAAAACTGCGGTGCCCAGTGGGAGCTGACGTCGCCATAAACGTCATCAGAACAGAGAGCCTCCTATGGATAGCTGCAGGTCACACTAGCGACTAGCAGATTTTTTTTCATTAGGCCACACTGCCGAATCCTACGCGTATCACTGATTAAGAAAATGAAATTGGAGAACAAAGTAAGTACAGAGCAGCAGGTGTGTACCGCTGCCAGTGAAAACAGGATTTGATTGGCAAAAATAAGCAATTAAAGCTGACTCAAACACGCACGAATCCCTCCAAATACAACGTCAGGTGAGTAAATGGAGAGCCGAAACAACTACAACAACGTCGATTCTGCAAAACAGGTCTGATTTAAATATAACCCTGGCTCTCTTCCTGTGGGATGAGTGGGATAGGTCACTTTGATATCCTCGTCTCTGTCTTTCAACTCTCCTCCCTTCTGTAAAATCGCCCTTATCAGAAAGCGTGCATGGTGTTTGAGAATTAAATATATTAAATAGAATAATAATTTTCACTTGGACAGCACATTTGGGGCTTATATCGCTGTCCGGCGTTGATAGCCTGGCGACCAGAGCGTCATTACTCTTTCATGTGTTGATGTGCGTCTGGTTTGGAAGTGTCAAAGAAAATGTTTACATCAATAATTCAAAGTGGAGCTCAGAGACGGCCTCAGCATCAGGGGGTGGCATTTCTCACTGTGTGCCCCGCAGTCTGTCCCTCAGTGAGCCATATGTGCCCACAGAGTTACACTGTTGGCAAAGGTCTTTTTGGTTTGTTACTATTGATACTTTGCAGCTGATGTCATCAACGTTCCCTGGGGTGTGATGCTAACTAGAGGCGCTGCTCAGTCTGAAGCTGTGACACAATCTGACTATAAAGAACTGACTTAGCTGGAACTACAACGGGTGAGCTGAAGTGTGCTGTTAAACAAGTGTTAGCCAACAGTTGAAGTTAGTCACTCTCACGTTTATGTCGAAAATCAAGCTCCTAAACAGCATCATGAACACTCGTACTGATCTTTTTTTTTTTTTTTTTCTTGAGTTTTCAGACTCTTTTTGGCCTTTTTTGCTAATGTGTGCATTGTGTCAGCATTGTAACTGCTGAACTCTGAAACATTGGTTGAAAAATAATCAAACATGCTCACACAGGTACATTATCTTCTTAAACTCAGAGATTGGTTGATTGTGGTTAACTTGCATCATGTCTATGTGCATTTTCGTCTCGTCTGTGTGTTTCTCTAAATGTTCTCTGTTTCTGACCTGCCTTAGGACAACGGATGTAAAGTAGCTCTTGTGCTAATTCCGGCCTATTTACATTGATGCTGTTTGTTGACATGTTGATTAATATGCACTCTCCTAATTTAAATAAATAAATAAATAAATAAATAAACATTCCGCCATAGACATGTGTAGAACCCTCCAGCGTGATGTTACGGCAAAGTATCAATAGGTCTGTATGGTTTGTGACTATTACCTGGTTTCAGACGGCATCACAACATTCTATATGCTGATAATATTTAATACAGATGAGGGCAGTGAAAATTAATATTATTAAAATGCAGATTCTTGTTGTAATACGGTGAGCCATGTGTTTGGTGCACCAATCACGTCGCAGAATAGGCAAAGCGCCCAAACCAACTACAGACGTACTTCAGACTCTTTTAGTATCAGTACAGGCTATTTAGTTTTTAAAAAAAACGTGCAGAAGGTCAGAGCTTTGTGCATTTGTAGACAGGGATAATGTCTGTGCTTTTCTCTCAACTGGATGTAACTAAAGTTAGATTTTTGGGCTTGTTCCGCTGAAGCTTCGACCAATCAGAGTCAAATAAGCATTAACTTCAAAGCTTGAATTCATATATATTCAATTATGAGTGTTTTCATTGCTAAAACATGTACTGGCAGCATCTATTCTTAATATGACTGGGCTTGTGACTCCACAGATCTGACCTGTAATTTGGCCTGGTGGTGTCACCTGCTTGTCTCCACAAAATACATACATTTAATGCCATACTGTGGAACATTCTAGGCAAAGTGACTCACCCTCCACTAGAAAAGTTTCATATATAGTAGTACAAGGTAGGTTTGCCCACTGACAAAGAAATGAACAGTTTATAATTTTAATGGTAGGTTTATTTTAACATTGAGGATAGAATATCAAAAAGGAAATCCAGAAAATCACATTATAGAAAATATATGAATTAAGGGATCAAATACTTATATTTCCTCCACTGTATACTGTGAAATGCATGGGTCCATTAGTTACATGGTCTTACTCTTTCATAAACGTGCTGAACAAAATGAACACATTGAAACAAGCTATAGACAAACTTGATAAGTACATGTATTTTTAGTGGTAGGAGAAATGTTGATAGTCAGTTCAATTCAATTAAATTCAATTGCTTTATTGTCATTGGCTTATAAAATCACAACGAAATTATGTTAGAGCATCACAAACAAACTGCATAGTATGTATGTTGAAAAGAAGTGCATAATAGTGCACTCGCTCTTTAACACCCACTATGTAAACATGTGCACACAGCAATAGTAATATCAGTGCGCACACAAAGTATGGTAAACAGTAAGAGTCTTAGCAGTAAAGGAGCATATCAACAAATCGAACCAAAAGAAGTGGGAAATCAAGCACGGGGGCATCCGGTCCATAAATGTCCTGTTCCAGCAATGCAAGGTCCAGTTCAGTTATTGTAGTAGGTGGGATATGGTGGAGGAGGGGAGCCCTGTTCAGCAACCTCACTTCCTGAGGGTACAGGCTGTGGGCCCGTCTAGATGTTCTGATGTGTATGGACCTTTACCTTCTACCCGAGGCCAACAGGTGGAACAGGGGATGGGCAGGATGGTGTTGGTGAGTTAGGATGTTACGCATTCTCTTCAGACAGCGATGGTATAGATGGTACTATAGATGGTAGTCCCAATGATTTTCCCCGCTGGAGTGCCCGCTGATCGGCCTTAGTGCAGCTGGAGAACCACTCTAGGAATCCATGTCAAAACACTGCTGATGGCACCACTGTAGAAGTTCACCATCAGCTGTTTTGAGATCCTGGCGCTCCTCAGTTGCCTCAGGTAGTAGAGCCATTGTCGGGCCTTTACTGCACGAGAGTCGAACCCAGAACCTCCTTGCTGTGAGGCTTTCTGTTCAGATGAATCTCCACATGCAAAGACCTTAAAGGGTTTGAAATCGTGCATGAATCTGACACGTTTACACAGCCGGTATAAATCAGATAACTAGAATCATCAGATAACCCAATAATTACATCAGATTCTGGTGTAAGTTTACGGCACAAAAGAAATCTGATCTTAGTCTTCCAATTGCAACAGTTATTCTAATGAAATAAAGGCAACAAACCTGATTTTGACTTAACTGTCTTAAAATCATTCATTTTAAAGGTCCCGTATTACCAAAACTGAACTGAGCTTTGTTTTGTTTCATTCACACATGTTTGAGTAATCCTTTATTATTAGTCTGTCTACATCTCCAAAGCTCAAAATGCTCTGTTCCACCTTGTGATGTCATGAAGCGGTAGTTTTCAAGTGAACAGCTGTCTTCAGTAGAGATTGGCAATTCCAGCTCTGAAATGATCCAAATGATTCTAGTGAAGGAGTATGGAGTTTAACAACACAATGGAGCACATCCTGTATGACTACATGACATCACAAGGTGGAACAGTGTTTTCAGTCTGAGACAAGAACTCAGCATAGATATGCAGGGTTTTGTGTGTTAAACATGTGTGAATGAAAAAAAACACAACTCTAGGTCTGTTTGTGAAGAGAAAACAACATAAAGGACCTTTAAAGTTGTACTATGTAATTTTAGGGTGGAGACAGGCCACTTGCTTGTCTCCATGGAGATTGCTTTGCCTGGTTCCTGATGTGTTTGTTGCCTGAAAAAAACAAAACAAAACATTCTTCCTTGAGTGGTGTTGCCTCTTCGCAAATCTGACTTGTAACCTGTCCTGGCGACATCACCTGCTTGCGTCCATGGAGATAGATAAATTTGCCAGCCTCGATGAGCTTCATTTGACTGAAGCCGAACGTTGAGGGTGACGTCAAACTCCTCTCAGTCTTCTTTATACAGTCTTCTGAAAAGTTGCATCATGCACCTTTAAACTACTGACACTAAAAACGATTTAATTAAGATTATTTTTTTCTTAGTTTGACTATTTCTACACATAAGATCACATTCACCAACATTCAAATGCCTATTGGGCCCAAATTCTAGACACTTTGCCCAGATGGCACTAAAATGGACCGAATGGGTTTTTTACACAAGCAATCAACTAATATAAGCAAACAGAATAACAACTCCAAATGCTAAAATAAATAAGACCATGGAGGATGTTGGATTCGTAATGAAATGGAGAAAATAAAATAAATACATAAATGCTAGTCTGCCTTTTCTACAACAGACCAGAATGATATTGAAAAAAAACAAAAAACAGTCGGCATTATTGGATCTAACTGCTGAATGTAACTAACTGGCAGCAATAATCAACAGTGTGTTTAAACCATATGTAAAGAAGTAGGCTAAGGGAGTGTGACGTTACCCATAGCGTTCAACTCCAGTCAATGAAACTCATTGAGGCTAGCAGTTCTGGGGCGGATTTGAAGCTGAGTTAGGAATAAAAATTGATTTACCGACAAAATAGTGCAATAAAACCTCCAGGATCATGTAGAGTGGGTTAATACGAACATTTCAAGACCAAAATGAGAAGCCTGAACACAGCAGTTACAGAGAGGGGCAATAGTTTTTCAATACGAAGTGAATTGGAGTTGGAGTCGCTGGAGCCAGAAGCGCACCCTTGCTCACTTCCTTTTTGAAATGTTGTGGCTAGCGGGTTAGAGGAAGCAGAGGTAGAAGTGAGGCTTCCAATCTGCACCACAAGCGCCTCTGACCACCACCAACACTTACATGCGCGCACACACACGCACACACACACACACGCACACACACACACACGCACACACACACACCCACACCCACACACACACACACACACACACGACAATGTACTGTAAGCTGAAGTGTTTTGCCTAAGGACTCAACAACAATTTACCTTGGAACCACTACTGTCCTACTGTGGTTCCTGGTATTCCAAGACGTCTCCCATTTCCCATTCAGGTACTAACCAGGGCTGGACCTCTTTAGCTTGTGAGATCTGACGAGGATTGGCATTCACCAGCAACTATAACCAGGTATTTCTTTGTGTAATTTGGCTTGGGTGGCACCACTTTACAGTTTAATGCCACACTGTAGAACATTTCAGACAACTAAACTAAACTTTGCTGTGACATCATGCTGGGGGAAGGGGTCTGCATGTGGTGACACAATACATCAGTGCCAAATAAATGTTAAGTTTATCTAAAATCTAAAGTAAAAATACAAAATGGATTTAAACAGCACATTTTCAGGAGCCTGTGATCAATACAAACATACCTGGCCCTTTTAAGGAATTTGATTTTCAGTAAAACAAAGCTCAGATTAATGTCTAACTTTAGTAAGAGAGCTTCAGACAGAGTAGCGCCATTAGAAAACTAGCATCTTTAAAAACAGTAGTTTAGCTTTTGGTCATTGTTCCTTCCCACCAGTGCGACTTAGTTACTTGTGTCTGTACCTAGTGCATTTTCAGGTCTTTTTGTATCTGTGGCACCTGTGTCTCTGTGTGCTCGTCTCCACCACACCATGGGCTGTCCCCTGGAGTAGCCTGTGATCAATACGAGCGCTCGTGGTCCTGTTTAGGAGTTTAATTTTCAACAAAAAGGTGAGAGTGACTAACTGAAAAACTGTTGGCTAATACTAGCTCCCTTTGACTGTCATTTTATGTGCGAGAGACTTTAGACAGAGGAGAGCCTCCAGTTAGTGGGGAGAAAATTACATTGCACGTCTTTAAATACACTACTCTGGTCACTGTTCCTTCCCACCAGTGCGACTTTTTTTACTTGTCTCTGTACCTAGCCCATTTTCAGGTCTTTTTTGTATGATTTTTGAATTGCATTTAGGTGTGAGACTTGCACAAATCAGCTCACCTCTTGTAGTTCCAGTTAACCTTGTTCTTTTTGACAGAACTGTGCCTCCAGTTAGCTTGCTGATGACACCAGCTGCAAAGTGTCAAAAACATGTCAGTGGAGAGAAGCAGGTAAATACAGTAGTTTAACTTTTGGTCATTGTTTCTTCCCACCACTGCGACGTACTTACTTGTGTCTGTACCTAGTGCATGTTCGGGTCTTTTTGTATCTGTGGCACCTGTGTCTCTGTGCGCTCATCTCCATCACGCTGCCGGACATCTCCTGGAGCATGACCGAAGTGGAGGTTGGAGAAGTCTTTCCCATCACACGAGCTGTCAGTCGGGTTCAAAGGGGGTTCACAGACAGACTTTGACACTGGCGGTCAGAGAAGCAGTCTCCAGCTCAGGTTTTCCTTCATTCTGTCTATAGGAGTGACAGCGAAGAGGCCAGAAGTACAGCCCATCCATGACAAGTCTGTGTTTGTGTTTTGGAAAATAAAAAAATGAAAAATGGACACTGGAAAGACAACAAACTTTGGTGGTTCGGAGTTGTTTTGTCACGATACTAAGAAATTTCGGTACTGAGTATCTAAGGAATAGACTCAAAACTCCGATACCACATTCATAGTACTTTCTTTTTTATTCCCATGTGGTCTTATATCTGTGTAATCCTCAGTGGTCCAGGTAGGTTCCAAAGTGGTCCATGGGAGTGAGCGTCTAGTTTTTATAGTAGTTTTAGTATCGATTAGTATCAGATTTTTCAATACTTTTGACAACTCTAATTCAGAGTAGGCCTGCAAGATTAATCACAATCATATTGAAATTGCAATGTGAAATGGCACCTACCATAAAAAAGTACCATCACTTTTTCCACAAAAAAAAAAAAAAAAAAAAATCTGTCTTTTTCTGCATAAACACTGCTAACCCTATAGTTTAGATCTGTACAAACATGTTCTGAAATGTGTTAGTTTGTCACTTAATTTTTCAGTCTTTTGTTAATTCTTCAGGTCGTGTTTAAAATGTGAACTTTGAACAAAACCCTACTATATAAAGCCCCAGTATGTAACTTTTTTTTTTTTTTTTTTTGGTCAACAATAGACTAAAATAAAAGCTTTTTTTGATTGATTGATATTTATTTCGAGTTTGTGCCAAGAAAGAAACAATAATCATATACATATTGTATATACACTATAAACAACAGAAAAGCACATTTCTCAAAAAGGAGTGGGAAGAAGAAAAACTTATATTAACCCACCACTATTCATGACATAGTTTCAAAATTAAAATTATGGTTTTTCATTATGGATGTGTTTATTACACTGAAAAATGGTAAGTAGTAGGCTTGCATCTCCACAAACCTGACTTTTATTTGGCTTGCTTCTTGTTTGGTGGAGGGTCTGTCCTTTCTATTTCTATTGCTATTTCTGAACCTTTCAACTAAGTTACAGGTCAGATCTGTGGAGAGCCAACCCCAAATGCCCATTTCTTTGAGGTATTTTTGAGCTGTAAAACTGAATTGAATGAATAAATGTAAAGCAGAGCTATTAAATATCATACTGTGGAACATTCCTGACAGAGTAATGACATATCCATAGAGTAATGACATATCCATAGAAACCAGAAACGTTACACAGTGTACCTTTAAAGATAAACGCCAAACTTAACCTCAATTGTTTGTCGAAGAAAACACAATTATAGATTTTTCCCAAATTCTGCAGCCCTAATGTTCAGAGGAAAATGCTAGAATAAGTACAGCGAGACGAGATGGGTGATTGACAAGGACGTATTGATTCTTCCGTCCACCCATCGGTGCCTGGCTCTTAGTTCATATTCTGAATTCTTATTGGAGCATTTCTCAAAGCTAAGCTTTTAAATGCATTTCGCCATCTTTCAAAACAGAGATGTGTTTAATGTCAAGGAGAGATGGTCCCAAAATGCAGCTATCATCTCTTCTTCAAATGGATGCTGGACCTACACAGCACTGACACCCAGTCAACCCAGTGCACGACTAAGTGCTCATATTATTGTTTAGAAAAGTGTAGATTTTTTTTGCAAATGAAGGCTAGAGCAATGGTTTGATGATACATAAGTTATCCCACTTATTTTGACCCTTAATGGACCTATATTACGCAAAATTGTGAGCTTTAAAAGTGCATTGTGTAACTTTTTTGTTGTATGGTCTGCTAACTGCTTTTCTCCTTGTACATGTTATTGCTTTGTCTCAAATATTTTACAGTATGGGATTAAACCTTTCTATCATCATGGAGACCAAACCAGACCAGACGTTACTGATTAGATCTGTAGAGAGGCAACTACACTAACAGCCGGAATTCCTGTTTTTCTAGGTATTTTTGATCAATAAAAATAAAAAAAAAATATATATACACATAAGGTAGATCTGTTTAATTTAATATTGTGAAACATTCAAAGCAGAACAATGACATATCCACAGAAACAAGACAGTGATGGACCCCCAACCAAAAAGTGCTCCATTAAGCCATGTTCTAATGTTGTTTCCTACTCAAAAACATACCTGGAGTGTTTTGTTTCATTCATGTTTAAGGAATCCTGCATTATTAATCTACATCTCCAAAGCTCAAAATGCTCTTTTCCACCTTGTGATGTCATGAAGCGGTAGTTTTCAAGTTAACAGCTACATTTTACCTTTAGTTCTGTAAAGACTGGCAATTCCAGGATTGAAATCATCCATATGATTGAAATGAAATGATGAAATTAGTGTATGGAAACAACATTAGAACATAGATCAGAAAATAGTGGAATATGAGCTCTTTATTTCATACTGAATGGCTGCTACCTGCTTGTCTCATAAAAACTGTATTGTTTTGTTTGGAATGTTCAACAGTATGGGGCAAATTGATTACAGATATTTTGTTGTCTAAAATGCTTTGTTTGGTGCTGTTACTTGCCTGTTTCCATGGTGATTGCTAGGTTTTTATACCATACTGTGGAACATTCCTGGCTAAATTACCTGATCTTCATGGAGAACAGGAGGTTTTGGACTCTCCACCACAAAACTACAAAGTGCCCCTTTAACTGCTTACCTTTGCTTTTAAGTGAGCACTGCAACTGCTTGAAATCTCAGACTGGCAAAGAATAATGTTCCCCTTCCTGGTCTTTGCCAACATTTACAATGCCATACTTTTAATCATGTTTGCATGAGCTGTCCTTTCAATGTTCTATTGTCTGAAATAAAGTTCTGATAATATGAACTGTTTTGAAGAATTATTTTCCAGTCCAAATGTTTGGATCCATCCATCCATCCATTTTCTTCCGCTTATCCGGGGCCGGGTCGCGGGGGCAACAGTCTAAGCAGGGACTCCCAGACTTCCTTCACCCCGGACACTTCCTCCAACTCCTCCGGTGGGACCCCAAGGCGTTCCCAGGCCAGCCGGGAGACATAGTCCCTCCAGCGTGTCCTGGGTCTTCCCCGGGGCCTCCTCCCGGTGGGACATGCCTGAAACACCTCCCGAGGGAGGCGTCCAGGAGGCATCCGGAACAGATGCCCGAGCCACCTCAGCTGGCTCCTCTCGACGTGGAGGAGCAGCGGCTCTACTCCGAGCCCCTCCCGAGTGACTGAGCTCCTCACCCTATCTCTAAGGGTGCGCCCAGCCACTCTACGGAGGAAACTCATTTCGGCCGCTTGTATCCGCGATCTTGTCCTTTCGGTCAGTACCCGTTGCCCCTTATGATGAGTAATTCAACAAGGCCAGCTACGTCGCCCGGATTGGCATTACCGGGGCCCCACCCTGGAGCCAGGCCTGGGGTGGGAGCTCGACGGCGAGCGTCTGGTGGCCGGGCCTTCCCCCACGGGGCCCAGCCGGGCACAGCCCAAAGGAGTGACGTGGGGTCGTCCTCCCGTGGACCCACCACCCGCGGGAGGATCCATAGGGGGCCGGTGCAGAGTGATCTGGGCGGCAGTCGAAGGCGGGGGCCTCGGCGACCAGATCTCCGGACATGGAGACTAGCTCTGGGGACGTGGAATGTTTGGATCCATATTACAATATTTTCTGATCTATGTTATAAAGTAACATAAAATTAAATGTTAACTTAAAAACTACACTTCACATCACAAGGTGGAACAGAGCATTTTGAGCTCTACTCAGACATGGAAGAATGGAAGAAAACACAACTCCAGGTAAGTTTTTGAGGAGGTAACAACATGACTAAAAGCTTGTAAGACTCTGTAGGACCTTTAAGGACATTTGTGGCATCCTTCAGTGCCACTTGAACGACCTGTCAGGCTCAGTGGACCTATCTGCAGATCTTGAGCTAGTCTTGGTCAGGACCTTAGGACCTTAGGACCTTAGGACCTTACCTTAGCTGGAGGATTTGACCTATGGTGCATGTTTTGGGTTGAGGTGGAAATCAGAGACACAGACACAGGGGAGAAACATGCAAACTCCACACAGAAAGTCCCCAGCAGAGTCAAACCCACAACCTTCTTGCAGTGAGGCGAGAGTGCTATCCACCCAACCACCGTGCAGCATATCCTGTAGTTTATGGAAGACAAAAACTATATGTGAATATATATGTAAACAGTCAGCCTTTATTTCTCTGAATAAAACATCTGAAAACCTGCATATATTTCTTGATGTCGGGTTACGTCAATCATTGTAACCCTGAGAATAAGAATTCCAAGTAAAATTTAAATACATGACTTCCTACTGTATATTTTCTCCACTTTATAAACCCATTATCAAATGGCAAACCTATTATTTATAAGAACAGCCTAAATATTTCAACGCTTTAAAAAGGACTGTGTAATTTTATGCAAACATGATTAGTGTTTTCAATTATTTCTTCCTTGCCGATTACCACCACAAGAATAATTCCTGTTTATTTTTCCACCATATGTTCCAAAAGGGTCATATTCATTACATAAAAACATGCTGATTACCGTGACCGTGAATACTTGCCGTGTTCGTAGCGCCATCCCTCTCTCCATGCGACGTTAGCCAGATGTTGAACGCCGCCTCCCCTCCGTCGCCGTACCATGTGTTTGCGCATGAACTACCTGATGACGCCAGCTCCCTTGCACATCTGGAACCGGCGAATGACCCCGATCGGGCGCGGCGTCCTTGGTACAGCTGGGCGAGGGGAGTGGAGTGGGGGTTTGGAGAGCAGGGAGAATTCACAGGGGAAATAGAAAACGTTTATGGGGCTGTAGTACACGGGGAGATGACTTTGAAACAGGAAATGATCATGTTTCTCAGAGTCTATAAGAACATGTTTGAGCTCAAAGGACAAACCATAGGCGACTGAATGTTATAAATAGATCGGGTATTGCAGTGTATGAAAGAGGCACTAGCCAATTTTCAAACCGCGAAACGGGAAAGTGTGTATTTTAAAGGTTTTGTATTGTGCAAAATTGATTCTTGTGAGTGTTTGGCCATGTTAGAATGTTGTTATCTCCTCAAAAACAGACCTGGAGTTGTGGGTTTTTTTTTCATTCACACATGTTTGAGTAACTCTTTATTATTAGTCTGTCTACATCTCCAAAGGTCAAAATGCTTGGTTCCACCTTGTGATGTCATGAAGCGGTAGTTTTTGGTCACTGATCCAAAGGTTAGCGATTCGAATCCCGCTCTCGACATAAACATCATTGGCTGAGCGGTCAGATCTATTCACTCACAGATCGGCTGGTGTGCGATTCCAGCTCTCACAGATGAATACTGTTGTGTCCTTGGGCAAGACACTTAACGCAACGCACCCCCTGTCTGCGAACACTGGTGTGTGAATGTGTGTGTGAATGGGCAAGTGTTTCCTTGTTGTAAAGCGCTTTGGGTGCCTTGAAGGTGGAAAAACGCTGTATAAAAATGTAACCGTTTTACCATGAAGGTGTGTGGAATTTAAAAACACAGTAGAGCACTTCACCTGTTACCACATGAGTGTTTTCCATTTGAGGGAAGAACTCAGACATGTGTGAATGAAACAAAACACAACTCCAGGTATGTTTGTGATGAGGAATCAACATTATAGCATATTTCATAACACAGCGCAATATGGGGTCTTTAAGGGATTTACCGATTCTCTCAAAAATCCTTCCCCTGACATCTCGTTGCAGCGATATCTCAGTCCCAAATCCGTCTCTCAACATAAGCATCATTAGGAGAGCAAAGGCTGGCAGTGCGATTCCATCTCCCACAGATGAATACTATTGTTGTGTCCCTGGGCAAGACACTTAACCCTTTCCCCCAATGTCTGCATTGCAAAAAAGCATGGCCAAAATTTTAAATATAAACACTTAAATCTCTCAGAAAATGACTTAAAAGTAATGAAATTATCTGTCCAGGCAGCAAGATTATTTTACTTGACAAGGCAAAAGGAGAAATTTAATTTGTCAACTGGACAGAGTTTATTTGGTCGAATACGTTTCTCAGCTCATCCAAGCTGCTTCTTCAGTTCTGGTCAGATGCTGGTGGACACTGCTCTATATCTGCCTGAAGGGAGGAGCTAATTACAATGAAATTACTCTGAGACAACACATATTTATTTACAGTTTCTTTTAGTTAGGTGGGTCTATTCAATATTGAATAGACCCACCTAACTAGCGAAACGTATTCGACCAAATAAACTCTGTCCAGTTGACAAATTAAATTTCTCCTTTTGCCATGGATTCTACCTGGACGACTGAGGGATTCTACACACTTTACTTGACAAGTTATCTTAAAATAAACTCCTTCTAGACTAGAATTTATGCAATTCAGAACTATGTAACTATACAATAAATCTGAAAACAAGATGAATAACCTGATATAAGTTTTAAAATCTTGGCCAGATCAGAGAAATTTGCAATGTGCGTAAACTGGTGTATGAATGGGTGAGTGCTGAAAGTGTTTTTGGTATGGATTGTCTGTCTTGTTGTGTGTCTCATATTGCTTGTCCAACATGATTTTGTCCATAAAGATACAAACAACAAACAAACAAAGGTTGAATAAAACAGTAAATATTCCAAATAAGGCCTCAGCACTCACAGATCATTTAACGCATATTCATACAGACCCATTCTCTCTGACATTTACAGTCATGTAATTACACCTATAAAATGAGCATCTCCTCTGTTTATTACGTTGTCATGGTAACAGACAACACTTGAGACAGAATGACATTAATCCAGAGCTGTCAATCAAACCGAGCACTGAGTTCAAATGTGAATACTTACTGTATTTACATCTAAACTTAGAATCACAGTTCACACAAGGTTCTGTCTCTCTGCAGGATGGGCACGACTGTTTAGTGTGTGTGTGTGTGTGTGTGTGTGTGTGTGTGTGTGTGTGTGTGCGCAAATGTTCATGATTTATTTATACATCGAAAAAGGTTAGACATTTAAACTCTTGTATCTGTATTTCCAAATGTGTTAAATTTTGAAAGTGGTAGCTATATGCCATATCCACTGTTGCAGATGAAGAAATATTTTAGTTTAAAATCATTTAAAGTTACAGTATGTACCTTTTTAGTCAGTTGCCAGTTGTTTTTATTGCACTAAAAACCTGCATCTTTACTGCATTTCCAAAAATCTGACTCTTATTTGGCTTTGTTTCCATGGAAATATTGTTCCTTTGGCTATAATCTTCCACAGTATAGCATAAAACAATGTTCCAAACTATGGCTTTAACTTTGTATTTCCTCCAGAAGTTAGACACCTTTAATTTTATTTTCAACTTAAATTCAACTTGTCTTTATTTGTGTCCCCGGTGGTCCGATTGATTTTGCAGCAAAGAGAAAAGGCCACATATACACATAAAAACACTGACCACATGGGACCACAAACACAGTACTACTGATGGGGCAGGTTAACAAGGTAGAGTATGACCATCAAAAAAGGTCCTATATTACGCAAAACTGACTCTCGTGAGCTTTAAGCCGTGTTATAATGCTGTTACCGTCTCCAAAACAGACCTGGAGTTGCGTTTTGTTTCATTCACACGTTTGAGTAACCCTTTGTTATTAGTCTGTCCAAAGGATTCTGGTTGAAGAAAAATGTCAAATGAATAAAGCTTGTTATTTTGATTCTTGGTCGTCTCTCGATAGAACGCGCACCCCAACATAGTGAAGGTGTCTGGAGTTTGAAAAGCACTTCCTGAATTACCACATGACATCACAAAGTAGAACAGTGTTTTCCATGATAGAAGAACTCGTTAATACACAGGGTTTGTGTGTTAAACATGTAAATGAAACGAAACACAACTCCAGCTATGTTTGTGTTTGTGATGTAGAAACAACATTATAGCATGGATCAGAAAATAGCTTAATATTAGCCCTTTAAAAATGAAACTATAGATCCTCCCCTGACCGACGCTGAAGATAAAAATAGCTGCAGGAATAAACGTGAATTTTTTTTGCTGCTGGATGTTGCGCCACCAACTTTCTCTTATTCATCTTACAAACATGTAAAAGCTATGTTCACACAGGCTATATGTTCTATTTTGATATTATCAAAGTGGCTTTATTGGTCTCTCTTGGGAGAAGTGTAGCTTGGGTGTGTGTTTGCTAAAATGACATCAGATCTGACAGCGCTATAGCCAACCATACATTTAGTAACATTTTCAATACAAGAAAAATGAAATAAACAGGACATGATGGCTGACAGCGACAGCACTGAGTCACTGCGATTTCAAATCAAATCAAAGACTCCGACTTCACTGTCACAGCTTCTCCTCAGCTTCCATTTGTCATTATTATAGTGTCATTTCACAAAACATCTCAAAGAGTTGTTTTCAAAATAAATGACGATAAATGTTTGATGTTTTTATGCTTTTCACCACAACTGTCATAAACCCCACAGCAAAAGCCACCGTGTTTGAAAAATTTTGCTTTCAAACTATTCTCACTTTTTTGTCTTAAAGGTGCATGGAGGATTTCTGGTGGAAGGTTTGTCACCTTCTTGTCTCTCTCTCTCTCTCTCTCTCTCTCTCTCTCTCTCTCTCTCTCTCTCTCTCTCTCTCTCTCTCTCTCTATCTATCTATCTATCTATCTATCTATCTATCTATCTATCTATCTACTCTTTCTCCCTCTGTCTTATTTATCTGTCCATCCATTCATCTACCACCAGTAATTTATTCACTTACAGGTGCTTTGATTGTCAGATAAGAGAAAATATGTTTTTTTTTTTTCTCTCTCTCGCCGCATTAAGAAAAAGAAAAACAGACACTCAAGAATAATTATTATAAAATCCACTTTCATGTTGGCGGGTAAAGTCGTGCGTGGACCAGGACCAATTCCTGTAAAACAACAAACAAACAACAAAATCATTTAAACATAACATAAAATCATTTAAACATAACATAAAATCATTTAAACATAACATCTACCGTAGTTTGTTCCAGGATTTCAGATGATTTGAAATCGTGTTTTCATGTTTTGACTCGGTTTGGTGGGATAGTTCCTGTAGTAAATATTTATCATAGTTTTACTTCAGTTAAGTGCCAGTTTACAGGGAAAAAAATTTAAAAGAAAAGTACAAAAATCAATTTAATCTACACAGAAAATTCCGTCCACAATTACGCGCAAGGAAGCACTTTTTCCTCACAGTTTGAACGTTCATCTAACAAAATAAAGGTCATATATACTATTGTGCAATTTAGACTTAGACCTAGATTTTGGCCCTTGTTCACATTACAGTTGCTAGGTAACAGTTATAGAATTACCTCTACTTTATGTATGTCATATCTGCTGCCCGTGGCTAACCAGGAAGTCAAATTATAAACTAAATTATGAATACAAAACAAAAAAAAGAAAAAGTTTGAGTCAAATCTTGAATAAAATGAAGGTAACTATGTTTTAATGAAATGAGTAGTCTAACCTGTGTATTTTAAACGGTCCATGTTTCGCTATTTCCTGATCTATGTTATAATGTAGTTTCACAGTGTGGCATTAAACCTTTCTATCTTCATGGAGACCAAACCAGACCAAGTTACAGATCAGATCTGTGGAGAGGCGACCCCGCTCACAGTCAGAATGCCTGTTTTTCTGGGTATTTTTGAGCTATAAAACCACCTGTAATTGAATAAATGTAAAGTAGAACTGTTAAATGTCATATTATGGAACATTCCAGACAGAGCAATGACATATCCATAGAAACGAGAAGGTGATCCTTAGCCAAAAAGTTGTATAGTGCACCTTTATTTGGATACACGGGAAAATTCTTTAATTCGAACAGAACACTCTACCCACTCCCATCACTGCACTGATTCGACTTTGCTGTTTTGACACTCTGTTCCACCTTGTGATGTCATTTGGTAATACAGGAAGTGCTCCACTGTGTTTTTAAACTCCACACACCTTCACTAGAATCATTTGGATCATTTCAGCACTGGAATTACCTATCTCTACTGAACTAAAAGTAGAAGGTAGCTGTTAACTTGAAAACTACCTCAAACATGTGCGAATTAAACAAAACACAACTCCAGGTCTGTTTTTGATGAGGTAACAGCATTCGAACATGACTTGAAGCTCAAAAGAATACATGTTGTGTAATATAGGACCTTTAAATGCTTTAAGTCTTGTCTGGAGAGCGACTGCTTGTTGTTCTGTAGAAAAGAGGCCCACCTGACGACAGGAAGTGCTTTCATTGTGTTGATTGCTGATTATGTCCTGATTAACCTGATCTGCAGGAGTGTGTGTGTGTGCGCGCCATGTTCTGTGTGTCACTGAGCTCTCATAGACATTTTTAGTGGGTGTCATCACGGTAATTAGCAGATGTGACGCCCAGGGGTGCCTCTTGTCTTCAGATTTTGCAGTTTTTCTTCATCAGAGGCGCTCCCCATTTGGTACTGTGATGTGTTTATAGAAATGAATACCTTTCTTTCAGCTGATGAACCTTCTCTGGGGGGTGAAGGTAACTGAGGGCACTGCTCTGTCTGAGGGTCTGTTACTCAAGTTAGATTTTAATTTGAGTTTTGTTTTAACACAATCTGAAAGGAAATAACTGATTTAGGTGGAACTACAACAGGTGAGCTGATTTTTGTGCTGGTAAACAAGTCTGTCTCAAAGAGGTATAATAAAACTAGAGCGATATAGGCAGGGGGCAGAGAGCGTCTATCTTTTTCTTTGGTGAAAACATAGGTCTCCATTGCTGAAGGACGCAGGACTCAGCATATAGGTAGAATGTATTTTACTCAACGAGACCTTCTTTGTTGCCACTCCAGATTCTTGCAAATTTTCACACTTTTATCTTTATCTGTCATTTTTTTTTTTTTTCCAGGCAAACCAATAGTCTGCCTGAGAGATCGACTTCAGGAGAGAATAATGTGAGTGTGAGAAGATGGAGAACATTTGCAGACAACAATTCTCCATTCTCCCACCTGCGTTGGTTGGATTAAGGAGGCTATTGAAACCCGGAAGCGAGCTCAAAGGGACAGTGAACGGGGACGAGGGGGCCTATCAACTTTCAAGGACCTGGAATGCTGTATTGGAGAAGTCAGACTGCAGATGGCGCCATTCCCTTACCAATGCAGGTAGACGAATGGCGCCAAAATCTGCGTAGATCAGCTGCAAGACACGTCACCATAACATCACGTGACACTTCTGAACATGTCAAGGTGTATGTAGACAACACACTGGTTTGTTAAAGGTGCCTTGTGTAACTTTTCTGGTGGAGGGTCTGTCAAATTATTTTCTCCATGGAGATGTTATTGCTTTGTCTGGAATGTTTCACAGGATGGCATTAAACCTTTCTATCTTCATGGAGACCAAACCAGACCAAGTTACAGGTCAGATCTGTGGAGAGGCGACCCCGCTCACAGTCAGAATCTCTGTTTTTCTAGGTATTTTTGAGTGATAAAACCACTTATAATTTAGTAAATGTAAGGTAGAGCTGTTAAATGTCATATTATGGAACGTTCCAGGCAGAGCAATGACGGGTGGTACCTCGGGGTGTCGCTGCTGAGTTTAAGGGGAAGTTGGCTGTGTGTGTCTGTGTGTAGTTTGTGTATGTGAATGTTTTAATTATGAGATTTTGTGAGGTTTTAATCACCTATTTTGTGTTAGGGCGACCACACTGTTTTTAAAGATTGAGCTGTGTGACCAAAGAGTTTTGTGTGGGGCTCCCGACGTGCAGGTAGCTTATATTTTTAAGAGTTTTTAAGTTATTAAAATTGACCACATATGTTTAAGTGTGTTTTTTGTAATTGTGTATTTTTGTGTTTGCAGTTACGGTCATTGCTACCTGCTGTCCTTTGGTTTTTGTTTTCACTTTCACTCCCAGTTAGTCCGCTTCACGTTCAATGGTGTTTTGGGTGCACTTGTAAAGACGGACTAATTGGCTTAGTTCTTTTTTGTTTGTTTGTCTTTTTTTCATCACTTCCTCCCAGAATACAGATGTCCATTTATGTGAGAAACTTTATTGGAACCTGATCGATTGTGACATTTGTAGTGGTTATATTTACCCGACTGCAGTGAGCCTATGGTTTGGGTTATTTGTAGTGGCTAACCCTATCCGATTTCCATGGTTTTGGTTTTGCGGATCTGCCCGCCGTACACTATTCTGTTCCTTCAGGTCTCCTATTTACTTATATTCATATTTGAGCCCCTCAGTAAATTCACAGGAAAACCAATTTACATCTTACAACTTTATCCCTGGCTCATTATTCTTATTACCTCGGCTATAACACATAGAAATGAGAAGGTGACGGCCTCCCAACCAAAAAGTTGCATAGTTCACCTAAAAGAATCTCTATTTGGATTCATGGGCAAAATAATAAATACAAGGGCTTTAATTCAAACAAAATGTTATCGGTTCTCACCTTTGCGTGAGGTGGCAAAAGCTCAACCCACTGCACCGCTGCACTGACTCGACTCTGCTGTCGTGACTAAACCACTGTATTTAAAACCACTGTTTAGTGTTTTGTCTGAACTGATTTTTTTTTTTCCAAACAATTACTGCAAGGTGAAGCTAATGCCATTCTCCATCTTCATGTGAGGTGACAGATGATCCGTCTCACACCTGGCGACTGCGTGCTCCTTCACCGTGATGAACAGATGAGCCACACTTGACTTGTAGATGAGTTCCTCCACTGTTTGTGCACCATCTCTTGTAAACCAGCTAGCTTCAAGACCCCAGAGACCTCCCCAAGACGCCATGGCAACAAGGAAATGTAAATTACGGATTGTTTGCTTGTTGAGTTGGATAGCAGAATTTGATTTATTTTTGTATAGTTTAAAATCACACAACAGCAGTCGCCTCGCCTTTTTTTTTTTTCGGTCTTAAAAATGTGAAAAACAGAACTAGTTTGCAGTGGTCGAAAGTTATTCCTCACTTAAAGAACCTCTATTGGCCTGATCCCGTCAGATCTCAGAAGATCAGCAAGGCCAGGCCTGGTCAGTACTTGGATGGGAGACCATGGGAAAACAGTGGGGCCCCAGTTGCAAAAACTGTTGTTGTGTCCTAGTATGAAAGTGGTGTGTGAGTGAGTGATGGTGGTGGTTGGACGATGGTGCAGATTGGCAGCCTCACTTCCGTCAGTCTGCCCAGGGCTGCTGTGGTTACAATAGTAGCTCACCACCACTGACTGTGGAGTGAATGAATAATGCTCTGTAAAGTGTCTTTGAGTGTCCAGAAAAGCACTATATAAAAAAAAATAATATAAAAAATATTATTATTATTATTATTATTATTATTATTATTACACTATTTTCTGATTTATGTTACTATAATGTTGTTTCCTCATCACAAACATACCTGGAGTTGTGTTTTGTTTCATTCACACACACATTTAACACACAAACCCTGCATATTTAGGAGTTCTTCTCTCAAACAGAATACACTCTGTTCCACCTTGTGATGTCATGCAGTAATACAGGAAGAGCTTTACTCTGTTTTTAAACTCCATACACATTTACTAGATTCATTTGAATGAGTTCAGCCCTGGAGTTGCCAATCTCTACTGAATTAAAGGTAAAAGGCAGGTGTTAACTTGAAAACTACCGCTATATGACATCACAAGGTGGGACAGAGCATTTTGAGCTTTGGAGATGTAGGCAGACTAATAATAAAGGGTTACTCAAATGTGTGAATGAAACAAAACACAACTCCAGTTATGTTTTTGAGGATGTAACAACATTCTAAAATGGCTTAAAGCTCACAAGAAATTTTACGTAATATAGGACCTTTAACTTATACATTCAAAGCATCCGAATTACTCACCGTGATGTGTTTCACCATCACAGTAAAGCTAACAACAACTAGCATGCTAACTGCCCACGTCCTGATTCTCTGACAGTAACACACTTTATAATTAGATGCAAATAGCAGACAGCAGACTTATTTTTACCTCAAGAGCTGCTTATACACTATACTTGTATACACATTTTACTCGTATACATGGGGAAATATCGGGTACGGGCTCTTTAACCAACAGAAAATTATAAAATCAAACGTTGATTGAAAATTGAAAATCTTTGGTCCGTAACAGTGAAGCAGGTTAACCAACATTCAGAGAGAACAAATTGGATAACTGTCCCAGAGCGCCCCCTGTCCTCAGAGCCTCCCCACGGCATCTTCAATTTTAATGAAGTGCTTTTCTGTGGGGCTTTGGCTGTTTGATGATCTAACAATTGGACGTTTACCCTTGGCGCGACCAGGCTCTGTGGGGTCAACGGAGGTCACGGTGAGCAGGGAAATTAAATGACCAAAGGCTGAGGGTACGATCCTGTGATGTAACACTCTGGTTCAGCCCTTCAGACACAGCCAAATTATTTTAACAAGTCAAGGGTTATTTTATGTCTGGCAAAAGCTACACAGATAGTGCCAAACTGCTGATTCTTAAAGGGCTCATATTACACCATTTTCTGACATGTTATAATGTAGTTTCCTCATCACAAACTTACCTGAAGTTGTGTTTTGTTTCATTCACACGTTTAACTCACAAACCCTGCATAGGCTGATACAGGCTTACAGTAATACAGGAAGTGATCTACTGTGTTTTTAAACTCCACACACCTTCACTACAATCATTTGGATAACTTCAGACCTGGAATTTCCAATCAATACTGAACTAAAGGTAAAAGGTATCTTTTAACATGAAAATACTTCATGGCATCACAAGGTGGAACAGAGCATTTTAAGCGTTGGAGATTTGGATTAGACCAGCGGCGTGCGGTCAAGACAATCAAGGCAAGCTGTGGTTGCCCAATAAAATCTAAAATCATTGCGTGTCAAAATTATAATTAAATATTTATATATTATATCCAAATAATCCCGTTTTCCCTTCACTTCTGTCTGTTTGAAACATGATTGTAGTCACAGTGTCCTTTAGTGCACTCTACTGGTCACTGAGCAAACTGCAGCAACCGCGGTTCTGAACGTCCCATTAACTTGTGTTGTTTTGCCTTTCTACGGAGGCCTGGAGGCACATGTTGCCTTTTTACATGTGCTCTTACAACCGGAGAGGCCAGCCGATTGTTTTAGAGATTTGCCCATGCGTGCTGATGACCACAGCGGGCTCAAACAGCACTGAATAAACTCATATTATAGATCCATGGGAATGGGAGATGTGCGGCGATTTCCAGTGAGTGCACAACTTTCAACACAAGTGTCTAAAAATAACTCGCTTTTAGAGACAACAGTGTTTTTAGCTTCATGTTTGTAATGATTAGATGTTTGTTAGAAATACAGACCGTCATTTAATGAAACAGTGAGCTTTTAGGGCCGATTTGTGTGAAATGCTGGATCTGGACGGAGCAGTGGAGTGACCGGCTGGGGCAGTGAGGAGCCTGTCTCGCCTGTGTGTTTATGAAGGACCTACTCCGCTTCAGGGAATCCAGGACGTTTCTTCAGGAAAGACATAGTTTTGCATCAGGTAGAGGTGACAGATAACACGCTGTTCTAAGGGCTGTGTTTAAAGGGACATTTTTGACATATAGGGCATAGGGCTAGTATTATAAGTCTGACCAGTGCCCTGTTGTTGTTAGAATGTACAGTGCATCCGGAAAGTATTCACAGCACTTCATTTTTTCCACATTTTGTCATGTTACAGCCTCATTCCAAATTGTATTAAATTCATCTCTTACCTCAAAATTCTACACACAATACCCCATTATGACAGTGTGAAAAAAGTTTTTTTTGACAGTTTTTGAATTTATTAAAAATAGAAAACTAAGAAATCACATTTACATAAGTATTCACAGCCTTTGCCATGAAGCTCAAAATTGAGCTCAGGTGCATCCTTTTTCCACTGATCATCCTTGAGATGTTTCTACAGCTTCATTGGAGTCCACCTGCGGTAAATTCAGTTGATTGGACGTGATTTGGAAAGGCACACACCTGTCTATATAAGGTCCCACAGTTGACCGTGCATGTCAGAGCACAAACACCAAGCATGAAGTCAAAGGAATTGTCTGTAGACTTGAGGCACAAATCTGGGGAAGGATACAGAACAATTTCTGCTGCTTTGAAGGTCCCAATGAGCACAGTGGCCTACATTATTCGTAAATGGAAGACGTTTGGAACCACCAGGACTCTTCCTAGAGCTGGCCGGCCGTCTAAACTGAGCGATCGGGGGAGAAGGGTCCTAGTCAGGGACGTAACCAAGAACCCGATGGTCACTCTGTTAGAGCTCCAGCGTGGAGAGAGGAGAGCCTTCCAGAAGGACAACCATCTCTGCAGCAATCCACCAATCAGGCAGACTAGTCAGGATAGAAGGAAAAATGAATGCAGCAATATACAGAGATATCCTGGATGAAAACCTGCTCCAGAGTGCTGTTGACCTCAGACTGGGGCGAAGGTTCTTTTTGCAGCAGGACAACGACCTGAAGCACACAGCCAAGATCTCAAA
Source organism: Taenioides sp. WSHXM2023 (assembly GCA_029959045.1). Classification (NCBI taxonomy): domain Eukaryota; kingdom Metazoa; phylum Chordata; class Actinopteri; order Gobiiformes; family Gobiidae; genus Taenioides; species Taenioides sp. WSHXM2023. The sequence goes on from CM057092.1 coordinate 5,604,654, forward strand.
GGATTGGCTTCAGAACCACTCTGTGAATGTCCTGGAGTGGCCCAGCCAGAATCCAGACTTGAATCCGATTGAACATCTCTGGAGAGACCTGAAAATGGCTGTGCACAGAAGTCTCCCATCCAACCTGATGGAGCTTGAGAATTACTGCAAAGAACAATGGGCAAAACTGCCTAAAGATCGGTGTGCTAAGCTTGTGGCATCATATTCAAAAAGACTTGAGGCTGTAATTGCTGCCAAAGGTGGATCAACAAAGTATTAAGCAAAGGCTGTGAATACTTATGTAAATGTGATTTATTAGTTTTCTATTTTTAATAAATTCAAAAAATGTAAAAAAAAAAAAAAAAAAAAACTTTTTCCACATTGTCATAATGGGGTATTGTGTGTAGAATTTTGAGGTAAGAGATGAATTTAATACAATTTGGAATGAGGCTGTAACATGACAAAATGTGGAAAAAATGAAGTGCTGTGAATACTTTCCAGATGCACTGTATTTTGTGTAGCAAGTGCATTACACATGTGGAGAGCTGTCATATGTCACTCATATGGTTTCTAGATGTTTAATACTAATTACACAGATAACAATTATACTAGCTGGATAAATAAAGTGTAGGAGTAGAAACAAGTAGCCCACAGATAGCCCTGTTTGTTTCATAGACTGTACAAAGAGGGAGTCAAATACAGTCTAATATATACAAATATTAATAAACTATACGGTCTAGGCTTCTCTAATTTGATTCCAGAATGGCTCAGTTACATGCAATCAATGTGAGTAAAAAATAAAAATACTCATTTGCAATGTAGTATGTATAGATAGTGGCATTATTAAATTGTTACCGGCTAAATATTGATGTCCACCCCAAGTCTGCTTGCCGAAACATAAAAGTCACCGCACGCTACTGGAGTAGAAAGGCTAATAATGAAGGATCACTCAAACATGTGTGAATGAAACAAAACACAGCCATGTTTTTGAGAAGGAAACAGCTACTTTTTACCTTTTGTTTACTAATATTCAGTAATTCCAGGGCTTAAATTATAGAAAACATTCTAGTGAAGGCAAGGCAAGGTGGGTGGAGAGTCCTTGCCTCAAGTGGAGGAGTTCAAGTATCTTGGGGTCACGAGTGAGGGGAGGATGGAGCGTGAGATTGACAGGTGGATCAGCGCAGCGTCGGCGGTGATGTGGTCACTGTACCGGACCGTTGTGGTGAAGAGGGAGCTGAGCCGAAAGGCAAAGCTCTCGATTTACCGTCAATCTACGTTCCAGCCCTCACCTATGGTCATGAGCTTTGTTTAGAAATAGGGTGAGGACCTCAGTCACACGTGAGGGGCTCGGAGTAGAGCCGCTGCTCCTCCACATCGTGAGGAGCCAGCTGAGGTGGCTCGGGCATCTGTTCTGGATGCCTCCTGGACACCTCCCTCGGGAGGTGTTCCGGGCATGTCCCATTGGGAAGACCGAGGACACGCTGGAGGGACTATGTCTCCTGGCTGGCCTGGGAACGCCTTGGGGTCCCCCCGGAGGAGCTGGAGGAAGTGTCCGGGGTGAAGGAAGTCTGAGAGTCCCTGCTTAGACCTGCAACCCGGCCCCGGATAAGCGGAAGAAAATGGATGGATGGATGGATTCTAGTGAAGGCGTTTAAAATCACAGTGGAGCACTTCTTGTATTACCACATGACATACACTAAATCTGAAGGATTTGTGTGTTAAACATGTGACTGAAACAAAACACAGCTCCAGGTCTGTTTGTGATGAGGAAACAACATTATAACATAGATCAGAAAATAGTGTAATACGGGCCCTTTAAACAATGCAGAACCATCTGTTAGAAGTAGAAGTATCAGTATTGGTAGAAGCAGTAACGTAAACAGTTCAGCCAAAGCAGTTACAGATGCACTGTGGGGCTTTTACACAGTATGGCATCCAACTAACCATGCATTTATTCAATTATGGGTGTTTCTATAGCAACTCAGCCACACATAATCCAACCAGGTCATTAGCAACCTCATAAATACACTTCCTCAGACCTGTTCCATGCCTTTGCGATGCGAGACATGTGTGCCGTTCTGAGACAAAAGCATGGAGCGGCAGTGTTCACACATATTCACCAGAGGGTTAATGAACTAAGGAAAAATGCACTGGTTCTTAAAGACTGCGCGTGTATAGGTGTCATGAATCTCCGAGCAAACAGGTGCGGACAGGTGCACACTGCCACACGCAACAGCAGCCCATTTACAAAAAAAAAAAGAAATGTAATTAAAAGAATTCAATGGACCTTTGTGAGGGAAAACACAACTGGAATGCAAATTGGATGGGGGCTCTTGTAACACATGCAAACAATGTGGAAAATAACACAAGGAGGTAAACAGGAAGCCACTTCATAACTTAGTTTTGTGTCCGCGTGACATCACAACATTACAGAACGCTAAGAATTAAAAATTGAACTTGAGGATAGGTCAAGAAGTGAATTCTAACTGGAGGCACTGCTCTGTCTGAAGCCCTGTTGCTCAAGTTAGACAAATCTGAGTTTTGTTTTAACACCAGAAAGAACTGACTTAGTTGAAACTACAACAAGTGAGTTGATTTGTCCTGTTAAATTAGTTCTGCTCCAATAAAATGACATCACAATCTAGCATTAGCCAACAGCTTTTCAGTTTCAGTCTCTTACTTTTTTTTTTTTTTATTGATACCTAAAAAGGACCATGGACTCTTACATTTTCTTGTTGTCATACAATGTTAAAATATTAAAACTTTTTTTGCTTATGTATTGAGTCACCATGGTAACTGCTGAACATTCTGCTGTAGACATACATACACAGTCCCCTACAACATAATAAGGAACTCTTAGGGTGAAAATAAGACCGACGTCTGCTTTCTGTAATTAATTATAGAGCATTTTATTCTCAGTGAAATTAGCATGCTAGTGTTTGTTAGCTTTACTGTGGCAGTAAACTCCACTCTGGCCTCTGAAAGTTGTCAATCATGGCGAATAATGTGGATGTTCTGAATGCATAAGGTAAGTGAGCGACACATTTAGACCACTGCAAACCTTTAAAATGAACTAGTTTTACTAGAGTAAAAGTAAATATCAGGTACAGCACCTTTAATGGTCAGATTGCATATACGTTTATGTTGAATACCTAATTACTGGGCCTATCCACATGAAACAAAAAACGGCACAAAATTCAGCATCTCCTCTGTATTTAAGACGTAAGATTAATATGGCAAGTTTGTGGAGCCAATCCCAAGCAAACAGATACGTCAATGTTAAAAGTTACAAAAAAGATGGACATATTTTCATGTTATATATTGAAAATGTTATATTTGAATGCAAATTTGTCTAGTGCATTTAAGCCATCCTTCAACCTGTGACTCTGGGCTACCTGAGCAGTGAGCAACAATAGTCAGGAGCACTTTGCTGGAGGATTAGCCAAATATGCATGCGGTTGCTGATGGAAGTGCCTAAAAGAAATCCGCCACAACACAGGCAGAACATACAAACTGAGCATTGGAATGTTTAGGAATGTTTTTGATAAAGCAGCAACATGGTAAGAAGCTCCAAAAAGCCTAATTTAAATAGTACTCCCTTTTTAAATAAGTTAATTTTCAGTTTGATGTGTCCCATAACAAAAATAACATGCATGCAAATATGTAAAAATGAACCTTCTTCTTTGTGAGGAATCCCTTGGTCTTATTTCACGTTCTACTCAAAACATAAGAACAGAACATACTGTATTAACTCGAAACACTCTGTCTCAGTCCCCTGGTTTTTCCTCTCAAGCTCAGTACAAGAGGCTACAATGTACAGCACAATGTGAGAGCTTTATTTATAACCTGGATTAGAATTTCAAAGCAGCTGTATCCTGTTGTTAAGATGATCTTGTGGGGACAGCTTCTATAGAGTTGATTGCACTGTTATTATGTGAGGTGGAATAAGTGCTCCTAATGTATGGAGATACCATGTTTGCCACTGTTGACAGTACAGTACAGTTACATTTAAGTGGCATTGGTTGGGTAATCACTGGGATTGAACCCTGTTGAATCTATTGATACTTTGCAGCTGATGTCATCAACATTCCCTGGGGGTGTGATGCTAACTAGAGGCTCTTCTGTGCTGCCCTGTTAGACTGAAATCTGAGCTTTATTTTAATGCAGTCTGTTCAGAAAGAGCTGACTTAAAATGGGTTTACACTACAATTTTCGGGCCGATTTTGACATTAATTTTATTCACACAACAATTTTAAGCTCCAGTGGCTGGAGCAAGACACAGAGGTGAGCTGGAGGAGGGGAGCTGGAGCAGTAATGCACCTCTCACACATATTCTGAACTAATCACCACACACACAAAAGCTATAAATGTTTGGTGACTTTAAACGTTTAAAAGTTAACAGTGCCAGCGGTATGCTAACGTACTTCTATGATGTTTCGGGAGTAAAAACAAGCACATGCGTATGAAAAGATAGTGGCCCTGTACACGCTCCTCCTCTTTCCCTCGTATTGTGTGAGCAGGTCAGCATATATGACCATCACTGTGCACACTCCCGTTGCTTCATTTGAGATTCAACCGCACAGTATGAGTTTGGAAATAATTTGAAACGTCTTAAAATTGCATGACATTGCACAGTGTAAGCCCAGCTTTAGTTTGGTGAGCTGATTAGTGCTGGTAAACAAGTCTCTTACATGTAAAATTAGTTTTTCAGTTAGTCACTGTCACCTTTGTTGAGAATCAAACACCTAAACAGGACCATGGATACTTGTATTGATCACAGGCTCCTGAAAATCTGTTTTTAAAATCCATTTGTTTTCTCTTCAGTTTTCAAAAAATGTTAAAACTTTTTTGACAGTGTTTGCTAATGTGTGCATTTTGTTTTGTCCAGGGAAACTGCTAAACATTCCACCATAAGAGATACATGTAGAACACCCCCAGCGTGATGTCACTGCAAAGTATCAATAGTCAGTCAGTGAAATTCTACACAGTTATTGTTTACATGTTGGTTGGGAACAGCTGACAGAGAAGATTCTGTGCCAGTTTTTGTGAACAGACATTAGCCATAAACAAGGTAAACAAATATACTTTCTAACAGTTTAACAGCAAGTCATGCATTGGAATTCTGTCTTGTCCTTTTCTCCATCTTAATTTCCTTTCTTTATTTGAAGACAGACAGACAGACAGACAGACAGACAGACACTTTATTAATCCTGAAGGAAATTCAGGTTTTGCTGCATCAACAGTGCAGTTTAACAGGAGGCCTGGTCAGGGAGGGTCAGCAGACCTGTGTCAGGGCAGTTTCAGAGGAGCAACAGCCATCTGGACAAAAGTGTCCATTCCTGTGTCCTGCAGCATCACAGCAGTGACCAGGGAGAGCCAGGTGAACACAACAGGAAATCCTCTTTTAAGCCTCATTCTCACTCCGCTTTGGTGTTTCAGTTGGCGATGAAATAGACCATTCCTCAGAATATTTCCTCTGAAAGGTCTTCTGCCACATTTACTGCAACATTTGGTAAAAAGCCTGTAGCATCTCTAAGGTCCATAGCAGCTCTGTAACTAGTTTCTTCCCCAGGCATGAACTGCTAGTTTTCAAGTTAACAGCTGCTTTTCACCTTTAGTTCAGTAGAGCTTGTCAAGCTTTAAAATCATAAAATGTATGCAAAATTTTCAGTGCAATAAAAACATCCATTATGGAAAAAACAAAACAAAACATGCCTTTATTTTAGGTTTTTTGTTTAATTTGTTTTATTTTTTTGTTACACGGTGTGACTTTAAACAACTATCTGTCTTTATTAGTCTTCCCTTTGCTTTAGTGCTGTCCAGAGTGAAGAATAGAGTGTTGAGCTGCAGGTCACCCCGCCAGGTCCCTCATAAATCCTCTGTGTTACCTCTCCGCTGGCACTGACTTGATAACTCCTATTATTGCTCAATGACCCACGGCTACTCAACTTCACTTTAAACTACGACTACAGGCCGACTCCATCTCTCTCTCACCTCGGATTTGAAAACTATATGCCCCACACGTTATTCGCGTAACAGGGATCACGACTGCTGATTCGATATAGTAAAGTGGATTACAGTGGTAAAAGAGGTGAGCGTGGAGGATGTTTGTGGGTTGTGAGCTGTTTATGAAGCCAGTCCATCACAAGCACAGGGGCCGTCTGAGGATTCGTTTACCCCAGGGGACAGAGGGGGGGAGCCTGAAATATCTGGCAACCCTTGGAAGAAATAAGAGAGATAAAGAGAGGAACACACCCCAAAGCTAAGTGATGTGTTCTACTCAATGTCTGGCTGGTTTAAATAGTCAAGGTGGAATACGCCATATTGCGCCATTTTCTGATCTCTGTTATAATGTTGTTTCCTCATTTCAAACATACCCGGAGTTGTGTTTTGTTTCATTCACACATTTAACACACAAACCCTGCAAATTTAAAAGCTGAGTGTTACGGAGCTTGTCTTGGGCCTGCCTCGCCTTGTGCTCCCCCTAGTGTCCTCTCATTTTGTGCCTTCCATTCTATGCAAATCTGCGAGCGGTGATCCCAGCTCCTGATTGGCGCACCCTTTTCCTCGCCTCGCTTGGATTGGCTCCGGTACCCTGTCTGGTGGTTGATGTACTGGACTCCCGCACCACCAATCCGCGGTTTCCACCTGCCAGTGTCTCCCACCATAAAAGGGCCGTGCCAGTCCCTGCTGCTGGATCACTGCGAAAAGCTCACCTTAGGTTGTGTCTCTTTGAATCTGTTGTGTATGTAATTATAACTGAGACACTAGAGGTCACTAGCAGCCTCCATTTGTTGTAATTGGTATTTGTAATTGAGTTTGATTTAGTCTACTTTTGAGCATATTTTTGTATACTTTTACATTTTGTACTACCCTATATCTTACATTTTCTAATCTATTAATTACCCTTTACGTTCCGTTGTCTATGTTACTTCCTTTCATCCCTAGGAACATTTTGTAACACCGAGTTCTTCTCTCAAACAGAAAACACTCCACTGTCTTTTTAAACTTCACACACCTTCACTAGAATCATTTGGATGATTTCAGTCCTGGAATTGCCAATCTCTACTAAATTAAAGGTAAAAGGAGCTGTTAACTTGAAAACTACCACATAAAGGTTTACCCAAAAATGTGTGAATGAAACAAAACACATCTCCAGCTATGTTTTTGATGTGGCTTAAACCTCACAAGCCAATTTGTCATTGAAATCGCAATTTGAACGGACGCAATTAGCAAATCGCAAAGGCATTAGTTTACCATTCATTACAGATGCCAACGCTGGAGGCAAGGTGTGTTGAGTGTCCTGCCTAAGGGCACAACAACACTATGCACTGGTGGAAGCTGAGACTGAACTTCAAAATCAGTGGAGTTGGTGGGTAAATGCTAAAGCAAAGAGTGGCTTTGAGGATTTGAATACATAATTCCATACATCTCATTTAATATATTTGATATCTTATGTATATCAAATGTAAAAAGTAGTAAAAACAAACCCTGAATGAGATGGTGTGTCCAACCTTCTGCCCAATGACTGGTCGTGAGTACCACACAAAGAAAACCATGACCTAAGGAAGATCTACTGATTGAAATGTTGTTAAATGCAGTTTGGGAGTAAGTGTGCAGGCTCATTTTCCATGTACACGGTAATAGCCTAGTACCAGTGATGTGTGCATACCTACACTTCTTATAATTAGATTTTTTCCCCTAAATCATTCAGCCCTAATAATGATTTCAACTTCTCTTGGGCAAAAACGTGAATGATCAGAGAAAGCTGTGTATATGAGCAGGGGGTGGAATACCTGACACAGTTTGATTTCTATTGAGATACTTTACAGTGACATCACAATGGGGGTATTCTGCATGTACTAGTGTGTCAGTGGCAGAAGGTTCAGCGGGTACCGTGGTGACACAATGCACACATTAGGAAACACTGTCAGAAAAGTTTTAAAATAGTCTGAAAACTCAAGAAAACAAACAACAAAAAAGCATGAAAGTGAAAAACTGTCACTAATGTTATTTGAGAGGGACTTGATTAACAGCACAGATAAGCTCTCCTTTTTCTGACCAGAAAGCTAAGGTGCTTCTTTCTGGTCAGATTGTGTTAAAATAAACAAAAAATAAAGTCTAACTTGCGTAACAGAGCTTCAGACAGAGCAGTGCCTCCAGTTAGCATCACACATCAGCTGAAAATGATTAATTCTCATGGTTGAGAGGCGAATTGATGTAAAAAAAAAAAGACCTCAAAAGTGTTTATTTTTAGAGTGGCATGTCGACTGGCCATGCTAACAGTGGCATAGTGTTTGTCGTTCACCAATGCAAAGGTCAGAGGTTCAAACCCGACATGGTCCAGTGTGTACTGCTGTTATGTCCTTGAGCAAGACGCTTCACCCTCCTTGTGTCTGATGTGTTTGTGAGAGTGAACAGATGGAAATGAACCCATGGCTACAGCCCGCCGACATGTACTCTCCTGACCAAATACTCCACTCAGAAAAATGATTTGGTCAATTTGCTTGCTTCCAACTGTTCATACACTATTAAACAAGCGCACAGATGGAAGGGAAGTGAAATGTCTTGCCCAAGGACAGAGTCACAGTGCAGACAGGGATCAAACTTCCAACATTTGGGATAATGGGCACGGAGCTTCTGTATCCACAATTAACAACGATTAACATTGTAACTTTCTGGCACGTCACCTGCATCATTTCATGGTCATAGAAAGTTATGGAGAATTTTATGTCATATTGAAATACTGTAGACAAAGCAACAACATCGCCATGGAGACAAGCAGAAGCAGGACCTCCTCCAGGCCACTTAAGATTAATAGTTTGTGGAAATTCAAGTCCATTCAAGTCTCACACACACACAATTACAGTCACAAAGGGTTCTACTTTACTCGGTTATTTTTAGCTAGAGAGTTTCACAGTGGGGTTTAATAATTTAATGGGTTCTTACATAAATATCCATCTTTGTGAGCTTTAAGCCATGTTATAATGTTGTTACCTCATCAAAAATGTAATTGTGTTTTGTTATCATACATATTTGGGTAATCCTTTATTATTAGTCTGTCTACATCTCCAAAGCTCAAAATGCTCTGTTCCATCTTGTGATTTTTTCAAGTTAACAAGTACCTTTTACCTTTAGTTCTGTAGCGATTGGCAATTCTGGGGCTGAAATGATCCAAATGATTCTAGTGAAGGTGTGTGGAGTTTAAAAACACAGTGAGGAACTTCCTGTATTACCACATGACATCATAAGGTGGAACAGAGCGTTTTCCGAAGAGCTCAGCATAACTATGCATGATTTGTGTGTTGAACATGTGCAAATGAAACAAAACACAACTCCAGGTCTGTTTGTGATGAGGAAACAACATTAGAACAAAGATCAGAAAATAGCATAATATAGGCCGTTTAAATCTTTCCCGTTCTTCTAGTTTGAAAAGATTACATTTACCGCATTTAACATCACTGAAGTGACTGTGGCAATAACGCAGATCACTCAGTAGATGACAGACTTAAAACTGTGCTTCCGACTGTAGAGCACTTTAATGCACACACTTTGAAAACACTCAGTAGAAATATATGGGCACTTGACAGAAGCCACACAACCAAAGAGCTGAGAGAGGCACAGAGAGGGCCCTAGGAGGCTGTACTCACCGGCACTGATAGCTGTTCAGAACCATATGTTAGGCACTTCAAATGGGCCCCCAACTGCTTCGGAGACTTCAACAGGGCATCGGAGCAACCATCGCAATCCACTGTGGGAAGCTAACCTGAGGCTAACACGCCGTGAAGCTGCCTCTCTCAAATAAACCGCATTGATTTCTGCTTTATTTTGTTGCCGTGTTTTCCTGTACCTCCGTTTGGGAATTGGAGGGGGATACGGAACAACTACCAGCACTTCTGTTGCGCTGTGAAGTAGCTGCTTCCCACCAGCCAGTGATTCAGGAAAATCAATTAACATGTTTCGGGAACTAGCAGTTAACGCGGCTCTCGCAAGGGTATCAGAAAAAGTAGGATGGACTGCAGAGTAATGCGGAAAAGGAACAGTGTGGGATCATGTAGGAGTGGATGTATAGCTGTAAATATCTGTGCTAAATATAGAGAGGTGGGACCAAGCTCAGAGGAAGAAAATGCATTATACTTTTAGTCTATAGCTGCTATGGGATTTATAATTAGAAAAGCAGCCTACACAAACTCCTCTAAGGACTACATCTGCCAGTGATGGGACTTCCGGCTCCTTTATGGGATCCAAATCTTTTGGATTCTGTTCAAAAGACTGGCTCTTTGTATTTATTCATATGACTGAGGACTTATTTTAACTAATCAACTAACTAATCTTTGACATTATGCATATCTAAATAAATTGTTGAAAAACGTAATAATAAGAATAATACTTGACAAACTAGCTGTCATTACAATGCCAGATGTTGTGCCAAATATGTGGTTTTTTTAGCATAAATCTCTCACTTGTGTTGCCTACTCTGCTTCTGTGCTGATTCTTGTTTGGTTCAGCGTTGTTTGGTGTAAAAATCCATAAAAACAAGAAAGGAAAAAGATTTGGTTCTTTAAAATAAATAGATCTGGTTCCTTGAAAATAGTTCATAAGAGCCGACTCATTCACAAACGTATCATATCACTAACATCTACTATGGAGCTCAACAGTGACCTCCTGCCCCTGGTTCCGGATGTAAATTTCTCATTAGTTTTTCTCAAAAACTTTCTGAAAAAAATAAAACAATAAAACAAAAGTTTGAAAGTTCTGGGCTTATCAGCTTTGTGGTAACTAACAAGGCCTATAATTTTATTTAAAGGTCCTTTATTACGCAAAATTGTCTTTAAGCCATGTTATAATGCTGTAACTTCCTCAAAAACATACCTGGAGTTGTGTTTTGTTTCATTCACACGTTTCAGTAACCCTTTATTAATAGTCTACATCTCCAAAGTCTAAAATGCTCTGTTCCATCTTGATGCCATGAAGTGGTAGTCATGCTGGGGGTGTTCGACATGTATCTCTATATAGCGGAATGTTCATCAGTTACCATGGTGACACAGTGCACACATTACCAAACACAGCCAAAAAAAAAGTTTTAAGATTTTCTGAAACTCAAGAAAAAACACAAAATGGATTTAAACGACACATTTTCCGAAGCCTGTGATCAGTATGAGCATTCATGGTCCTGTTTAGGGGTTTGAAAAAGGTGAGCGTGACTAACTGAAAAACTGAGGGACTTGTTTAATAGCAAAAATCAGCTCACCTGTTGTAGTTCCAACTAAGTCTTTCTGGCCAGATTGTGTTAAAATAAAGCGCACATTAAAGTCTAAGAAGTGCCTACAGTTAGCATCACACCCCCAGAGAATGTATTAGCTGCAAAATATCTATATAGCCTAAATCTAATGCATTATTATTAAAATTTGCATTCCTACCCACTGAGCCCTGTGGTAAAAATCTTCAAAGTTAATTTTAGGTAAATAGCTTTTAAATGTTGTGGTCACTAAAGCATTTCCGTACAGATGTCGCATTGGATCTCGATTTCGATACTAAGGAATAGACTCGATACAGAAAAAATACCAATTCCAATACCACCATAATAATGAAAAACGCTCTTTATTTAGACAACAGAATGTGATTTTGAACATTAAATGGTAGTACTTTCATTTCTATTCCCATGTGGCCTTATATCTGTGTAATCCCTCAGTGATCCTGTAGGTTCCATAGTGGTCCATGGGCGTATACTAGTCTACGTGCTTTTAAACTTGTTTTGATAGCTCCAGAACATTCTAAAGCTGTTCAGGAAATGGTCGTTTCTGTCCTGTGTATGTGGCTTTTTATTATCTAGTTTCAGTATTAGTTTTCGTATGAATTCGTATCTGATTTTCGATACTTTTGACAACCCTAATTCTCCTAAAATGACTAAAATAACTGTTGTACTGGCCCTGTAAAAACTGTGTAAATATATAGATAGCATCAGTGTTATCTGTCAGATCCTTTCCACAACTTTGAAGATGTCTGGCGTGTAATTATGGAACACTTTAACTCAGTGAGCGTCTCTTATTCTCTCAGACCATGCTGGGTTTCTATTGAACACGTCTTGACTGATTTGGTGCTGCTTTTAGTGCGCTGTAATCGGCGGCCATCTTAAACACTTTTTCAATAACATCCCTGTGTGCCATTCATTGCTCCATGTGGATTCACGAAACGGGCTTTGATCAGAGAAACAGGCTTTTTAAGGTTCCCGCTGTGTTTGTATTATAAGATAATTTTAAGTCTGTGAGCAGTGAAATTGTTTTGTATTGTGTCCAATTACAGTTGAATGGTAAGGACAATGGTATAATGACATTTATGCAGTAAGCAAGAGTCTTCCAGAATGTTAACAAAGACCTTTTGTGCTTGTGTCTGCTATATAATTACAATATATGACACCTGTGGATCATTGTGTTGTAATTTGACACATTTTTATATAGCGCTTTTCTACCTTCAGGACACTCAAAGTGCTTTACATCAAGGAACCACTCACCCATTCACACACACATTCATACACCGGTGTACGCAGACACTGAGGGCGAGGTGGGTTAAGTGTCTTGTCCAAGGACACAACGACAGCATTCATCTGTTCACCTGCAGTTCATTGGATCTGACCGCTCAACCAATGATGTTTACGTCGAGAGTGAGATTCGAACAGCCAAGCTTTAGATCAGTGGAAAAATGCTCTACCAACTTAGCTACTGTCGCCCCAATATTCATCTAAAACTAAAGCTAAGGAGCTAACTAAGGAGCTGGCTATGGACCTTGAGAGGCTTTTTACACCATATGTGGCAGCAAATGTGGCAGAAGACCTTCCAGAGGAAATACTTAGAGGGAATGGCCCATTTCATCACCAACAGAGTGGAGTAAGAACGAGGCCTTTCCTGTTGTGTTCACCCGGCTCCCCCTGGGCACTGATGTGATGCTGCAGGACACTGAGGAGGGACACTTTTGGCTCTTTCTCAGGATCTGCTGACCCTCCCTGACCAGTCCTCCTGAGACCTTTGACTGAGACACAAAGGCCACCGAGAAGTGCAGTGGAAATGTGGCTGCAGCAAAACTTGAATTTCCTTTGGGGTTAAAAAAAAAAAAAAAGTATCTCTCTCTGTCTAAAACAACTTAATAAAAGAAGTAAGTCACAGGAAACGTGATCACAACAAAGAGCCGTGTAGCTGTTGGCTCCTCCTATGGATAGCTGCAAATTAAGCCTAAACTCAGCCTAAATTTGTGTGTTAAATATGTGAATAAAACAAAACACAACTCAACTTTACAAGATAGATCAGAAAATAGCATTTTGTATTACAGCAAAATGTGTCTGACCCCAGTCCAGTATAAGCAGCTCTTGAGGTCAAAATAAGTACATCAGCTTCTACTTATAAAGCTTTTATATTTTCTTTCCTACAGAGACATTACCACAACATGTTTGTTTTTTGTTTTTTTTTGTGACTGGTGTAGAGAGAGCCTATCATTTGCTTAACGCTATACCCGTATGTGCTTATACACTTAACCTGTGATGCTCTGGGTGATAAACAGCAGACTGTGCAGAGGCAGTCTATGCATTGACCCTGTTTCTCTCCATACATAAATATACAGCTTGTCCACTCGCACTCCCCCCTCACCACAGCCTGCAGCCACAGAGCATATGTGCGTTACCATCCACTCACCTCTTCCTTTCTCACTCTCTTTCTCCCACTCTATATACATATTTTCACAAAAGGTTCACGGTCCGTTTTGGGTGGAAACCATAGACAGTTTATGTCTATGGTTTAGTTATGTTCGTATTAACCTGCTCACCATGGTCTTTTTCCTTTGTTTGGGCACAGGTTTTGTTAAGGTTTGTTTGTTTTTTTTTTCCCCCACAAAGAATCAGAAAGTAAAAAAAAAACAAAAAAAAAACCAAAACATTGAACTTTTAACTTTGTTTTGGTTTAGTTTTGGGTCATAACTCTCTCTCTCTCCCTCTTTCCCGCCTGTCTTTCCTTCTTTCTTTTTCTCTCTGACCCCCTCACCCTCTCTTTCTCTCCTTCCGTCTCTGTCCTAGGCTCTTCCCCCTTCCTTTTGCTCCCTTACTCTCTCTCTCTCTCTTCCTTCTCCCTATTTCTCCCCTCTCTCTCCTCTCTTTCTCTCCCTCCTCTCTTTTTCCTCTCCTTATCTCCTTCTTTCTTTCTCTCTCTCTCACCTACCTCAATGTTCTCTCCCTCTTTCCCTCTCCCTATTTCTCCCCCTCTCTCTCCTGCCTTTCTCTCTCCTTCCCCCCTGCCTTTTCTCTCTAACTCTCCCCCTCTCTCTCCCTCTTCCCCACTCTCTTTCTCGCCTCTCTCCCTCATTCTCTTTGACTCCCTCCCCTCTCTCCCTCCATCTTTCTCCTCCCCCCTCTCTCTTTCCAGGATGCTCTCTCCCTCTTCCCCTCTCCCCATTTCCCCCCCCCATCTCTTTCACCTTCTCCATCTTTCCTTCTCCTTATCTCCTTTCGTTCTTTCTCTCTCTCATCCACCCCCACTCTGTCCATCACAGAACTGAAGATGTGTGTGACATGTGCCTTGCAGATTGCCGGTGCTGAGTGAGTGTGTGTGTGTGCGTTTGTGTGCGTTTGTGTGCGACAGGGTCGTGGTGTTATTTCTGCTTTGGAGTGACTTATGAGGGGGTCACATATGGATGCTTTCACAGGCCAGAGTACAGCGCTCTGTGAAGCTGAGCATATGTGCGTGCTGTACTGAGGAACAGCATATGGACCCAAGACTGGTGCCTACAATGTCCTCCTTTTACTGCTTTCTATCATACTATTACTAAACTGACATCCAGAAGGACTATTTGTAATCTCCAATGTGCCCATCACCTGCTTGTTTCTATGGATACGTCATTGCTCTGCTTGGAATCTTCCACAGTATGACATTAAACAGCTCTGCCTAACATTTATTCAATTACAGGTGGTTTCATTGCTTAGAAATACTTTGAAAACCAGGTATTCTGACTGTGAGCGGGGTCGCCTCTCCGCAGATCTGACCTGTATCTTGGTCTGGTTTGGTCTCCATGAAGATAGAAAGGTTTAATGCCATACTGTGAAACAAACAATTCCACAAGCGATAACATCTTCATGAAGAAAAGCATTTGATGGACCCTCACATCACGTCACCTGCTTGATTCCATGGAAATTAAATTAAAACCATACTTCAGAACATTCTCCGTGGACATAGATACATTTTACGCTGTAATGTGGAAGATTATAGCCAAAGGAACAGCATTGCTATGGAAACAAGCAGGTGGACACCCTTCTCCAGGCCAAATAAGAGTCATGTTTATGGAGATGCAAACCCACTCACTGTAAGGAAGCGTGATTTTCAGTGCAATAAACACTACCAAAAGGAATAAATTAATAAAGAAATAACGTGCTTTTATTTTCTGGTGGCGGGTCCGTCAAATTATTTTCTCCATGGAGATGTTATATCGTCTGGAATGTTTCACAGTATGGCATTAAACCTTTCTATCTTCATGGAGACCAACCCAGACCACGTTACAGGTCAGATCTGTGGAAAGGCGACCCCGCTTAGAGTCAGAATGCCTGTTTTTCAAAGTATTTCTGAGCAATGAAACCACCTGTACTTGAATAAATGTAAAGTATAGCTGTTTAATGTCATACTATGGAACATTCCAAGCAGAGCAATGACATCACCATAGAAACAAGCAGGTGATGGACCCCCAACCGAAAAATTACACGGTGCACACAAGCTACACCTTACTGCATTTGACCCATCCTTCAATCTCGCTGGGGTAACCAGTCAGTCAGTGGGTGTCTGGGGACCCATCTCCTGGAGTATTTGGAGGAAATTCACCCAGACACAGGGAGAACATGCAAAGTTAAAGGCCCAGACATTGAATCCGGAACATTCTTATTTTAAGGTGTGAGTCCTTTAAACCAAAAGGAGCTCATTCAGCGGATGAGGTTTGGTTGAACAGGTCACATGACTCCAGGGGTCACATATGGCAGGTTCCACAGGCTTTGCACACGACCCTGTTCTGAGCTGTGTAATGTAGCGCGTGTGGGCATATGGGCTCAGGCCTGGTGGCTATGATGTCCTCAGTGCCTCTCATGCACCATCTCGAAACTTTAAACTGTGCTTAAAAGGCTGGGTTCACTTAACATCTGAACATTGTAGAATTGTAGAGTTTCTATAGCTTAAAGGGCTCATATGACTGTTTTCTGATCTGTTATAATGTTGTTTCCTCATAAAAAATATACATGGAGTTGTGTTTTGTTTCTTTCACACATGTATAACACACAAACCCTGCAGATTTAGGCTGAGTTCTTCTCTCAAACTCAAAACACTGAGTTCCACCTTCTGATGTCATGTGGTAATACAGGAAGTGCTCCTGTTGTACCCCTGGGAATGGGGAATGTTGCACTTCTGAAAAAAAAAAAAAAAAGGAAAATAACTACGAGAGTTTAATGCAATGAGGAGAAACAGCGCGAAATCCCCCAAGTGGTGGGTGAAGGCATTACCAATCACTAAAACAAAGGATCCCAGTCTTAGTAGTCAATTACAGATGTTATGATTACAGTTTCCTTGAACGAGATGACAGGAATGTTACTGAAAAATAAAACAGAATAAACATTTTAGCTGACTTTTAACTGTATTTAACTGTTTTTAAGGCTTATCTAAGTGTATATTTATTGCAAACCTTTTATTGTTTTTAAACTCTTAGCATGAAATCACATTATGAATTGCATCACTGTAAATAGGCACAGAGCAGTATTAGGGACATATGGTCCATTCTAACCTATCACACTCCACTGTGTTTTTAAACTCTTTAACTTAACTTCTTGGGTTCTTTTTAAAGACAATACAGTAGGAGGTGTACTTTTGGAGGAGGGTGTCCCAGGTGTGTGAACGGTCTCCTCCTGAGACCGCTGGGCGACTTGAGGTGCCTACAGGAAGTAACAACAGCTGATATACGACACGTCACCACCAACATCGGTGACAGTTCTGAAGATGGCTCGCAGCTAGCAGCCGAAACATGTCAACAATTTAAATAAACCTCCTACTGTATTGTTTTTAAAAATAACCCAAGATGTCAATGTACATATGAATGTTTTTGGATTTGGAGATGTAAATAGACTAATAATAAAGGATTACTCAAACATGTGTGAATGAAACAAAACACTCCAGATTTGTTTTTGATGAGGTGCATTATTTCTTCAAGCTCACAAGAGACAATTTTGTGTAATATAGGACCTTTAAAATGGAGCTGGTGGACCAGTCAACATTCTATGGTGGAATTTGCTGTTAACTGTCACATTGCAGATTTGTGGACCTGGATAAAGATAAACGATAGCCTCAAAAATGATGCCGTGATTCAACTCCCAAGACGTCATTGTCAGTTTGGAAGGACATAAAACCAGAAGATTTAAGGTGCATTCACACTTACTCGATCCTGAACTGAATCCATTTTAGACTTGACATGGACTTTTTCTAGCTAGCATTTTCTAGATCTTGTTTAGTGCTTCTAGTCCAGGTTTAGTTTTGGGTTGAGTTCTGGTTTAGTCCCAATTCCGATGTGGTGAAAGTTCCCTAATATTGCAGGCATGTTGACCAAATTCATAACAAATAATGATGAAGTTCAACATTTGTAGATTCCAATGTTGTATATATCTGTGGACATAGCTAATCCGCTAGCCGTTGTGTTCCAAATAGGAAGTGAGCATGGGCGCGCTTCCGGCTCCATCGACTCTGCCTCTAATTCACTTTGTATTGAAAAAAACGTCGCTTGAAAACCCTCTCTCTGTAACTGCTGCTGTTGGTCTTAATATGTTCGTATTAACCCGCTCTACATGATCCAAATTCGCCCCTATAACTGCAAGCCTCAGTGAGCTTCATTTGACTGGAGCCGAACGTTATGGGTGACGTCACACTCTTTTAGTCCACTTCTTTATTCAGTCTATACAGTTAGAAGAACTATTCGTATCCTCAAATGTGACTTGGCTTGGAGACTATGGGTGTGATGCTAGCTGTGGGCACTGCTCAGTCTAAGGCTTTGTTAGACTTTAATCTGAACTTTATTTTAACACATTTTGACCAGAACGAACTGTCTTAGCTGGAAGTACAACAGGTGAGATTGTTTGTGCAGTTAAACAAGTCCCTCTCAAATAACATTACAGTCACAAGCTATTGATTCAATAACATCCTCAATAATATTGTACTTACCAAACATTTAGATGGATTAATTATGATTTGGTAACAAAAATTCAGTCAAAACTAAAATTTGCTTGATGAGTTGCTTGATAATTATGAAGTGATAATCAGGTAATGGACTGGAATGTTGCATTTAAATTCATGTTTTCTGGTGTTTGGATTTTGATTTCTCAGACTGAAATCTTTAAGCTGAGTTCTTAGCTTAAAGGGCTGATATTACGCTGTTTTCTGATGTTGTAATGTTGTTTTCTCATCACAAACATACCTGGAGTTGTGTTTTGTTTCATTCACGCATACTTCATAACACACACTTCTTGTCTCAAACGGAAAACGATTTAGTAACAAACGTCGCTGCCTGTAGAATGCTGCTAGAATCCACTGCACCGGATGTTGAAGGACGTCGCTGAACATGACGTTGGCAATGCAAAGACTGCGTCGTGTATGTCAACTCTTTGAATGAAACCAACACAACACTTTTAATTAGCGGCACACCACTATTAATTACATATATGTTATAGTGTTACATTACTTTAGAACGTTACTCTATTACTTACATATAATTAATTAGTTTCTATGTTGTATATTTCTCTGAAAACCAGTAACTTTATCTCCCATATACCTCCATAGGCCCCTGAGCACAATTCTGAGATCAAACTGTAGAGCGTGAGCTGCGAGGCCTATATATCTGACCCTTTATAGCCGCAGAGATGGACGAGTGCTTTGATTGGCTCTTGCTCACGGACATGTCTTTATAAACAGCAGATGCTCAGGGCTGACGGAGCACGTGTGATCTATGGTGACCTCTGCTGAAGCTAGATGTGAATGCACGCGCTCGCCATCACATTAGTTTGACCCCTGACCCCCACGTGGAGTTTGTAATGCAGACACATCAGGGTCTTATATATCTCATGGCATGAATCAGGCAGTCAGCAGTTGCTTTCAGAGTCTAAGAGAATAGTGGGTTTATCGTGTACAAGCTCAAAAGTAAATTAGCCAAATTATTTAAAGGTTCTATATAACGCAAATTTGACTCTTGTCAGCTTTGAGTCATGTTAGAAAGTTGTTACCTCTTCAAAAACAGACCTGGAGTTGTGTTTTGTTTCATTCACACGTTTGAGTAATACTACGTTATTAGTCCGGAAACAAGCAAGCATCACGTTTATGGAGATGCAAGCCGACTCAAAGTAAGGACACTATGTTTTTCAGTGCAATAAACACAATAAATCTAGTCTGTTTTTTTGGCAAGAAAGTTACATACTATTGCTTTAATCTAACTTTGATTAGGAATAAAACAAGGCCCAACCATAGAGTTACATGAAGTCCTATATTACACAAAATGGACTCTTGTGAGCTTTAAGCCATGTCATAACGCTGTTACCTCATCAAAACATACCTGTAGTTGTGTTTTGTTTTATTCACACGTTTCAGTAACCCTGCATTATTAGTCTGTCTGCTTCTTCATGGTAGTTTTAAAGTCAGCAGCTCCTTTTACCTTTAGTTCAACAGAGATCAGCAATTCCAGGGCTGAAATCATCCTAATGATTCTAGTGAAGGTGTGTGAAGTTTGAAAACACAATGGAGCACTTCCTGTATTACCACATGACATCACAAGGTGGAAGAGAGTGTTTTCAGTTTGAGAAAAGAACTCAGTCAGATAGATATGGAGGATTTGTGTATTAAACATGTGTGAATGAAACAAAACACAAATCCTTTAGAACTTTACAACATCAGCATAATGTAGATCATGAAATAGTGTAATATGGTCCCTTCAAAAGTACAGTATGTTATGCTTTGGAAAGCCTGAGAAAATAAAAAAAAAAGAACAACATTTCCATGGAAACACTCAAAGTAAGGACACGTTTTCCTTTTTCTGGTCTACCTAAGCTCCCTGTTACCTCTCACCTTTAGTACGGTAGAGATGAGCAACTCCAGGGCTAAAAACGCAATGCAACACTTCCTGTATTACCCCATGTTTTCCATTTGAGAAGAAATGTAAGGGTTTATATGTTAAACATGTGAACGAAACAACACACAACTCCATAGAATAGACTTCTATGAACCCTTTACGTATATGGACCCTTTAAAGTTGATCCTTTTACAAACACTCTAAACTGATTTCTGGCGTTAGTTCAAATGCAGCAACTGCAGTGAAACTCCAGCCTCAGAATGAGACAGTTTGAGACATTAGCACACACACACGCACACACACACACACACACACGCACACACACACACACACACACACACACACACACGCACGCACGCACACACACACACACACAAACACACACTTCTGTCTCTCTTTCATCAGGGTTGCATGAGCACAATATTAGATCTGATCTGAATATGTGAGCCGTCCTGAATCCTGATAACGGAGCGAAAACAGAAATGACAGTGTGTTTGCTTGCGTGACGAGAGGCTTCATTTCAGTTAGAACTAAAATTTGCTTGATAAGTTGCTTGATAATCATGAAGTGATAATCAAGTAATGGACTGGAATGTTGCATTTAAATTCATGTTTTCTGATTTTTGGATATTGATTTCTCAGAGTTAATCTCAGAAAGGGGTTTCCTAGCTTAAAGGGCGGATATTACGCTGTTTTCTGATGTTGTAATGTTGTTTCTTTATCATAAACATACCTGGAGTTGTGTTTTGTTTCATTCACGCATACTTCATAACGCACACTTCTTGTCTCAAACGGAAAACGTTGTAGTCATACATGAAGTGCTCCACTGTGTTCTTAAACCTAGTACACTTTCACCAGAATCATTTGCAGAATTTCAGCCCTAAAATTGCAAATCTTTACTGAACTAAAGGTAAAATGTAGCTGTTAACTTGAAAACAACTACTGTACTGCTTCATGACATCACAAGGTGGAATAGAGCATTTTGAGCTTTGGAGATGACAGACTAATAATGCAGGTTTACTCAAACATGTGTGAATGAAACAAAACACAACTCTAGTATGTTTTTGAGGAGATAACAACATTATAACATGGTTTAAAGCTATCAAGAGTCATTTCTGTAGATATAGGATCTTTAAACAGTTATTACTTAGTTTAGCTACAGTTACAGTACCTCCAACCCCTATATGTCGCCATAGTAACAGAGGCACCGTCAAAGGTAAAAACAATTTCAATTTGGATTACTTGCTGGAATTTGTTAACAGGTAAGATTTGTTATTTTAAAGAAGTATTGAAAAGTCACTGGCCCATGTCCTGGCCCTGGCCCTGTGTGGACGTGCCTGCATTAACAGCACGAAGAGGGTAACGTGTGACATTTTCAGCTGGAGACCTTTACATGGAAGTAATACACAGAGACCACCCACACGTGACTGCACAGACTTGTAATAGATTTGCATTTGAGAACGGCTCACGCGCTGGTAGTACCTGTAGTAATATGTTTGAAAAAATGAAAATTGTTTTAAATTAAAGAAATACATACATCTGATTGTCTTGGAATTTTACATAATAACTTTTTCATACGAGGCAAGAGTGACCACTGCACCACTGTTTTTTAGAACTCAGAAAGAAAAAGCTAAAATAAAAAAAAAAGGCACTGTAGCAGATTTTTACTGTCTTCAAAACTTGAAAAGCAGAATAATTCATTTCAAACAGCGCACAGTGCCATCCATCCGTTTTCTTCCACTTATCCAGGGCCGAGTCGTGGATTCAGCAGTCTGAGCAGGAAGGCCCAGACTTCCCTCACCCCAGACACTTCCTCCAGCTCCTCTGGCGGGACCCCATGGCGTTCCCAGGCCAGCCCAGAGACATAGTCCCTCCAGTGTGTCCAGGGTCTTCCCTGGGGTCTCCTCTTGATGGTGCTGGTTCGCCTGTATTTAGCCTCACGTTTTACTATATGTTGTTTTATGTATTTTAGCATGTGTGTGAGTGTGTGTGAGTGTGTGTGCATGTGTGTGTGACTGTCTAGGTTTGGTTGTGTTTGGTCGGGCAGCTGTGGGGGTTGGGTGGGTGGGTAGAAAGAAAAGCGGGACTGATTTTAGTCACTGTAAAGCACTTTGATTGATTTGATTGATTGACATGAACATCTCTCCAGAAAGGATGCCCGCCAGGTGCTCCTCTCCACATGGAGGAGCTGCAGCTCTACTCCAAGCTCCTCCTGTGTGACTGAGCGCCTCACACTCTCTCTAAGGGAGCGTTTAGCCAGTCCAGTGTTCAGTGGGCCAAAGTTATTCCTCACTTAGACTTAGACTTAGACAAACTTTATTGATCCACAATGGAAATTAATTGGATACAGTAGCTCAGACATCACAATATAATATAATAACAGAGAGTAACAAAAATAGATGCTATAACAAAAAAGAGCAAGAGACAAGTGTCAAATGAGACAAAATTATAAAAATAAATATATATGTACAAGTCAAATTAAAATAGAAAAAATAAGTAATAAAATATAAAATAAACTATAAAATTACAGCTATAAACAAGAGACAAGAACGACAGTGCAAATAATATACTGATTGACAGGACATAAGGTTATCTGTTACTTAAGATTGAGTTGTTGTACAGTTGTAGGGAGTATTATCTGTTACATAAGGGCGAGTTGTTGTACAGTTGTAGGGAGTATTATAGTATGACTGTAGTCCTGTATCTCTCACTGTTTGAGCCGAGCTGTAGGAGCCTGTTGGAGTATTATCTCCTCTGTCCCTCTATAGTCTGGTGCAGTGGGTGAGCAGGAGTGTCCATGATGGAGAGCAGTTTGTTCAGTGTCCTCCTGTCCCTCACTGTGACAAATGTCTCCAGCTCAGAGCCGATCACGTAACCCTCTTTACAGATCAGTTTGTCCATCTTTTGCAATTTGAGTACCCTGATTATTCACCATGGTAAGTTTATACACGCTTTTCCCAACTGTCAGAGGCCACAGCCGATTTGATACTGATTATCTGAACCGGTTTCACAGTACTGCTAACAACGACTAACATTGTCATCTTTTGTGCATGAAAAACAAAGAGGGAACTGCTGAGTCCATTCATTGTTATGCCTCTCAGAGCTAGTAAGCCAGTGCCAGGGTCTGAGTTTACGAATGATTCACAGTTATTTATTGTTAATGCCTTGTATTATTATGACATTTATACGGATATCTATCTAGTGCTTCTCCAGTGAATATTATTAACTGTCATTGCTGGATGGCTCTAGATTATGACTTCCACAATTGGCTACAGCCTCATAGCCAGACTTATTTATTGCTAACTTGGTTCTGAATTGAATGTGCACAGACTGATTGAACTATTTTTGTATTATGATTTATCATGGTGTACTTGTGAATCTAAAAGTACTCTATTGAATACTGAATGTATAATTATATTGAACATGTACCTGTAATTGAATGTAACTGAATTGAAGTCATTATTTAAATATTTATTGACAGCATTGATAATGGACATGAAACTGATTATTGGTCCTGTTCCATACAGGCCAGGTTCCTTTATTACTTCTGTCCATCTATCCATCAATCATCTGTCAACTATACTCTCCAATTGTTGGTCCGTCCACTCCATGGTCCGGCTGAACCCAATGGCGAGCTGCCCAAGGCCACGGGCCTAAGGAACAATAACACCACCACCTTGTACAGTGCGGTAGGAGGCGCAGTAGCCTGCTCCCCACACAATACCTCACACTGCAATAACCATAAAGGACTGGGTCAAAACCTACTCACTACTCACTTGGACACTACAAACTTTTCCAATACAATATCAACAATATTGAACTGAACTTTAAATCGGAACGGCAATGTGCCGTATTCTTTTTTTCCATTTTGTGCATAAATATTGTAAATATCCCCTGTTCGTCAGTCCCTTTAATACAACTCACATCCTGCACCATATTACTGTCTCCTGGTTTTGTGTTTTAAGCTCTGTCTCACTTCCCTCCCTGAGCCGAACTAGATCTTCTGTTACTAGCCTATACCCCATCTCTTGTGTAGTATATTCTCCAATCATATATGCTATAATAGACTGTATATATAAAGTGACTTTACTTTGAAAAATTGTCACCCCTCTCTGTAACTGCTACTGTGAGCCTCGTCATTTTGGTTTTAAAATTATTATTATTATTAACCCGCTCTACATGATCCTGTGTTTTTAGTTTGTTATTTTGTTAAACTCCTATTCCTAATATGGAACTCTGCTACAAATTCGCCCCATAACTGCTAGGCCCATGAGCTTCATTTGACTGGAGCAGAACGCTGGTGGATGACGCTATGACACTCCTGTTTACAGGGCCTTTAAGTCCCATAAAGAACAGCCACAGTGCATTATTACACCATCTATGCACATATCTCTGCACATTAGCTTAAGCTGCTCTCTCCTCATGTATCTGTGACGCACATATTGTCCTCCATAATTCAAAGTGTGAATCTAAACATACACAATACACACACGGTGCACGCTATGGACGTGTTTACATCCCCTGAACTGGGCCTCACCCTGTCACATGGTCCAGGGGAAGTCATCTTTAATTCAAATTAATAATTACAGCGTCTGGAGCGGACACGCCGGCGGTCCACACATTACCGCCATGTTTATTTGTAATCCCCCGACTCCCAAAGATTTATGTTGCACCCTAACACCGCGGAGAAGAGCTAACAATGAGCACGGAGCCTGGAGCGCTGGAGTCGCATCTATCCGTGCCAAATGTCCGCCACGGCTGCAGGTTCCCGGGCACTTCACGCGGCGCGACGGGAGGGAGGAGGGGGATGATGGGGTGTGTGTGGAGGGCGAAGCAAATGGACTCTAAAAAAGTGATGGAAGAAACAGGGCCAAGTAAAAGAGGAGAGGAGAAAGGGAGAGAAAGAAGTCTCTTTGAGCACGCTATAAAGGCACTCAGGGACTTGTGCGCACGATATGGGGATGACTGGGAAACTTTTAACACGCTACGTTGATACTTTACAGCTGATGTTGACAATATTTCCTAGCTGGAGGCACTGCTCTCAATGCTACTCAATTTAGACTTTAATATGAGTTTCGTTTTGACACAATCTGGCCAAAAAGAAGTGGCTGCTATAAAGGCGAAATTAAAGGGTTCCTGTGTGCATTGTGTCACCATGGTAACTGCTGACCATCTCGCCATAGACATGCATGCAGAGCCCCCTAGCGTGATGTAACAGCAAAGTATCAATTGGTTGTTTTCACATTCTAGAAAGTCATGTCTAGATGTCATAAACCCAAATTGGGGGGTATAAAACTGATTTTCCTATGGATTTTTTCCATGAAATTTTACAAATGTTGAACCCGACGAGACCCAAGAACCCACTGTATTACAACACAAACCTGCATTTTAACAATATTAATTTGAGCAGCCCCCCATTTGTATTTAAAGAAATGATTGGCTTATAGAACATTGTAATGTAATTTTAAACCCAGATTGTTTAACTCTATAAAATAAAGGTAAGGTTTTAATGATTCTCTCTGTAAAATGTTTTATTACATATCTCCATATCCATCCTTTACTTACACATTTAGCTCCACTGCAGTGTAATTCATTTGCCATTTGTGCGAACGATTGGATTGAAGCCTTCAGATCTCCACACTATCTTGGTCTGAATGAAAAAAACAACTTCACTCTGTGTCTTTGACCTCGCTCCTTTGCTTTCCAGCGTCCATACTGTGTTCAATTGTCGATAATTATACTGTGCATTTCACTGGCTTTAAGATTCATGTAGTGTCATACAGCGGGCACCTCTGTTTATTTGTACAGCTACCTTTTTATTTTTTGAAAAGTACTGTAAATATTGTAGATGTTCTCACCTCAAAAGTTCTTGGTCCAAAAGTCCTGATGAAGATACAACCTGTGTCAGAGCGCTGGCACGTCCCATGGAAGCAATAAAAAAGGACTTTTACCTTCACTAACAGAGGGCGTTGGACCTTTGCGACCACTTTTTCAACTTTGTCACTGTAAATTTTTATGTTAGTGTTTAAGCCCTGTCCTTGAGAAGTACCTGTTCACCATTTTTCACTAAGAGAACCCTCTGAAGCTCTCACCTTTCATGTACTTTTGAAAATAATTTGCAATTTGTCTTTGAGAATTGTGTCTAAAACTGCTAAAGGTATGACATTAAACCGTTCTATCTTCATGGAGACCAAACCAGACCAAGTTATAGGTCAGATCTCTGGAGAGGCAACCCCGCTCACATTCAGATCCTGTTTATCTTGGTATTTTTGAGCTATAAAACAACTGTAATTGAATAAATGTAAAGCAGAGCTGTTTAATGTCACACTGTGGAACATTCCAGGCAGAGCAATGACGTATCCATAGAAACAAGCAGGTGATGGACCCTCAACCAAAATGTTACATACAGTAATGCACCTTTAATTGATACTTGAGCTTTTTGATGTGTAAGAATGATTAAACAAAATACTTACAAAAAAGAAACATGTGTATGATTCAGAAAAAAAGAACCAGATCCAGTCATTTGTAATCAGAACATTTTCACTAATAAATTCTTAGCCTGAACTCAAATGAAAAGACTCGTTGTTGGTCCTAACCCATAGTGGAGCCCTCAGCAGATGTCTACAAAGAGCGGCCTGTGTGGAGGTCCCTGTCATGGCTGCCTCATTTGGCCCCTGACCACACTGGGGCTCTGTCTCTCACACAGATGGTCACACAGGAGTCCACTGTGCAGAGGAGGGGGCCGGAGCAGAGATCTGAGACTGCAGTCAGTGTGAGATGAACAGTGTTTGGAAATGAACTACTGTATCTGCATCACACAGTATTACCTCACATTAGATGTTGGGAAATTCCAAGGTATGGCTATGGAACTTTTCTGATGCGGGAGGGACTCTGCTTATTTCCATAAAAATAATATTGCTTATCCTGGGATGTTCCTCAGAAGGGCATTAAAGGGCCCATATTATGCTAGTTTCTGATCTATGTTATAATGTTGTTTCCTCATCACAAACAAACTGAAGTTGTGTTTTGGTTCATACAAACGCTGCATATTTAGGCTCAGTTCTTCTCTCAATCAGAAAACACTCTAGACTAAAGCTGAAAATTATTTTAGTCAAATAAAATCTGTTTAAATCATTTTATTTGGTAGGATAATATCTGTTCCCTAGTGTGATGTCATGACATATACTGTATGGATATAACAAACCAAACAGGAAGTGAGCGTGGGTGTGCTTCCGGCTTCAATCAACTCCGGCTCCACTTTGTATTGAAAAATCGTCATCACTCTCTCTGTAACTGCTGCTGTCAGGCTTTTCATTTTAATAATAATAATAAGTCCTTACACTAAGCTTCTCAAAGCGTTCCACTGTAATCATTATTCATTCACTCCTTACTGGGTGGTGGTAAGATACTATTGTAGCCACAAATACCCTGGGGCAGACTAGGCAATGCGATTGAAGTGTCCAACTTTCGGGTTGGGGGACCACTGCTCTAACCACTGGGCCACTGTCTCCCTTTAAAAATGTTCATATTAAGCCACACTTCACGATTCTGGTGTTATTATTTCGCTATTTTGTCTGTAAATCATTTCCTATTCCTAATATGAAACTCAGATCCAAATTTCCCCCATAACTGCCAACCTTGGTGAGCTTCATTTGACTGGAGCTGAACGCTATGGGTGACATCACACGCCCTTAGTCCACTTCTTTATACTACAGTATGTGCCATGATTTCCAACTGGGAAGTCAAAAACCTAAAAGACAGCTAAATTAGAAGAAAAAATAAATAAATAAATAAATATAATGATCTTAAGTGTGTTTTAGTCAAATGAGAAGTCCAAACTGTCATAGGCACTTTAAAACCACTGTATTGTTGTTTATATTTCTGTGTTTAGCCCTTAGCAGCAGCAGCGCTCTGGTCTCGAGTGAGCGTGAGTGACAGCTGACTTAATTGGCCGAGTGCAGAGTGAATGGCAGAGGGCCAAAGGAGCAGAGGACTGCAGCTTGTACAGCACAAGCACAGGCAGATCAAGTATTTATCTGTATGTCGCCGTGGAGACCGGGGCATTTTATTCAGACTGACATGTCAAATCTGTCTCTAAACAGCACAACAAGAATAACCCACTCACTCTGAGAAAAGAGGGAGGGGTGTTAACGCTGTAGACTGTATACATAAATGGACATAGCTAACCTGCTTGTCGTCATGTTCCAAACAGGAAGTTAACATGGACGTGCTTCCGGCTCCATCGACTGGCTCCAGTTCACTTTGTACTGAAATATCGTCGCCCCTCTCTCCGTAACTGCTGCTGTCAGACTCCTCATTTTGGATTTAAAATGTTCCTATTAACCGCTCTGTTTTTATTTTGCTTCTGATATTACCTTTAAAAACAGACAAATCAGATGCCTTCTTTCCTCGCAGTTGCTCAGCGACAGGTTTGGGCAGGAAGGGGCATTACCTTCAACAGCCTCGCTCCGGATCGGCTCTTTGGTTGCTATGATACTTGCGGTCGGAATTCCAAATACGGAACTCTCCTCCATATTTGCCCCTATAACTGCTAGCCTCGACGAGCTTCATTTGACTGGAGCTCTATGGGTGAAGTCACACTCACTTAGTCCACTTCTTTATACAGTCTATGGTTTACGCAGAGTTCTATTATGATTGATTCATGTATCAGGAATCGAATATGGGCTCACACTTATGTCACAAAACCAGAAGACGTTTGGAAACATGCGGGTGATGACTTCCTTTGGACTATGTTGGCGATAGTAACTCTGAGAAAACTGAGAAAATGGCCGTCTAGATGTCATTGTATTCTTATTTTTTCCTTCTCTAAATTGCCTATTAATTTGTGTATTATAATTTGTGAAGATGTCAAAAAAGATGTCACTGTAGTGTTCCGTTATGTTCGGCAGATCAACAGTTTCAGCCAGCTGCCTGTGAGTGACATCGAAGACGTGATTAGAGTCCTGTCCCCCATGGAAAGCTTTGGCAGGTTGTGAAGACGCTGCTGCTAAATCCACGGTTTTATCACATGACCAGCGTCGGTAACTACACCGGAAGTCGTTATCTGCATGTTTCCAAACGTTTTCCGGCAAGCGTGAACAGGGCCTATTGTCCTGAATTTGAGGCTTGAGTGTTGAGTGAGAAAATTTACGTTTTCATCTACCACCCACTGTTTTGTTATTCCTTGCAATCATTCAACACATTTGTATTCATTTATTTATTGATTTATTTATCTGTCCATCATTAACAACTCTTATTTAAAGTTGCAGGCTTAAGTACGAGCCATTGATTTTCACATCTGGGATTGGTCATTGACATCCAAAAACGTCTTGGATCAGAACAAATATGGCACCTTAAATGTATACTGAGGCCGCGTCTCATTTCTCTTTCCTCGCTTCCGTCTGCTTGATTCCGCTCCTCGATCCTCCATTTTTCAGTTGTCAATCAAATGTGTCACATTGAGTGCGGTCCCAAAGTAAATCACAGAATGAAGGAGTAAACCTGAGGGAGGCTTCAGGAGCAGACACCAGAGAAAAGAATCAAACTTTCTTGGTCTCGGTGAGGAGTTTAGATCCTCTCTCCTCCCTGTGTCTCCTCTGTGGGTGGGACTTCCTCACCCATTTCCTGCAGAATCAAGCAGAGGAATCAAGAAGAAGCAAGCGAGGAAAGAGAAATGAGACGCAGCCTGAGAAACAGAGAGAATCAAAACAAAGCTGTTACGGCACTTGGCATTCAGTTCCCCTCCTTTTGTATGTAGAACCTGCGTTTTTTCCACGCATGTAAATTTGCTATAATGTAATTGGTGGACGGCTTTCAAGCACTGCCCCTGATTGGCCTGGAATTCCTGCTGCTCCCTGATTAGTGCAGCACCTTAACAATCACCTGGCCAATCAACTCCACCTTACTGTGTAAATGTGTCTCTAGTTAAAGCTGTCACTCCATTGTGTTTGCAGGCCTGTGGGACTTGGGTTTTTGAGACTTGCTTTCGCTTTTTTTTTTTTTGTTAAATCCTTTGTTTTTTTTAGTTTGTGTTCTTGTACCTTATGTGTAAATATTTTAGGTCATTTATGGTAACTTACTTGTATCTGGGGTTTTGTTACCTCCCTGGTCGTAGCCGAGCTGCGTTGCTACCTAGTCTTAAGGTGTAATGAGACTGTTACCTGGTCTAAAGGTGTAATGACACTGTTACCTGGTCTAAATGTGTAATGACACTGTTACCTGGTCTAAATGTGTAATGATACTGTTACCTGGTGTAAAAGGGTAATAGGAGTAAAAACGACTGTGCCAGTGATGACTCTACACTCCTCCTTCTTTCATAGATTTTCTTTCATTCACAGACACTGCAGTGCACTCATCCAGCTCTCCTCTGCACACAGTGAGGAGGGGGGCCTTCAGGTCTCTCCTTAAAGAATACATGCCTTCTGGTGGCTTTATTTCCATTTTTATCATGCTTTTGGCCACATTATTTACCCCCAATTTTGTCATGGTTGTCTGGTGGAAGGACTTAAAACCATAAGTTTAATATAATTAAAAACAGTGACTCAAAAAGGTTCCTTCCAAAAACAGTGAACCTCTTTGAGTTATATAGGCTCTTGACTATAATTTTGACATGATCAAATATTAGATGTGAAGGCAACATATTATACCACATCTTATTTTGGTTTGTTTATTCAGTTCTCCTGGGTATTCAAGATGCCATTGTGCTTACGTTTGGTCGAATTTTTGATTGGCAGATGTATTAGCCAGTCAAGGACACACATAGTCTGTCGGTATCAAAATTACAATAAGAAAGGACAAAATATTACACGGGACTGTGAACATTGCACTAATCCGAGGTGAAAATCATGGGTGACCAATGAGCTCCTTTGTTTCACATGTGTCACTGAAATGAACAAATCTGATTGGACAACGGTGTTTGA
The DNA here is from genome assembly GCA_029959045.1 of Taenioides sp. WSHXM2023. Lineage (NCBI taxonomy): Eukaryota > Metazoa > Chordata > Actinopteri > Gobiiformes > Gobiidae > Taenioides > Taenioides sp. WSHXM2023. The sequence goes on from CM057092.1 coordinate 5,635,663, forward strand.
CTCTGTCTCAGTGTGCGGCAGAGGGACTATGAAATATACAGAGGGATATCAGTCTGGAGCTGCCAGCCAACTACTTCTGTACTTTTTACTAAACCACTTTGTTCTTCAGTATCTAAGATGAGTGGTACTCCTTTGTCATACCTCTCATCCGCCCTCATCTCACCCCCCATGACCCATCACTGGTGTAGGTCCGTGTCAAACCGCGATGTGGCAGTTGAAATCACACGCTCACAGCACCAGTGGCTTTCCTGTCATTCACCAATCGTTTCACAATAGACACATGATGAACAACCAAGATGGATTGCACGCTATCTTCCGAACAAATGAATTCCAAGAACGCCCATCGCAATTCCAATGAGCCTTCTCCTCACCATGTCCGGGCATAAATCATGTTAACCTTCTCATTTTCAAATCCATCCATTTTTAAGGCGCTCTTCCTCCTTGCGCCGATGCATCAAAGAGGATCTGATTGCCGGGATTGCATTAAAATCCAGACTGGAGAGTATTGTCACTTTTTTTTTCTCTTTTTTTTCTTTTTTTCTTTTTTTTTGTGCGAATGCCACCGCCGCTCTCTGTCATAAGTCAAGAGCTGTCACAGAGCAGATCTACTGTGAATGCAGATGATGGGAGAAAAGAGAGGCAGAGAGGGATGGAGAGAGAGAGGAGGGAGAGAGACAGGGAGAAAGTGGAAGAGATAAAGGGAAGCGGAGAGGAGAGGCAAGAGGAAGAGAGTAAGGAAGCCAGAGAGGGGAGGAAAAGAGGGATGAAAAAAGAAACAGAGTTATGTATGGACAGAGAAGCGAGAGGGGGAGTGAGTGGCAGAGAGGATAGGAGAGCGCGGGAGGAAGAGATTGGAGAGAGGGGAGAAGAAAGACAGAGAGAGAGGGATGGAGAGAGGAGAGAGAGGGAGTGAGAGGCAGAGAGCAGAGGGAGAACGAAATAGAGGGAGGCAGAGAGGAAATTAGCAAATTTTGAGAGAAAGGGATATAGGAGAGAGATGCAGAAAGGAGAGAGAAAGAGGGAGAGAGGGAAAGAAAGAAGGAGAAGAGAGAGGGGGTAGACACTTTGACTTTGCCATAAGTAAAGAGAGAGAAGGGGGTGAGAGTGGAGGAAAGAGAGGAGCAGGGAGATGAATAGATTGATAGATAGATACATAGATAGATGGATATACAGATATATTAGTAAAAAGATAGAGAGGAGGAATAATGGAAAGAGGGAGAAAGAGAGAGGTGGGGAGAGAGAGAGGGAGAGAAAGGGAGGAGGAGGAAAGAAAAAGAGGGACTACAAAAGAAAGAACTACTGTGTCTTATATAAAGTTGAAAATGTATTGACAAGAACAGCACAAACACAGCAGCATTACGTGTCTGTTCTGTGGAAGGGTGGCTCTGTTAAACTTATGCAGAGAAAAAAAAAGATAAAAATGAAAAATATACTTAAGACTGCAACGGTGGCTTTAATAACTTTATTACTGAAAATGCTATTGAAAGAAACCCACATAACTTGGATTCTCCACGGAGATAGACATGTTTTGCGTCATACTGCGGAAGATTTTTGCCAAAGTTACAACATTACTCCTCCTCCAAGCCAAATACGAGTCAAGTTTGTGGAGATGCAAGCCCACTCTCAGTAACTACACATGTTTTTTTCAGTGCAATGCAAACATCCATAAAACAAGCAAACAAAACAAACAAAAAAAAAAAACTTTTATATATGGCTATTTAATTCTATTTAAAGGTGCATTGTGTAATTTTTCTGGTGGAGGGTCCATCAAAAGCTTTTCTCCATGGAGATGTAATTGCTTTGTCTCTAATGTTTCACAGTATGGTATTAAATGTTTTCTATCTTCATGGAGATCAAACCAGACCAAGTTACAGGTCAGCTCTGTGGAAACACGACCCCACTCACAGCTAGAATGCCTGTTTTTTGTTTTTTTAAATAAATGTAACATAGAGCTTTTTAATGTCACACTGTGGAACATTCCAGGCAGAGCAATGACATCTCCATAGAAACAAGCAGGTGATGGAACCCCCAACCGAAAAGTTACATAGAGCTTTAAGTCATTTTATAATGTTGCTACCTCCTCAAACCTCCTCAGACCTGGAGTAGAGAAAAGAGAGGGAGAGAAGAGAGAAAGAGTGGGAGAGAGTGAGAGAAGAGGGAGAGAGGGGAAGGGAGAAAAGTGGGAGAAAGGGGGAGGGAGAGGAACATGGAGAGAGAGTATAAGGGAGAAAAGAGGAAGAGTGTGGGGAAGCGTGGGAGGGAGACAAACAAACAAATAATATTACTTTAATTTGAGGATAAAATGGAACCTTTTTCATTAGAAGAGTTTTTCGCCCCTCCCCGGCTGTGGTACTACACTGCCAGTACTCTCTCCACCAGGGCTGTGTTTGGTCCTTGCTGTTTTCTTTGTTTTCAGGCAGAGACTGGGTCAAGGTGGAGCTGAAGGTGAACTCACTGACCTGCTCTGATCCATGCACCTCGCTGCGGATGGAGAGAAGGAGAGAGTGAGAGAAAGATGTGTGTGAGAGGGAGAACGAGAGAGGGTGAAAGAGAAAAAGAGAAATGTGTGAAGGGAGGTGAGACAGAGAGGGAGAGAGAGAGATCACTGCTCCTCCCTGTGGACGGAGAGAGAGAAAAGAGTTAGAGGTAGCTGTGCTTGAGAGAGGGTGAAAGAGAGAGCTGGGGGATGAGGTAAAGTGGATGAACAAGATACAAAGAGGGAAGGGAGGGAGAGAGAGAGACAGAGAGTAGGAGAGAAAGAGAGAGAGTTGGCTGAGTCCCAGTGGGAGCAGACCTGCACTTCCTCCTGAACATTCATTATCTCTAATTCCCTTTTTACAGTGTAACCTTAAAACCACTGACAGCCCCTTTATGACGGCCAATGTAATGGAGTCCATTCTGGAAACTGGAAATATAAATAATGTTCTTAAAGATACGCTCGACGGTGCACACCAGGGGGCAGCAGCTGTGGAAGAAAAGAAAAATAACATCTTGACATACTCAGTACACAATATAAATGAAACTTACACTAATGATATTTGATAGTATAGTTCTATATTAGACACACATTAAACAGAGAATCATTTTAAGAGTCTGGGTCTGTCTGCGCAGGTGAGTCTGGTGACCCCCCAAAAGTTCCATATTGTGACTTTAACCGTAAACACAACAGAAAGCTCTTAAATAAAATTCGAACACAAACTTGAATGAATGCCTTTTGTCCTTTGGTGCGACCTCCCTCTCTCTCTCTCCCCTGTCTTCTCTCTTGCTCTGTGTCTACCCTCCCTCTTCCCCGCCTACCCTCTTTCTCTCCCTCTTCTCTCCCCCTCTTTACCTCCTTTCTTTTCTCTCCCCATCGCCCTCTCTCTCTTTTTCAATCCATCTGCCCTCCCTTCTCTCTCTATCCTCTCTCCCCACTCACTCTCTCTCTCCCTCCATCTTTTTCTCCCCGTCTTTCTCTTTTTTCAGTCTCCCTTACTCTCTACCCTCTCTCTTTCTCCCTGCCCTCCCTCTTTTCTTATCCTCTCTGTTTACCTCTATCTCCTTCTATCACTACCTTCATTCTTTCTCTCTTCTGCCTCCCTTCTCTCTCTGTTTCTTTCTCACACCCCCTCTCTCTTCCCCTCTTTCTCCTCCTCTCCTCTGTTTCTGTTCAGTGTGAGTGTGTGTGTGTTCTATAGCAGTGTATTGGACTGGCCTGCCTCCTTGTACACTCTCTGTCTCTCTCCTCCTCTCTTCCACTCCTCTCCTCTCCTCTCTCTCTCTGTGTTCTATAGCAGACAGTGTATTGGACTGGCCTATCTTCATTTACACTCTCTATTTCTCCTCCTCTCCTCTCCTCTGTCTCTTTGTTCAGTGTGTATGAGTGCTCTATAGCCGACAGTGTATTGGACTGGCCTATCTTCATTTACACTCTGTCTCTCTCCTCCTCTCCTCTCTCCTCTGTCCTCCTCTCCTCTCGTCTGTCTCTCTGTGTTCTATAGCTGACAGTGTATTGGACTGACCTGTCTTCATGTATTGGCATTTACAATTTCCTTACTTCATCCTAACCACAGCTGCGGCGCCTCTGCTCTTTGTGATCTGCTGCTGTCACAACACACACACACACACACACACACACACACACACACACACACACACACACACACACACACACACACACACACACACACGCACACACACACACACACACACACACACTGTTTACATGTATAATAACTACATTTGGTTTCATTCAGCAAAGCATGAACAAAAACAGTTTATTAAAGGTTGTATAGAGGATTTTCCAAGGAAGGAGAAATCTTCTTTCAGCGACCTCAAAAACAGACTTTCTTTTGGGGCTAACTGGTAGTGGATTCTTGTCCGTCATCGCAACAAACTTTGTGCAAACTGTGAGGAAGCTACAGTTGGAAAACGCCGCTAAGAACCGCTGCGTTGGTCGAGTAAACAGCGTCTTGAGTCAGGGGAATGTGTGAGAGGCGAACGTAAACCACGTAAACCCAGCGCGCCGACAAGTCAGTTACGCTAGAAACGTAAGGAGTTTGATTGACAACCTAACAGCCAATAGATAACGAGGTAGCCTTGTTATCTATTGGCTAATGTTTATCTGGCCCCACCAGGTCCTCAGTTGATGGATTTTCATTCTTTTTGTTATTTTGGTCATCATAATTACAAGGCTGCTGCATCTCTATAATGCTATCAGTGACAATTTGAAAAAAAAAAAAAAAAAAATCCTCCATACAACCTTTAAGAATGATATGGGCTCAGTAACTAACTATCCCCTTAGGGTCTGTCTGATTTTTTTTCATGGAGATTTGATTGCTTTGCCTGAAATGTTCGACAGTATGGCATTAAACTAAACAACATCTTGCATTTATTTATTAAATTACAGATGACTTTATTACCTACACAAACATGAGCAGCCTCTCTACAGATCTGATATGTAACTTAGCTTGGTGGTGTTACTCTTTTGTCTCCATGGACATAGATATGTTTAATGCAATACTGTGGAGCATTCTGGACAAAGCAATGACATCTCCATGGAGACAAGGAGGTAACAGACCCTCCACCAGAAGTTACACAGTGCACCTTTAAGCCCTGAGCCTGAACCATTCCGCTGAATAAAAGCTTGAATCGTGCTTTATTAAAGAACATTGTAGACTTTAAAGGGCCCAGATTACGCTATTTTCTGATCTATGTTATAATGTAGTTTCCTCATCACAAACACACCTGGACCTGTGTTTTGTTTCATTCACACATGTTAAACCCTGGTCTTCTCTCAAACATAAAACATTCTGTTCCACATTATGATGTCATGTGGTAATACAGGATGTGCTCCACTGTGTTTTTAAAGTCCGTATATCTTCACTAGCATCATTTGGATAATTTCAGCCCTGGAATTGCCATTCTCTACTGAACTAAAGGTAAAAGGTAGTTATTAACTGGAAGAAAAAAAAAAAAAACTCTTCATGACATCACAAGGTGGAACAGAGCATTTTGAGCTTTGGCAATGTAGACAGACTAATAAATAAAGGGTTACTCTAATGTGTCAGTGAAAGAAAACACAATTCCAGGTCTGTTTTTGAGGAGGAAACAACATTATAACACGACGTAAGCTCATAAGAGTCCATTTTGCGTAATATAGGACCTTTAACAATGTGAATGAATTTAGATATAGCTGATTTTTACATCAGATGCCCTTCCTGTGATTGTAGTTTGAATATATTTGCAATGGATGATATTATATGTACCTTAACATGTAATACATTGGATTACATTTGGAATACGTACCATGCCAGATATACTGTATATAAAACATGTTTTACAATCCATTTTCCAGACAGCCATAATTAAAAACTCAACATAATTAAATCTATCTTCCATTAGTCACAATAAATCAGATTAATCAGTGCAGCCATTCTTTAATTACATGTTATTAAGTGTGCTTTGTTTTTACCATTTCAGTACCACCTTTTTAAGTGGTAGCATGAAAAACATGAAACAGAAAAAAACATGAAAAAACTGATAATGAAACTGATAATACCAAATAGTTTATTATGAATCAGGCAACGTAATGACTTAATTAAAGCAGACCTATTCCACAAAATCCATTTTTCAAACCATTTTAACCATGTTATAGTTGTTTCTCCTTCTCATTCCCCTTTTCAGAGTTGTATTTGGAGTGATTCGTGCGTGTTTCAGTCATCTTTAATCACTACAGCTATCCATTCTTGTCGTGATGATGTTTACGGAAACATCAGCTCCCATTGGGCACCAGTTTTCTAACGCAGAATGAACTCACTTGTTTCTCTTATTAAGTCGTTTTAGATCAATATTGTGATTCAAAATCTAAAATTATGATCCTGTCATAGATTCTAACTATACAGCAGACACAAGCACAATATATGTGCTTGTGTCTGCTGTATAAAATATGTTTAAATTTAATAAAGTCAAATAAAAATGTAATTTAACAAAGGCTCAAATTAAGTAAATGGTTAACAAAAAGTCAAGCCCAACTGGGGAAACTTAAATCCAACTAAACAGAACAAAAAACTAACCCAGATGGAGAACAGGTGTGTTTAAATAGACGAGGACGACTAAACTGAACAGAAGAGAGGGGGAAATTACATTAAATAATTAACTAAAGCTACTCACTTAAAGTAACAAAAAGGCAAATACAGAAAACAAACAATAATAATAAAGTGACCTCAAACAAACTAACTTAGCAAGATTAACTAAATAGTGTTCCCCCCCTTTGGTCGGCATCGATGGTCTCAAACAAAAAAAACAAGTGTAAGTAATAATTCAGACTTATATTAACTAAAATGTGTGCACCCAAAATTAGAAAATATAAGTCTAAATAAAGGATTAAATTCAACTATAACTTAATAAAAATGTAAATGAAATAAAAAACTAACACTATGGAGTGGTGGCAGACGTATCCACCACAATAACATTTATACGATGCCTATGGCCGCCATTTTGAGTACTTCACCGTTCACCGTTCGTTGTATTCGGCAGCACCTTCAGTAAAGTGCTTCTCCTTCTAACACATGCTAGCCCGGTGCAGGTGCTCGTCTTGTCTGAGCCCACACACTGAGCTCCGGTGATGGATGCCTGACAGTTTGACGGTGCAATGGAGAAACTCAGCACCCTGCGGTCTTCACTTAATCTACTCAAATGCTAATGTGCCCCGGATCAATAGCACAGTATATTTACCCTGCCCCGTTCTGCTGAGGCGGCAGGAGCTCCGGACATCGAGCCTTCATGCACACTTTCTGTTCATGGGCACCATTTTGAGGACTTTCCACTGTTTGAAGGCTTTTTGCTGTTTGAGGACTGTTTGAGGACCTTTCATTGTTTGAGGACTTTTCACTTTTCGCTGTTTGTGGACTTTTCACAGTTTGAGGACTGTTTGAGAACTTTTCATTGTTTGAGGACTTTTCACTGTTTGAGGACTGTTTGAGGGCTTTTCACTGAGGACTTTTCACTTTTCACACTTTGAGGACAGTTTGAGGACTTTTCACAGTTTGAGGACTATTTGAGGACCTTTCACTGTTTGAGGACTGTTTGAGGACTTTTCACTATTTGATGACTTCACTGTTAGAGGACTGTTTAAGAACTTTTCACTATTTGAGGACTTTTCACTGTTTAAAGACTTTTCACTGTTTGAGGGCTTTTCACTGTTTGAGGACTTCACTTTTCACTGTTTGTGGACTTTTCACTTTTCACACTTTGAGGACTGTTTGAGGACTTTTCACAGTTTGAGGACTATTTGAGGACTTTTCACTATTTGAGGACTTTTACTGAGGACTTTTCACTATTTGATGACTTCACTGTTAGAGGACTGTTTAAGAACTTTTCACTATTTGAGGACTTTTCACTGTTTGAGGACTTTTCACTGTTTGAGGACTTTTCACTGTTTGAGGGCTTTTCACTGTTTGAGGACTTCACTTTTCACTGTTTGTGGACTTTTCACTTTTCACACTTTGAGGACTGTTTGAGGACTTTTCACAGTTTGAGGACTATTTGAGGACTTTTCACAGTTTGAGGACTATTTGAGGACTTTTCACTATTTGAGGACTTTTACTGAGGACTTTTCACTGTTTGAGGACTTCACTGTTTTTCACTATAGGGATGTAATGATACCAAAATCTCTTGATATGATATTTTCACAATACACATCTCACGGTATGATATTTGTGTAGGCTAACAAAAGTGTAAATATTCTACTTTTCTTTTGCCATAATCCAAATAATTAAGATTTAAAAGTGCTTAATAACAGTTATTTCATCATGTAGATTGGTCTGAAACAGAGCAAAGGATCATGGTCTATGTAGTTCTCTCTGTTTTTTTAGCTGTTGCTGCACCATAACAATGAATTTAAGCAAAGAGACTTGCAATTCGATATATTGTGATGGCCCACGATGTTACTTTTGGCGATACGTTATCACAATATTTTGACTATTGTTACATCCATAACTAGAAAAGCACTCAGAAAGCGCAGACCTCCGCCAAGCAGCTCAGTTTTCAAAGTGATCCAGAATCCAGGATTTCTTCTGGATCATCACCAAAATTTAATCATCTGTTGGATTTACCATTAGAACATTTCCTGAAAATTTCATCAAGATCGTCCATAACTTTTTGAGTTATCTTGCTAACAAACAAACAAACAAACAAACAAACAAACAAACAAACAGACAGACTCAGGTGAAAACATAACCTCCTTGGCGGAGGTAATTAAGAGTAAGGCTGCAGCTAACAATTATTTTTGACATTTTAACCAGACAAGCGCTGAAAAAATAGTTACTGAATGCTTCTAGACAGGTCCTCCTAATTGAGTACTTTGTGTTTGAGTCTGTCTACATCTACAAAAGCTGAAAATGCTCTGTTCCACCTTGTGATGTCATGTAGTGGTAGTTTTTTAAGTGAACTGCTACCTTTTATCTTTTGTTTGGTAGAGATTGGCAGTTCCAGGGCTGAAATCATCCAAATGATTCGTGAAAAGCCCTTGTAAACTCATAGTGATTCATTGCATGCTCTGAATGTGAAGGTAAGTGAGGAATTACTTTGGACCACTCTAAACCATTTAAAAAGAACTACATTTGTGTTTTAAGACAGGCACAGTGACTTTAAATATACCTTTTGTTACAAAGGACATGGTCTATTTCTGCCGGGTGTTTGACAGAAATTGTAACCAATCAGATGCCAGATCATTTTCAAGTTAGGTCGACAGCGCTACATGTTTTAGTTGTTTTCAGTTTGTCGTGCGGAGGTCATGGGTGCAAATCTCGTGTGCATAATAAAGAAGTGAGTCGTGGTTTAAAAAGGGCGCACATATATAACAACAATAACATGTTTGCAGAGCGTTTTGAAGTGGGTTGCAGTAGAAGATTGTAGAAAATGTACGTTTAAGGGCCAATTAGATGCTTATTTGTGATATTGTGAAATGTTATGTGCCAGATGAGGGGTGTTTGTTTAGCTGCATTTATAGAATATATTATCATTTATATGTTTTTCCTTTGTATGTTTCATAACCACACACACACACACACTGAGAACTCCACACAAAGTTCAACGTTTTAAAAAAAAAAAGTCCTAAAACTTAAAAAAAAAAAAAGCTCTGAATGGTACATTTTGCATATTTTTTTAAGGCAAATAAGGGTAAAGAGGAGTCAAAATGTTCAAATCAAATGAATTCCACTGTATGCAAATGAATGTATGTTTAAATTAACAACTAATAGGAGTTATTGTGATTAATCTGCTCATTAACTTTATAAATTTGTGTTAATCGTTACCTGGACAACACAGATTCTACATGTGCTGGAAGACGCTGGAAGACGTTCTATAAAGTAACAGATTAGACAATGGCATTATTAGAATAAATAAAAATAAATAAATGAATTCCAAATGTAATCCAGTATATTCTGTCTCAAGGTATGATACAATTAATTTTTTGTTTCTCTGACTAGATGACTAAGTTGCAAAGATATTCAAAACTCAATCCAATATAATCCAATCCTTCTTTATTTGTATAGCACATTTTATAAACAAAACAGTTTCCAAAGTACTTCACATAGCAGTGTAAAACATTTAACTCTAAAAAGTCAGCAGAATTATGTTCAAACAAAGGAACTAATAGAATCAAAAGATAAAGGAATAATAATAAAATCAATGAATAAAAATAATAAAATCAATAAATAAAGGCCGTACTAAAACAATAAAATAGATAAACACAATAAATAAATACAACAATAAATAAAAGACACAGAGGACCACACAACTCACGCAGTGTTAAAAGCCAGAGAATAAAATTGGATCTTAAGACAAGATTTAAAACACTCCACTGTGGGAGCTGTTCGGACATAGGGGGGCAGCGTTCCAGAGCTTGGGGCCGGCCACAGAGAAGGCCCTGTCCCCCCTGGTTTTAACTCTTGTCTTAGGCACCACAAGCTGGAGCTGGACCTCGGACCTCAGAGAGTGCGGGGGAGTAAATCTGGATGAGATCCAAGATGTAACGTGGGGCCAGACCATTTAAAGCTTTAAAAACAAACAATAAAATCTTAAAATCAATTCTAAAATGAACTGGAAGCCAGAGCAGCAATGCAAGAATTGGGGTAATGTGATCGCACTTTTTGCTCCCCGCAGCAGAGTTCTGGACTAACTGCAAGCGATCAAGTGCATTTTGGTTGAGTCCTGTGTAGAGTGCATTGCAGTAGTCCAGACGAGTAGAGAGAAAAGCATGCACGACCTGTTCAAATTTTTAAAAACATAAAAAGGGTTTCATTTTGGATAAAAGACGAAGGTGATAAAAACTGGATTTAATAACAGAATTGATCTGCTTGTTAAGTTTAAAATCACACTCTACAGTGACGCCAAGATTGGTGACTGACAGACGAATTAGTTCCTTGAAGGGACTGTCTGTAAATGCTCACAGGGAGAGCATCTGGAGTACAAATAAGATCAACATAAATTCATTCAAAAGTCATATATTACGCAAAAAAAACAAATAAATAAATAAAATAAAAAATTGACTCTTGTGAGCTTTTGTTGTTACCTCATCAAAAACATACCTGGAGTTTGAGAAATCCTTTATTCTTAGTCTGTCTACATCTCCAAAGCTCACAATGCTCTGTTCCACCTTGTGATGTCATGATGCTGTAGTTTTCAAGTGAACAGCTTCCTTTTACCTAAAGTTCAGTAGAGTTTATCCTCATTAGCCCTCACACATCTCCATTCATCCCAGACTGCACCAAACTGTTGAAGTGATATGAGTTGTGAGTGAGATCTTTAATATTCTCCCAGCACAGGTCTGACTGCAGTGTAACATGAGTGAAGAGCTGCCTCTGGAGTTGAACGCTCTGCAGTTGCACATCATTGAGGTCAAATTACTTTTTCTGGACATATGCATATGCTTTTAGAATCAAGTACGTCAGAAAAATATTATGTTTTGAATTTAAGAGAAGAGATCTTTTATTTATTTATTTTATTTTATTTTTCCATAGCAATCTCATACCTGATTATTGGCTATTGTTCTTCATGGGTTTCTTCTTATTATTATTCTTTTTCCCCACATATAATCGCATTTTTAACCCCCTGAACGTCGTCGAAAATTCCCCAAACCAGGTATGTAGTTTGGCTACATGTCCAAACTCAAATTGTGATGTCATGAAGTGGTAAGTTTTCAACTGAACAGCTATGTTTTACCCTTGTTTAGTAAAGTAGTAGTAGTTTTACCCTTTTTTTAGTAGTAGGGTACACTTGGGGATGTTTTTGCTTTGCCTGGAATGTTCCACATTACAGCATTATCCTGCTTGAACTGCGTACAATTGTTTTTATTGCTAAAATATCCGGGAAAAAATATGCTATAAGCGGAGTTGACTCTCCACTGATCTGACCTGTAACCTGGCCTAGTTACATCACCTTAGATAGACAAGGTTAATACCACACTATGGAACATTCCAAGGGGACAAGTAAGCACAGACCCTCCCAATAATTACAGAGATCTTGCCCATTCCTTAAGACCATAGACTGTGTATATATAAATGGACATACCTAATCTGCTAGCCGCTGCATTGTGAACCTGGCCATGCTTCTTGCTCCATCAACTCCAGCTCCAATTCACTTTGTATTGAAAAAGCGTCACCCCGCTCTCTGTAACTGCTGCTGTCAGGCTCCTCATTTTGATCTTAAAATGTTCGTAATATCCCGCTCTACGTGATCCTGGTGTTTTTATTTCTTAATTTTGCCCATAAATCAATTCCTATTCCTAATACGGAACTGACTCCAAATTCAGCCACATAATTGCGGCCTCGATGAGCTTCATTTGACTGGAGCTGAACGCTATAGGTGACGTCACACTCCCTTAGTCCACTTCTTTGTACAGTGTATGGTTAGGACAAAACATCAACAGCAAATTCTACTATGGACTTTTGACCTGTGTCCAGCTCAGTACTTTATAATGTCACTTGAACCAACCTATTGAAAAAAATACATACACTATATCTATACAACTGCAGTGTAACTTTCCTGAATCTCCCATTTAGTTGTGTTGTTTCAGTGCTTTGAAACAGATGGAGCTTGATGTGACCAATGACCCAGGCACAGTCCCCAGTGCAGACAGGGAGGGAGGGCTATTGGAAACATGTCACTGCCGACGCAAACCATTTTAGAGAAGTGCCCCCTAGAGGCTGAGCGCGGTGGCTTCATTAAAGCCTATCATTTATGCTGTGTGCTGTGCTGTGTGCTGGTGTGTACGTGTTTGTGCGTTGGTGTCTGCGTATGTGTGTGTGTGTGTGTGTGTGTGTGTGTGCTGGTATGTGGGTGAGAGTGTAATGGGTGAGAGGACAGGGGGTCCCATGGGTGGGCATAAGCCTTCAGACAGATAGAAACTCAGTATAGAAATGGGCATGTTTTGTAGGTGAGCAAAAAGAGAAAGTAGAATCTGTATCTGTAGAAAATTCCTTAATGAAGACGTATTACTTTGCAGTGACATCATGCTGGGGGTGCAACTGCATGTATGTCTATGGTGGAATGCTCAGCAGTTACCATGGTGACACAATTGCATTAGCAATCAGTGTCCAAAGCAATCAGTGTTTTAAGATTGTTCAAGTATGTTTTTTCTTTTGCATTTATTATTTATTGTCTTGTCTGTTTGTTGTACTTTAACCAAAAACTGAATGTGTCAAGTATCCGTCAAGCCATTCAATTAATCCCGCAGTGGTGATGGACCCCATAATATACAAGCTTGCCTAGCTTCTTTGGGTGTACTTAGACAAACTTTATTGATCCACAAGGAAAATTATTTAGATACAGTAGCTCACACATCACAATATAATATAATAACAGAGTCACAAAAATAGATGGTATAGCAAAAAAGAGCAAGAGACAGGTGTCAAATGAGACATAATTATAAAAATAAATGTATGTGTACAAGTCAAAATAAAATGGAAAAATAGGCAATAAACTATAAAATAAACTATAAAATAACAGCTATAAACAAGAGACAAGAATGACAGCGCAAATACTCTGCTGATTGACAGGGCATAAGGTTATCCGTTACTTAAGATTAAGTTGTTGTACAGTTGTAGGGAGTATTATCTGTTACATAAGGGTGAGTTGTTGTACAGTTGTAGGGAGTATTATAGTATGAATGTAGTCCTGTATCTCTCACTGTTTGAGCCGAGCTGTAGGAGCCTGTTGGAGAATGAGCTCCTCTGTCCCTCTATAGTCTGGTGCAGTGGGTGAGTTGTTGTACAGTTGTAGGGAGTATTATCTCCTCTGTCCCTCTATAGTCTAGTGCAGTGGGTGAGTTGTTGTGCAGTTGTAGGGAGTTATCTCCTCTGACCCTCTATAGTCTAGTGCAGTGGGTGAGTTGTTGTGCAGTTGTAGGGAGTATTATCTCCTCTGTCCCTCTATAGGCTGGTGCAGTGGGTGAGTTGTTGTACAGTTGTAGGGAGTATTATCTCCTCTGTCCCTCTATAGTCTGGTGCAGTGGGTGAGTTGTTGTACAGTTGTAGGGAATATTATCTCCTCTGTGCCTCTATAGGCTGGTGCAGTGGGTGAGTTGTTGTACAGTTGTAGGGAGTATTATCTCCTCTGTCCCTCTATAGTCTGGTGCAGTGGGTGAGTTGTACAGTTGTAGGGAGTATTATCTCCTCTGTCCCTCTATAGGCTGGTGCAGTGGGTGAGTTGTTGTACAGTTGTAGGGAGTATTATCTCCTCTGTCCCTCTATAGTCTGGTGCAGTGGGTGAGTTGTTGTACAGTTGTAGGGAGTATTATCTCCTCTGTCCCTCTATAGTCTGGTGCAGTGGGTGAGTTGTTGTGCAGTTGTAGGGAGTATTATCTCCTCTGTCCCTCTATAGTCTGGTGCAGTGGGTGAGCAGGAGTGTCCATGATGGAGAGCAGTTTGTCCAGTGTCCTCCTGTCCCTCACTGTGACAAATACATAATATATGCCAAATGCCTGTATAGTTACGTATAAGTGTGTGCCTATTGTGGGATTATAATTTAAAATTGTGGAAAAAATAAATTTACATTGATTGTCTGAAAATTCAAGAAAAAATACGAAATGGATTTAAATGACTGAAAAACTGTTGGCTTTTGCTAGCTAGCTTGTAACTGTAATGTCACCTGTCGTAGTTTCAGCTAAGTCAGCTCTTCCTTGTCAGATTGTGTTAAAACAAAACTCAGATTAAAGTCTAGCTTGAGTAACTAAATGTCAGACAGAGCAGTGCCTACGGTTAGCTTCACCTCGTGCAGGGAATCTTGGTGACATCAACTGCAAATGATCCATTATTATTTTGTGGGACTTAACATTTTGGGGATTTAAAATGGCTTAATAACTAAAAACACACTGAAGCATTTCCTGTATCACCACAACATCACAAGGTGGAAGAGAGTTTTTTCTGTTTGAGAGAAGAACTCAGACTAAATATGCAGGATTTGTCTGTTAAATGTGTGAATTAAATAAACAAACACAACTCCAGGTGTGTCTGTGATGAGGAAACTACATAATATAGAATAGATCAGAAAATGGCGTAATATAGGCCCTTTACAGTATTAGAAATTGTTGTACTTTTAATGGTAAAGCTACTGTGCATACTTTCCATAGGACAGACATTTTAAATCTACTGGCCAAAAATAGCTTCCAGGTTATGAGGTCCAATAAATTATTACTTTTTTTTATTTTCCTAACATAAAACTGGACTATATAGCAGAGTCCGGTGCTTGTGTAGTGATTTTCCTCATTATGTCGCACACATACCGACACTTAATCACACATATTGATGAAATAAGTGCCAAGGGCGTCAGGGGGCCCGTGACAGTGCGGCCCCTGGGGACACCATCAAAACCAATGAGAGCAAAAGCCATTAAAATAAAGAGGTATGTGGGGTCAGCATAACGCAGTGTAATTAAAATCTAGATGGACTTTCTCACACACACACTCACACACATACGCACACACGCACACACACACACAGAGGCACATTAGGGCCAAGGACAGATGTTGAGGTGTGGAGCGGTTCACTGCACACGCTCCATACACCAGAGACTCGCACTCACAGGGGACTATAGGGATGGAACTATGCTTTATACGAATTCAACCTAAGGGCTATTTAAGTTTAAAATGGAACGAAACACTGAACGTTTTGCAGTTTTCTGGTCAAAAACAGTCAAAAACAGAGCGCGTGCTGCCTCCGGTGGCCACTGCAATGTCAAGTACTACGTGACATCACACAAGACTGCCCTGATTACAGCCAGGTGCTTCAGGGGCAGAGTTTGAAGTGTAGATACCTGTTAGACCAATCACACTGTTCCTTATACCTTCAGGCCCCGCCCTCCTCCCCCTCTCACTCTTCCCTTTAGTCCTCCAGACCCCGCCCCTCCTCCCCCTCTCACTCTTCCCTTTAGTCCTCCAGACCCCGCCCCTCCTCCCCCTCTCACTCTTCCCTTTAGTCCTCCAGACCCCGCCCCTCCTCCCCCTCTCACTCTTCCCTTTAGTCCTCCAGACCCCGCCCCTCCTCCCCCTCTCACTCTTCCCTTTAGTCCTCCAGACCCCGCCCCTCCTCCCCCTCTCACTCTTCCCTTTAGTCCTCCAGGTACTGCCCAGTTTAGCAGCTCTTTTTGAAATGAGGTTATGGGCGGAATTTAGGTGTTTAGTCCCAGTTTAAGTGAAATGTGTTATATGAAACGATTCTGGTAGGTGTTTTGTCAGTAAGATGTCTTCATGAAGTCTAATTGCTTTGCCTGGATACAGTAAGCTATCAGCATTGTATTGTAATTTTTCCATAGTAAAATTTGTCAGAAGCTGGAGAATGTTTCACAGTATGGTATTAAACCTACATATATCTTGCAGTTATTCAGGTATTCTGTTTTAGAACTCAACACTACTTCCTGTATTTTTGTCATTTTCTTCTCAACGTTTTTCCACTCAGTTCATAGAAGAAAACTATGATAAATATTGACCAGGTACTCACCAAAACATCAAAATCAGAAAAAAAAACATGAAAACCTGTAATTAACTTGAATCTTTATTTACTGTTGTTAGTTTTGTAAAACCCACAGTGAACAATCCTCCCTCACCTTTATTCTAACCAAACAGAAAGAGTACAGGGGGAGGGATCACACTGCACCATGTGAATCAGGTCAGACCTCTCCCCTGTTCCGACTGAGGTCTGAGCAGGTCTGATCTCCGAGTAGGGTGACAGCTGGGTGATCAGGACCACCCTTGGGTGCAGCATATGCGCGGTGTGGGTGAGCCGCCTCAGCGCAGGTGGAGGGCCGCACCTGCTCTGCTCTGTGCAAATGGGACATGAATGTGCAGCTGCTTGTGTGATACAGATATAAACTCTGGGATCTACACCAGTGCAAAAGAGCATTAGCCTAGGTGTTTTACAATTACATGCATTTTCACTCTTTCTTTTCTCCGTACACAGTGGTGGCAAGTGACTTTGAGTCCCAGCTGCCCCAAAGCCTGGTGTGCACGGTATGATTTTCTCGCCTTTTCTTCGTCTTTGTATGATTTTTGGATGTCACACTAAACAACGTGAGGAGTTTAAACAGTATAACAGCTCTCATGCACACTGTGATGGTGCTCAGGATCAGTCTTAGCTACAACCACAGTTTGTCAGGCTCCGTGCACTAACTTCTCTGTAATTCAGGGGTCTCCAACTTGTAGGTCTGAGCTAACAGAAGCTCTCCAGCCCCATACCAAGTAGCTCCGCAAAGTATTCAGCTAATGATGTGATGGTTGTGAACGAGTCAGCTCTTTTGAACGGTTCCATAACCACAGCTAATTTTTTAAAAGAACAGACTCTTTTTCTTTCTAATCTTTATGCATTTTTGTATTGATTAACTCTGAACCAAAACAAGAATCAGCACAGGTGCAGTGCGCAAAAAAAAACATTTTTGGCATTGTAATAACAGGTAGTATTTTAATTATTATTATTGCAGTGCAATATTTTATTTAGGTTCTGCATCATTTCAAAGGACAAACTCACTGTCACTCTCAGTTTTAACAATTTTAAACACAGATCTGACCCTTGGCCATTTCTCTCTGTGATTAGTTTGTTAAAATGAGCTCTCACATTGGCTTCTGTCATATAATTAAATACAAAAAGAGCCAGTCTTTTTCCATAAAATAATTAATTTTGTGCGCTGATATATTGATATATTAATGTATGGATTATGTTTATAGGCATCTAAATATACCCCAGCTAAAGCTGTAGTTGTTTCTTTAATATTGGCTCAGTTTGTGCAACCCTTGTGTGCACAGGAGTACGTCTCTGACATTTTCGTTTTGTCAAAGTAGCTCAGCAGGGAAAAGGTTGGAGAGCCCTGTCGTAAGTATATAGCAGTAGCGTACGGTGACTTTTATGGGTAGGCAAGAAGACTTGGGGTGGACATCAACATTTAGTTGATAACACTTTAATAATGCCACTTTTTATGCAAACTACATTGCAAAAGAGTCAATTTATTTTTACTCACATTAACTGCATGTGTACTGAGCCATTCTGGAGTCAAATTAGAGAAACCTAGACTGTATAGTAATATTTGTAATTGGGACTGTATTCAACACCCTCTTTGTACAAACAGGGCTATTTGTTTCTACTCCTACACCTTATTTATGCAGCTGAGCCTCAGGACTGTTCTTATCTATGTAATTATGATGCATCTAGAAACCATATGAGTGACATATGACAGCTCTACACATGTGTAATGCACTTTGTAGTGTGGCTTGTGTGGCATAGGGCCAAACTACCCCAACAGAGTCAAAAAGAGTCAAAAGAATCCTCAGTAGACAACAGGCTGAAGTGGATTGATTGACACCACTCACCGCACCTGCCGTCTGTCTGAGCTGCGTTTGGTCGCTGCAGGAAAGGCAGCAAAGCGGCATTGGTTTGGGCGAGGACAGAGATGGGAGCATGTGCAGAGGTGGCCGTGGTGAAGGACACTGCACAGACCTGTGTAGAAAGTTTGGACATGGATCTATGCTACGGATGTCAGCTGATTGAACTGGACACTAACGTAAGAGCATCAAACAAATTAGGAAAACTGTCTTCAATCAGTGTACAATAAGAGATTTGCTCAACTTTATTGAACTGTCTCTGAATTTATTTCACTTTGAACTCCGTGATTTAGTCATGAAGTCATGAAAGGTTTAAATTCTTCAATTGCTGCTGCTCATTTAAAACTTGAGGCTGAAAAGTCAGTGCTTCTGGTCAGATTGTTTTTACAGAGAAACATCCCATAGAAAAGCAAATGGCAATAATCAGAAAGAAAAGGGAACAATGAAGGCTAAAATTGCTTTGTTAAAGTCTCAAACTAGCAGTTGGTCTAAGCCTAAATTGGAGTCACATAAAAGGCCCACATTCAGAGCAGCCACTGCCACACAACGTAATTGCACCAACTCCTCAGATCACTTCTTCTGTGTCTGGCAAACATACAGGTGCTGGGACAGGTGAGCCCTCTCCTGTAATAGATTCTATTCCACCCACTGCTGATCACTTCTCTGATGTATCATCTCCATGTCAAGAGGAACTTCAATCTCCAAAGGTGAAACCCAACCCTCTGAAATCTTTGATTCCTCAGATGTGATCAACTGTCAATGATGTTCTAACCCTATTTGTAAAGGTCCACACACATGGACGGACAGAAAATCTGTGGGTTGCTACTCACAGTATTTAAGACCTCTAATTAGTAATACCCGGTGTTGCAAATTGAGGAGGAACAGTCTTTTGACCACGTTCACAGGAATATTTGAGCTTTTACTAGAGTTTTGGGCTCATTTAGACTTAGACTTGGACTTCAGACTTAGGCAAACTTTATTGATCCACAAAATTATAATTAAATTTATATGGAAACACGCATCAGAAATGCCTTTTAAAATTTGCATCCTAGTGGCTTGTGTGGCATAGGGCCACTCTACCCCAACACACTTACTACATGTGTAATGCACTTACTACACAAAATGTACATTCATGAAGATCATGAAGAAATACTAACAGTGCACTGGTCAGACAAGTGCACTGGTCAGACAGGTGCACTGGTCAGACAGGTGCACTTATAATAATACAGCCTGATGTGTCACAAACATCCCCTTAAACACAGCCCTGCATAAGAACAGCGCTCACACTCACCTCTCACTGATGCAAAATCATGTCTTTCCTGAAGAAATGTCCTGCATTTCCCTGAAGTGAAGCAGGTCCAGAACAGACACATGTTTCTCCACACGTGTGTAATAGTCCTACACACACGCGAGGCGGAGAGACGAGGCGGACTCCTCACTGTCCCAGCCACTCTCACTCCACTGCTCCGTCCAGATCCTCAATTTCACACAAACTAGCCCTGAAACTGTCTCACTGTTTCATTAAATGACGGTCTGTATTTCTTACAAAAATCAAATCATTACAAACACGAAGCTACAAACAGTGACTTGTTCCTAAAAGTGAGTTATTTTTAGACACTTGTGTTGAAAGCGCTGCTGTTGTTGTCTCCTGCTGCACATGTGCACTCACTGGGAATCTCCGCACATCAGGTTCCCATCAGGTTCCCATCAGGTTCCCATGGTGATGATGCGGGTTTATTCAGCGCTGTATGAGCCCGGTGTGGTCACCAGCACACATTCGCAAACCTCTAAAACAACCGGCTGGCCTTTCCAATTGTAAAAGTGCGTGTAGAAAGCATAGACTTAAGCCGCTCTCTCAACATGTGCCTCCAGGCCTCTGTAGAAAGGAAAGATAAGGGGACGTTTGGAACCGCTGTTGATGTTTCAAACAGACAGAAGTGAAGGGAAAACGGGATTATTTGGATATAATTTGAAACTTTTTAATTACACTTTTTACACGCGATGATTTTAGATTTTATTGGGCAACCACTGCTTGCCTTGATTCCCCTGACCACACGCCGCTGGTACAGAGGTTCGCTGAGGCTTCATGCCAGCAGTGTTTCCACATTTGTAAAAGTGCATAAATGCTGTTAGTGAAGATGTGCATGTGTTTACTGTTGGTAAAATGTTTGACAAATCGATCCCAACTTTGATCTTTGTCCCTGTCTTAGTGAGAAGCCCATGATTCTGTGCTTTATTGCTATGGCGATGGAAGGCCGTTGCCATGGTTTTAAACTCATGAATAACCCCTAGTCCCCTGTAACTCACCATATTCGTTAACAAGCTGGACATAATGGAGCTGAATAGAGACTTTTTTTCATATGTACGGCAGAATTACATGTTTTATGCGCTATAGAAATTACATGGATTTGGATCATATTTTGGTACCAAGTTTCGAGTATTTTTAGCCCTGTTATGAGCGCTGAATCAGTCTGACTATTTTAAAGGGGCAGTGTTAAGTGATGTAATTGTTCCCTAATGGCTAAAGCAGAAATGACTAATTGCCTTTAAATGAGTTTGTCGGGTCTTTGTGAGTCACCTGTTCTCAGAAACTGAATTGCCTGTTAATATAAAAACAATTTGCAGAGATTATTGTCACATTAACCTTTTAGAAAAATGTCTGTAACCACATTACACTTCAAACTTGCTTTGATTTGTATTCGTTTTTATCCATAAAAGATGCAATTACTACAATGAAGTAAAGGTTTAAAAAAGTAAATGCCAAGATGATGTCTGAAAACGACTGTCTCTGAGTAGCAGGTCAGATGGGAGATTGATTAAAGGTCCTATATAATACAAAATGGATTCCTGTGAGCTTTTAGTTATAATGCTGTTACCTCACCAAAACATGCCTGGAGTTGTGTTTTGTTTCATTCACACATGTTTGAGTAATACTTTATTAATCTGTCTACATCTCCCTAGCTCAAAATGCTCTGCTCCACGTTGTGATGTAATAATGTGGTAGTTTTCAAATTAACAGCTACCTTTTACCTTTAGTTCAATAGAGACTGGCAATTCCAGGTCTAAAATCATCCAAATGATTCTAGTGAAAGCTTATGGAGTTTAAAAACACAGTGGAGCCACATGACATCACAAGGTGGACCATTTCCTATTTGTGAGAAGACAAAAAACATTATAATAGAATCAGAAAATAGTGTAATATACTGTAAACCCTTTAAATAAATAAACATACATCTGTAGGATTGTTAAAGGTGTGTTTCTGGTGGAGGGTCCTACAAACGCTTTTCTCCATGGAAATTTCATTTGTGTGGAAAGTTTCACAGTATGGTATTAAACTTTTCCATTTTCACAGAGACCAAACCAGACCAAGTTACAGGTCAGATCTGTGGAGAGACGACCCCGCTCACAGTCAGAATGTCTGTTTTTCTAGGTATATGAGCTATAAAATTACCTGTAATTGAATAAATGTAAAGCAGAGCTGTTTAATGTCATACTGTGGGATATCCCAGGCAGAGCACTGAGATCTCCATAGAAACAAGCATGTGACGCACCCCCAACCAAAAAGTTACACAGTGCACCTTTTAAAGTAGCTACAGAACATCTTTGAAGGGTACTAGTATTGCAAGGTGTTTTGGGCCAACATTGTCCAGTCAATCATCTTACGCCAGTGTATAGACTGAAACGGGATATCGACTGAACCGATATCTTGTGACCGATATCCGATTTGTCAATCCATCAATATCTGCGTCAATATCCGAGACCAGTATCAAATTGGCGCATCTCTAGTCAGGATGTAAGCCATTCCTAAAGGATATATTCCCTGTTCTGAAGACTTATATGCCCTCTAAATGCCAACATCTCTTTGAAAAGTTTGTGTGTTTTGTTTTGACACTTACCGCGGTCCGTAGGGGTGGCTCACTCTTTCAGCATGGCTACCTCCCATTTACCAAGATTGCTGCTGCTCCACTCTGAGCCTATCTGGATCTGACAGGTCAAATGCATCTCACTCCCCCCACAGACGCCAAAAACCTCCGGGTCACCTTCTCCGTCCAGCTGGCCTTTTAAGAGAACACTTAATCAATAACAGCACCATGTCCACTTTTGGTTTCAACAAGAACACGGGAGGGAGGGGGTGCGAGGAGATGTGCCCCCTCGTGCCGGTTGTCACGGCGACGCTCGCATTGACAGCCATTAATACATTCCGGGAGGTTGTCCGTCAAAAGAAGCTCCCACGACACCGGGCAGAGTTTAAAGTTGCCACGGGGAACAAACTGCAATATCAAAGCGTGATGTGGGGAAGAGGAAGAGGGGTATGACAGAGGGGGACGTGTGTGTGTGTGTGTGTGTGTGAAAAGAGCTCCAATATGGACTAGATGCATGGGAAGTCCAGAATCATATCTTTCTATGTTTGTTTTTTTTTTTTTTTTTTTTCAGATCGATTTCAGATTCCTACTCCCTTCGTCGCATCTCGAGACAGAACCAAACGTGATCGTCCAATCAGATGCTCTCAGCTCTTCGCCCTCATATTAAATCGATGCTTTTAAGTCGCAATTAAAAACACACTTTTAGTCAACTTAGCATGAGAATTGTGTGGTCCTCTGACTCTTGTAATGATTTTATTTTCTATTTTTGTATTTGCTATTTTTTTTGCATTTTGTATGCTTTTTATTGACTTGCTTATTTATTTTCATATGGTTTATTTTATTCAGTGTGTTCATTTATATTGTGCCTACTCTGTGTAACACTTTGGAGACTTTGTGTTGGTAAAACATGCTATACAAATAAAGTTGGATTGGGTTGGTTGGATTTCAGTGACACATGTGAAACAAATGATTATGTAGAATAAGGAATTTAAGTTAATTTGTTATTTGAATATACATTAAAACATTTTGAAATGCAGTTTTTTTTATTTTGTATCTGGAGTAATGTGACTTACTCTTATAAGATTCTGGCAGAAGCACATTATTACTTTAATGGCATTGTAAAAGGGGGTGGGGCAAATAAGCGTTTGCTATTCCCCACTTTTTTTTCGGAATGCTTGATTTTTTGTAGACTATATTCCTGATTAGTAATGTAAAAAATAATTGCCTTTATGTATCTGTTGATTATTGTTGGAACATAATGCAATTTAGCATTGAAAGAATGAAAAGATCTGAATAAATTATTATTATCAAGGAGCTCATTGGTCACCCATCATTTATAAATAAAATCACACTTCTCTCATCTCAGACGAACAGAGTTTAGTTATTCGCTCGTTGATTCTGCATGGATGTGTGATGTTTCTCAGTTCCCTGTGTTATTTTTTCATTTCTTTCTTCGAAATCTGCCATATTTGGTTTGAAGAACGAAAAATGCGTGTCTCTGATTCGCTACTCGATAAAAGGTGATCTAAATATGTAATGTGTTAACAATTAACACTGTGTAGAAGTGCAATACCCCATCTTTAATGAACTGTGTATAGTGTATCTAGTTTCCATGGTGACATACGGCTGTAGCTGTAAATATGGACTGATATTTTTTAGGAGTCGTCTTCGTAGAATCACAAGGAACAAAGTGAAGAGAGAGGTGTCTACAGAAATCTGCAGGGTTTTTCAGTCTCCTGTGATATTTTTCCTTTTTTTTTGTCTCATAAGCAGCCAAATTGTGTTTTTTTTTTTTTTTTTTTAAGGACAGACCAATAACTGTGAGATTCACTGATGACCAGACTGATTTTAGCACGACTCTGCAAAAACCTCATAGGGATAGACGCAGACTCTCATTATGCACAGTCAGTAGTTGTGATTAGGCTAATAAAAATACATGATAACACCTTTATGTTAATGCTACTTTAATTCTACCTGTATTTTTGGGTCAACTAAATCCACCAGTGTGCAGCGGCCTTGGGGGAGTAAATTCTTTAATGCATTTTTACCCTAAACACTGCCCATTAAAGTGCAAATAATATCTAAAAATTAAAAGTCCTGTATTACACAAAATTGCCTCTTGTGAGTTATAATGTTGTGAGCTCCTCAAAAACAAAACAAAATTGTGGAATACGTATTTTTTTTTCTTTTTTTTCTTTTTTTTTTTAAATTGATATTTGTTAATCTAATCATGTGAACACCTCATGCCAGGACGGTGGGTTGGCCCTGTCCCTGTCTTTTGCAGCACTCAGCAGAGCCCTCCCTGGAGACGCTGTGCCAGAGACCATCTGGACAGAGGAGGAGACTGGAGCTCTGGGATCCCACCTGCACAGGGACACATGCAAATATCCAACTGCAAATCCATGTCTCCCAACTTGTATGTGAGCCAGTCTTTAAAGGTCCTATATAACACAAAATGGACTCTTGTGAGCTTTAAGCAATGTTATAATGTTGTTACTTCATCAAAAACAGACCTGGAGTTGTGTTTTGTTTCATTCACACATGAGTAACTTTTTATTATTAGTCTCCAAAACTCAAAAATGCTCTATTCCGCCTTGTGATGTCACAAAGTTGGAGTTTTCAAGTTAACAGCTCCTTTTACCTTGAGTTCAGTAGAGATTGGCAACTCCAGATCTGAAATCATCCAAATGATTCTAGTGAAGGTGTATGGAGTTTAAAACCACAGTGGAGCACTTCCTGTATTACCACATGACATCACAAGGTGCAACAGAGTGTTTTCTCAGTCTAAATATGCAGGGGCAACTCCAGGTATGTTTGTGATGAGGAAACAACATTATAACAAAGATCAGAAAACAACTTAATTTGGGCCTAATTTTGACCATTAGAATGTTTAATATTTATGGCTTTGTGGTCAAACATGTATTAAAATGGGTCTGTTCTGGTTCCAGTGGTCACTGCGATTTCAGGTAGTTGGTGACATCACGGAAGACTGCCCTGTTTATAACCAGGTGTTTCTGATCACAAACACCTGGCTCCTGCCCCCTCACTCTCTCCATTTAGTCTTCCACTTTAGTAGCTCTTGACTAAATGTGGTTTTGGCAGAGTTTAGGTGTCTAGTCCCACTTTAAATAGCCTGCGTTCATGTTGTAATTATTCCAGTATCAGAATGGGGCGCAGGGGCCTGTGTAACTCTATGGTAGACAGTTTTTTTTTAAAGAAATATCCATACTTATAATCCACAAAAGTTTAACGTTATTATTTGTTACGATTAATATCTGTGTAATCCCAAACCACATCAACAATGCACGGATTCTCTGGGGGGTTTTAAAACAGTTTTATAGTCCATATATAATTTATTTGCTGTCAAGATCAGCACCGCATATGAAATAATAATAAATAATAATGATAATAGCGGCGCCCATAGAAGCTTCCAGAATAGTGTGTCTATGCCATATGAAAAATGAATATAGAAAGACCCTCAGCTTTGACGGGACACGACCTTCCCATGTCTTCAAATCTCCAGAGGTCGGATACTCCCGGTTCACGACCTCTGACCTCCCCATGCAGCGGCCCTTGAGTAGCATGTCCGAACGATACCTGATACATATTTGATTAGCACACATCCTCGCTCACAGCATCGATCGCTCCCAGTCGATAAGTGAAAGCTGCACCATGTTACTATATGTAGATCGATGCTAATGCAGATATGGGACCACATAGGCCTGAATCGATGTGATCATAGAAAGGAAACAGGTCAATGTCATCTTTAGTCAGCTGGAGTCCGGTTTATTTAATATAACTTGGCTTGGTGGGATAGTAGATGTGGTAATTAAAGTTGCACTGTGTAACTTTTCTGGTTGGTGAGCTTGTTAGAAAGGAGATATTTTCGCTTTGCCTGAAAAGTTTTCACAAGTTGCATTTATTCAATTACTGCAGTTTTTATTGATAAAAAATACTACGAAAAACATGCATTCCTACAGTCAGTGAGCTCACCTCTCCCCAGATCTGATTTGTAACTTGGCCTAGAGGCATTGCGGACTTGTCTCCATGGAAAAAATCTGTTTAATGCCATACCGTGGGACATTCTAGACTAAGTAATAACATCTCCATGAAGACAGGCAGATGGCAGCAGTGCAGCTTTAATTGTCATAGTTTTACATCAGTTAAAGGTATTATCTGTGAGTTTATTTTATTATTTTTATTTTTTGTCCAGTAGATGGCAGATGTGAAACCTGTAATGAAATGACATGTCTAACCTGTCATATTCACTTTAAATATTATGGAAAATCGACTTTTTGGAGTTTAATACCAGGTTATAATGCCGTTCGCCCCATCAAAAACATGCCTGTAGAGGTTTTAGATGTTATCCATGCATGTTTGAGTAATTTAGCGATCTCTCCAGGGCCTTATTCAAACCCCTCTTACAATATGATTCTGTCCATTGCTCAGCACACAAGCCTACGTCACCCAAGCTCCAAAGCAGGATACAAAACTGTACACTACAACTTCACAAATCTGGTGTGATGTGGAGTAGTTTCATTAGCGGGATGTGCGCTGACTGTGTTGTGGTAACGCTCTGATGGGAGAGTGACTTAGCGCAAGGAGCAAAGGGAAGGGGGGAATCAGAGCATCAACAACAAAACTGAAACTAATTACACATTCTGATATGTTGTTTTCTGCGAATATAGCATTGTAATACCACCTCTTTACTGATTTGCATATTGTTACTTTGCAGCTGACGTCATCAACATTCCCTTGGGGTGTAATGCTAACTGTAAGCATGCTCCGACTGAGGTGTTAGACTTTAAACTGTGCTTTATTTCAACACAATTTGACCATAAAGAACTGACTTAGCTGCAACTACAACAGGTGCGATGATTTGTGCTGTTAAACAAGTCCCTTGCAAATAGCATTACAGTCAAAAGCTAGCTAGCATTAGCATTAGCCAACAGTTTTTCAGTTAGTCACTCTCACCTTTTTGTTGAAAATCAAACACCTAAGCAGGACCATGAACGCTCGTATTGATCACAGGCTCCTGAAATGTGCTTAAAACTTTTTGGGCTTTGTTTGTTAATGGGTGCATTGTGACACCACGGTAACTGCTACACATTACCCCCACACACATACATGCAGAACACCCCCAGCGTGATGTCACTGCAGAGCATCAATAATGTATCTGGTTTCCATGGTGAGATAAGGATGTAGTTGTAAGCATGGATTGATGTTTCTTAGGAGGCCTCTTCATAGAATCAGCAGGAACAAGGCGGAGAAACTAGCTCGCTGTCAGGTTCGGTTTAAACAGAGAGCTGAAGTAAAGAGCGGAATCAAAGCTGAAGCTGACTTCATTTCCTGTTGTCACACACTAGAGGACTCAATCACTCACTCTCACTCATGTCTAAGGCTTTATTAGAAGGCATCTCAGCATCTCCATTAGTGTAACATTAAACAGACAATTCTATAAAGTGTAACAATCCCAGTAGTATTTTTAACACTATAGCTTCAGAATGTGATGCCATGTGATCGTTTTCAGTTGATTAAACTTAAAATGACAAAACTGACTCTTGTAAGCTTTTAGCTATGTTATAATGCTGTTACCTCCTAAAAAGCATACTTGGAGGTTTTCAGATTTGTTTCATTCACACATGTTTGAGTAACCCTGATTCTTGTGAAGCAGTATGGAGTTTAAAAACACAGGGGAACTCAGCCTAAATATGCCGGATTTGTGTGTTAAACAAAACACAACTCCAGCTATTTGTGATGAGGAAACAGCAGTATAATGTGGATCAGAAAATATCGTAATATCAGTATAGTTTAATTACAACTGAACCTAATTTGCCAGAGCCTTCACCTGCAGATAGAGGACACATACTGTATATGTTTGTCTCATTCTCATTATATGGACAGACCAGGCCTCATGTGAAACCTCAGAACCTCCAGAATTCCCTCCCTGAGCTGCAGAGGCTGCACTAGCACTGGTTCATGAGGGTGGCTGCAGGTGCTGGGGTTTAGATAGTGACCAGATCTTTACTTAAAAACATCAAAAAGTGAATGTGTGATGTATAAATAAATGAATAAATACACAAATACATGGTTGAATAATTTTCTAAATCAGTAGAATAACGTGAATGAACCATTGTAAGTGAATTGTGCTTCAAAGATAGTCCATTTCAACAGTGTCTCCAGGTCTTCATTGTACATCTCCTTATTTCTGCAACGTGACTCCTAACTCCTAATCTGCAACACATTTACACTCTCACGCCTTTAGTGCCTTTAGAGAGAGAGAACTACTCAAAAGAAGGAGAGAGTGAGAGAGAAAGGGAGGGCAAGATGAGAAAAAGAAGGGAGAAAGAAAGGGGGGGTGGTTGAGAAAAAGACAGCAAAGAGAGAGGCGGGGAGGCAAGAGGGAAAGAGAGAAAGGTCATGAGAAAGAGAAGACAGAGAGAGGAGAAAAGTGAGACAAATAGAAAGAAAGAGAGATAGAGAGAGAGGGAAGGGAGAGAGAGAAGATCATGAGGAAAGCAAGAGAAAGAGAAGAAAGACTGGAGGGTTATGAGAAAAACAGTGAAAGAGAAAGAGGGAGGGAGAGAGATGGAAAGAGAAAGAACAGGGATCGAGAGAAGGCAAGGGGGGCTTAAAGAGCTTTGCGTGACCCAGGAGCTTTCTACAGGTTTATGCGCTTCCTTAATCTGCTGCAGTGTCTTTGTGTGGCCGCGTATTTATCACACTGTGGGGACTAAAATCTGTACACACGCATACGTTATGGGGACCTAACTCACTTCCTGGAAAAATCAGGTCCTCGTTTATTATTATCCTGATTTTCAGTTCAAATTAAAATGGGTGAAGGTCTGGGTTTAGGTTTTAAGGCATATATCAGGTTAGACTACCCATTTTACTTTCTATTTAATCTTTTCACTTCTTTAATTTTGAAGTTGATATTTCTACTACCTCCCTGGCGGCAGAAGTGACATAAGGTGACCCAAGGTAATTCTATAACTGCATCCATCATTTTTTGCACTTAAATTGTCCTTGCATTTTGGATGGAATTTTCTGTGCTAAAGGTGCACTGTGTAACTTTTCTGGTGGAGGGCCCGCCATCTGCTTGTCTCTATGGAGATGTTGTTACTTTGTCTGAAATGTCCCAGTATGACATTAAACGTATACATCTTGCATTAACTCAACAACATGGTTTTTTATTGACTTAAAAACTTGCATTCTTACTGTGAGTGGCCTTGCCTCTCCACAGATCTGTTGTGTAACTTGGACCTCTGGCGTCACCTGCTGTCTCCGTAGAAATGAATAAGTTTAATGCCATACTGTGGAACATTCCAGGCAACACCACCATGGAGAGAAGATGTGGAGGGTCCATCCACTTTTCTGGTGGATGTCATGTTACTTTTTTAATGACATGACATTTTAGAACTCAGCACTACTTCCTGTACTTTTTTACTTTTCTTCTCAACTGTTTTTCCCCCCAAACTGCCACTTTCCTGATGTAAAATTAAATATTTAACACAGGTACTATCTCACCAAACCAAGGAATTAATGTGTGTGCCTTTAGCCCCTCAAACTGTTGGTCCTGTGAATGTGTATGTGTGCATATGTGTGTGTGCATGTGTGTGGGTGTGTGTGTGTGGCTCCTGGGAGTGGCCTCTCAGACCTGTTGGTCCTGTGAATGTGTGTGCGAGAGTGTGCATGTGTGTGTGTGTGGCTCCTGGGAGCAGCCCCATCAGACCTGTTGGTTCTGTGAATGTGTGTGCGTGTGTGTGAGACTGTGCATGTGTGTGCGGCTCCTGGGAGCGGCCACTCAGACCTGTGGGTCCGTCCTGATGTAATTAAGTCAGACTGGACTCTGGTGACCTGCGGCAGCTCTGTGCAGTCCAACAGAGACACAGCTCCTTTAATGAGAGACAGCAGAGCCAGGCCCGGGACAGACAATTCACTCACTGTAAAACCACCGCCATTTTATTCTGTGTGGAAGCTCATGGGGCAGAATGATGAAATATTAGGACTGTGGCCATTGCAATTAACCATTTAAAACAAAATATTATATATGTTTTAATGGGAAAAGTCCTAAAAATGTTGCATATAACAGGAAATTGAAGCTCATGTTAAAACCATATATTGCATACAAAAGGACATAGCTAACCTGTAATCCAAATAGGAAGTGAGCATGGGCATGCTTCCAGCTCCATTTCACTTTTAAAAAACATTGTCCCTCTCTCTGTAACTGCTGCTTTCAACCTTATCATTTTGGTGTTAAATGTTTGAATTTACATGCTCTACATGATCCTGGGATTTATATTTTGTTATTTTGTCCATAAATCAAATCCTATTCCTGATATGGAACTCATAACTGCTAGCCTTGGTGAGCTTCATTTGACTGGAGCTGAACGCTAGGGATGGTGTCACACTCTCTTCCACTTGTATATGCAGTCAAAACCGCCTACTTGTCTCCATGGCAATGTTATTAATATGCCGACAGAGTTCTACACTATGGGATCTATTTCCATGAAGACCAGTAGAAAGTTTCTATAAATTGGATTAGAGGTCACTCCCATGAATAATGCCATGTAAATAGTCCAAAAGGCACTCATCTTTATGTTTATGATGGAATGTTACCATGGTGACACAATGCACACATTAGCAAACACTGCCAAGAAAGTTAAGATTGTCTGAAAAACTACAAAATGGATTTAAACAACACATTTTATTTCTGCTGCTAACTAGCTTAACTGTATGTTTGAGAGACTTCAGAATGTGTTAAAAAAAGCACAGATTAAAGTTTAATTTGAGTAACAGAGCTTCAGATAGAACAATACCTCCAGTTACCTTCAACCCCCTCAGGGAATGTTAATACCACCAGCTGCAAAGTATCAACAGACACAGTAGTTGGTGGTAACAGCGGTGGTGGTGTTTCTCTCTTAAAAATATTCTTTGCTCCTTTCATTGCACCGCATGGGTTACTCTCCAAGGCCCTGGACTCCAAAAGAAGACACACAAGAGACCTGTGCTATTATTATTTGATCTGCCATTTTTGAAAAACGTAGCTGGGGGCGAGAGATCAATTCAGTCTACCCAACCAAAATCAATGGAGATGATGGACCTCCAGGCATCTTATTGACATCTCCTAAAATACTCCATACTCAGCTCCAAAACCTGGAACAAACCCTAACAGCTGTGGGAGCCTCCTTTTGTTAATGCTCCATCATCCTCTTCATGTGGGAGATGGGGATGTTATTTGTTTGCACAGAATGTTCCTCAGTGAGGCATTAAACATATCTCCCTTGTATTTCCTCAACGACAGGTGTTTTATAGCTCAAAAAAACTTTGAAAAACATGAATTCTTATTATGTCCAGGCTTGCTCCTCCATAGATCTGACCATTAACTTGTTACCATTGTGATTACTAAATGTATTTCCATACTGTGGGATAATCAAGGCAAAACAGTGATATCTCCATGGAGCAGGTGGCGGACCCTCTATGAAAAAAGTTACACAGTGAACCTTTAATAATGCCTTGGACTTGCTTTACAGTCTTGTCAAAGCCTCTCATAGCGTCATTCACTCCACATTTGCCACGTTTACATGAGTTTTAATTCTGATTACAAGTAATTTAATTCAGAATAAAAATTAATTCCGCTTTAAAAAGACCATGTAAACACGTAATTCCTAATGAAAATGATTATTCTGAATTAAACTTAATTCTGAATTAAGTGGGTGGTTTATTCCGATTTTAAAGCCAAATTAATTTATTCCTCGATGATGTAAACGTTTATTCTGCCTAAAAATAATTCCGGTTGTTCGGCGTATACTCGTTGGGTCGCCCTTCTGACGCGGTGACACACGGCGAGATGGCAGCCTGGAGCACACATTGATCTAGAACTGAAACATTTATTTTAATAAGTATGCTGAAAGGACTAGAAATAATGAAAAGTGGATGGAGGTAGAATGGGGCGTGGTCGTGGAGAGCTCAGAAAGAAGTTTTGCGATTTCAGTTACTCTTGAACACTTGTGATTTATTTATTTAAGTAATAACTAATGTTAAATTAAATTATATCAAGGGGGGGCATATGTCACTGTGAACGTCATTGGGATTAAAGACGATTAAAGAGGATAGGAAACTTGTGTCTAAACTGTTTTTCTGGTCTATTTATGTGCTTGTCTCTAGGGAAAAGGTTTAAGATTTATTTATTTAAATGCATATTAATGATCAATATGCCAGAATTAACCCAATGTCTATTTTCCATCTGTAGTCCCGGGCAGGCCAAGAACAAAAAAAAAAGCACTGTGCAGAGCTTCAGGCTAAGACAATGTTCTGTAACGAACAGTTAGTTCTTCTCTTCTCATGACAACCTCTCAGTTCATTTTATTCTTTAATTGTTTGCTTGTAGAAAAAACCAACAGTGATTCGCTCATTGATTCAGCATAAATCTACAATGTTTTTCAGTCCATTGTGATATACCTTTTTTTTTTTTTTTTTTTTCCCTCATAAGTAGCCATATTTCTTTTTATATGGAAAAAGTGAGTATTCTGGATCCCAGGCACCCAAAAAGTCATTATTTACTCCAAATTTGCAGCTAAAATTTGCATTTCTATTCTACAGTGCTAGTGTATAAACAGGACTTCCCTATGGCCTGTTAATCTATATCACACTGAGAGGGAGCGGCTCAATCAGGAACAGTCATGGGCAGTCCGTAATGATTCAGAGATTGTCCGTGCTCACATGTAAACGACCCCCACTGTATGAAACGCCATAGAAACCAAACCCCCGCTGCGCTTCTCTGTCCTCTTTTTGTCATCTGTATTATAACCCTATTACATCACATTAGCACCACACTATCAGACCCCTGCATCCTGGACAGTAAAATGTACACCGAGCTCTGGCCTGCCAGGCAAAACGCACTACCCGCTGCGGTAATGGCATTAACCACCGCTAAAGTCCGCGTTGGAGCTTTACGATTCAACCAAATGGATAAAAAGCGAGGATCATTTTTCATTAGAAGCAATGCGCAGAGGAATGTTTGCTGTCTGTAAAAATCATTATGGGACTCACAAGGGGCGTCATGGTGGAGAGAGATTCATCAATTAGACGTATTACATGCGGTTCTAGGTATCCAAGGAGATTTATAACTGATTGCATTTTATATTTTGTCTCTAGCCATAAACTGATAGCGGAAATCAATCTTCACAATGTTCTAATTCACATAATCATACACTTGTCTGCTAAAAGGCACACAAACAACCAGTTACCAACCAGCTTCTATCACCAACCTCTACCTGAGACACTTGTAGAGCTGTAGTCCTGTAGTCATGGAGTGTCTTTTTTTTTTTTTTTTAATTGTCAATCGCTATGGAAACTGTTATTTTTTGTTATTCTGAAACCATGGATAGACATTTGGCCTGGTTATCTGCTCTTCTCCAAAGGTAAACTAATTAATTTGCAATTTATTTAAAGGTCCACAACATAAGTCTTTATGCTTTCCCCAAAATGTTCCACAGTATTACATTAAACTTATCTCCATGGAGAGTTCAGCCTCGTTTTCATAGGGCCGGTATGGGGTACATTTTAGGGGTCCCATGCTTAGCGGTTATGACCTGGGACCGGCTTGCAGGGGGGGTGGGCTAAACACACAACCACACAATCATTGCAGGGCCAGCAGCATGCCATAGCGACGCACTCACGTTTAACATAGTCCTAGAAAGCAGTGTGTCATCTCACTGGTAAAACAGAAGGGCTGAAGAAACAGTGTGAAACTTATATCCACCCATCTGGTCTCCAGTGCGAGGCCTTTACAGTGTCTTAAAGTCAAAGTGTTGTGTGTAATAATAAATCCACATCCGGTCACACTCTGCAGTGTCCGCATAACGTTGAAGCCAAACTGATAACATGAACCAAACTCTGCCAACATCCTCCTCCTCGATCCCGGTAAAAGTGTAATTGTCCTGCTCTATTCACGTAACCACGTAGTAGACACATAAAGTGCTTATGGAAAACATGTTGCATTTTTGAGGAATCTGTTGCTGAATTAAGTAAGACAGATGTGATAATAATACTGTACTGTGTGGAACATTATGGACCCCAGGAAGAACAGCAACAGCTATTCTGTCACTAATGAGGATCAAACCATAAACCATTGCAATGATATCTCCATGGAGACGAGCAGAGAAATGACACCATGCCCCTTCCCATTATACAAGAGTTGAAATGGAATATTATGAATTCAATACATCTATTTTACTGTGTTATATATGTGTTAGCATGGCGACACATCATTTTCCAGTGTGTATCCTAAGACCAAGAGTAGTTGAAAAGAAAAATAAATCTAATAAAACATAATAGGATGAATGAATGAATGAATGTGGATTGGTGTAGTCCCCTGTTACAGTTCTGAACCTCAGTGGTACTAAACCCGAGGCACTTTTGTTATCAGGCCTGCACAGCTTCCTCTGGTCGTCCACGGTAACCAGGCATTTCCACATGTAGTGACTGTGACAGGGCACCAGAGCTCCAGAGGTTTGTGAACCCGGGCAGGCGGCTATTGGCATCCTCTCTGAGCTTCCCCAGTGTACCAGCGAACCAGAGCACCAGCTCAGAGGAGAAGAACAATAGTATTTGTTTCAAGGAGCCTGACAGGTCTGTGGGCCATTGTCCCTGTTCAAACGAAAGCATTATATCACATGGAATTTATGGCAAAAATGTATTTATATAACCCTTTATTTGACGTCTTATTTGACTTAAGAAATCAAACTTGTTAAATCCATTTGAGATAAAAGCACAGACATCTTTCCCTGTCCACAAATGCACAAAGTTCTAACCTTCTGCAAGTTTTCCACAAACAAAAGAGTCTGCATTTTCTCTAAATAAGCTGAAGTTTGAAAGCATTATATCACATGGAATTTATGGCAAAAATGTATTTACATAATCTTTTTTTATGTCTTCTGTATGTATAAAAAATGTAAAAAGTAGTAAACATAAATACAACATGCACTGAAGGAGAAGGTGTGTCCAAACTTAAGAAATCAAACTTGCTAAATCCATTTGAGAATCCACAAATGCACACAGTTCTTAGCTTTTGCAAGTTTTCCCACAAACAAAAGAGTATTTTTGCTAAAATAAGCTGAAATTTCTCTGTTGGCGTTGCCCTGTTCGTTTTGGTTCATCGTCCAAACCGTAACGCTGTCATGTGATTGGTCCTGTCTCCGAACATAACAGTTTGTGAGTCTTAACTGGACAGCAGGGTCATAAGGAATGCTATAGGAATTTTATTTATTTTCTTATTGATCTTTGAAAGAAATATCCAAACTTATGATCAACAAATATGGAACCTTATTAATATTAAAGGTGCATTGTGCAACTTTTCTGATGGAGGGCCTGTTAAATGCTTTTCTCCATTGAGACCAAACCATGCCAAGTTACAGGTCAGATTCGCACACTGTTTTTCTAGGTACTTTTGAGCTCTAAAACAACCTGTAATTGAATAAATGTAAGGTAGAGCTGTTTAATGTCATACCGTGGAACATTCCAGGCAGAGCAATGACATTTCCAGAGAAACAAACTGGTGACGGAACCTGAACCAAAAAGTTACACCTTTAAATCTGCAAAACTGTCAAATTAATCTTAGGGTAAAAAGTCCTTTCAGCTGACAACAATCACGTCTTTGGAGTCGAATCGCTGCACCACTTTCTGAAGCTATTGTAAAAAATAAAATAATTTCACTTTTTTTTATTTATACTGACATGGTGCCAGTTTTTTGTTTCATGCGGAGAGACCCAGTAATTACAGAGATATGAACCATAAACAAGGTCAACAAATCTGCAATCAGAACAAAAAAAAAACAAGTGACCTTAGCGTTAGCCCCGTGTCCTAGCCTTTTGTTCCCCAATCACTACAAGAGTTCACTTTGACAGAAATACTAACAGGAATAAAGGTGGTACTGCTATCTCACTCTGCTCTAATACACTTAAGCTTTGTAAATGTCATAGTACTTTGCAATAGACCGGAATATGTCGTAATGATTTTCTATAATGCTTGGCTGTTTATTTGCTTTAAGAATGATCGGGTACTGCATTGTTATTAGTATTGACTGAAAAGCCACTTACACATATTTGGTGTCTGAAACATGAGAGCTCCAAAAATCCAGCTGCAGTGTCACATCTCCTGAAATAGTCCCCGCTAATAAGGTCTACTGAGCAAAGCACTAGCTCTGATTTCAGGCTAACACTTTTTCCAATACAGTTAATGCCACAAATGGAATCCAGTGTAAAACATATGCCAAATCATTATGGAGATCAATGCAGCGTTAACAAGCGAACCAACTTATAGTCACAGTTCCAAACAAGTTGTATGTTGTGTAACTGTAAAACTAAATCTCAGGTTTTTCTTATTTAAATAGGTAAAGTCCAATCAGAGTGCATTAGAAAGAAGTACAATTATAATTACGTATATTTGAAATTAGAGACTTCAGATGAGAGAAGATCAGGGGTCTCCAACCTTTTTTCTTCAGTGAGCTACCTATACAAAATGAAAATGCAAGAGAGCTACTAATTTCAGCAGTCGCAAAAAATCTGAGTAAATATAAGAGCCACATTGGAGAAACTAAACAGCCACTTCACAAAAGGATGTACCAACACAGACGGGAAAGCCAGAGTGGACCTCAATCTGCCGTACATCTTCACCTAAAAGCCACAGGCCACTCCTTTGAGGACAGTGAGGTCCAGATCTTGGCCAGAGAAAAGAACTGGTTTGAGAGGGGAGTTAAAGAGGCTATTTTTGTCAAGAAAGAGAATCCTTCCTTGAACAGAAATGGAGGTCTCAGACATCATTTGTCTCCCATCTATAACTCTATCTTCAAACCTAAAACAAAACAAACAGAGAAAACAATAGGGCCGCCAGGTCAGGTCCAGAGGTGTGAAAACACCATCATGGCCCTGAATGGTTATTATCAATAGGCCCACCTGACTAACAGAAACTGAAACAAATAGGTGTGTTAGTCTCAGAGTAATTTCATTGTATTTAGCTCCTCCCTTCGGGCAGATATGAGGCAGTGTCCACCAGCGTCTGACCAGAACTGAAGAAGCAGCTTGGATGAGCTGTGAAAAGTATTCGACCAAATAAACTTTTGTCCAGTTGACAGACTGAATCTCTCCTTTTGCCATGCATTCTACCTGGACGACCAAGGGATTCTACACACACATAAGAGCCACGGCAGGCCTTAGATAGGGCACAGTTAGATGCTTATTAAACAAATCATTATCCATTTATCGGTGCACCAAGTTAGGCATCAAAATGATACATGCACAATGGTAATTCATCAGATTTAATTTATTATGCACAAACATAGAATTCAGAAATCCCTTGGCAAGCTACAGGTTGGAGAACCCGGATGTAGATAGATAGACAGATAGATAGATAGACAGATAGATAGATAGACAGATAGACAGATAGACAGATAGATAGATAGATAGATAGATAGATAGATAGATAGATACTCGTAAAAAGAAAACTACTAATATATGTGCACTGTGGAACTTTTAAAGACAACATACTCTGCTTGTGTCTTCTACATCTCTATAACACCTGTGGATCTTTATGTTATAATTTGCACATTTTGAATCACAATTAATTTATAACAACTTAATTACAGAAACAAGTCCACTGCATTAACATCATCACAACAAAGTGCTGTGAAATTGCACCTCCGAATGATTGCTTGCTTGTCTCTGTGGAGATAGATTGGTTTAATATTATACTGTGGAACATTCTATGTCATTACCCCATCAAAAACATATCTGGAGTTGTGTTTTGTTTTATTCTCAGGAATCCTTTATTATTAGCCTGTCTTCATCTAGAAAGTTCAAAATGCTTTTTTCCACCTTGTGATGTCATGAAGTAGTAGTTTTCAAATTAACAGCTCCCTTTTACTGTTAGTTCAGTAGGGATTGGCAGTTCTAGGGCTGAAATCATCCACATGATTCTACTGAAGGTGTTTGGCGTTTAAAAACACAGTGGAGCACTTCCTGTATTACCACATGACATCACAAGGTGGAGTTTTTTTTTTTTTTTTTTTCCAGTTTTAGAATCCTAACCCCTAAATCTGCAGGATTTGTGTGTTGAACACATGTGAATGAAACAAAACACAACTCCAGGTGTGATTGTGATGAGGAAACAACATAAAAACAGCATAACATGCATACAACAGCATAAATACATCAGGTAAAGTTTAAAGCTCTGAGATTTCTCATCCTGTCAGGTTTTCCTTCTGGGGCTGGAATAGCAAAACATCTGCCTCCAACCGTAAATTGATTTGGTATTTCTTTTTAGCCTGAACGTCATAGAAATATCCTGGTTAAAAGTGAGTTGTGTAATTGCGGTCAGGAAAGGACGCTTCTTTTCGGGTCACTTTGCGCCTCAAAGCCTCCAGCAGAAATACAAACTGTCTGTCAATTTATTCTGACAGAAATATTACCGGCTTTAGCCCTGTGCGAGGAAGGCCAGTGTCACTTATGTGTATCCTCATATGGCATTGGAAATATTTCAGGTTCAATAATTAGTGGTGTACTATGTATCTTTTTGGGTGGGAGTCCATCACCTGCTTGTTTCTATGGATATGTCATTGCTCTGCCTGGAATGCTCCACAATATGACATTAAACAGATCTTCTTTACATTTATTCAATTACAGGTGGTTTTAGAGCTCAAAATACTTAGAAAAACAGGGATTCTGACTGTGAGTGGGGTCGCCTCTCCACAGATCTGACCTGTAACTTGGTCTGGTTTGGCCTCCATGAAGATAGAAAGGTTTAATACCATACTGTGAAACATTCCAGACAAAGCAATAACATCTCCACAGAGAAAAGCGTTCGAAGGATCTTCCACTAGAAAAGTTACACAATACGCCTTTAACAAGACCCATTTTCATTGCCTCTAGACTTCTCTTACGTACCTGGAGCATTAGAGAAGACCTGTTGTGCTTGTGTGTGTTCGATAGTTATAATCTATGACACCCATGGATCATTGTGTTATTATTTTTTGTAAAACGCAATATTCATCTGAAACGACTTCATAAAAGAAACAAGCCCGCTGATTTCTGTGTTACAAAACTGCGGTGTCCAGCGGGAGCCGACGTTGCCGTAAATGTCATCACAGCATTTGATAAATTGATATAAATTGATGTTATTTATTATATTAAGTATTACGCAGGCTGCCTGAAAAGTGAATTTCCTTTGGGATAATAATGTATCTATCTAATCTCATCTAACAAAGAGCTGTGAGGCTTTTGGCATCTCCTATGGATACCTAAAGATTACACTATCAAGTAGCAGATTTTTTTTTTTTTTTGTTCCATTTGTACCAAAATGAGTACACAAAACTGCTGAATCCTATCACTGAATAAGAACATAAAATTGCAGACTAATAATAAAGTGTTACTCAAACATGAATGAAACAAAACACAACTCCAGTATGTTTTTGAGGAGGAAACAACATTATAACATGGCTAAAAGCTCATTTTTGCATAATATAGGACCTTTAACATCAAACACATCCTTCAAGTACCTGCAGAAGAAGTTTAAATGACAGAAGCCTATTTGAGAAAAAGTGGTGGAACAAAATGAAGTACTAAAGAAATGTGCTTAAGTAAAGTTTTTAAGTGTTTGTACTTTACTTAAGTAGATGTTAAAGTGGATACTTTTTATCTTTACTTCACTACATTTGAGAGTAAATATCTGTACTTTCAACTCCACTACATTTTTGAACAGGACTGAAAAGTAAAAGTATTTTTTTATTATAGTTTGAGACCTGCTGAAAAGTCTTCAATAAGTTCATAGTCTGAGCAAACACAAATATACAAATAAAATAGCTAGGGGAAAAAAAAAAAAAAAAAAGGTTTCTGTTGAACAAAATTCAGCACAAATCTTTATAAAAAAAATCACAACATTTGAAGCTTTATTAGACCTCAAAATATGCACAAAATACTTTTATTTTTTACCATTTAAGTACATTTTTACACAGGTACTTTAACACTTTTTAAGTCGTTCTTTTCATGTGATACTTTTACTTTCACTTGAGTATTTTTTTATTGCTCCAGCATCTGTACTTTTACTTAAAGGTGCATCATGTAACTTTTCTGGTGGAGGGGTTTTGCCTGAAATGTTTCACAGTATGGCATTAAATCTTTCTATCTTCATGTCGACCAAACCAGGCCAAGTTACAGGTCAGATCTATGGAGTGGCAATCCCGCTCACAGTCTGAATGCCTGATTTTTAGGTTTTTTTGAGCTATAAAACCACCTGTAATTTAATACATGTAAAATAGAGCTGTTTAAAGTCATATTGCAGAACATGTGAAGCAGAGCAATGACACAAGAAGGTGACGGACTCCCAACCGAAAAGTTACATAGTGCACCTTTAAGCAACAAAACTGACTGACTGAACTGTATGCTCGCTTTGCTGCATCCATCCCATTTCTGTCTGTCACATAAAGCACATGGAGGAGACAGAGAGGCCGGCCACAGCTCCAGACTGAAGACTGTGTAATTAGGCCAAGAGTGAGCTCCATATTTATCTGCATAATCCCAGCGCTGTCCTCAAGTGCGTTTGATAATAATGTCACCACTTCAATAAGAATGACATGGGAGGATCTGAAGAACGGTAGGGCTGGATTTCACCTCAAAATGCCAAGAAATCCAATAAGAAGCGCTGATCCTGGATTTAATTGCTTTTTTATTCAAGTATATGAGGTACTTGACTGGAAAAACACTCTATTATATTATGCATTATTCTCATTAAACGTTAGCTCAGGGTATTAAAATAGCTGTACCGGATTTTTAGAGTCTTAAAAATATGAAAAACAAACTGTTCATTTTAAAAGGTTTGTAGTGGTAGAAAGTTGTTTCTTACTTACCCCATGCATTCTGAGCATCCTAGTTTGTCAAATATGAAACCCAGCTTCAATTCGCTCCTATAACTGCTAGCCTCAGTGAGCTTCATTTGGTGAACGCCGCTATGGGTGACGTCACACTCACTCCGTTTTTTTGTTTTGTTTTTGTTTCATTCACAAGTTTCAATAATCCTGGATTTTTAGACTTTTTAGACTGCATCCCCAAAACGCAAAATTCTCTGTTCTACCTTGTCATGTCATTTAGTGGTTGTTTTAAGTTTAACTACTATTTTTAGCCTCAATTTAACTGATTTACTGAACGATACACTTGAATGACCTTAAGTTGTTGCTTTTATTTGGAACATTTTTTGTCTTTTGCACAGTTGAGATTGCCAAAAGTCACTAATAGCACTTAGGAGTGGAACAGTTTCAATGAGGCTAAAGCTGTAACTTCCAAATTAGGCAAATCCTATAGTGCTGGAATAAATCACAAAGATTCATAGTGAGGATGTATGGAATTTAAAAACACAGTGGAGTATTAATGACATCACATACAGAGTGTTTTGAGTTCGAGAAAGGAACACTGGATAAAAATATGGTAAATAGTCAAATTTTATATACTTTTTTCCACCTTCAAGAGACTCAAAGCACTTTACAAGTACAACAACACTCAACAGCGTATGCAGACACAGCAGTGTTCATCTGTGGGAGCTGGAATCGCACCGCCAACCCGTGGGTCTTCCAATATTGGTGATGTTGAGAGATTCGAACCACCAACCTTCAGATCAGTGGACAAACACTCTACCAACGGAGCTACTGTCACCCCGTAAAGCTTAACTCATGTATTTTGGTTAAAGAAAGTCAGAAAATAGTGCCACATAGGCCCTTTAATATTCAGATGGATTCATTGTGGTTGTGCAGATGATAGTTTAGTACTTTCACTCTGTAGCAGTGAGTGTGGGGGGAATCGGGAGCCGAGCAGTGCTGTAATTGCGATTGATTCCCCTGGTTCATTTCGTGTTGTGTTTTGGCCCACTGCATTACTTCCTAATTATGGCCCGGGCTCTTGGAGAAACTCTTAACTGCCGTGAGGACGTACAACTTCACATACAGTGACACAGAGACAGCACGGTAACAGCTACAAGGTGAGGGTTCAATTCCGGACTGGGTATTGATTTTCTGTTACTATGGCGTTAGCATGCTCTCCTTGTGTTTTTTTTGTACTCAAGTTTATCCGATCAAACTAAAACATGTTAATTTGGTGGGTTTTATATTTTGATGATGTCATACTCCCAAATAGCAGGCAAGAGCGAATTCCATCTTTTAATTTCATTATATCCTCATAAGAAACATCTAAAAGACAAATTCATAACTGTTAAACCTGATGACCTCCCCCATATCAACTATGATTGGCCTTTATAATGTTATGATGCTATCTCAACCGTGAAAGTATAATAAGATTTGGAAGATGAACCAAAGATGGCAGTGACCTGAAATCCCCCCATTTTTTTTTCTTCTGCATTATATTCTAATACGGACTAGCACCTCCCACCCATGTGATGTCAGAAACATGCACCATGTGATCAGTTCTTACCAATCAGAGCGAAAGTCAGAACGGAGGTAGAGCAGGCTTAGAGTGGGGCTACGCTAGATCTTACAGCGCAAACGCTTTGAGGATTTTATGTTGTTGTTTTTTTTTAAGTTTGTAATGTGAAAAAAAGAGAAGAATCCCTACAAAATCCATCTCTTGTAAAAGCTGTGGATGCCCTGTCAGTCAAACAGTCAATTCACAGAAAATACATTGTAATCTATGGGATAATGGAGGACAAATTTTACTACTGGGACAATAAAGCATAAAAAAAGAGCAATATTTTCTGTCTTGAACTACCTATTGCATATTTTAAAGGTGCCCTAACTACTTGTAATTGCTTTGCCAGGAATGTTCCACCCGATTTAGCGTAATTAGCTGTGTATTATGTGTATGACTTAAAAAAATGATTCAGCAGATTGAAATGTACAAAAAGAAAGCAAGAAAAGCAAATGGGCAAAAACACCTTTGGGAAATTGAACCGTGTAGCCTAATGACCCAATCCACATCCTGATTGACCTCCTGCTGGAAAACCAATTTGAACAAAACACCATTCAAATTCTAAGCTACACTTTTTACATCGAAGCAATACACTTTTGACTGCAAGTACAACCTCTGAACGAACGTACAACCAATGACAACATGAGGACAAAACAAGGTCTGGACTATAGGACTAAACTATATGTAGACTGTGCTGAGACTTGGGGATGGAATGCTAACTGTAGGCATGCTCTGTCTGAGGCTTTGTTAGACTTTAACCTTTATTTTAACACAAGAAAGAACTGACTTAGTTGAAACTACAACATATGAGCTGATTTGTGCTGTGCTATTAGCCATTTTCAACAAACCTTTTTGTTGAAAATCGGACTTCTAAACAGGACCATGAACGCACGTATTGATCACAGACTGAAAATGTGTTGTTTAAATCCATATTTTAATCAATTTTTGAGTCATATTGTGGAACATTCAAGGCAAAGCAATTCAGTATTCATGGAAATAAACAGTTGGCGGACCCTCTGTAAGGAAAAGTACATGGTCCACTCTACATGATCCTGTTTTTTATCAGGATCATGTAGAACGGATATGGATATGAACATTAATAACAGACAAATCAGCTGCCGTCTTTGCCCAGGTTGCTCCCGCTGGCGTTAGCAATGGGTTTGATTGACAGCATTGCTATGCAAACAAAGGGTTTTGTGTCGGATTGGCTCATCGGTACAAAACGAGCCAATATGGAACTCGGCTTCAAATTTGCCTCTTGAACTGCTGGCCTCGATGAGTTTCATTTGACTGGAGCTGGACGTGGTACATCATAAAAAAAGATATTTGTTTATCCTCTTTTCACTTCTGTGTCACGTTAATAGACTCATTAATGGCCATATAGAATCTACAGAAATGACTGAAATACAAGTCATTATTGATGTTAAATATGCTAATACAATATGCGCTATGGGCTAATATAGACTTGGCTGTTGCACTC
This sequence comes from Taenioides sp. WSHXM2023, assembly GCA_029959045.1. NCBI lineage: Eukaryota > Metazoa > Chordata > Actinopteri > Gobiiformes > Gobiidae > Taenioides > Taenioides sp. WSHXM2023. The sequence continues at coordinate 5,679,814 of CM057092.1, forward strand.
TGAAAATCTGGCAACCCTGGTCAGCTTATGATCATATGAAGAGCAGCACTAGGGCAAAAAGAGGAGAAAGTGTCATTTTTAAAGAGGGATATAACGGGGAAGAGGAAAAATAAATACTGTTGTTGTGTTATTCTGTCCATGCTGTATATTTTTTTATTTATTTTCAGTGAAAGTCTAGTTATTTATTGCTTTGCTGTGCCATATCGCAGAAGCACGCAGAATTTGGTTAACTGACAGTAAATATAAAAATTTCTCGTTCTGAAAAAAAGCAAAAATACAATATGGCCTGTAAATTTGGTGTAACTTTTCTGATGGGGTCCTCCACCAGCTGTGTTCATGAAGATCTTATTGCTTTGCCATCATCTACAATCTTAGTCCAGGAGCCAGACCCTTCCACCACCATTCTTTTACTCCTTTTTCTCTCTCTTATTTTTCATTAGCGCACACCTCGGGACATTATGAGTTCAGGGTGTTTTGTTCAGCTCGGCCCCGCTCGGTCTCAGGACCTATTAGCCGTTTTGTGCGACCCGCCTTGTGTGAAACGATTTGAGTTTGTTAAAAGTGCTGCTGTAGTTGCATACAGCGTCAAATAGTCATGAAATGTGGAAGAGAAAATACTGAGATGATGAGGAATACAGTAACATAACCTTACAGGAGTTTATGCATTTCTAGACCATTTACAGAAAAAAAAAAAATAATAATAATAATAAAAATTGCATTCTCAAGGACAGATCCTCTTCACGAACTAATTGCTTGTGACACATAAGAAAAAAAGTAACAAAGATAATCGCTGTTGAGGCCATCTGTATTCATCCAATTCCAGGTGTTTTAATTGCAAAAAATTACCTTGAAAATCATTCTGCCTGAGAGCTGGGTCACCTCTCTGGGGTGTCATATATAATACTTAACATGGAAGTCATACTAAAAATGTATTTAAGGACAGAATACAAACTCGCACAAACTCACTTCTGGTCTCTCTGAGCTCAGATCCTCTTCTACCTCGAATCAGAAAACCTGTAAAGTATTCTTCCACTGGACTGCTCATTCCTAAATTGTCCAAGTTGTCCATCAGGGGTGGGACAAGGCACAATTATCACGAGACGAGACACACCATGAGATTAGGTCCACGAGAACGAGACAAGATGAGATTTTGACATCATTTGTAATAATTAAGTACTGCAATCCATTTAACAATTTTGGCTTTATTATTTATATTTATTTTATAATACTTTAGTCATCATTGTAGTACTGCTTTTTGGAACTACAGCTTCTCAAATTGCATAACGCACCAGCTCTTAACTCTTTTTTGTTCAAGCCAAAGGTAAATTCAGGGGAAAAAACTCACAAGATAATTTTTCTCATGTGTGCACGATGTTGTGGCAATTTTGTCTCGCGAGATCTTGTGACATGAGATCTCGTCCCTTCCCTAATGTCTATAGATCACAAACTCAACACAGAAAGTCATGTATGTAACATTTGTGTGCTTACTGTATGTGTGCTTTATAAACAAAACCCCAATTGCGTCATACAACATCTAGACATCTTTAATGCCATACTGTGCAACATTGTAAGCAAAATAATAACATCTCCATGGAGACAGACAGTAGGGAGACCCCCAACCCGAAAAATACACATTGTGCACCTTTAAACCTTTACTTCTAGTTCTATAAAAAATCTATATTCACCGGAAACAACGTATTAACAAGTTCCACCCTTTGCTCCCCATGTTAAGTCACTCCCCCTTCAGAGTGCTATCACAACACAGTCAGCGTGTATCCTGCTAATGCAACTGCTGCACATCGCATCAGGTTTGTGAAGTTGCTGTGTACAGTTTTGTATCATGTTGTTGTATATTTATGGAGAATTGTTGTGTAGGAGTGTGGGTGACTAAGACTTGAGGGTGGAGCATTGGACAAAATCTTATGGCTAACCTTAAGGAGGGAGAGATCACTAAAATGCTCAAACATGCATCAATGACAAAATCTTTTCAGGTATGTTTTTGATGAGGGAACAAAGCGCCCCAAAAAATTGATTTTGCGTAATACACCTTCTGTAAAGGCTCCATATTACGCTATTTTCTGATCTGTGTTATAATGTTGTTTCCTCATTACAAACAGACCTGGAGTTGTGTTTTGTTTCATTCACACAGTTCTTCTCTCAAACAGAAAATACTCTGTTCCACCTTGTGATGTCATGTGGTAATACAAGTGCTCCACTGTGGTTTAAAACTCCATACACCTTCACTAGAATCATTTGGATGATTTCAGCCCTGGAATCGCCAATTCCCACTGAACAAAATATAAAATGTAGCTGTTAACTTGAAAACTACTGCTTCCTGACATCACAAAGTAGAACAGAGTGTTTTGAGCTTTGGAGATATAAACAGACTAATGTGTGACGGAGTAGTCCTGTTAGCCCACGCGGGGAGGCCATGGTGCCGATATACAAGCACACCGGGATTTCACTTACCCGGCCATTTACCGCTATCCCCGAGTTTCCTCACATAACCATCGCCACAGTCAGGGGCGCACACTTGATTGCCGCGTAAACATTCCTCTTGCCATAGCCGTTGTTTCATCCCCAAACTTTCCTCCATGTCCGCTGCCCCTCAGTGCATGTGCCAGTCGGCCGACTCGAGCATCGTGGTGTTCCGCATTTTATTGTGCCACGTAGGGCGCATGTGATGTCACCAGGAACGTCAAGTGACTTTTTCGCTTTATGAATATATAATGTTTATGATTTTTCTCTATTAAATGTGGGATGTATCTGTTCCTATATGTGGAGAAAAAGCATTTTTTCATTGTTAATTGATTTGGGGGAGGAGCCTTGTACTTTAAAATGGCCTCGCATCTTCACAGAAGCACCAGCTCCGAAGCTATTTAGAGACTGCTACAGACTAACCCACGACATAATGATAATGGGTTACTCAAACGTGTGAATGAAACAAAACACAACTGCAGGTATGTTTTTGATGAGGTAACAGTATTATAACATAATTTTTAACGTAATATAGGACGTTTAACCTTATGCACTGTAACCATGGTTAGTGGTCCTGACATAAGAAACATGCTTAGTGTCTCCTTCAGTGTGACAGATGTGAACAGACATGTGAACACAGTGTCTCGTCTGCTTGTGATTTTGATTCAGAGCGACTCAGCCCTTGTGGCCAGTCTGCGGACCGCCCTCAGCAAAACGCATCAAAATAAAGGTCGAATACGTCACTTTTACCCACGCTCTTATCACCGAGGCTCCTCCAATCGATCTCCGGCTCCTTTTCATGTCGCGCTCTCTGCCAGCTTTGTACTGTAGGTCAATAAGATTAAAGCAATAATATACGGCCTCGGAAAATTATTCCAGAGAGCAGGGCGGTCGGAGCTAAGTCGATGCCGTAGCTGCTTATACGGTGATTTGACGTATATTTAAACTGATGTGTCAAAAATTCATGGAAATAAATGCCAACCTAAAGATGTCCAACTGTACGTATAAAACAGTAATCTTTTAGGGAGGTTGAATATGATATAGGCAAATAATATTCTTAAAGGGCCCATATTATGCTATTTTTGATCTATTCTAATGTTGTTTCCTCATCACAAACAGACCTGGAGTTGTGTTTTGTTTCGCTCACACATGTTTGACACACACATCCTGCATGTTTAGGTTCTTCTCTCTTCTCTCAAAACAGAAAACACTCTGTTCCACCTCGTGATGTCATGGGGTAGTACAGGAAGTGCTCAACTGTGTTTTTAAACTCCACACACCGTCTCTAGAATCAGTTGGATGATTTCAGCCCTGGAATCTTTGTGAACAAAAGGTAAAAAGTAGCTGTTAACTTGAAAATTACCACGTCATGACATCACAAGATGGAACACAGCATTTTAAGCTTTGGAGATATGGACAGACTGATAATAAAGGGTTACTCAAACAGGTGTGAATGAAACAAAACACAACTCCAGGTCTGTTTTTGATGAGGTAACAACATTGACATTTACAGAAGAATCTAGGGAGCAGATCTGTGGAGAGGCGATCCTGCTCGCTAGTAAGAATGCATGTTTTTCAAGGTATTTCTGTGTAATAAAAACACTAGTTAAACATGCAGGATTAACATGTGAGATTAATTTAATGCCATACTGTGGGACATTCCAGGTAAACCAAAAACATCTGCATGAAAACAAGAAGAAAATGTAAGTTATAGACAGACTAATAATAGAGGATTACTCAAACGTGTGTGAATGAAACAAAACACAACTCCAAGTCTGTTTTGAGGAGGTAACCACATTCTAACATGACTGACACCTCACATAAGTCAATTTTGCGTAATATTAACCTACTATTACTCTTTTGACTCATTTTAATTCTATGCCATCTGTTGGACATTCCCAGACCCATGTGAACTTGCAGCGAACCAGAACACAGATTGGCAGACTGGTGCTCCGCGGGCGTTTGGCATCACTCCATTGTCCAAAGACGGACGGCACAAACACGGGCACATGGAGGTGGACTGGTGACTCGCCCCAAGAACAATACGTGTGAGCATGAACGAGCTGCTTCTGGAATACTGAGAGACAAAAACACATTTCAAAAGATAGTTCTGTTATTTGTGCTGTAATATAGATTTGATCAATGAATTTCACCAGTTTAAGGGCCCACAAACCTTGCATATACGCAACACTCTGTTCCACCTTGTGATGTCATGCGGTAATACAGGAAGTGTTCCTCCACAGTGTTTTTAAACTCCATACACTTTCACTAAAATCATTTGGATGATTTCAGCCCTGAAATTGACAATCTCTACTAAACAAAAAGGTAAAAATGTAGCTGTTAACTTGAAACCTACCACTTCATGACATCAGAAGGTGGAAAAGAGCATGGTATATTAGGACACAGTGACTCACACATCACAATATATTATAATAACAAAGAGAATGGACATAATAAATTCTAAATAAGTAGCAAAAATAGCAAGAGATAGGCGTCAAATAAGTCATAATTATGTAAATCTATATGTACAAGTACAATTTACATATATAGATATAGATATATAGCTAAATAAATATAAAGAAATAATGTAATAAAAATATCTCAGCTATATACAAGAGGTCATAAGGAAAAACAGTGCAGAAATTATATGATGATTGACAGGACATAGAGTTATCTGTTACATAAGGGTGAGTTGTTGTACAGGTGTAGGGAGTATTATCTGTGACATAAGGGTGAGTTGTTGTACAGTTGTATGGAGTACAGTATGAATGTAGTTCTGTATTATTGGACTACAAAAATAATCATGCTCACATTTTAATAATGAGCCAATCAGGGACACGCATGGTCCATATCAAAACAAATATGGCTGCTTATGAAGAAAAATTAAAGAAAATAAATTACGAGGGACTGAAAAACATAATGGATTTCTTCAGAATCAGTGGTTCTACCAGGCTCCGCTGTGTTTTTAAACTCCATACACCTTCACTAAAATCATTTGGATAATTTCTGTCCTGGAATTGACAATCTCTACTGAACAAAAGGTAAAAGGTACCTGTTAACTTGAAAACTGCTGCTTCAAGACATCACAAGGTGGAACAGAGCATTTTGAGCTTTGAGATGTGGGAAGACTAATTACAGGATTACTTAAACATGAGTGAATGAAACAAAACACAGCTCAACAAATCAGATTGTTTGGTTCTGACTCGAGGCATGAAGGAAAGCGGCATAGACTGATATCAGACTGATATCCCTCTGTGTCATCATTCTATATTTGTCAAGCAGCATTTTAGTCCTGTCTATAATCTCTCTTCATGTTTTCTTAACAGCTACATAACAGTCACAAAATGGCCATCAATTTCACACTAAAGTCTCTTTCTTCCTCGTACTTCTTCAGCTCCTCATGTCATCTGCCGCAACGCTCGATCCGTCTGCGTCATTCACCAATAACAACCACCCCCCCCAACAGCTGGCCCACAGAAGGTAAGACATCGCAGTGCATCCCATTAGCCAGGCACATGTTTGCAGATCAGCACCATCAAGGCTAGAAACATGTGAATGGGTTTTGCGTAAAAGGGCTTGTGTTGGGTACATGTGTTTGTGTGGAATTGAACGGAGGAAGATATTACTGGGTTTCAGGCGACATCACAACATTCTATACGACAATGACATATAAAATTGCACTGTGTAACTTTTCTGGTGTGTCTGGAATGTTTCACAGTATGGCATTAAACCTTTCTATCTCGAGACCAAATCAGACCAAGTTACAGGTCAGATCTGTGGAGAGGTGACCCCGCTCACAGTCAGAATGCCTGATTTTCTAGGTATTTTTGAGCTATAAAACCACCTGTAATTGAATATATGTAAAGTAGAGCTGTTTAATGTCATACTATGGAACATTCCAGGTGGAGCAGTGACATCTCGAGGCTGTGAGAATGAATACTGTTAAATGCTGATTTTTGTTGTAATACAGTGAGTTCTTGGGTCTGGTCAGTCCAAGAAATCAGGTAAAACATTTGTGCTTTTATCTTCAGAACACCTTTGTGGACTACAGTTTGGCTTTCAACACCATGCAGCCATACAAACTACGGACCAGACTCCACCATCTTGGACTAAACACCACACTGTGCAGTTGGATTGTGGACTTTCACATGTCAGAGTGGACAAGCACACCTCCTTCACCCTTTTCATCAATACCAGGGTCCCCCAAGGCTGTGTGCTGAGGCCCCTGTTCTACCTTCTGTTCACACATGGCTGCTTTCCCTCCAGTCTCATTGTCAGATATGGTGATGACACCCAGAGCTCAGACTCATCACCAACCACGATGAGACGGACCACAGGAACGAAGAGCAACATCGAGCATCATGGTGACACAGCAGTAACCTGTTTCTGAACATCAAGAAGACCAAGGAGATTGAAGGGTTTGAACAGGGCCCGGGGAGATGGCTAAATTACTGAAACATGCAAAGATGACATACCAAAAACCTCTTCAGGCATGTTTTTGATAAGGGAACGTGACATGGAAAGCTAAAAATAAATAAATAATACAAATAAATAAATAATAGTGTAATACGTTGACAGTAGCTCAGTTTGTTAGTGTGTGTGTTTGTCCACTGATCTAAAGGTTGACGGTTTGCGAGCAAGACACATCGCCCCCAGTGCGTACACAGGTGTATGAGTGTGTGTGTGAATGGGTGAGTGGTCCCTTGATGTAAAGCGCTTTGAGTGCCTTGAAGGTGGAAAAGCTCTATATAAAAATGTGACAATTTACTAATATATATATTTTTTTACGATTCCATCAGGGACAAAAATAGGCCATGTTTATGAAAATTTAACTCATTATTCTACATATCTTCTCTATTATTTTAAAATAGTCTTATACACAACAATTAGACAAGTTTAAATCTGCCAAAATGCCATTATAGAGAGTTAAACTGGAATTCCACGAGAGCCGGAAGTTGTCAAGGTGCAGTTATGTCCTCTTCACCTAACAGTCCTTTAAAGGCTCACACAGGTTCATCCAGTCAGAGGGCTGAGAGCTGCTCCATACAGGGAGGTGTTTCCTGTGTTTCCTGCTCTAACAGAAGGAGCTTGTTCTCATTATCTGACACATACAGGTGTTTTGGCTGGGACCGAAATAGCTGTTAAACGGAAATATAACACATCTATTGTTACATCCACATGGGAATGAATAAAATAAAGGAAACCCTTATGTCCTGGTGGCCAAAATTGAATAGAAATTGTTAACAAGCATGAATGGAAACTTAAATCATAATGAACAAATAGATTATAAAGAATGAGTCAGGCTTAACTTCTTACTTAATACCAAATTCGTAACTCTAATGTTAATTAAAGGGCCCATATTACACTGTTATAATGTTGTTTCTTCATCACAAACAGACCTGGAGTTGTGTTTTGTTTGATTCACACATGTTTAACACACAAACCCTGCAGATTTAGGCTGAGTTTTTCTCTCAAATAGAAAACACTCCATTCCACCTTGTAATGTCACAATGTGATAATACAGGAAGTAATACAGTGTGTTTTTAAAGTCCATACACCTTCACTAGAATCATTTGGATAATTTCAGCCCTGGAATTGCCAATCTCTACGGAACTAAAGGTAAAAGGTAGTTGTTCAATTGAAAACTACTGCTTCATGACATCACAAGGTGGAACGGTGGACGATGATTACTCAAACGTGTGAATGAAACAAAACACAACTCGAGGTATGTTTTTGAAGATTTAACAACATTCTAGCATGACTTAAAACCCACAAGAGTCAATATAGGAACAGCTACCTTTTATCTTTTGTTTAGTAGAGACTGGAAATTTGAGGGCTGAAATTAGCCAAATGATTCTATTGAACGTGTATGGAGTTTAAAAACACAGTGGAGTACTTCCTATACTACCAAATGACATCACAAGGTGGAACAGAGTGTTTTCAGTTTGAGAGAAGAACTCAGCCTAAATAAGCAGGTCAAACTTCAGGTATGTTTCTGATGAATAAAACAACATTATAACATAGATCAGAAAATAGTGTAACGTGCCCTTTAAGATATATATTTGGAGACAGGTTTATATGATTTGTCTAACACACATTCCTGGCAGTCCTCTATTTCCTTTGCTGTCATCTTTACAGTGAAATTGCCACATCTGGCTCCTACTTGGCGGCTCAGAGCTCTGAGATGATACAGTGAAGTGAATCTGCTGACTCTGCACGGCGCGGGTTGCCAGATGAGCGGAGTTGGATCTTGTTGGAGTCTTGTTGTGAACTACTTTGTAAATAGAGATGTCACTTTTCCGCTGGAAACGCTGAGCAGCTCCGACTGCCTGCTGGGCATTTCTATAGGATTATAATCGCCCTCCGTAATCCCACCAGGATAACATGCAGCGCTCCGGTGAGGACGATAAGTATGTTTAAGAAATTGGGGTGAGTTTAAAGCCATAGTGTGAAACATTTTAGCACAAAATAGGCTCAAATGAAAACTTTTTTTTTTTTTCATTTTGGTTGCTTTTATTGCAGTGAAAAACTTAAAAAAAACATGTTCGTATTGTGAGCGGACTTGCTCCACAAACCTGACTCTTATTTGACCTGGAGAAGTGCCTTTACTTGCTTGTTTCTTTGGCTATAATATTCCACGGTATGGCATAAAACTTCAATCTCCGTGAAGAATGTTTCTAAGTAAGGTTTTAAAGAAGACATATTGTGTTTGTGTCTGATATATAGCTATAATCTATGACACTTGCGTTACAATCACAATATCCATCTAAAATTATTTAATAAATGCAGATTTTTGCATTAAAAAACTGAGGTGCCCAATGGGAGCAGACGTCGCCGTAAACATCATCACAAAGCGCATTTCTATAGATATCTGCATTTTATTTGTACCAAAACGCAATTCTGCCAAATCCACCAGTGCCACCACTTAAGAAAATAAAATTGTGGTGAAAACAGGGGTTGATCTGCAAAATGGCGTCTTGAAAATAAGTGATTAAAGATGACTCAAACATGCACAAATCACTCCAAATACAACTTCGAGAGGGTCAATGAGAAGATAAAACAAAGCTCGGAAAAGTCGATTTTGCAGAATAGGCCTGCTTTAACTTTCTATTTCCATGGACTCATGCAGCTGACGTGCCACCTCCAGAAAGTTACATACTTTTTTTTATGTCTGAGAATCAGTAAGAGCACTATTAGCATGCTAGTTGTTGTTAGCATTACAGTAACAGCAAACACCGCTCTACAGTAGTCTCTGAACACTGTAAAAAGCGCTTATAAACTGATTGCGGTGAATAATTAGGATGCTCAGAATGCATATGGTAAGTGAGGGATAACTTTGAACCACTGCAAACTGGATATCACGGATTAAATCTGTTTTTCAGGTTTTTAAGACAGTAAAAATCAAATACAGCTCCTTTAAGTTGCCAGTTCACATGATTTCCACCCACCTGTTGCCTTACGTTTTCCCGGTATTTGTTCGTAGGTCACATGGGGGGAGTGGGATTCTCAGCGGGTGGTGAAGACTGGGCCAAGTGAACATAAAGGAGCTGAATCAGGTCCTCCTTTGAAGCTTAATGTGGTTTCTTTATTTATATTTCGCACAAAGACCCTTCAAACCCAAATCGGGCTGTGGCTCTGACATAAACAGACCAAAAACATTAGAACAGCTCATGTGTTGCTGACTTAACTGTACGTGACAAAATCAGTATTCATTATTAGAGTATATTCATAACATTTAGCTGTTAACATTGATTGCTTCTTGTTACTGCTCTGCCTGAAATGTTCCATACTATTAAATTCTTTTGCTCACGAATACGAAAATGAACTCTGGGTGAATAAAAAAGAAAAAAATAATAAAATAAATAAATAAACCAATTAAACTGCCTGCCTGATTCCATGGAGATACACAGTTAAAACATCAGAACACTGTCCACGGACATAGATACATTTTATCTAAAGGAACAACATTTCCACGGAAACAGGAAGAGGCCCTCCTCCAGGCCAAATAAGAGTCAGGTTTATGGAGATGCAAGCCTGCTCACAGCAATGACATATTTTTTATCTGTTTTTCACTGCAATAAAAATAACTGAAAATAAATGAAAAAAAGAACATGCTTTTATTTAAAGCTTTTATTGGATGAAAAAGTTACGCACTGTGGCTTTAACCCTTTCTTCAGTACTCCTGGGGCAACATGCCAGGTTAAATGGGTGACCGCTGAGTAGCACTTTATATATAAATGAAATGGTTCCTTCAAGTTCTGACTTGTATTGAAAAACTCTGCACTGCTCTCTGTGTAACTGCTGCTGTCAAACTTGTCATTTTGTTTTTAAAATGTTCTTATTAACCTGCTCTACATGATCCCAGTGTTTGTTTGTTTTTCTTCACTATTTTTGTCCATAAATCAAGATATGAACATTAATATCAGACCAGTCCGGTGCCCTCTTTCCCTGAGGTTGCTCTTGCTACCTCGAGGTTTCATTGACAAACCTCCGTGTACCTTCAACAGTCTCGTTCTTGATTGGCTAGCTTGGATTTCCAAATCTTGTCCCTGGTTGCTGATTCACGCCTATAACTGCTATCCTCAATGAGCTTCATTTGGTTGCAACCGAACGCTATGGGTGACGTCACACTCCCTTAGTCCATTTCTTTATACAGTCTGTGGGCAGCAACTTGAATAATGAAGTCAGAATATGCATAGAAAATTCGCTTTTTGTATTGTAGGTTAGGGGAAATCGTAATCCCTTGAGCAACCACTCGGACGCCGGAGTGGAACCCAGGACCCTCTTGCGGTGAGGTGAGGGCGCTCGCTGTAATATCAGACTGCAGTGTTTGTTCCCATGCAGTTATCGATGGGCGCGCAGCACACCTCCGGAGACGAGGTGTGAGTGACTGGCCTTTATCAGGAATCGCCCTTGGTCATTTCACACTGAGCGCATCAGATCTAGCATGTTGCTATGACGACGGGCAGGAGGCACAGATCCGGCAGCCCCCTCAGTGATTGGACGGGGAAGGTGGAAGCAACAAATAACAGGTACTCAAATTAATCTATTAGGGTGATTTGGAATGTGCTTGAAGTGGAATAAATATGAATAAATACAAGTACAAGCAGTTCAGATGTCTCAATTATAGAAACACCGGCGAGCTTTTCCATGGACCACTTCAGGACAAATGAGGGACTGAGGAGTAAATTGGCTCTAAATTCAACAAATCTTATTTTTATATTTGCCGTTACATAATTTTAGTTTTGGTTCACAGTTTGAAATCACTGTTTAAAGGAGCTGTACCTTATAAACAAGAAAAATTAACTAGTAAGTAAACGATTTGTGTGGTCCAAAGTTATTCCTCACTTACCTTTTGCATTCTAAGCATCCTAAATAGTCACCGCAAGAAGTTTATAAACACTCTTCACAAGTTTCTAGCGCGGAGTTTTGCCATGACGATAAAACTAGCATCTAGCATCCTAGTTTTAGAAGCGCACTTCCTGATTACCCGGTACAATTAGTTTGAGCAGTACAAAACACAGTGACAAACAAGTATTCAACACACTGAGCCTTTCTGAACAAAGAGGAGCTCCGAGGTCTAAGAAGCACCAAATAAAGACTTTACATCTATGTAGAATTTAAAAGGCTAATACCAATAGAAATAAACTATTTCAAGCTTCAGTCAAGTGAAGTTCATCGAGGCTATTGAAGCTCACTGAGGCTAGCAGTTATGGGGTGAATTTGGAGCCAAAATCCATATTAGGAATAGGAATTGACTTACAGACAAAATAGCAAAATAAAAACACCAGGATCATGTAGAGCAGGTTAATACGGAAATTTTAAGACCAAAATGAGGAGCTTGACAGCAGCAGTTACAGAGAGACGGGCAACGTTTTTCCAATACAAAGTGAATGGGCTCTATTCATGTTTACGTCACAAAACCGGAAGACGTTTGGGAATATGCGGATGACAACTTCCTTTGGGCTCTGTAGGCGATAGTAACTAGAAAACTCAGAAAATGGCCTGGTTTTCATCATCTAGATATCATTGTATTATTTTTTTTTTCTTTTTAGGAAATGCCTATTAATTTGTGTATTATAATTTGTCTAACTTAATAAAAAAAATAAATAAAAAAGATGTCATTATAGTGTTCCATTATATTCGGCAGATCAGCAGTTTCAACCAGCTGTCTTTAAGTGACATTGAAGACGCGATTAGAGTCCCGTCCCCCGTGGAAAGCTTTGGCAGGTTGTGAAGACGCTGCTGCTGAATCTACGGTTTTATCACCTGCACAGTGTCGGTAACTCCACCGGAAGTCGTCATCCTCATATTTCCAGATGTCTTCCGGTACTCACTTCCTATTTGGAACATGGCGGCTTTCTCCATTTACATACAGTCTATGGAAGTCATTTTAATTAGATGCAGACACACAGCAGACTTACAGTATTTAGACCTCAAGAGCTGCTTATACAAAACATCAGACTGGGGCAGCACAAAGACACATTTCTGTATGAATCTGGTACAGGCGCTTTTAGATTTTCCCCCTGTAACTCTTTAACCACACAGACGGTTGAACCCTCACTCCTCACAGTATGTCTGACACAAGTGAATCCTAACTAACATGGCCTCCATGTGGCCGCTCAGACATCACCAGCTGCTCGGGCTTTTAAAGGCAGTGGTCTTTATTTTAAATACTTAATAGAGACATTTGAATTTCAGATGAGGGAGCGCTGGTACTCTGTGACATGTCAATCAAAGGTCCTATATAACAAAAAGGGCCCGCTTTATTTCTGATCTCTTTTACGATTTGTTTCATTCACACGTTTAGCACACAAACCCTGCATATTTAGGCTGAGTTCTTCTCTCAAAATGAAAACACTTGTTCCACCTTACTTTTTAAACTCCATTAACTAGAATTAGTTGGATGAGTTCAGACCTGGAATTGACAATTTCTACTGAACAAAAGGTAAAAGGTATACGTTAGCTTGAAAACTATGTGACATCACTTCATGATATCACAAGGTGGAACAGAGCATTTTTAGCTTGAGAGATGTAGACAGACTAATAATGCTAGATTGCGCAAACATGTGTGAATGAAATAAAACACAACTAGAGGCATGTTTTTGAGGAGATAACATTGTAACATGTCTTAATGCTAACAAGAAAGTGTCTAATTTACATAATATAGAAACTTTAAAATCCCCACTTCTGTATTTGAAAACTACAGTAATTTTAAATATTTTAGCTGCACATTCATCCCACACAAGACTGTATATGGCAGGAGGAACCTTCGCTCTTATTCAACCCCTTCCCCGAATAGAAGTCAAACACTGCAGCACCAGTCCCTCCTCGGGGGCGTTGGAATTAGCAGGGGGAGGTGGTAATTTGATTTGGCCGATGCAAATTAGGTATTTTCAGTCAGTCACTCAGCCGAGGAAATGATTTGGAAGAAACCTTGACAATCTGAGAGCGAGGCAGTGCTTTTTATCAGCAGAAGGTGAAACAGGGAAATGCCTTTAATGTGTTCAGGGGAAAGTCTATGTGAGAGGCCGGTGGTTAAAGAGCAGGGATTAAAGCATAGACTCTATAAAGAAGTGGACTAAGGGAGTGTGACATCACCCATAGAGCTCGAGTCAAATGAAGCTCACTGAGGCTAGCTAGTTATTGAGCTGAGTTCCATATTAGGAATGGGGACTGATTTACAGACAAAATAGCCAAGTAAAACCACCAGGATTATGAGGTTAATATGAACATTTTAAGACCAAAATTTGGACCGCAATGTCATTAAATATAAGAAACAAACAATTAATAATAAATAATAATAGTAATAATAGAAAATATACTACATTTATTTGTTTATGGGGTATGAAACAAAGCTTAAAGATCACATATTGTGCTTGAGCCTGCTATATAGTTAAAACGTACAACACCAAGGGATCATTATGTTAGTATTTACACATTTTATATCACAATAGTCATCTCTACAATTTCATTAAAGAAACAGTCGACGGTGCCCAAGATGAGATGATGTCACCATAAACATCATCACGAACAGGGTCGGTGTTACAGATTTGTTGGGACCGGTGTGTAAATGTCTCATATCACGTATGCCACAGAAAGCCGTCCTCTGCAGACAGACGCACAGGCATCTGCGCAGACACATGTCCCAGGGCCTCTGGGACACTGTCTAAATAAAATGTAAACATTCTTCTGTGGTTTCCTTTGCGCCCTGTCTGAAGTGGAGATGTGGATTTGCGTACTCATCCACACTAAAGGAAAGCAATGAGAGGTTTGTTTATCTGCGACCGTGGCCAGTATTTCGTGTCTCCTCTGGGATGATTTAATAATGTGAAATGTATATATCATTCTGATTTTCAAATGTAGTTTCCTCATCACAAACACACCTGGAGTTGTCTTTTGTTCCATTCACACGTTTAACACACAAACCCTGAATATTTAGGCTGCGTTCTTCTCTCAGACGGTAAACACTCCATCTTGTGATGTCATGTGGTAATACAGGAACTACAGAACTTTGTTTTTCACAAGAATCATTTGAATAATTTCAGCTCTTGAATTTCCAATCTCTACTGAACAAAATGTGAAAAGCAGTTGTTAACTGAAAAAAACTACCACTTCATAATATCACAAGGTGGAACAGAGCATTTTGAGCTATTATGTTGACAGAGTAATAATGAAAGATTACTCAAACATGTGTGAATGAAACAAAACATCAAACAACTTCTGGTATGTTTTTGATGAGGTAACATGACCTAAAGCTCCCAAGAATCCATTTTGCGTAATATAGGAACTTTAAATGATACAAAAGCTAGTGAACCACTGGTGTAAGCCAAAGGAGAATGTAAGAGGTGCGAGTGATCTCTTCTGTGTCTTCTGTTCCATCATGGCTTATCTGGGCTCAAATGTCACACTGACCCAGCTGTAATAATGAAGCTACACCCGCCTTTGTAAAGCTGTGATTTTACCTGCTACAGAGACCAGGGCTCACAATGACTAGAGACACAGCCAAAGAGAGCATTACCCACCTACAGTATTGTTATTGTAAGAATGTACTGACCTTGGGTATATCTGCATTGGGTGAGGTGCTGTAAGACTGTGTACTTACTGAAGAATTACTGTTTTTTTACGGTCTTAAAATGTGAAAAACCAAAGTAGCAGTGGTCCAAAGTTATTCCTCACTTACCTTATGCATTCTGAGTTTTACAACCACAGTCTCAAGGTCTCAAGTCAGTGGTTTTAATGACAAAAATAAAATTATAATATAACTTTTGTACAAACTTGGTACATCAACAGCACATAGTTGCCTGAAAAAGGGGGATAAAACTTGAGTAAATAAAACACCAGTTGTGCTTCATCCATCTTTCCACAATATCAGAAAACAGTATAATATAATATAATCATGTAATACAAAAAATACTAATGTACCAATAAAAAGAAATTACTTTTTAAAATAAATCCTATTATGAATTATAAATTTAACAGTATTAGTACTGTATCATCAGTGTATATAATTTTTAAATTGTCTTGTTTTACAACCATTACATGAGCATTCTAATTACTCACCATGATTTATAAGCGCTTTCACAACTTTCAGAGACCATTGTGTAAAAGTTGGATAAATGAAAGCAGTTGGTGTACGCATTTTTGAAAATACCACAAAGTAGACAGATAAGGTTGATCATTTGTTTCATAGGATTCAGATTTTTAAATTGTGTTGAATTTCTCACTGAATTTTTTAACTCTGGAAAAAAATGGTGTGAATTCTTCAAATTTCATATTCCAGTTGTTATTTATTTATATATTTTAATATTCAACACTTATTTTTTAAGGCTTTGCAGTGGTACAAAGTTATTCCTCACCTTATGCATTCAGAGCGTCCTCATTACTCACCACGATGAGTTTATAAGAGTTTTTTACAACTTTCAGAGGCCAGAGCGGAGTTTGCCGTCACTGTAATGTATTCAGCATGCCCGTTATCCTGCTAGTCACACACTTCCTGATTCTTGGATATTAAAACACTTTATGATTACATGCAAACAACTACAGAGCTTTTAAGAAAAGACTGAATTTTTATTTTACAGTCTTCAGAGAATCCCAGGAGAATGAAGTGTAAATAAAAGATATATTTTGCTCCCAAAATTCAGAAAAAGCAAATGATGCATATTTCTTCCTACCACATTTTGACACAACCATACTTCCTGCTAGCTCTAATCACTGGTCATGTCTCGTGCTAATCTGAACGCTCTGCATTACTTAAGCTGCGGAACATTCGTATGCTAATGCTACAGTGGGATGTGCGCTCTGAAAGGGAAATCATTGTGCTTAATAGTGCAATTAATCACATTTGCAGTTCTGGTCCCCGGGGCCCCTCCCAGTGCTCCGAGGGGGGCCGCAGAAGGACACTGGCTCTGAGGATTAAGTCTTTGATTCATCTCATCGACCTTCATGTACGATTGGATTCATAAAGCCCTGATAGAGAATTATGAGCACCACTGTAAAGACTGGCACCACACCACTGCACATATGACTGTCTGAGGGAGATGTATTTGAAAAGATTACACTTATTAAAGGTGTGTAGTTACTGGTTTAAAAAGGAACTACAATTCTAAATGAACCTGGGTTACTGGAGCCTTAAAGTGGGGTAAAACACCTAAATTCCGCCAGCACATCTCAAACAGAGCTGCTAAACTGAGCAGTACCTGGAGGACTAAAGAGGAGAGTGAAGTATAAGGAACAGTGTGTTTGGTCTAACCGGTATCCAAACTCCGCCCCTGCAGCCAGTTGTTTGTAATCCTAAAAACACCTGGCTTTAATCAGGACAGTCGTGTGTGATGTCATGTAGTGCTTGAAATGGCTGTGGCCATTGGAGGCAGCACACACTCGCTATTAAAACATCACGTACACAGTGTAGTTGCAAATAAAAAGGGACACAAGCATTTCTCATTCCCAGTATATGAACAGGCCATACCTCATGTTCAGTTCAGTTTATTTGCCATTTGCGGAATAAATACCACATTGAAGAAAAAAAAAAAAAAAAAGAGAGAGAGAAACCCATCATCCATTCACCCATTCAGAATGAAAACATATAACACAAACCACATGAACAAGAAGAGTCAAAGGCATAAACTATTAATACATAAATTACCAAAGATGTGTAGAATAAAGTGCCTGTTAAAGTGCCGTCTTAAAGTGCATTGTTTAAAGTGATCACCGCCTGTGGGAAGAAACTTCTGCTGTGGTGGGATGTAGTGCATTTAATACAGAACCTCCAGAATTCACTCCCCTGAGCTGCAGAGGCTGAGTCATGATGCAGGTGCTGGGGTTTAGGTAGTGACCGTTTAGATCAGAGAGAGGCATTTTAGGTTCAAACCAACTGGATTTCAGCATTGAAACTGGCAACCCAAATGAGACTCGCCTAGGCTCATTCTGCCTAATCAATACTAAAATTGTTAACGCTAAAAGCTGAATTTGATTTGAACATGTTTACTTCATATGAGGAGACAGGTCCATTGCGCCCGCCCCCTTTGGTCGACCATTGCTCCTGTCAGGTTACATCAGCATCATCAGGCTGCGAAGGATCCATACACTGTATAAAGAAGTGGACTGACATCACCCACAGCGTTCAGCTCCAGTCAAATAAAGCTCATCGAGGCTTGCAGTTACAGGAGCGAATTTGGAGCCGAGTTACATATTAGACATAAGGATTGTTATGGACAAAACAGTGCAAAAAATGCGAACATTTTAACACCAAAATAAGGAGCGTGACAGCAGCAGTTAGCGCGGCGGCCAGCAAGTTAGCTACATCCATTTATATAAACAGTCTATGGAAGGATCTCGACTCTTCGTACGCCAATTAAAAGTTATTGTCACCCCAATTTTTACTGTTGTGAAAAGGAACTGACAATTTTTCTCTACACAGTCTCGCCAGATGTTTGCTATTCTTCAACCATCACCATTACCGGCTCGTCTCTGTGACTCTTACGCGCTGAATGCTGATAAGCTCATTGCAAAGACGGGAGCCAAAACGTGGACTGTGAACTCCCTCCTCCCGCTGCTAATGGACTGTCACAGAAACACACACAAAAACACATCACATGATTTATCAGAGAGATTCTCTCTCTCCGATGGAAAAATACTGTTTTTTTGTTTCTGTCAGGCCATCCCTCGCTCGGGCGGCCCTACACTCACACTGACAGCTCCCAATTAACCACAGCAGGCAATGACACATATCAAAATAACGTACGCGGAGATTGGGTGAAATGTAGAAAGTTGCATCTAAATTTATTCATTTTATTCGTGTGTGATGTTGCTAAGAGACAGCATTGATCGGTTATCAAAGGCGTATATGATATTATAATGTTAGAATTCTATCGAGCTTTTATTGTTTAGGTGTTGGGTTACATGCCACTTGAATCTGGAGGTGTATGGAAAATAAAAGCTAAAAAGAAATGTATAGGATAAGAAATTCAATGCATTATTCAGCATTTCTGCCTTTGAGTTTAATATATTCCAAATGTATATGTTCCAAATCCCGATATGAAAATAAAGGACAATAAAGGGGTATGTCAATTCTCAAAATTTTTAAAAAGGAGAGGAGTAGTGCATTGAGCTGTGGTCCGATTTTTCTTGCGTTTGGTCCTCGTCTAGTTCTGGTTTATTGGTTTAGTCCTGGTTTTGTCCAGGTTTAGTCCAGGTTTAGTTGGTTTAGTCATGGTTTAGTCCTGGCTTAGTCCTGGCCTGGTCCTGGTTTAGTCCTGGTTTAGCCCTGGTTAAGTCTTGATTTAGTCTTGGTTTAGTCCTAGTCTGACCCTGGTTTAGCCCTGGCTCAGTTCTGATTCAGTCCTGGTTTAGCCCTGGTTTAGTCTTGGTTTAGCCCTGGTTTAGCCCTGGTTTAGTCCTGATTTAGCCCTGGTTTAGTCTCGATTTAGTTCTTGCTTAGTCCTGGCCCGGTCCTGGTTTAGTCCTGGTTTAGTCTTGTTTTACCCTTGGTTTATACCTGGTTTAGTCCTGGTCTAGTCATGGTTTAGTCCTGGTCTAGCCTTAGTTTAGTCCTGGTTTAGTCCTGGTCTAGTCATGGTTTAGTCCTGGTTTAGTCCTGATCCAGCCCTGGTCTGACCCTGGTTTAGCCCTGGTTCAGTCCTGATTCAGTCCTGGTTTAGCCCTGGTTTAGCCCTGGTTTAGTCCTGGTTTAGTCCTGGTTTAGTCCTGGCTTAGTCCTGGCTTAGTCCTGGCTTAGTCCTGGTTTAGTCTTGTTTTAGCCTTGGTTTATACCTGGTTTAGTCCTGGTCTAGTCATGGTTTAGTCCTGGTTTAGTCCTGGTCTAGTCATGGTTTAGTCCTGGTCTAGCCTTGGTTTAGTTTTGGTTTAGTCCTGTTTCAGTTCTGATCCCTCCCTGGTTCAGTCCTGATTCAGTCTTGGTTTAGCCCTGGTTTAGCCCTGGTTTAGTCCTGGCTTAGTCCTGGCCTGGTTCTGGTTTAGTACTGGTTTAGTCTTGTTTTAGCCTTGGTTTAGGTCTCATTAAGTCCTTGTTTAGTCCTGATCCAGCCCTGGTTTGATCCTGATTTAATCTTGGTTTAGCCCTGGTTTAGTCCTGTCCAAGCCCTGGTTTAGTCCTGGAATAGTCCTGATCTAGTATTTGTCTAGCCCTGGTCTAGTCCTGATTTAGTCCTGTCTAGCCTAATCTAGTCCTGGTTTAGTCTTGGGTTTGGTCGCAATTTTGAGTAGTGTTTTTCAGAGTGAACATAATACAAAGTAGCAAAGTAAAAAATGATGTCTTCACTGAGTCAGTAAGTGGTCTTTTGTAAATAATTTAAAGTTGAATAAATAAAAGCACTTTTGGCGCACACATTGTTTAAAAGTGTGAGAAAGTAAGCAGATCTGGAAGATAATTTGCTTTATCAGATTTTTAATTTGAATGTTTTAGCTCTGAAAAATTACTTTTGAATTGTTCATTCCAAATTCCAGCTGTTAATAATAACAATAATAATAATAATAATGATAAAAGCACCTTTTAAACATTCAGCACGTATAATTCAAGCCCTTAATTTCAGCTGTTCAAATTCAGAGTGTGAAATCTCCAGTGAAAAACAATGCAGCAGATTTCCAGTATACAAAGACATTAGCATTATCGATCCTGAGAGAATCGATCCAACCTGTAGTAGCAACCAAGAAATTAGTCTAAATGCGCCCCATCAAAACCTCATCTGGTTATTTTCTTAACTGTAAACCCTGCCCACACAAGAGAAAGGCCAAAAGCTTGTTTTGTTATTAAAAATGTTAAACTTGATGCATTTTGTTTACTCAGTTATTACTCCTGAAGGTACTAATGGTTCAATTGCTTTATACAGAAGTTTGGACACACCTTTTAATGTACACTGCTCAAAAAACTTTAAGGAACACTTTGAAAACACATCAGACTTCAATGTGAAGATAAAACAAAGTTGGGGATCTATACAAATATGCACAGGACAATGTCTTAAGAACAAAAGGATGCCACCTCTTTGTGGAAATACAATTTTCAGCCTACAGAGGGCTTCATTTCACAGATACCCTGAAAATCAAAGTGAAATAATGATGAGGCAGGCTATTCCATTTTGCCTAAATAAAATTTCTGCAACTCAAAATGCTTTTGGCATTATTCTGTGTGGAGTTTGCATGTTCTTCCCGTGTCTGGGTGGGTTTCCTCCGGTTTCCCCCATCAAAGCTAATAAACCTGCACCAGGGACTACAGGTGGAAATGAGCTCTGGTGCTACAACCAGCGCAAAGCATCTCTCCTGTTAAGGTTCATGTAGATTGTGCACTGTCCCTGTCTCATGAATAAAATAAATAAATAAAAATAAAAAAAATAATAAAATAAATGAAAAGGCACAACTGTGAAGTGAAATGTTTCATGTGAAGGGTGGCTACATTGAGCATTTCCATGATAACTATTCTTTTTGTTGTTGTTGTTGTTTTTTCTTTGTTACATAATTCCATACATCTTGCCTAATATATTTGATGTCTTCTGTGTGTAAGTAAAAGGTAGAAAGTGGTAAACTTAAAGGTGCACTGTTTAACTTTTTGGTTTGGGATCCGTCACCTGCTTGTTTCTATGGATATTTGTTTCTACTGGAAGGTTCCACAGTATGACATTAAACAGTTCTACCTTACATTTATTCAATTCAGTTCAATTTAGCTCAAAAATACCTAGAAAAACAAGCATTCTGACTGTGACCGGAGTCATCTCTCCACAGATCTAACCTATAACTTTGTCTGGTTTGGTCTCCATGAAGATAGAAAGGTTTAATGCCATACTGTGAAACATTTCAGACAAAGCAATAACATTTCCATGGAGAAAAGCATTTGGCAGACCCTCCACCAGAAAAGTTACATAAGTCACCCTGTCAGTGTCCCTGTTTATGTACCACTCACACTGGTGGATGTGTGAACGTAGCTGATCCAGATGTCCTGGACTAAAATCTGGAAAGTTTCCTAATAAGGCTTTTAATCAGTGCAGTCTTATCAGGAAGTGATTTCTAAATCAGCATCCTGATTGGACCACAGACTGAGCCAAGTACAACACAATGTCATGTGTATAAAACTCTATATTATGCATTTGTATGGCAGTAAACTCATTTGTTGTAGGGTACGTGTATTAACAGCAGCTAATTTGCATATATGTAAATGATTGATTTGATATATTTGGCTATTTTCCATGTTCCTATATTATACAAAATTGATTCTTGTGAGCTTTAAGCCATGTTATAATGCTGTTACCTCATCAAAAACATACCTGGTGTTTTGTTTCATTCACATCTGTTTGAATAACCCTTTATTATTAATTTCTCTTATCTCCAAAGGTCAAAGTGCTCTGTTCCACCTTGTGATGTCATGTAGCGGTAGTTTTTTTGTTAACAGCTCCCTTTTACCTTTAGTTCAGCTGAGATTGACAATTCCAGTGCTGACATCATCCAGATGATTCTAGTTAAGGAATTTAAAAACACAGTGGAGCACTTCCTGTATTACCACGACATCACAAAGTGGAATAGAGTGAAGAACTCAGCCTAAATATGCAAGGTTTTTGTGTTAAACATGTATGTACGAAACAAAACACAACTCCATATATACTGTATATACAAAAATGTGTAATATGGGCTCTTTAAGTGTCACCCTTATATGTGTGTGATGCAATTTCACGTCTTAAACAGGCTTTACTGTCTAATTAGTTCCAAACAGGATGCCAGTTATTCTTAGAACAAACTGTAACTACTTTTTTTCATCTTTGCACTTTTAATTTACAGCAGCGCCATATGTTAAACGTGTCAAACTATAATTAGAATTCATTGCATCAAGGAAGTAAATGTTGAACTCCTAAACAACAAAAGAGGAGAGACTTTGTAAAGTCTGTTTCCCCGGTCTGCGCTCTGTCAGCTTCCCTCACTGCTGTCGATATAATTACACTGATATACCGAGCTCGTTATCATTATATATGGTAAACGATCATGTTCAAAGGGCTTTACATCAAGGAACCACTCACCCATTCCCTCACACACTCATACACCAGTGTACGCAGACACTGGGGGCTTGTCTTGCCCAAGGACACAACAACAGTTTATCCGTGGGACCTGGAATTACACCGCCATGGATCTGACCGCTCAACCAATGATGTTTATGTCGAAAGCTGGAATCGAACTCTAACTGCTAGTTTGTCTACATCTTCAAAGCTTAAAATGCTTTGTTCCACCTTGTGATGTCATGAAGAGGTAGTTTTCACTTTAACAGCTTCTTTTACCTTTAGTTCAGTAGAGATTAGGGATTCCATGTCTGAAATCATCCAGATGATTGTAGTGAAGGTGTATGGAGTTTTAAAAAGCAGTGGAGCACTTTCAGTATTACCACATGGCATCACAAGGTGAAACAGAGTGTTTTCAGTTTGGAAGAAGCACTAAATGTTCAATCAATTTTTGTGTTAAACATGTGCAAATGAAACAAAACAACACTCCAGGTATGTTTTTGATGAGGAAACATAATTATAATATAGATCAGAAAATACAATATGGACCCTCTTCTTTCAAGATGGCGCTGGGATGCCAGCTGCGTGTAACAGAAGCTCTGAACCCCTTTTTCTTTCTTTTCGTCTATTTACTTGTACATAGACACTTTTTTCGTCTTTTCTTTAGAGTGGGTGAAACATCGTGCAGTTTCGCACATGGGAAACCTACTCTGACTACAGTTTTATTGCTCGCTGTAGTCTTTTTCGCACTTTTTGGATCCGCGTCTGGGACTCCATTCAGCCACGGCTCGGAGCGCATCAAGTACGAACGTGATGCGCTCCTCGGTCTACGCGGCCCCGCTTTGCTCCACACCGGGAAACCCGAGGTCCCAGTGGAAATACAGAGGAAGAGAAGAGGGTGCAGAGGTGGACGGAAAAAACGGAGACCGTATCTGCCTTCGGTGGTTATGGGAAACGTCCGCTCCATCTCCAACAAGACCGAGGAGTTCACCGCACTGACCCGGCATCAGCGGGAGTACCGGGACTGCAGCGTGATGTGTTTTACGGAGACGTGGCTGAATGAACACATATCGGACTCTGTGATTAACCAGGACGGATTTACACTGAAGCGGGCGGACAGAACTGCCGCTAGGAGCGGTAAGAAGAAGGGAGGTGGGCTGGCAGTGTTTGTGAATGAGCGGTGGTGCCACCCGGCTAACGTGTACGTCAAGCAACAGCTGTGTACCCCGGACATTGAGTTGCTCGCAGTGGGCATGCGGCCGTATTACCTGCCGAGGGAATTCTCACACGTGATCACGTATTGTGTGTATATCCCCCCTTCCGCCGATGCGACGGCGGCCTGTGAACAACTCCACAACAGCGTAGCGCTGATGCAGACCCGGCATCCCAGAGCCCTGGTTTTAATCAGCGGGGACTTCAACCACGTCTCCCTGTCCACCATTCTCCCCACTTACACACAGTACGTCACGTGCCCCACGAGAGACAATAGGACTCTGGACCTCCTGTATGCGAACATTAAAGACGCTTACACCTCCGTCCCCCTCCCCCCGCTTGGACGCTCAGACCACAACCTCGTCAAACTGCTCCCGCAATACACACCAAAGGTGCGAAGAGGACCTGCGCGGAAGCTGTCTGTGAAGCTGTGGACTGAAGAGGCCAATGAGAGTTTGAGGGACTGTTTCCAGACCACAGACTGGAACATGTTCAGCAGCTCTTATGGAGATGACATCAATGGCCTGACCCACTGCATCACGGACTACATCAACTTCTGCGTGGAGAGCACTGTGCCAACCCGGAGGGTGCGGTGCTTCTCCAACAACCACCCCTGGGTCACCCCTGAGCTCAAAGACCTCCTGAACCAGAAGAAGAGGGCTTTCATCTCAGGGGACAGAGAGGAGCAGAAGAGGGTCCAGCGGGAGCTTCAGTGGAGGATTCGTCGGGCCAAGAAGGATTACGGGAAGAAAATGGAGGAGCAGCTGGCCCAGAACAACGTGCGGGATGTGTGGAGAGGTCTGAAGAACATCTCAGGATTTGGTCAGAACACCAGAGGGACATCTGATGGAGATCAGCGCTGGACGGATGAACTAAACGTTTATTTCAACCGTTTTGATTGTCCCTCCATCCCCTCTGCCTCTTTCTCAGATCCCCCCTCTTCACACACCCCCAGGCCACTGGACACACCCCCCCTTCCCGGACCGACTGCACCCACCCCCCGCCCCCTACCACCCACGTCTCCAGCTCATTTCACACCGACTGTTCCCAGCACCAGCCCCCCTCTGCCCCCCACCCCCGGCAGTCCACCCCAGTCCCCCCCTTACTCCTCCGTCTACATCACACCGGATCAGGTGAGGAGAGAGCTGAGGCGGCTGAAACAGAGGAAATCTGCAGGACCAGATGGCATCTGCCCCAGGCTGCTGAGGACCTGCGCGGACCAGCTCTGTGAGGTTCTCTGCTACATCTACAACCTGAGCCTCAGCCTGGAGAAGGTCCCTGTCCTGTGGAAGACCTCCTGTGTGGTACCAGTTCCAAAAACAACACATGCCAGGGAACCGGCCCACTTCAGACCAGTCGCCTTGACCTCTCACCTCATGAAGACCATGGAGAGGCTGATCCTCAGCTACCTCCGCTCCGTGGTGAGCTCCACTCTGGACCCGCTGCAGTTTGCCTACAAGCCCAACATCGGAGTAGAGGACGCCGTCATCTACCTGCTGCAGCGGGCGCTCACCCACCTGGAGACTGCCGGGAGCGCTGTGAGAGTCATGTTCTTTGACTTCTCCAGCGCCTTCAACACCATCAGGCCGGCACTGCTGCGGGGGAAGCTGGAGGACGCCGGAGTGAACGGACATCTCGCCGCCTGGACCATCGACTACCTCACTGACCGGCCGCAGTATGTGAGGCTGCGCGGCTGTGAGTCAGAGGTGGTTGTCTGCAGCACTGGGGCCCCACAGGGAACTGTCCTTTCACCCTTCCTCTTCTCTATCTACACCTCGGACTTCACCTACAACACGGACACCTGCCATCTCCAGAAGTTCTCTGACGACTCGGCCCTTGTGGGCTGTGTGTCTGAGGGGAATGAGCTGGAGTACCGATCGGTCATCAGGGACTTTGTGGTCTGGTGTGAGCACAACCACCTGTGCCTTAACACCAGTAAGACCAAGGAGATGGTGATCGACTTCGGGAGAAGGACACTACTTCCCTCACCGGTGAACATCCAGGGACAGGACATAGAGACAGTGGACAGTTTTAAGTACCTGGGTGTTCACCTCAACAATAAACTGAACTGGTCCCACAACACTGACGCCCTGTACAAGAAGAGCCAAAGTCGCCTCCACCTTCTGAGGAGACTGAGTTCTTTTGGAGTGTGCAGGCCCCTGCTCAAGACTTTTTATGACTCTGTGGTGGCCTCTGCTCTCCTCTACGCTGTTGTCTGCTGGGCCCCGAGCAGCACAGAGCGGGACAGGAAAAGACTGAACAAACTAGTCAGGAGGGCCAGCTCTGTCCTGGGCTGTCTTCTGGAGTCTGTGGAGGAGGTGGGTGAGAGGAGGGTGCTGGCCAAACTCACATCCATCATGGCCGACACCTCTCACCCTCTGCACCGGACTGTAGAGGAACTGAGCAGCACCTTCAGCGGCCGACTGAGGCACCCTCAGTGCAAGAAGGAACGCTACCGCAGGTCCTTCATCCCCACTGCTGTCAGACTGTACAACTCCACTGTGTAACACATGCAATAACCTGTGCAATAACCTGTGCAATAGCCCGTGCAATAACCTGTAACCATGTCACCTCATCAGTAACCACCTCCACTGTCCTCAGATTATATATTTATATATTTGTATATTTGTATTCTTTTACATATATATATATTATATAAGAGATATGTTTTATTATATATTTACATTTCTTTCACTCCCTGTACATAAGAGCTACCTGATGTTGTAAATATGTTAATATTTATTGTGATTTTATTTTTTATTTACTTATTGTTCTGAGTGTTTGCACAATTTTTCACAACTTTTTGCACTATACTGTCCCCTGACTGTGAGCTTCTGTCACAAGTGAATTTCTCCTCTGTGAGATCAATAAAGTCTTATCTTATCTTATCTTATCTTATCTTATCTTATCTTATCTTAATATCGGTATTGGTCACAACAGCAAGAAAAATATCAAATAACGGTATCAGTGCAAAAAAAAAAAAGAAAAAAAGAAAAAATTCCATATCGGACCATCCCTAGTGTCTTCTATTGATACATCCCACTGGGGACGACTGCATGTATGTCTATGGCGGAATGTTCAGCAGTTACCATGGTGAAACAATGCACCCATTATCACACACAGCCTGTTCAGTTTTTAGTCTAAAAACTCACTAAATACCAAACCTTAACTCCCTAGCATCTTGTAAGTATACATCATGCTGGGGGGAACTGCATGTAAGTCTGCGGCGGAATGTTCAGCAGTTACCATGGTGATACAATGCACCCATTAGCAAACACAGCCAGGTAAGTTTTTCTTCCTCTTCTTTATTATTCTTTATGGTTTGATTGCGTTAAAACAAAGCTCAGCTCAAGTCTGTTTTGAGTAGCAAATCTTCACACAGGGCAGAGCCTCTAGTTAGCTTCACCCCTAGAGAATAATAACGACATCAGCCGCAAAGTATCAATAGATCCTGTCTTCTGTCAAACTCTGAAATCCCAGTAGTTCTGATTAGACCTTCCTCATTCAGAGAGGCAGAGTTTGGCTGAAGTGGGAGGCGTAATAATTCGGCTCAAGTCTGAATAATGCATTTTGTAATCAGAAGTGGAACATGAGTGCTGCCGGCCCATATTGTATATATAATTTGGAGAGATGGGATTTGCCTACAGCGCTCCCATAGTTCATCAGTTTTGGTGCAATGCTGCAGTGCCTTTGGGCTGCTTATGTTATATATGTTAGAAATACATTTAGACTATCGTTTGGAAAGCTAAGAAACAGCAGAGAAAAAGTACCCACATGATTTCATTCAAGGACCTGTATTACGCTGTATTCTGATCTATGTTAGAATATTGTTTCCTCATCACAAACATACCTGGAGTTGTGTTTTGTTTCATTCACACATGTTTAACGCACAAATCCTGTATATTTAGGCTGGATTCTTAAACTCCATACACCTTCACCAGAATAATTTGGATAATTTCAGCTGTGGAATTGACAATCCCAATTGAACAAAAGGTAAAAAGTAGCTGTTAACTACCGCTTCATGACATCACAAGGTGGAACAAAGCATTTTGAGCTTTGGAGATGTAGACAGACAAATAACAAAGGGTTACTCAATCAAGTGTGAATCAACATGTGAAGTCCAGGTATGATTTTAAGGAGCTAACAACATTATAACTTGACTAACAGCTCACTAGAGTCAGTTTTACATCCAGAACTCTGTCGCCGGCCTCCTCACTCGCACCTCCTCCCTTGAACACATCATCCCTGTCCTCAAAGCTCTCCACTGGCTCCCCGTCCCTCAGTGCATCCAATTCAAGCTCCTCACCACTGTGTACAAGTCCCTCCATAACCAGGCCCCCGCCCTTGCTGACGCCAACCTCCTGTCTCCCTCCACCCGGACTAAACACAAGACCCTGGAGGGGACGTGGCCTTCTGGAACTCCCTGCCCAAACACATCAGAGACTCATCTACATTCACTATCTTCAAAAACGCCCTGAAAACTCACCTATTCAAAACTGCCTTTAAATAACTGCATCTCCTGTTTATCTGTTTCTTTCATTTGTGTTTGTGTTTGTCTTGATCTATGTGAAGCATCTTTGAGTGTAATTTTTATGTAGGACCTTTGATAATTACAGATGTTTATTAGAAGTTTATTTATTATATACAATGAAGACAGTTAATTAAAAACAGCAGTAGTTAAAGTTCATTTTTTCTGACTGTATGCGGGTATGTGCACACACTGATTTGACGTTTGACTTTTGTTTAATTATCAGACTCTATTATCAGAAGTCAGTTCTTGCTCAACCATCAGGCTGGAACAGAGTGTTTTCTGTTTGAGAGATATGCAGGATTTGTGTGTTAAATATACTGTATGGATGAAACACAAAACAAACTGATGATTTTAACATAGATCAAAAAAATCACACAATACGGGCCCTTTAAGAGTAAAAGTATGCTGTCTGAAAACTACAATACAGAACAATTGTATAAGAAAGTTATTTAAGTAAACATACTTGAGTAAATACTACCCAATATAAGATCATATAAGATGTCCGCTCCACTGCTGCACCTGTCGTCCACCGGTATACAAATCCCACAAGGTGTTACGAATCTGTATCTTTTACGGTTGCGTCTTTGTATCAAATCTCCACTCGTGTTTCCACTTATAAACACGTTCTTATGAATATTTGGAGAACACCTGGATCCCCGCGCTTCATGTTTGTGTTCTGACAGCTGACTTGACAGAAAAAACTAATCACATCTCCGAGCTACATCTAGGACTCCCTCTGCCATGAATATTTATGCTACCTCCCGGACCAAAAGGTGCTCATTATACCCTGGTAGAAGCTGCCTGTATTCCCTCTGTGTAGCCCGTGGTCACATATGCACAGACTTAACCGCGTTCGAAATGTTTCTGACCGAAAAAGTGTGTTAGCGTAATCTGCCTCCAGTAGCAGAGCCATCCATCACTCGCTATGAGACGCAGTAACAACAAAAGCAGCGGCCATATTGATTCTGAATGTAGCTTTCACTGCGAAATGCTTTTAACTTAATGTTGTACTGATTTTTGGTGAAAGGGACTCGTGCACCCAGTGAAATCCAATCATAATACTGTTCTGTTTTATATAAAGGGGTATTGACAAGTAGATACAGAGAGATAACGTTATTTATGACTTGTTTATCAGACTGTGAGGCGAAGTCAGGTGACCAAGCGGCTGTGTTTTTCAGCATACAGTCGCCATTTTCTTTTCTCAGTGCCCTACATGCTTAGGGTTATCTTTTTTCTAGTATTTATATGATTTTCAGACACTATGTGGTATTACTCTTTTATTAATTGAGAAACACATAACATATTTAGATCAACATGTTACCCTTTATTGCTTTGACAATGCTATATATATTCATTGAAAATAATGTAATAACATGTTTAATAAGTTTCATTTTCGTTTTTGACAATCTGAGTCCCCACTCCCTTTGCGCTAGACGCTCTCTTCACTCCCCCTTCAGAGCTCTACCACAACACAATCAGCACGCATCCCGCTAATGAAACTACTGCACATCACAGCAGGTTTGTCAAGTTGCACTGTATTATTTTGCATCATGTTTTTGTATATTTATGGAGAATTGTCGTGTGGGGGCATGGGTGACATAGGCTTGTGGGCGGAGCATTGGACAGTAGGGTTTGAATAGGACCCGGGATAGATCTCTAGATTAAAAAGCAACTTATGCATTATACCCCTTCTTCCCCTTCTATAACAATGATTCTGATACTGGCCAAGGTGCTAATCATCTTAAAAAAAAACTGTTTCTGTGTTCTCAACTGGAAAAAAAGGCACCCTCTCCAGGTGGGTGGAGGGTCTCACTTTGAGGCGTTTAAATATCTTGGGGTCTTGTTCATACTGAGAGAATGAACAAGTCCCCAAAATACTCTCTTCTTTTGACTCTTGGCGAGGGCGGACACATTTTTCTCTCCTCTCCTGCCCCTTGTTGTCCCTGCTTTTCTTCTTTGTCTCGTCTGGTCTAGTGTTTTATACGTTTAAGAGACTCTCTCCGCTCTCCTCTTCCAAACCTAAATTAACTATGGATTTGACAAATTGGTCTCTCAACGCAACTGACACCATCTTTTCAACACGGAATGCAGGTTCAGGGGAACCCGCTTGCCCTCCCGGGATGTTCACAGCAGCATACACGATGGACGGTTGGGATAAGTGGCGCTCTGTGTGTCTGGCAGCTCTTTCCGTGGAGAACATAGAAGATATTTACCTACTCGGAATCATGATTACAGGACTTTTGCTGATTGTATTAGGCACGGCCCTGACTTTTCAGAAAATTTGGATTACTGAGGCAGGGGGGCAAAGCTGGGAGCACTCAGATTGTGACCATAAGCCGTGTTATGGAGGGATCTTCGTACCACATTTTGGAAAACATCATGGAAAAGTTTGCAGTCATTGACCATGGGTTGGATGGAACTGTAGCTCTAAATCGCAATATTGAAAACATCTCGAAGAGACCGGAAGCATTGTGAAGAGGAACTGGCAGACCTTGAGACCAATAATGGACAAAGAGAGTAGTTGTGGAAATTGGAATGCAGCTGCATCCCCCCCCCGCTTGCCTACATTGGGTCAACTCCACACCCCTCTCCTCCCCGGTTGCAAGTCTAGTCGTAATGTTTGTGTGTGTGTACTGGTCCAGTATTATGCCCCGACAGGAGCATAGTCTGGGGGTTGTTCTCTTTTTTTTTTTTCCTCCCCCTATCCTTATGTTATGCTGCGTTGTTTCTTTCTATTTGCTACCTGTCTTCCGGTCCAGTCCTTTGTATGTCTAGTACATGTGAAGAAATTGACAAATAAAGGCCATTCATTCAAGGATGGAATGTGAGATTGACAGTTGGATCGCTGCAGTGTCTACAGTGATGCGGTTGCTGTATCAGACTGTTGTGGTAAAGAAGGAGCTGAGTTGAAAGGCAAAGCTCTTGATTTACCGGACAATCTACATTCCTACTCCCACCTATAGTCCCTGGTTTAGACCTGGTTCAGTCCTGGTTTAGTCAGGCTTTAGATCTCTGTTCCTACTGTCACCTATGTTCATGAGCCTTGTGTAATGACCAAAAGGGACAAGACTGTGGATACAAGGGGTTGCAATGAGATGCCACCCCTATAGGATGAGGATCTGAACCTAAGCAGTGTTTTCTTATTGGACTTGTGCTAGTCACAGTTTGTCCATAACAAACACCATGTTCGAGCACAAGGGTGTCCATCAGTGCATGTGGCACTAGGACAACCTAAGCCGGAGGTCGATGATCGACTTTATTTTCATGTCAATTGACCTTTGGCCGTGTGTCTTGGACACTCGGGTGAAGAGAGGGGCAAAGCTGTCAACCAATCACCACCTGGAGGTGAGTGGGATCCTCTGGCAGAGGAGGAAGCCGGAAAGACCTGGCACCCCCAAGCGTATCATGAGGGTCTGTTGGGAACATCTGTCAGAGCCCTCTGTCAGGGGGACCTTCAAGTCACACCTCCAGGAGAGTTTCTCCCAGATCCCAGGGGAGGATGGGGACATAGAGTCCGAGTGGACCATATTCTCCACCTCCACTGTCAATGTGACTGCTCGTAGCTGTGGTTGCAAGGTCTGTGATGCTTGTCATGGATGGCAATCACCAAACCTGGAGGTGGATGCCAAATGTAAGGGAGGATATCAAGCTGAAGAAGGTGGCAAGCCAAATGCAGCTCGTGTGGTCGCAGAAGCAAAAACTCTGACTCAAACTCTCGCTCAAAAAGTGAAATATTTAAACTCATGTCTCTTACATTTAAATATTTCATGTTTCCTTTTCAACATAAAAGGTGCCATAGCATTTAGGGTCCCTTCATGTTTGATGTCCATTGTGTTGACTTGTCATGCATACAGCACATTTGTAGTGCAGGGTTAGTACGTGTGCACATTTGTGGTGCATGGTTAGTATGTGTGGACCTTTGTAGTGCATGTTTAGTATATGTGCACATTTGCAGTACATGTTGAGCATGTGTGCTCCAAAGTGCGTCCCGTGATCAGAATCCATTGTCCTTGCTATAACACATCTCCTCTGATACTGCTCTTCTATTAGCACCCATCATGTGATGACAAGAGTGCTGTGTGTTATCTGCTCAGAGGGTGCAAGGAGACTGGTGCATTGATAAACATGAGATGTGTGCTTCAGCAGGAGAGACACGTTTAAAGCAGAGGACGATAAGACAGGACACAGTGTTAGAATGACACATGGACAGTGTTAGAATGACACATGGACACAGATGGGACTCACTGCTTTAGAGCTGAATACATGTAATCGTGTGTTGGGCATCGTGACAGAGGAGACGTGGGCTACATGGAATTTAAAGTGCATATGACAGATTAGGCATCCATTCCACTAAAACATAGCTAATATTGAAGATTTGGCCAGAAATCTCACCTAGTTTCTAGTTTGACAATTTTGATTTATATTTTTACTTCCTGGTTGAACATGGGCAGACATGTTGATGATGTAGACCAGGGGTGGGCAATTTTTTTTTTTTTTTTTTTATTATATTATGGGGGCCACATGAGAAACAGAAAATATTGTGGAGTGCCGGGCCAAAATGCTTAACTCAATTCTGCATAATATTAATTGTATTTCTTTATAAAAAAAAGCAGTAAATAGCATTGTTTTGACCCGCTGGTAAGACTGGTAAGAGTGTATGTTATGACTAAGCAATGAAAAAGTGAGGTTACTTTACAAAAAATGTCGTACAAAAAAAAAAAAATGTGTGTTGCTTGAGCGTAAGGGCATTTTTTTTATGATGAAAGGTATAGGTGGTATTCCTTTTTATAACCCTGTATTTGTCACCCATTTTTTCAAAAACATTGAATTTAATAAAAAAAAATATTGGAGCATATCGGAGGGCGTCAGACATGTTTGAATTGTTTTTATTCTGTATTTGTTTTCAAGGCCTTACATTTAGACCTATATATTTTCATTGTCACAAAAATCACATTTTAAATATTCAGCACAAATATTTACAAGCCCTCAAAATTGCAAAAGTGTACAATTTGCAATGAAAAAAGTTGCAGCAAAAATCCAAGATGCAAAGACATAAGTAATGGATCATGTCTGATTCTGAAGGACAGAGGCAGACTGTTTCCTATTGGCCTTTCTCGTCTGTGGGCGAGGTTTATAATTCAGGAATCAAAGAGATGAGTGTTTTGATTAGGATCATTCTGGTTCCCTTCAGCATTTTCTGGTTGTTACTAAGTTAAATCGACTCCCTAAGGATCGATTGCTTAAGCCTTGGCATCTTGGATCTTTGCTGCTGAAATTTTTCACTCCAAATTTTACACTTTGAAAGGTCGTTTTTTAAAACACATGTATGTGTATAGGTCTAAAGAAAATCTATAGGCCTACTTAAAAGTAAAAAAATTAAAAAAAATTAAAAAATAAAAAATCTGAGAAATTTAGCAACATTTAACATTAAAAATCAGTTTAAACAAATGATATTCCATACTCAATGAGTACTGATTTATCTTTTCAGTTCAGTTGAATTATTTTTCTACTTATTCACAAAATTTGGACTAACCAGGACTCAAGACGTCATCTAATACGCACAACAGGTAAAAAGAAGCAATCTTGCAGACTGATTATGGTATTTAATTAGGTATTAATTCATCTCTGCAGCTCTTTTCATAATCATCTTATATTCTTAATGTTGTGCATATTGGAAATCTTTTTGGCAAATATAATGTTCAAAGTTTCACCAAGGCTGTGAAAACCTAGCACATTTTGTTCTCTTGTTAGTCTGTCTGAAAAGTTTTATTTTTCATTAAACCCACAGACCTGTCTGACCTTTACAGTTCTATGCCTTTAAGTTATGCCTCACTCACGACATGTGCTCCAACAAACCTGTGGCACTGCTCTGAACAAAATGACAAGCGCACTTTCTTTATAATTACCTTCAAATCGGGAGCGTTGGAGGATGTGTGAGCTGTCAGCACAGACTGCATAAAGAATCAGCTCCAGTCAAATGAAGCTCATCGAGGCTCGCAGTTATAAGGCTGAATTTGTAGACGAATTCCATTTTAGGAATAGGAATTGATTTATGGACAAAATAGTGAAATAAAAACACCACCACCTTTAAGAATGCATGCTTTTTAAGGTATTTTAGTGAAAAATAAAATAAATGCATTTATTTTGGTGAGAGGTTGGCCTGAAATTTTACATAGTGGGGCTCTAAATATGTTTACTTAAACTTGTGCTTTGAGTCCTCATTTTGCATATTTGACCTTTGAATTATAGCCCAACCGTCGCACATGTAATTGATAAACAAGAGAGGAGCCGGCAGAGGAAAGTCTGTGCAGTCTGCAGCAGGTTTGATTTTTACTCTTTTGAAGAAGCACTTTGAGGCAGACTCCTTCAGATCAGCTCAGGGCGCTCTCTGAATACAGATACAGCTCTGCACAACACAGCCACAGCTCTGTGAAGACCAGTATGATGATCTAAACTAGACTAGGGTCTCAGAATCAGGAGAAATTAGGACCGGTGCCATTAAGAATAAACCACAGAGATTCCAAAGTCCTCAAAATGATGCATATAACAGGAAGTGTAAACCATGAAAACTGAGGGGGGCTTTTGAAAGTCTAAATATGAATGTTAACGTAATCAGCAACAGCATTGTCTAACATAATCTTAAAGCATTCCTTCTAGAAAATGTACTCAGAAAAAAAAAAAAATAAATAAATAAATAACTGGTCCAACGACAGAGTAGCTGGGCGCTCCCTTAGAGATAGGGTGAGGAGCTCAGTCACTCAGGAGGAGCTCGGAGTAGAGCTGCTGTTCCTCCGCATGGACAGGAGCAGTTGAGGGGAGGGCATCTGTACTGGATGCCTGTTGGACGTCTCCCTGGAGAAGTGTGCATGTCCAACTGGGAGGAGGCCCCAGGGAAGACCCAGGACACACTGGAGGGACTATGTCTCTGTGCTGGCCTGGGGAATGCCTCAGGACCCACCGTAAGAGCTGGAGTGTGTGTGGATGCCTCCACGACCCGACCCTGGATAAAACAGAAGAAAACTGAAGACTGTATCTTTGTGGAGGTATCATGTCACCTGCATGTTTCTGTGAAAATACAAAGTTAAAACCGGAGCATTCCTGATGGAGTTTTGTGCCATACTATGGAATATTAAAGAGAAAGGAACAACATTTCCATGGAAACAAGCAGGAGGAGGCCCTCCCCCAGGGTAAGGATGCATGTTTTTTATGATTTCCAGTGCAATAAACACAAGAAAAATCATGCTTTTATTTCAGTCTATTTCATGACTAAAAAGTGACTGTGGCTTTAACATAAAATGTTTGTGATGTGAAACAATGATATACCATTTTTTAAAATAATGAATAACAATAAAAAAAACTACAATATAGGCTTGAATCTTCAATTGTCATTTTTTATTGAGGGCTATAAAGAGAGATGGAGAGAAAGAAGAAGAAGAGGGAAAGAGGCTTATTGGCTGTATTTCACATTTAAACCTCCCGTTGAGAATCACAATGAAATGGTTTCTAATATTCCTTATATTAGCGTAACCCAGACTTTTTGTTTTTTATAGTTCTACGTAGAGCTTTCAACAGTCAAATAATACCGCCATTTTAATACACTTTTACACATCCCATTGTATTCATTACACTCATTGTTCTGGCACCAGTTTTAATAAGAAAACAAATATGTCTGTTAAAGCTTCTCTTAGGACCCTTTAATTGCAGCTAACTCCCAGAATGTCCATTTTAAAGACAAATAAAAAAAAAAAGTAGTTGGATAATTCATTAGTATTTCACATTTCACGTTTTTTGCAATGTGTCATCATGGTAAGTCCTGAACATTCCATCATACAGATACATGCAGAACACGCCCATAGAGATAAAGCTGTACGTTGGATTGTCATTTCCAATGCGATGTAAATAAAGCTAGAGGAATAATCACCATGGTAACCTATAGGCTAATAACAGACATGCAGTTCCTGTTATATGCTACTCATGCAAACTAAAAAGAACCACATTTTTTATTGCAAATTTCTACTTACTTTCTTACATTCTGACTTTTTGTGAATCCATTTCAAACAGGGACTTCAAAATGACCACAATTTGAGGAATTACATGTCTAGCTTTGTTTTTAAATTATTTCTTATTCAAATTTTGTTCTTTTTACAATCACAAGATGGCTGCTGCAATTTCCATGGCATTGAAACTGTAATAAGTAATAATAATGGATCAGTTTTACACAGCACATTTTGGACAATCAGAGATGCTTTGCAGTGCATTACTCATTCACTCCACACTCAGTGATGGTAAGTCACAGCTGCCCTGGGACAGAGTGACAGAAACAAGGCTGCCAATCTGCGCCATCACTGTACACAAGTATAAAAGTACAACTGTATCCCTTATTACTCTAGTTTTATTTATACTTTATTATTATTATTATTATTATTATTATTATTATTATTATTATTATTAGTAGTAGTAGTAGTAGTAGTAGTAGTATTATTAGTATTATTATTCCTTAGGGTGACTTCCTGGTGTCTTGTGTGGACCCTGATGCACTTCCAGGTCAAAGTTGAGGTTTGTTGACCCTGAGCTGCATCACTGTGTTAAATGTGTCTGCAGTTCTGACCTGAACCACCTGATCCCCCACAAAAGAGACAGAGACAGACTGTAGACTTCACTACCATCCCTCACACATACAGACACCTGCATCAGACGCCCCAATGAGAAAGACGAGCCAACAAGCAGCTCTTATGTACTGTTTAAGTATTGGGTCATCTGTTAGGAAGGAACACTTTATTTTTTATAGACCATTGAAGACATGCATTTTCTAGAAAGCCCCAAATATGACTTGATCTTACTGGTTGAGCTAGAAAGAAAGAAAGTGAGAATTAAATCCCACCATGACATTCTTTTATAGGTTCTTGAAAAGAATTAGTACAGCAAAAAATGTCACTCGCCATTTGTCTGCAGTTGTATTTTAGTACTGATATTGTAGTGTTTTAATAATTTCTGACTTTCATGTTTTAAATAATACTATTTTTAATCCTTTTTGTCATCATCCCTGACTGTGCATGAGGACTACTTCTATTTCTTTTTCAGTGAAGAAGCTGTTTCTCAAATTCAACAACCAATCACAATTTTAAAGCAGACTTATTCTGCAAAATGGACTTTTCAGAGATTTAACCATGTTACAGTTGTTTCTTCTCACCATTTACTCACCCGTAGTTGTATTTGGAATGATTCATGCATGTTTGAGTAATCGTTAATCACTTGTTTTCAAGACGCAATTTTGTGATTAACCCCCGTTTTCACCACCACCGGTACACACTCACTGCTCTGTTCTTGCATCTTTCTCCAGTTTTATTTTCATATGCAGTGATACGTGTAGGATTGGGCAGTCATTGCACCAAAATGACTACGCAATGCTTCCGCAGCTGTCCATTGGAACGCTGACTCTTTGTTGTGACATTTACGGCGACGTCAGCTCCCATTGGGCACCACAGTTTTCTAACGTGGAAGTCAGCGCACTTGTTTCTTTTATTAACTCGTTTTAGATGAATATTGCAGTTTAACAAATGCAAATTATAGAGATCCACAGATATCGTAGATTATAACTATAGAGTAGACACAAGCACAATGTGTTCTTTGAAAAGTTACCTGAAGGTCAGCGTGACAGTAACAGTGTTGAAATAATGCATGGACAGTCAGGTTTTGTGTGTGTGAGTTTTCTTTGTTTTCTCCAGCCATGAGAATTTCAGTAAAAAAAGTCTTGCAGAATACCCGAGGCGCAAAGTGATGCTGAACATGAAGGTACGCCCCATCGTTCACAGCTGCTAATGTGATTTCGTTTGTCCTTTTGTACATTTGAATAGATGGCAAACACACACATAAGTTCACACATCTTTTTATTTACTTTTTACTTTTCTGGCCCGAAGGCTTTATTGAACAGGAGAGCTGGAGTGTGAAATGGGGAGAGAGAGGGTAGAGACATTAAGCAAATAGTCATAGCCTGGAGGTAAACCCACAAACCAAGGCAGTAACAACTTAACCTTAAAGCAGACCTATTGTGCTTTTGTCTGCTATATAGTTATAACGAATGACATCTGTGGACCATTTTGTTATAATTTATACATTTAAATCTCAATATTCATCTAAAA
Organism: Taenioides sp. WSHXM2023; assembly: GCA_029959045.1. Classification (NCBI taxonomy): domain Eukaryota; kingdom Metazoa; phylum Chordata; class Actinopteri; order Gobiiformes; family Gobiidae; genus Taenioides; species Taenioides sp. WSHXM2023. The sequence continues at coordinate 5,718,666 of CM057092.1, forward strand.
CGACTTAATAAAAGAAACAATTTCGCTGAGTTTCGCGTTAGAAAACTGAGGTGCCCAATGGGAGCTAACGTTGCCATTACCGTCATCACAACTAAGGTGTGAACCTGTAGCTGCAAATCACGCTAGCAAGCAGCTTTTTTTTTTTATTTATTTTGTTTTTCATTAGTACCTAAAATAATATGTGACATTATCAAATTATATCATTGATTAAGAAAATAAAATTGGATTAAATTTTCTCAGACATGCACGAATCACTCCAAACACAACTTCAGGTGAGTAAATGTTGAAGGGAAATAACTATAACATGGTCAAAAGCTCAGAAAAGTCAATTTTGCAGAATAGGTCTGATTTAAACCACTACACCACCAGTAAACACAAACTTAGACTATATATTATTGTACCCAAACTAATTGAATAGTAGCATTTGTAAATGAGCAGAGCACATATGCAGGGACTTTTCATTGGAGTCTCTCAGTCTCTCCAGTCTCTTCCGTGCTGTGTGCATGTGGAGCCAGGGGCCAGTCAGCTGTGGCCTGTTTTATAATGACCTACTTTACAACCAGGACAGGACTCTAAAAACCTGCAGATACACGCTGTTACATTTAAGCACAAATCTGACTTTGTCTTCCATTTTTCACTGTGGAGATGATGTGTTGTTGACTCCCGAGCTGTAGAATGTTGTGTATATATGTTGAGGGGCAGAATAAGGAAATTGCTGCAGTCACCTTTAACTTAACACAGCATTAAGGTCATTTCCCAACCTTTTATTAGTGGATACTACTGGGGAGGCAGTAGCTGAGTTAGATAGAGTGTTTGTCCACTGATCTCAAGGTTGATGGTCACCCACAGGTTCACGGTGTGATTCTGTCTCCCGCAGATGCTGTTGTTGTGTCCTTGGGCAAGACACTTAATCCTCCTTGCCCCCAGTGTCTGTGTATGTTGGTGTATGAATGTGTGTGCAAATGGGTGAGAGGAGGGTGGGTGGAGAAGCGCTATGTAAAAATGTGACCATGCCATAGAAGGTCTTATACGGAAAATACAACTTTTTTCTGGTTAATAAAGATGTAATGTTGGTAAGGTCGTACAGCTAGGAACTCATTATCATATATAATATAAACTATAGATGGAATTTGGCTGGTGGTCGGGTGGTCAGCTGTGGTTACAGTAGTTGCTTACCACCAGTGTGGAGTGAATAAATAAGGCAATGTAAAGGGTCTTCGAGTGCCAAAAAAAGGCTATAATCTGATCCATTATTATTATTAAACCACCTCACAATCTGGAGAAATGTCCCATTGTGTTGCCTGACAAGTTGACCCATGTATTAGCAAAGAAACATGGGTGAAATATACATTTATTAAAGGTCCAATATTATGCAAAATGGACTCTATTAAAATGTCATCAAAAACAGACCTGGAGTTGTGTTTTGTTTCATTCACACATCCTGCATCCTGCATTATTATCAGACTACATCTCCAAACCTCAAAGTGCTCTGCTGCACCTTCATGTGATGTCATGAAGTGGTAGTTTTCAAGTTAACAGCTACCTTTTACCTTTTGTTGACAATTCCAGAGATGAAATGGTCAAAATGATTCTAGTGAAATTGTATGGAGTTTAAAAACACAGTGAAGCACTTCCTTTATTGAACAGAGTGTTTTGTATTTGAGAGAAGAACCCCTAAATCTGCAGGGTTTTTGTGTTAAACATGTGTGAATGAAACAAAACACAACTCCAGGTGTGTTTGTGATGAGGAAACTACATTATAACACAGAAAATTGCTTAAGATGGGCCCTTTAATATTAAGTTAAGCCATACTTATACTGTTTTAGTCTCATATAGAGGTTTCCCTGATGCTCAGATTCACTTTACAATACAATTTTATGCATTATGTATTCACTCTGTACTTAGTGGTTGTAAGCTACTGCCTCAGCTGCTCCTCATTTTGGTCTTAAAATATTCGTATTAGCCCACTCAACATGATCCTGGTGTTTTTATTTCACTATTTGTCCATAAATCAATTCCTATTCCTGATATGGAACTCAGCTCCAAATTACAGATGGGAAAATCAACAATAATATCATTTATCATGCTACAAAGGGTAGACAATAATCGTTTGTGGAACATTGAATATAATTGTGATAATCGCCAACAAAAATATTTCATCAAATTTTATCAGCAGGATGTGCAATAAAAAGCTACTTCTCCATGATGTTTTCTTCTAGAACATTGTTGTTTTCACTTATAACAAAGTACATTTCTATAACAGTTGTTTAAATATGGAACCTATTCGTATTATATATTACAATTATAATCCTTCATATCCATAACATTTTAAAACTAGCATCAACTTTTATAATTTTAGTAGAGCTGTCAATTGATTAAAAATTTTTATCGCGATTAATCTCATGAATGTCATAGTTAACTTGCAATGGGGTACTGTCGGCAAAACATCCGCTAGGGGCGCTGCGAGCATAGCGACCGGAAGTGAGCTTCGTGTCCCTCCATTACCATTTACTTCAATGAGAAATACTTCACGGGAAAATGGCTTCAAAATATGGGTCGTGGACATTAGTTTTATTAAAGGAGGAGTTGAAGAGAAGGGGAAAGTTGGTGTCCGGCTGAAAATGCCAACTTATTGAAAGGCATGCTTATCTTTGTGTATATTTAATACTGTATACTTGTTTGCTTCTAGTACACGGGTACACACTTTGCAGACTCGAAGCACTGGACCAAATGGGTATTACAGAGGCCGGTGATGAAACTGCAAGAGAATATTGGATGACACTACCAGATTTTACGACTTCCAAGATCCCGAAAATGCCAATGAGCCGTATTACATCATACCTTGAAAGAATTATTATTAGACATATTATTAGACATATTATTAGACATATTATTAGAAATGATTAGTATATGTTGAATTTAATGAAGCGTGACTGAAATTGTCTGTACAAAATCAATGGCGCATCTGTACACTTCCGGTCTCTACGCTCGGAGCGCCTCTAGCGGTATAAATTTCCTAGCCAGAACCCCATTAATTGCAAATTAATTTCACATTTTTGTCCCTTGAATCATCATTTTAATTCTCTTATCAACATGAAAAGTGGACAGGTGCTGCTTTGTGCAAATGTTTTTTTTTTTTTTTTTTATTGCAAACCATAACAATTGTCAGTGAGACACTTTGTGTTGGATGTTCCACTCTCATGTTCCACTGTCATGAAGTGCTCTGCATCAGTGTGAGTGAAGTGCCTCTCTTCTGTCTTCATACCAGTCAAAGCGACTGTGTATGGTTCTATGTTCCGCACTCACACCTGCACAACCGAACCGGGCCACAGGGGGATGACGTCATCATACAGCGCTGTTTGTTTACATGTCACGCAGCAGAGCTAACGCTGTAGCCGAGAATATAACTTCAGTGGCAGAAATATCTCTTAAAGTGAGACAGATATGAGTCCTGCTGTATTACGCGCTCCTCCGTGAGTTTATGGACATAAAAACAGTGCGGAGGAGTGAGGACAGACGGAGACGAGGCTGCAAAACTTCTGTCGCTGTCCACAGTCATTATTAAAGGTAAACGCGGATTCGCCGTATGTTTAGGAGCAGACTTTATTAACTGTTTTCCTCATATGAGTAACATCAGCGCACCTGACAGGGTTTGTATAGTGAAGTCGTGCGCGTGTGCGTACATGAGCAACCACCTCCTCCAACCGGGACTTCTCAGTTTCGTACAAATTGTTTTGCTTCCAGTTTACAGCTGGATCCTGTAGTTTTGTAGTTTGGCCACAGCTTATGAAAAAAAAGTTCACTACAAAGAGCGTTAATCTCGCGATAAAAAAATGTATGCCATTAAAATTGTTCTGTGTTACCAATCTGTGATCGTAACAGAGAGGAAAATCAAATGCAGAATATACCACCATGTGACCCGGCCAGCTCTACTTCACATTGCCTAAGAAGGTTTCTTCTTGAGTAATCCCGAGTTTATTTTCTGTATATCTTCCCTGTACAGTATGCTGAAACATCTGTAGGTGTGGTGTCATGCCAGCAGAGCCTCTCCTCTCACACAGGGATTAAAGATGGAGGATAACACACTGGCCTTTGTTTGACTTTACAACAGTCACGCTCTTAGCTCTGTCACTACAGCAAACTATAGATAATCTCACCATGATAATCTTAAATGTAGAAACCTCACCTGATTTGCACGGAATAATGGAATTCGCTATGAGCTTCAGGATCTGATTTTTCATCATTTTGAAACCCGTGGATTGCAGCTACATTTGGTGGACATTTTTAGCATTTTGCTGGAAGTATTATGTAACAGAATAGAAGAATTTGCATTTGTCACTTTTGTTTTTTCAAAGTTTGCACTGAAAAGTTAGTGAATTAAAGGTGCACTTTGTAAAATTTCTAGTTAGGGATTTCTAGTGATGCTTACCTCCATGGACGTATTATTGCTTTTCCTGGAATTCCACAGTATGGCATTAAACGTATCCACATTTATTCCAATGTGGGTGCATTTATTTTACAAAAAATACCTTTCTTAAGAACACAAATACACACACACACAAATGCTTGCCTCCATGGAAATTGATTATTTTAATGCCATACTGTGGAATCTTCTAGCCCATTTCGTTTTCAACACCATCCAGCTGTACAAAAAGTCCAGACTCCACCAATTTGGACTAAACACCACACTGCGCAGTTGGATTGTGGACTTTTTAACAAACCGCACACAGACTGTCAAAGTGGACAAACACACCTCCTCCTCCACATTTTTTTTATCAACACTGGGATCCCTCAAGGGTATGTGCTGAGGCCCCTGCTCTACACTCCATGGACAATAATCACACACTTCAATACAATAACACTGAACTGGACCTTGTGTTGTTGCATAATGAAATTAAACTCCACAGAACTGACCGTATGTCCCCGCGATGTACTTTACCCCTGATGCCCTTTATGCTGCTGCTAAAGGCTCATTTATGCTCCACGTTCAGGGCAAATACAGATACGCATAGACGCTTTTGCCCGTCCTCTGTTTTGTTCTGTTTGTGTTTTGGTCCATCTCCTCAGAACATGTGGAATTTTAGCACTGGAGCAGTACATGCACTGACCACTGGGGGCAGTATGAACACAGCTCAACAGTGGAAGCTAAACGTTTTGAAAAGTGACTGCAAAACAAATAAATTCTTCTCTCACCTCATTCTTTCTTTTCTGACAGATGTGATCTAGAAACTGCCGTAGGGGCCTCTGTATTTGTTGATTTGCTGCTCTATTTCGTCCAATTTGGTCAAGTCTCAGAGTGTCTTTTTCCACTATACATCAAAACTATGTAGTGTTTGATGCTCTAAACATCATTTAGTTGTTGTCTATGACAATGACAATAAAATCTTGAATCTTGAATTACATTTCCATAGGGACCAGAAGCTGGCAGCCCCTCCACTAGAAAAGTTTCATATTATCCCTTTAACTTCCACAATTCCAACCATAAACTGTACATATAAATGGACATAGCTAACCCGCTGGCCACTGCGTTCCAAATAGGAAGTGAACATGGGCACGCATCTGGATCCATCGTCTGTGGCTTCAATTGACTTTACATTGACAACCCCTCTTTCAGTAAGTGCTGCAGTGAGCCTTGTTGTTTTTTGTTTTAAAATGTTCATATTAACCTGTTCTAGACAACCCTGTGTTTTTTATTTCGCTATTTTGCCCGTAAATCAATTCCTGTTCCTAATATGGAACTCGGCTCCAAATTTGCCTCATATCTGCAAGCCTCAGTGATCTTAATTTGATTCATTCTGGAGTGACGTCATACTTCTGTATGCAGTCTATGATTCCAACCCAATAAACATACATTGTTTACAGAATAATTTATTGCTTTTTCTTGTCAAACCTTTTTAAAAAGCTATTCTCCTGCTCCATTTGCGAAACATTTATGCTTTTATTACACAACGTCTCGCATAATTGCCAATACACCACTCGTTTTCTGCCTAAATTTTAACCATAATCCTTAATGCTTTGTGTTTTTTACATAATCGATCCTCCTCCTGTCTCTTCTGGTCTTTTTGTCACTCTGCTCTCCACACCGCCACAGCTGGGGAGAAAGCAGGCTCGCACGGCAACAACAATTTATGAAAAATTAAAGAGTGCAGATGCTAAAAATAGCGCGCGCTCCTGGTGAGATTGCCAGATTGCCGGTTTTACATGTCAGTGTCTGAGTAGTTCTGTCCCGGGATCGTCGCCGTTAACACAAGAGATCGTCAGCGGTGTATAAGAGGTGACGCCCCTCGCATGTCACCTCGCAAGACTTGCTGTTTTCATCCAGGACAATATGTGGCTCCAGTTTTCGATTTATTCTGCTCCAGCGACTTACCAGAGAAAAAGGAAAAACAGACTGTACAGAGCGGAGGATAGAGGGAAGGGGACAGTGACCAAGCCAAGTTTAATGAGATGCAAAGGTGATGTTTTAGAGACAGAATGTTGGTAATAATTAAAAATGTAATGTAATTTTATGTAATTTAACAGGGCTATATTACGCACTTTTCTGATCTATGTTCTAATGTTGTTTCCTCATCACAAACAGACCTGGAGTTGTGTTTTGTTTCATGCACATGTTTAACACACAAACCCTGCAGATTTAGGAGGTACTGTCCAAAACTGAAAACTGTTCCACCTTGTGATGTAATGTGGTGGCACAGGAAGTGCTCCACTGTGTTTTTAAACTCCATACACCTTCACTAGAATCATTTAGATGATTTCAGCCCTGGATTTTTTTATTTCTACTGAGCAAAAGGAAAAATGTAGCTGTTAATGTGAAAACTACTACTAGATGACATCACAAGGTAGAACAGAGCATTTTGAGCCTTGGAGATGTAGACAGACTAATAATGCAGGATTACTCAAACAACTGTGAACGAAACAAAACACTTCAGCCATGTTTTTGAGGAGGTAACAACATTATCACAAGAGTCAATTTTGCGTACTATAGGACCTTTAATGGAGCTGAATGTAATTTAATTTAATTTTATTTTATTTCTTGAATGGAAACTTGACTGTAATTGATAACAAAAGCATTTCAGTAATTCAGTTGTTTATGTATTTATGCCACTTCACCAAACACAGGTATATATTGGCCACTACTTTTTTGCCTTCCACACAACCAACAATGCTAACCACTCTACCACTATGGAATCAAGCAAGTGACGCAGTTACATGTGTTGCTTTAAAGTTCCTGTTTTACACAGATTTTCTCTTGTGAGCTTCAAGTCATGTTATAATGTTGTTACCTCCTCAAAAACATGCCTGGAGTTGTGTTTTCCAAAGCTCAAAATGCTCTCTTCCACCTTGTAATGTCATTTCGTGGTCATTTTCAAGTTAACAGCTACTTTTACTTTTAGTTCAGTAGAGATTTGCAGTTCCAGGGCTGAAATGATCCAAATTATTGTAGTGAAAGTGTGTGGAGTTTAAAAACACCATGGAGTACTTCCTATATTACTACAAGACACAGTGTTTTCAGTTTGAGAGAAGAATTCAGCCTAAATATGCAGGATTTGTGCGTTAAACATGTGTGAATGAACACAACTCCAGGTCTGTTTGTGATGAGGAAACAACATTAGAACATACTGTAGATCGGAAAAGTGCGCAACATGGGCCCTTTAAGTTATTTGAGTAAATCATCATTTCAGTGTTTGACTTGAATCTCATTTGCCAACACTGTTATGCAGGTAAAAACATGTTGAAGCTTACATCAGAGCTACAGTTTGAAAATGTACTCTTGGTCCATCTGTCTGATATTGGAGCTGTTATTTTCAGTGACCTTCTTTTTTGCTGTTTATTCAAATCAAATGCATTTCCTGTCTGATATTCTAAACTGTATTTTCTGTCCCGCATTTATTTTTCCCCCCATTAATGGATTGTGCTGCGTCTGCATCAAATCAATCCTTTCCTCTGACACACACACACACACACCCACACACGCACGCAGACACGCACACACACACACACACACCCACGCACACACACATGCACGCAAGTTGAGTTTTCATGCACCTTGGGGACATTACATGGACTTACATGCATTTCCTGGACACTGATTCTAACTTTACAGATCCTATATTATGCGAAATTGACTTTTGTGAGATTTAAGCCTATTTTTACCTCCTCAAAAACATACCTGGAGTCTGTTTTGTTTAATTTACACCTGCGACATTTTATTATTAGTCTGCCATTTCATTTCATTTAACATCTACCTTTTACCTTCAGTACAGTAGACATTCTGAGAATAAAAATATCCAAATTATTCTAGTGAAGGTGTATGGAGTTTAAAAGTGGAGTGGAGCACATGACATCACAAGGTGGAACAGAATGGTTTCTGTTTGGGAAAATACCTCAGCAGCAGTGTCCTCAACAGACACTCTCTTTAAAAGCATGTGTTCTTACTGTGAGCCTTGTTGCCTCTTCACAGATCTGATATGTAACTTGGGCTGGAGGCATGTTTATGATATGATAAGTTAAAGTCCATACTGGGGAACACATCAGGTGAAGAAACAGCATCTCTATGGGCAACAGCAGGTGGCAGACCCTTCACCAGAAAGTTACATAGTGCAGCTTTAAGTTGTTTACACTGTGAGTTTAGGCTACGTCCCATTACTCTGTCTTACCCCTACCCCTTCCCTTTTATCTACGTCTTTGTCTTGAATGGGAAATGGGACATCACTCGATTACTGTTTGCTTCTGTTAAACAAATTGACTTCACACTGATTTCACCTAAAAAGTGCCATGTCAAGGATTATCGGGCACCTCAGCTCGACAAAAAAACTAGCTTGTTTATACATGAAAGTGTCAATTTTGCGTAATATACTGCACGACCTCGAACTAAATGACTTTCCACCACTCAAGTTCTTAATATGATCTAACAGTGAACTTTTTCAGTAGCTGAATTCACGCTGATAGCGGTGAAAAATGTAATTTAAAAATGTAAAATGTGACACATATAAGTGACATACTGGTACTGTATATAAGTCTTGCTATGTTAGGACTGAAACTGGGTCGATTTGAAGTTTTGCATTTATTTATGAACTTTTTTAATGCTTCTTTTTAACTTTATTTTCTGGTGTTGCATAGTTTAGTTTAGTCATTATTTGAAGGAAGAATGTACAGAGACATTAAGGTCAGAGATGTTCCGCGCCAGATTAGAGCTAAATAGCTAGTTTCCATCTGCAGTCTCTGATTTACAGAAATCAATTATACAACACAATTAGACAACAATAAGAACAATTCACGCTATAAGAAATCATTTTATAAAATATATATTAACCTACCATTTCTACAGAGCACTATTACATCAGTCCATACCATACAAAAAATATGGAATGGACTTATCCCATGATTCTATAGAGTGTGCTGCGGGGTTTGGTTATTCCACAGTGTTTTTTTTTTTTTAAGATTCACAGAAAAAGTGACATAGTTTTTTTAGTTCAGTTGGGAGATTGTTCTAATCTTTTATTGCATTATAAGAGAAGTTTGTTTGTGCGAATGAGGTTTTGTGTTTTGGTATGATACACTCCCCCTGGTGGAGGCACGTGTGGCTCTGGTTGTCACTGCAGAGGTGGATTGGACAAAGTGTTTAAGAGGTGTGGGTGCAGAGTTGAATTGAGGTTGAAAAGTTGAAAAGATTTTTTTTTTGAGAAGTTGGATTTGTCCTTGCTTTGTCAAATTTGATTTAGCCTTTTTTTTTTTTTTTTTTTTGTATTGATTTATTATTGTTTTGCGCTCTTATATTTTAATAAAAGGTATTGCAATCACAACAGAACCTGGGTTGTAAGTACCTAAACCTGCATATAACGGCACAAATGTGTTGGAACTGGCAACCCAAATGGGAGAGTCATGTGGGGCTCATTCTGCTTTCTGATTGGACAACTGGATTTAGAACCAAAACACCAAATTATAACAGCTAACTCCAATGTTTTTGTAACTAAGGAAAAATCATTACAATTGCTATCAGTAAAAGTTATATATAATTTGAACATGTTTACCTCGTATCTGGAGTCCAATTAATATAATTTAAAATCTTACATACTGTTCTTTAAACTTCCTAGTTATAAACAAAGTTAATTTTATAGCAGTAAAATATTTATTCACCTGTTTTTTGACGGATGAACACCATAGAAGTACAAGAAAAGGACAGAAGGACAAACCGGATATTGTATTTTCAAATTTCAAATGTCCCAAAATTGACATTGAAAAAGCATTTCTTAAAGGTGCATTGTGTAACTTTTCTGGTGGAATGCTTTGTTATTTGTTATTGCTTTGTCTGGAATGTTTCACAGTATGGCATTAAATCTTTCTATCTTCATGGAGACCAAACCAGACCAAGATACAAGATTTTTTTATGAGGAAACAGCATTATAACATAGATTAGAACATTGTGTAATACAGGTCCTTTAAATTCTAGTTATATCCTATGCATACGTGAGCTATAGGGAATATAGAAACGGTCATATAGATTTATCAAGGAACATTATACAAACATGTGTCAAAAACCTGGGGAAGTGATTAGCCTGGAGCTGACAGTGTGTCCTTGAGCAAAAGATACCTCATTTCACCCTAAAGAAACTGAACTAAAGCGCGAAATTAAAGGGCCCATATTACGCTGTTTTCTGATCTGTGTTCTAATGTTGTTTCCTCATCACAAACAGACCTGGAGTTGTGTTTTGTTTCATTCACACATGTTTAACACAAAAATCCTGCATATTTAGTCATTCAGGAGTTCTCTCAAACAGAAAACCCTCTGTTCCATCTTGTGAGGTCATGTTGTAATACAGGAAGTGCTCCACTGTGTTTTTAAACTCCATAATTTCTACTGAACTAAAGGTAAAAGGTTCTATATGATGCAAATCTGACTCTTGTGCACTTTAAATCATATTAAAATGTTGTTTCCTCATCAAAAACATACCTGGAGTTGTGTTTTGTTTCATTCACACATGTTTGAGTAATCCTGCATTATTAGTACATCCACCTTGTGATGTCATGAAGCGGTAGTTTTCAAATTAACATCCACCTTTTACCTTTTGTTCAGTAGAAATTGGCAATTCTAGGACTGAAATAATAATTTAAAAACACAAAGGAGCACTTCCTGTTTTACCACATGACACAAGGTGGAACAGAGTGTTTTCTGCTTGAAAGAAGAGCCTAAATACGCAGGATTTGTGTGTTAAACGTGTGCGAATGAAACAAAACACAACTCCAGGTCTGTTTGCGATGAGGAAACAACATTCTAACCTGGCTTAAAGCTCTCAAGAGTCAATCGTGTGTGATATAGGACCTTCAAACATAATAATAGTGTTTTTCTTGAGTTCTGCGGTGATGATTTGAGTGCAGATGACAGCCCGTCCTGCCCTGACCCGTGAGAATGTGAATGTGGAGTATTTATCGCAGTGACAGATGCGTTACACAGAGGTCAGAACAGTAATCCTCTGTCTTACATTCTCTACATGACTGTTTTCAAATGGCTATAGAGCTGGAGCAGATCAGATTAGTGATTGTTCAACTGCACGCAAACAGAAAGGCAGTTGGAAGTGGTGGAAGTACTGCATGACTTGGCTACCTCTCATGCAAGTACGGTAAATACATTGTGATGATGTAAAGAAGAGATTTAAATAGGCTGGGTATGGGACTTTAAGCAATGGTCGTGCGTTATGTGTTTCTTCTCGTGATTGTCTAAATGGATGTTTTGGGGTTTTTTTTGTTTGTTAGTTTTTTGTTTTTTTTTTTTGTTTATTTAAAGCATACATACATTTTAAACATTTTTAAATGCAAGGTTATAGGTCCAAAACATGAATAAAAAGACATACTGATTCAAACGACAAAACAGAAGACAAAAAAATAAAAAATAATAAAAAATACGGTAAATAGTTTAAAGTTTATTGGTTTATTAGGACAATGTACAATTACAATAAAATAATAATAATGAGGAATAAAAAAATAAACCATAATACTGTCTGGAGCAGTATTACCTTGAAAAATTATTAATTATTATTTTTGAATGTTTTATTGCCATTTATATTTTTTTTCTCTTTGTTTTCTCTGTGTCCAAATATTCCCCTTGTGTAATAAAGTTTGTCTAAGTCTAAAAAAAAGAGATAATAACTTTGGCGTCGCTTGCTTGTTTCCACGGAAACCAACAGGTTACAAGTCAGATCACAGTAATGGTGCGTTGACACACATGGTTTGGTCCTGGTTTGAGCCTGGTTTAGTCCAAATGAAGACTTGGTTTGGTTCTGTTCTACAGTCCCTGACAAAAGTCTTGTCGCTTATCCATTTTGTAGAAACAAAAGCTTATAACCTGACTTTAAATTAATCGATTGGTTTTAGAAATGTCTCATATGAAAGCTAAAACCCTCCCAAATTATGCTCAATATACTAAAATAAATTTGCTTCACTGAAGAAAGATTGATCATTTAATGAACACAGAAAGGTCAGATTTTGGCAAGACAAAAGTCTTGTCGCCTACAGAAAATTGAACAAATAATTTACTTCAAATACAAAAATATGTTGCATAACGTCAGTGAATTAAGTAGTGGTGCTGTGAGATCCATATTTAATATCTTGTATGACTTCCATGAGCTTGAAGGACTGCATCCATGCGGTTCGACAATGATTCATACAATTTGTTGATGAAGTCATCAGGAATAGCAAAGAAAGCAGTCTTACATGCCTCCCAGAGTTCATCAAGATTCTTTGGTTTTGCCTTCCATGCTTCCTCTTTCATTCTACCCCAGACATGCTCAATGATGTTCATGTCTGGTGACTGGGCTGGCCAGTCCTGGAGCACCTTGATCTTCTTCGCCTTGAGGAACTTTGATGTAGAGATACAAGTATGCGATGGAGCACCATCCTGCTGCAAAATTTGACCCCTTTTATGGTTGGGAATGTAAGAGGTAGCTAATACTTCTTGATATTTTAGGCTATTGATATTGCCTTCCACCCTGCAAATGTCTCGCACACCCCCATACTGGATGTAACCCCAGACCATGATTTTTCCACCACCAAACTTAACTGTTTTCTGGGTGAATCGTGGATCCATGCAGGCTCCAGTAGGTCTCCTGCAATATTTGCGGCGGCTGTGATGTATTTCAACCGAGGATTCATCTGAGAACTCCACCTTCTGCCACTTTTCCAGTGTCCATCCTTTTAGCAGGCTGTGGGCCTTGGCAAATGCCACACGGTTTTTTAATTGCCTTTTGTTTAGTGCTGGTTTCTGTGCACTGATTCGACCATGAAGGCCATTTCGAGACAGAATTCTACAAACTGTTCTGGTTGACACAGGGACTTGAGGTGACCAGGCCTGGTGGAGCTCTGCTGCAGTGGAAAAGGGGCTGGCCTTGGATTTTCGAATCAACAAACGGTCCTCCCGAGCAGTTGTCTTGCGGGGTCTGCCGGACCTGGGCTTGTCAAAAACATCTCCAGTCTTTTCAGATCTTTTTCTTATTCTTTGTACTTGACGCTGAGACACATTGAAGGTGTCAGCCACCTCAGCAGTGGATCTGGTCTTCAGCCTCTTGATAATTAACGCTTTGGTCTCAGGGTGGATCTTAGGCATGTTGTCAGAGGTCAAGTTGCAGTTGATGTGAAGGTCTGGTGTGCTGGGGTTCTTTTTATACACACCCACTAATTGATTGATCAGTAACTGATCACAGGTGAGGCTGTAATCTAGGATTGGGTGCATCATATGACAAGGCGACAAGACTTTTGTCTTGCCAAAATCTGACCTTTCTGTGTTCATTAAATGATCAATCTTTCTTCGGTGAAACAAATTTATTTTAGTATATTGAGCATAATTTGGGAGGGTTTTAGCTTTCATATGAGACATTTCTAAAACCAATCGATTAATTTAAAGTCAGGTTATAAGCTTTTGTTTCTACAAAATGGATAAGCGACAAGACTTTTGTCAGGGACTGTAGTCCTGGTTTAGTCCTGGTCTGGTTAAATTCCGGGTTTAGTCCCAGTTTTGATGTGGTCTATGGCAAGTCTGAATGCGCCCTATGAATCCATGTTTCGTTTTTATAATTTCGTTTTTAATGCAAGATTGTGGAACTTTCAGGAAAGGCAAAAACAAGTTCCTGGAGACAAACTGGTGCTAACCTGCATGGCCTCAATTCTGATTCTGTCAACTGAACCGAAAAACTTCTAGTAATGAGGCGAGACTGCGAGTGCCACTCTGCCAGGTGTTCTCAAAATAAATTATAGATAAATAAAGCTGCATACATTATACAAGCGCAGTGTAGTTTGAGTCATGGCCCTCCTCTACAGAGCCGCACATAAAGATAGAAAACTCAATTCTCTCGTTTTCTATTGTGTGCTTTTTCATTTGCATCGCTCGCACAAAGCCTATTCCTCAGCCACATCTGCTCTTCATTATGCTGTTGCTGTTTACTCAGCACATGTCGCTCCAGGCCCCACATACAAAACACAACACAATACAACTATTAGGACCCAGACACAAAGTTACAAACCCAGAAGGACAAGATGCCATTTAAGGTCCTGTATCTGAGCTTTCCCATGTATTTAAAGAGGGAATATTATGCAGAATTGACTTTTTGGAGCTTTTAACCATGTCATAATGTTGTTCCCTCATCAGAAAACATGCCTGAAGAGGTTTTATATGTTGTTTTTTTAATATGTTTTTTTTATACATCCATGCATGTTTGAGTAATCTAGTGATCTGGCCCTGTTCGAACTCTCCTTACAGTTAGTTTGCACAAACTTGATGTGAGTAATAATAATATAAATGCACTGGATTTATAGTGCTTTTCAAGACACCCAAAGTACTCAGATACTATTGTAGCCACCGCTGCCCTGGGACAGACTGACTGAAGTGAGGCTCCCAATCTGCACCATCGACCCCTCCGACCACCACCGACACTTGCACACACAACACATTCATACTTGAAGGGGGAGTGACTTAGTGCAGAGAGCAAAGGGACGGGGGACTCAGAGCATTCAAAATGAAAGTGAAATTTATAAAACGGGCGACAGTAGCTCAGTTGGTAGAGTCCACTGATTGGAGGGTTGGTGGTTTGAATCCCGCTCCCACAGATGAATGCTGTTGTGGGGTCCTTGGGCACCATCTCACCCCAAAGGTCTGCGTACACTGGGGTATAAATGAGTGTTTCTTTGGTGTAAAGCGCTTTGAGTGCCTTCAAAGTGTAAAAGCACTGTATGAAAAAGTGAACATTTACCAAAACATGTTAACCCATTGTTGAATATAGCATTTTCAAAACAATAAAAGGTAACATAGTAATCTCAGTAGCAGTACGCAATTAATAAACCTTACCTAAATCACCCAGAAGCAGCAGATGCCATTAATATAATCACACATTCGGAAAAAGAACTGCTGTATCTCCTCCTATGTCATCCATTGTATTATATTCAGTGACTTTACTTTGTACCACTCTTGGGTGTACTCACTGCAGGCAATATCTTGTGTTCTCACGGAGCGCTGTAATCTGCTCACGGGGAGGAGAGCAGCTATAAAACCTGGTGCCCCAAGCAAAATCTTAACACAGGAATGCAATATGAAAAATCCTCCATTTCAAATCCTCCTCTCTCCCCAAGACAGTGCCAGCAAGAGTAGCTAACACAATACTAATTCCAGCCATTAAGCATGCTCCAAATGGGGGTTTTGTGTGCGCACAGCCGGAGCTCACTCGGAGATCGGCCCCTCGCTGCACCCAACTGCAAATTCATTGAGGCCAATTCATCACTTTGTAACATTTAGTGGAGTTTTACGCGCCCTGCCTGCAGCCTGTCTCCTGATAATGAACCTCCTGTCAGAAAAAAAAAAAAAAAAAAAAAAAGTTTGGCTAAGTTCTAAAGGCTAAAAGACACTCCAATAATAGAAGAGAGCAGCCTCCAGGAAAAGGCTTTTTAGGGAACTTCTTCATGTGACTTTTTTCTCATTCTGTATTTTTACCAAATTGTCCAGCTGCATCTGTATTCTTTAAGGGGTTTAATAGGTTTGTTACAATAGTCAAGCTGTGTTTTAATCAATACTTTGCAGTGACATCGCGTTGGGGGTGTTCTATGTTGTATCAAATTGACTGAAATGCCAAGAAAAAATACTAAACGAATTTAAACAGCACATTTTCAGGAGCCTGTGATCAATACGAGCGATCATTGTCCTGTTTAGAAGTTGATTTTCAACAAAAAGGTGAGAGTGACTATCGGAAAAACCTGTTGGCTATTGCTAGCTAGCTTGTGACGAGTGGCTGGCTTGTGAGAATGGCTGGGTGGTCTGTTAGATAGGGTGTGGAGCTCAGTCATACAGGAGGAGCTCGGAGTAGAGTCGCTGCTCCTTCATCTGGACAGGAGCACCTGAGGGGACTGCATCTGTTCTCATGCCTCCTGGACTCCTTCCTGGGGACGTGTTCATGTCGCCCCCAGGGAAGACCCAGGACATACTGGAGGGACCATGTCTCTGGGCTGGCCTGGGAACTCCATGGGGTTTCCCTGCAGGAACTGGAGAAGTGTCTGGGGTGAGGGAAGTCTGCGATGCGAGTTCCTGCTCAGACTGCTGCCCCCACGACCTCGCCCCGGATATGTGGAAGAAAACGGATGGATGGATGTTTAACAGGGCAAATCAGCTCACCTGTTGTAGCTCCAAATAAGTCAGTTCTTTCTTGTCAGATTGTGTTAAAATAAAGTTCACCTTAAAGTCTAGCAAGCCTCAGATAGAGCAGTGTCTACAGTTAGCATTTAATTATATTCTAGCTGTCGAGAACAACCTATAGAACATTAGACAATTGCATCTAGCCTTGTGTAACATGCACTCCAGCCTTTCAACAGTATGTGTAAAGCGTGAACTGCATAATAGTCATTTGTGTTTCATGAAATACAAAGCTTATGAAAGTCTTATTTATGTGTGGATGTATGTACAGTATCCGCCTGCTGTTTACCTCCATTCTGTTCCATCTCCATCCTGCAGCTTTCATTGAATAATGGCGCTGTCTGAATAAAACATGGACAGATTAATTCGATAATGTTTTTTATTTATTTATTTATTTATTTATTTTCTTTCCTCTCGCATTTGTATCTGAAATTTACACTGAAGGATTACAATACATCTTGGTTTCATTTACTGCGAGTTACATAGGGTGTAATTTAAACATAATGGATTTTGGAGACGACACAATAAATGGATTTTCTGTGATTTTGAGTTTCGGTCTTGTGTAGCTTTGCCCTAATTTTGCATTGTTTCCTATGTACACTGCTCCCTGATGATTTCGAGACAAACACAAAGCGTACACACCTCATGAATCTCAAATATGAATGAATATTAATCAAATCCCCCGAAAGGCAATCACTGAAAAGAGGCGAGCACAATAAGAGAAAATGCATTTAAAGGGCCCATATTGCTCTGTTTTCTGATCTGTGTTAGAATGTTGTTTCCTCATCACAAACACACCTGGAGTTGTGTTTTGTTTCATTCACACATGTTTAACACACAAACCCTGCAGATTTATATTGAGTTCTTCTCTCAACACTCTGTTGTGACACCTTGTGATGTCATGTGGTAATACAGGAAGTGCTCCACTGTGTATTTAAACTCCATACACCTTCACTAGAATAATTTGGATCATTTAAGCCATGTAATTGCCAATCACTGATGAACAACAGGTTAAAGGTCGCTGTTAACTTGAAAACTACCACTTCATAACATCACAAAGTGGAACAGAGCATTTTGAGCTTTGGAGATGTAGACAGACTAATAATGAAGGATTAACTAAGCATGTGTGAATGAAACAAAACACAACACCAGGTCTGTTTTGATAAGGTAACATCATTCTAAGATGGCTTAAAGCTCACAAGAGTCAATTTTGCCTAATATAAGTTCTTTAAAGATGCACTGTGTAACTTTACGTCACATGCTTGTCTCCATGGTGATGTTGTTGTATGGCATTTAAAGGCCCTGTGCCTGATTTGTTCACATGAGCAAAATATGTCTTGCATCAGCGCAGCTATATTTAAGCAGTTCTTGAGGTCAAAATAAGTCCTCTGTATACTGTCATGTGGCCCAGTTATAAAGTGGCCTATAGTCTGGAAGTGCATTAGCATGCTATTACTTTACCATGACGGCAAACCTTTTAAAATGAACAACATCTGTTTTTAAGTTTAATATAGCCCAGTAAATAGTCTTGTCCCATTATGGATACTAAGGTAAAGCAGCTGTCTTACCTAATTATAAAGCATTTTTATCAACCGCAAACCAAGGAATAAGGAAGTGACATTTGTGCACTGTTAACATGCTAGTTGTTGTAAGTAGTAATGTGACTCGGGTCTGGTTTTTGAAAAATGTGAAACTCACTTATAAATTCATTGTGGTGAATAATTTGAATGAGTTAATAAAGTGGTGACTGATGCAAAAAGATTCAAATGAACTAGTTGTGTTTTTTCCCCACATTTAACACAGTCAGGATCATATTTAATAATGTGTAAGATTCAAGGCAAAGCAATAAATAACATGGAGAATCCTCCAGCAAAAAAGTTCTGCAGTGGACCTTTAAAACACCTGACCAGACTTCTCGCCCCTCACACATCAAATTAAATCTTGTAAAACTTTGAAACTATATTTTTTTTCCTACCTGCTGGTTATGTTGAATCTGGTGATGTAATCACCAGCTCTGGGTTTCGCCATAACTCCAGGGAGCCATGTATTTTGGGCAAACCTCTCCACCTTCATCAGATCAAACCAACACAGGATTAAGAGGAGAATTTCCAAACACTAAGTCTATCCTATTCGAAATGTATCCTGCACACTGAAGTCTTTTTTGTGATCCTGAAGAAGTTTAGACCCACACAGTCAGACTTATTTACTTCTTGAGAATAAAGAGTACAGAAAAATACTCTCAATATTTAGTGCTGTAAATTATCAGTCCTCTTTGTGTCGTTTGTCTGTCTATATTTTTGAAATTGTTGTGTGTTGTCTTTTGGGTATTTTTAAATACAATTTACATTAAAAATAATATACAATTATCAAATGTTTGATTTCATACTTGCTGAGCTTGAATCAAATTGGTCTACACAACTAGTCAACACCACACATATCAGTAAAAATACTTTCGTGAGTGATATAAAATCAATAGTAAACAGGGTAAGGAACTGTATTTAGGGTAACTATAATATATTGATAGTAGTGGTAGTAGTAGTAGTAGTAGTATGATTCAAATATGAAAATAAGTGCATTCAGTGTGCAAGGATGTGCACAGATAGAGGCAGGTGGTGCTTAAGCACTGCCTCTTTGCCTTAAGGCCCCTTATGGTCAACATATTTTCATGCTTAATATTTGCCCCTAAACACAGCACATGTGTAAAAGTTGTTTTAAAGACTAAACTGGAGGTTAATGCCAAGTATGTCTTAAAAGTAGACTATTTGATATAGTCTAATAAACAACTGACCATTTTGAACAGGAGGCAAGACTGTTAAAAATATAATTTATTCATCTAAAATACACCAGTTTTATTTATATCAACATTTTTCTGGGGGAAAATATTCCTTTTTTTTTTTTTTTTTTTTTTTTGCTCTGTCTCTTTGATTTTTGTTATATTGTATTGGTCCCAGACCCCTCAGATCATACACACCTGTACAAGGCTTTACACCTCAACAGCACATGCCTAAAAAGCAAAAGTTTAAGCAAAGAGTGCCTTTTATTCTTGGAGAGCACCTGTCCTTCAAAATGTGTGCACGTCCCTGTTGGCTTGTGTGTACCATGATGATTTTAGAAGAACATCAAAAACATCAGAACTCTAGACATCATGAAATCACATAGACTACTTTAATACTGCCACTCTGACAGTAAGTCTGTTGAAAGCAGGTTTATTTTGATAGTGTGTGTATTAAACTGTGGGTTTGGTGCTTGAGTTGTGGAGGTAATTTGCATGGCGTGGAGTGAAGAGGTGCTTACTGGAGGAGAGCGCTCTGAAGTCTGTCGGTCTGCTTGGGAAACCATGCGTGCTGCTACACCCAGTGGGGAGCTAATGACCAAAATACACTGCTCTGTCTGCGCAATGAGATCTCCGCTCCAACTCCACACAGGATGAAGGGATTTACCAACGGGATTGAAGAGTGGGGAGAGCGCACGCGGAATATCGAGGGGAAAAATACGGTTTGACACACGAATATATTTGAATGTAATGCAGTTTTATATATAGAGCAATGTGACTGATGTAGAAAAGTGCATGTTTGGACAGGTATATAGAGGGAAAGCACATTTAATAGGCTCAAGTGGGCAGTAATAAGTGAGCCACTGTGAGCTGCTGGCAGGTGGCACCTTTCAAGTGATCTCATTAACATTCCCTGGGGAGGTGAAGCTAACTGGAGGAACTGCTCTGTCTGAACTTGTGTTACTCAAGTTAGACTTTAATCTGATCTTTGTTTAATACAATCAGACCATAAAGAACTGATTTAGCAGAAACTACAAGGTGAGCTGATTTGTGCTCTTAAATCCGATTATAGTCACAAGCTAGCCAGCGTTAGCCAGTCTTGGTCTTATATCTGTCTGAAGAGTGGAGCTAATTAGCACACCCTAGTGGTTCACAGTAAGGAGTATGTGTTATTTGTGAAGTCTGTTAAACTACCTAAAGGTATGAACAGTTCCTGGGTCATATTTTTGCATGAAACTCTAATGGGTGAAATATGCAAATTATAACCCAGGGGCAGTTCACACCTTAGGATAATTTCAGGCTTAAGAAAGCTGAACTAACAAATACTCTTTACTGTAATGTTTAACACACAAACCCTGCAGATTTAAGCTGAGTTGTTCTCTCAAACAGAAAACACTCTGTTCCACCTTGATGTCATGTGGTAATACAGGAAGTGCTCCACTGTGTTTGTAAACTCCACACACCTTCACTAGATTAATCTGGATCATTTCAGCTCTGGAAATGCTCATCTATAGTGAACAAAAAGGTAAAAGGAGCTGTTAACTTGAAAACCACCACTACATGACGTCGGTCATGTTTTTAACTCCACCCACCTTCACTAGAATCATTTGGAGGATTTCAGTCCTGGAAATGCCAATTTCTATTGAACAAAAGGTAAAAAGGTAGCTGCTAACTAGTTTAATGAAATGAAAACCACCACTTCATGACATCACAAGGTGGAACAGTGCATTTTGAGTTTTTGAGATGTAGACAGGATTACTCAAACATGTGTGAATGAAACAAACAACTCCAGGTCTCTTTTTGAGGAGGTTACAATGTTCTGACATGGCTTAAAGCTTACAAGAAACTTTTTTTTTTTTTTTTTTTTGTAATATAGTTCCTTTAAAGGTGATGCACATGTTTTTTTAGTATCTGAAAAATGTGAAAAAAACAGTTCATTTTAAACGGTTTGTTAAGTTATCCCTCACTTTCCTTATGCATTCTGAGCATCCTAACCATTCACCACAAATCTCAGATGGCAGTGGAGAGTTTTGCCGTGTCTGTAAAGCTAACAATAACTAGCATGCTAACCACACTTCCTCATTAGATGCAGACAACATGCAGTGGATATATTTCAACCTCGAGAGCTGCTTATACAATACATATGTTTTGCTCAAATACGTGGAAAAAAATGGGTAAAAGAGCTTTAAAGGGCCCATATTACACTATTTTCTGATCTATGTTGTTTCCTCATCACAAACAGACCTGGAGTTGTGTTTTGTTTCATCCGCGCAGGTCTGTTTTTGAGGAGGTAACAACATTCTAACGTGGCTTAAAGCTCACAAGAGTCAATTCTGTGCAATGTAGGACTTTTAAAAAAACTAAAGGAAAACTTGAGAGGCTGTGACACAAGTTGGAACAGAGCATTTTGAGCTTTGGAGATGCAGACAGACTAATAATAAAGGATTGTTTTTGTTTTTTGTTTATGGTTGTAAGGTGACCTTGAGTGTCCAGAAAGGAGCCTAATAAATAAAATGTATTATTATTATTTTCCTCAAACGTGTGAATGAAACAAAACACAACTACAGGTCTGTTTTTGAGGAGATAACAACATTATAACATGTCTTAAAACCTCAGACTCAATTTTGCGTAATAGCAGATCTTTTAGTGAAAACACCTTTCCACATATAACACTGTATTTGCTGAAATTTCTATGGTTTGATCTACAGTACATTTCAACTGTGAATAAATGCATTGATAAAATAGCAAGCAGCACAAATAAAGCACTAGGTACATCCATGCTAGACACATAATGTATGTAGTGTGTAATGCATTTTTATATCTAGCTCAACAAAACTGATGTGGAGTCAGATATCCCGACAGGTGACAAATTATAGAGGAAAACAACACTGTACCAGATATATGCTGCGCTGCCATGCTCCACTCTGGGCTGTTTTGACAGTTCAAGATACAAAACTAGGTACATATATAACAGAAATCTCTCCCCGAAATTCAAAATATAACTTTACTTTGAGACTTGCATTTTACAGTCAGAAATATTTTGAAATCACTGACCAAAATTCAACAAATGTCAAAGGGCCCATCTTATTATCTGTTTTCTGATCTGTGTTATAATGTTGTTTTCTTGTCACAAACAGACCTGGAGTTGTGTTTTCTTTCGTTCGCTCATGTTTAACACACACATCCTGCATGTTTAGGCTGAGTTCTTCTCTCAAAGTTACAACACTCTTCTCTGTTCCACCTTGTAATGTAATGAGGAAATACAGGAAATGTATTTTTATACTCCAAACACCTTCAGTAGAATCGTTTGGATTAATTCAACCCTGGAATTTGCAATCTCTACTGAACAAATGGTAAAAGGTGCTGTTAACTTGAAAACTACTGCTAAAGTGGAACAGGTCTGCATTTAATAAGAAAACATCATTATGACATAGATAAGAAAATTTCAGAATTTAGTGGGTTCTTTGCCAAATTTTGGTCTGTGATTTAAAAATGTATCTGACACTGAAATGCAAGTCTAAAAGTAAACTTAAATTTTGAATTTTGGGGTGAGATTTGTTGTTAAATCTATACCTAGTTTTGTATCTGAACTGTCAAAACAGCCCAGACTTCAGGTATGTTTTTGATGTTTTTAAAAACGTAAAAAACAGAACTACTTCACAGTTTGCAGTGGTCCAGAGTTATTCCTCACTTACCATTGTAAAGACCACTCGGGTCCTTACAGTCGGGATAAAACTTACTTGTTATGATTAATTATGGTGTATGGTCCTTTATATTTATGTACTGTTATTATGTAGCATGTAGTACACTGGGTTGTGCCCTGTCCAGGGGCACGGGGGATTTAAGTGGAGAGGGGACGCGCGTGGTCAGGTAGTGTGACGTCACACGTTGTCGTGGACACATGCCAGAAGCTGTCAGAGCCATGGAGCTAACGCTGTGGATATTATCGCCTTTTTTGGATTATCACGTTGCCATATATGTTGGATTGTATTTCTCTGCAGGAGCTGCAGGGCTTTGGGAAAAGAACTGAACGGACTGAAACCGTGGAAGCGCGGATATCTTGAGTAGCCCTGAAAACACTCACTTTATGATTGCTGCGCGGCATATAAAAAGCTTTTGGAAACCTTTCGGGGCAAATAAAAGGGGGGCCTACGACTGTGGTGAATGTGGTGGGCGATTTAGGAAAAACTCATAGTTTTTTTTTTTTTCATGGGGACTATATTCATGTTTGCGGTTTTGGGGTGAACTGGGTAGCGCTCGAGCGTGGGGTGGTGGTTATTGTGGCCGATCTTGTGTTTGTATCTGGCAATGCAATAAAAGCCAGATACTTTAGGCCGAAAGGAACTGTTTGTGTTTTCATTATTTCACCCCGCTGATGTGAAAGGAATCCACCCCTTGACCTCAAATTTGCATTCTAGCTTTTTCAACTGCAAGAACAGGTGAATTGTTACACCTTATGCATTCTGGGCATCCTTATTATTCACCGAAATGAGTTTATAGCATTTTCACAGCAATCAGAGTCGCTACGGTAAATCTAACAACTACTTGCATGCAAACAGTGCACTTCCTGGTCAGTAGACAATAAAAACGACAATAATTGGGTACAAACGGTACACAACTAACTTATTTTGACCTCAAGAGCTGCTAATGCATTATATCTATACGGATACCAAGTACGACCCCTTTAATCATTACATTAACATTTTGACAGTTATTGTACAAAACTAATCAAGCCATTACTACCGCACCAACCCCAGTCCTCCCTGCTGAATTGTGAGGATTAGAGGATTCACACATGTTTGGACTCATCTTTGTTGTGGTTGTTAGCGAGCAGACTTCCAGACTCATCCCTCATGTGTTGGCGGTAACAGAAGCGGGGACTTTGGGGACTGTGTGAATGAATGGAGAGCTTTAATGCGCCGTAGGCAGAGTGGACGGGGCTATTGTGAGCCACTCCCAGGAGACGTGCACGGGCCAGAGGGGGCATGAGTTTGCTGCTAGCCCAGATTTGGATCACAGCATAGCAAAAAAGTTCCCACAGACAAGCAGGATTTAAAGGAAAAGGCAGGATAAAAGGGGATGTACCTGATTTTGATTGCATTAAAAACGTGAAAAACAGAGGTGCTCCACAGCGTTTTTAATTCCATACACCTTCACTAGAATCAATTGGAGGATTTCAGTCCTGGAATTGCCAATTTCTACTGAACAAAAGGTAAAACGGTAGCTGCTAACTAGTTTAATGAAGTGAAAACCACCACTTCATGACATCACAAGGTGGAACAGTGCATTTTGAGTTTTGGAGATGTAGACAGGATTACTCAAACATGTGAATGAAACAAAACACAACTCGAGGTATGTTTTTGAGGAGGTCACAACGTTCTGACATGGCTTAAAGCTCACAAGAGTCAATTCTGTGCAATGTAGGAATTTAAAAAAAAAACATAACACTTGAGAGGCTGTGTTTTTGGGTATTGTGCGTTAATGTTTGTGTGCCCAAATGTCTAATGTTAAATAATGAATCTGGCCCCTGTAAGCAGAGTTTTGTCTAATGTCAGGACTTTAAAGGGGCTGTACACCATTTTTACCTCAAACTTTCCTAATGTATTCTGCACATGTGGGTTCGTTCCCTTGGATGAGTCTGTAACTACATTTTAAAATCATCAGAGGCCAATGCAGAGTTTGGCTGTCATGCTAATTTCTCTGAGCTAGATAACCGCCCACCAGCGCTACTGTCAGGTTTGCAAATTATAACATGTTATAATTATAGATGCAGACAGCGCACAGCATGGCGTTAAGAGCTGATTTAACAATAAGGCAAAATACATTATATTCCAAAATAATATATAGCACATTTATTGAATATCTGCCCTTTAAAATCAGATAACCTTCCTGTTGTTGCATTGTCTAAGTGTTCATTTTCCAGTAGAAAAGTTTCATTTTCAGCTGTATTCTTACTAAAAAAAAACATATATTTGATCATTATTTAGAATTGTGTTAATGGTAAACTACAATATTGACTTAAAACTGTTAAATAATAGAAACAGGATCATTGAGTTCTTGGTCAAAATAGCAGAACTGAGGTCTGGTCTTTTTACAAGGTGATTTAACCCTGGATTTGTATGAGTCTAAGGGCGCACTCACTCCAGGCTTCTGAACTGTGCCATATGAAGCAGGATTTTGTAGGGTTCAATGGCCACACTCACACCTACACAACCAAACACAGCCTCAGCCCGATGATGTTGTGCTGAAGAACTAATGCTTTAGCAGAGAAAATAAGCCCAGCCACTTCAAATGTCTCTTAAACAGTGAGGTAGATCTGAGTCCTGCTGTGCTCCACTCTTCTGTGAGTTTATGGATTTAACAGCAGCGTGGAGCATCTGCTCACATACTAAAGTCGTGCGTGTACATGAGGAGTCGTGCTGTTCCCACCTCCTCCTCTGTGCCAAAGTCACACTGGACAAACACACCACACTTCAGGGGCTCTCTAAGCCACAGTGACAGATACTTTTTTCATCCTGAGGGAAAAAGTTTAACTGCAGCAACATCTACTGCACTTCTCTGTTGTCTTTATCTCAGTCAAAGGCCTCAGTGCAGTTTAACAGCTCAGGCAGGGTCAGCGGATCCTGTGTCAGGGCAGTTTGAGGTGAGTTATAGCCCTCAGAACAAAGGTGTCCTCTGTGTCCTGCAGCCTGGGCATCACAGCAGCTTCCACGGGGAGCCAGGTGAACTCTGGAGACACAACAGGGAAGCCTCTTCTAAGCATCACTCTCTGGTTGATTGTAAAATGGGCTATTCCATCAGACTATTTCCTCTGGAAGGTTTTCAGTCACATTTGATGCCACATTTTTCTAAGCACATAACCCTCAAATGCAAGACAATAGGATTACTCAAGAATGTATGAATCTGTAAAAATATAAATCAGAGTAACTTAGAAAAAACAACATCCAGGCACTCCAGGAAAGTAAAAGTCACACAAGGAAAAGAATAGTTAAAGGGCCTTTATTTAAAAAGACAAAGCCAACATGTCTGACCATGCACAAACAGCTCAGAGTAACTTTATGATAAGGCAGAAGCATTATGACATATTTTTCTTCCCTTTAAATAAAAGAATAACACTATGTGGATCTTGCAGCTACATCTCCGTACACTGTGACTTGTTGTAGCCGCTCGGTTTCTTGAATACTTAATACTTTTGCAGAGTCAGAACAGAGCGTCCTTGGTTCAACTCTGGACAACCTTTGGCTGCTGTCATTCCCTTTCACGCTGCTGTGTTTCCGGACTCCTCTATATTTAAAAATGAAGGCCCACTTAATATTTTACCAGAAAGTTCGCCCTTTGCTCGCAAACAAAAAACACTGCAGTTTTGGAAGTTCAGGATTACAGAAAATACCAGGTCAGAAGGCAAGTACTGTATGTGGAAAACAGAATTATTCCACTTTTGTTTAATCATTACATTTTTATGACAACAATTTAACATAAAATTCATTAAGAGTTTCATTTTATTATTTATTAAGTATCATGTACAATTTTCACGAAAAAATTCAAATGCAATTTCGATTTACAAAGACTAGACTCAATACCGAGTCTGATAATAAAGACATGAGAGACAAGTTAACATCAGTCTAGGTTAGGCAGGAACATCTCTGTAGAGACAAGCAGCTGGCGGACCTCAACCAGAAAAGTTACGCCGTGATTCTTTAAAAATACACATGTAACATCAAATATACAGGGTTATGAAAATATGAGAAAAGGGTTGTAGGAAACGCAGAGTCCACTACAACAGACCAAGGTAAAACTCTTTAACAGAATGTAATATTTCTTGCACAAAATGAACATTTCTGTGTGAACATAACACCCTGTCCTCTCCTTGACACACTGTACTCGCGTTTAAGTGCATTTGAAAATGGAGAGAATAGAATAATGATATGCTACAATGATTGCTATGTTCCTAGTTTAGTTAGTTAATATATTTTTACTGGTATTTATTATAAAATCTAAAAATCTAATCAAATAATCCAAATCCACTGTATTTATATAGCACATTTTACAAACAATGACGTTTCCAAAGTGCTGCACAGAGATTATAAAATGAACACAACGTTGCTAAAAATTTAATATATAAAATCAGTAAAAATCAAATAAAAGCAAAGCCATAAAAATCATAAAATAGCCACAAATTAGTAAAATAAATAAAAGACACAGAGGATCACACAGCTCACGCGGTGTTAAAAGCCAGAGAATAAAAGTGGGTCTTAAGACGAGACTGAAAACACATCACTAGGGGGGGCTGTTCCGACGTAGGGTCCAAGATGTACTGTAGAGCCAAGTCCATTCAAAGATTTAAAAACAAAAATAAAAGGAGTGAAACAAAATTACCCTGTCTGTTTTTTTTTTTTCTGACAAGCATTGTGATTGTGGTTAGATTTGTGATTTATGTTTTAATAATTGAATTTTGTTCAAAGTTTACATTTTAAAGGTCCTACTTTCAAGGTCCAAATTGACTCTTGTGAGCTTTAAACCATGTTATAATGCTGTTACCTCACCAAAAACATACCTGGAGTTGTGTTTTGTTTCATTCACACATGTTTGAGTAACCCTTTAATATTAGTCTTTCTACATTTCCAAAGCAAAAACAAAATCCTCTGTTCCACCTTGTGATGTCATGAAGCGGTAGTTTTCAAGTGAACAGCTACTTTTACCTTTTGTGTAATAAACATTGAAAATTCCAGATCTGAAATCACCCAAACGATTCTAGTGAAGGTGTATGGAGTTTAAAAACACAGGTGAGCACTTCCTGTATTACCACATGACATCACAAGGTGGAGTGTTTTCAGGTTGACATAAGAACTCAGCCTAAATATGCAGGATTTGTGTGTTAAACATGTGCGAATGAACCAAAAGCACAACTACGAGTATGTTTGCGATGAGGAAACATTATAACATAGATAGACTTAGACTTAGACAAACTTTATTGATCCACAGGGGAAATTATTTGGATACAGTAGCTCAAACATTACAATATAATAACAGAGAGTAACAAAAATAGATGGTATAGCATAAAAGATACGACTCATTTGACACAGGTGTCAAATGAGACATAATTATAAAAATAAATGTATATGTACAAGTCAAAATAAAATGGAAAAATAAATAATAAACTATAAAATAAACTATAAAATTACAGCTATAAACAAGAGACAAGAACGACAAGTGCAAATACTCTGCTGATTGACAGGGCATAAGGTTATCTGTTACATAAGATTAAGTTGTTGTACAGTTGTAGGGAGTATTATCTGTTACATAAGGGTGAGTTGTTGTACAGTTGTAGGGAGTATTATAGTATGAATGTAGTCCTGTATCTCTCACTGTTTGAGTGGAGCTGTAGGAGCCTGTTGGAGAATGAGCTCCTCTGTCCCTCTATAGTCTGGTGCAATGGGTTGTAGGGAGTATTATCTCCTATGTTCCTCTATAGTCTGGTGGAGTGGGTGAGCAGGAGTGTCCATGATGGAGAGCAGTTTGTCCAGTGTCCTCCTGTCCCTCACTGTGACAAATGTCTCCAGCTCACAGCCGATCACATAACCCGCTTTATAGATCAGTTTGTCAATCCGCCCAATAGATCGGAAAATACCATAACATAGACCCTTTAACTGTTTTTTTTTTCCTTGCTGAGTAAAAGCACCAAGTGTCTATTTCCACTGTATGCCAGGTTAGCAATACATTAGCATAACTTCATTTTGCCACAAACCTGAGTGTATCCCCTTAATACGATTTGGAGTGCTCCTTTGCAGTGGAGGTGTGAGCCAGTGAGCTGTGAGCAGTGACTCAGCCTCGCACACAAAGCTCCCAGCGCCGGGCCCCTCTCCAGAATGAACCCCTGCCATAATGAATGTGATTAGTTACACCTGTCTGTGCAGCGGAGGGGACGAGTCGGTGAGGAGGGGGGGGTTGGTTTTCTGCTGCTGCGATCCGTGGGCACAAAATGAACCATTACGGACAGGTGTGGTACCTCCAGGACACCGTACATGCACATAAACACATGCTGGGTTTGCATGGGGACATTGCATTGACTTTTATGGTGGTACTCCCGGTCCCCCTTATAGTCACTGCTTGCCTATCTTTAAAGGTGCACTGTGCAACTTTTCTGGTAGGGGGTCCGCCACTTAGCTAAAGGCCAAAATGGACTCTTGTGATTAGTCTGTCTACATAACAACTCCTTTTACCTTTAGTTCAGTAGAGATTGGCAATTCCATGGCTGAAATTATCTAAATGATTCTAGTGAAGGTGTGTGGAGTTTAAAAACACAATGGAGCACTTCCTGTATTACCACCTGACATCACAAAGTGGAACAGTGTTTTCTGTTTAAGAGAAGAACTCAGCCTAAATATGAAGGGTTTGTGTGTTAAACAAAACAATGAAACAAAACAAAAACTGTATGTATATTTATGATGAGGAAACAACATTATAACATAGATTAGCAAATAGCGTAATACAGTATGGACCCTTTAATTAATAAACAAAAAGGGTTAGGAGTTAGACTATTAAAGGTGCTCTACCCACTTTCTCATGTAATAAAGTACAATAGGTTTTGCCCCAGTACCGATATACTGTAAAGGCACCTCTTGGAGTGAATATGAGACAAATAATGCATCTAATTAGAACATTGTCTTCTCAGCGAAATAGGAAGTGCTGTGTTAGCATGCTAATATTTGTTACTGTGAGGTAAACTCTCCTTTGAAAGTTCTCTAAAGTCATTAGCGTGAGTAATTAGATGAGTAAGTGAGCAAAACATTAGGACTGCCTACTGTTTAAAATGAACTTTTCAACTTTCAAATTCAAGTTTTAACCATGTTTTTTTCTTCTCACCATTTACTCTCTCAGAGTTGTATTTGGAGTGTTTCATGCATGTTTGAGCAATCTATAATCACTTATTATTTTATATTGCCAATAAATCCCGTTTTCACCATCACTGGCACACACCCACTGCACTGTACTTACTTCGATTTCCAATCTTCTTTATCAGTGATACGCGTAGGATTTAGCAGTGTCACGTAGTCATTTTAGTACAAATGAAAAAATAAAAAAATCTGCTGCTCGCTAGTGTGATGTGCAGCTATCCATTGGATTCAGCTCCCATTGCGCATCCGATTTTTCTAAGGCAGTGGATTTGTTTTTAGCTGAATATTGCGATTTAAAATATGCAAATTATAACACAGTATGTCTTCTTTAAAATGAACTAGTTCTGTTTTTTTATTTTTTAAGACAGGCTTAATTAAGGTTTAGTAACTATGTAATTAAAGGGTTAGGCATTGGGGTTGAGAGTTAGTTAAGTACTGACCCTAAATCATTCTTAATAAACCGTTGGTTCAATATGAATTATATATTTCTCCATGCTTTATTCAGGCTAATCAGTTGTATTATTATGCCGTACGCTGAACGTGTTGATCTAATAATAAAGGATTTGTGTCATAGATCCTGATTTTTGTCCCCATAAACGAGGCAGGCAGATAGAAGTCCCCACACTGTGCCAAACACGTGCCCACACACAGGTCTGAATGCTGTGGCGCTGTCCTTGGTGCTGAATGTTCTCCTGTGTAATAGCAGACAGAGAGAGCAGCTGGGCACATCCCTGTAAAAGAGAGGTGATTCTGAGGCGTTAATGGGGTCGTTTGTAGTTATGGCCACTCTTTGAACTTGTCAAATTTGGTGACTTTATGTTAATGCTTCAATACCAGATACTCCCAGGTGTGGGCAAGAGAGTTTTTTCTCTGAATTACATGATAACAAATATTTAAAAAGGAAAATTCACAAATGTTCAACCTAATCACTTCTTTGCAGCTGATGTCATGATGCTAATTGTCTGTCTGAAGCTCAGTTACTCAAATTAGACTTTAATCAGATCTTTAATTTAAAACAATCTGTAATCTTGCACAACAAGATGGATTCTCACAATAGTTCACAGAGTACACAAATTCACGAGAATCCATCTTGTGTGACCAATCACGTTGCAGCATTGAGTGAAGATTTTTCCTCTGTTGTGAAGCTTCGACCAATCAGATTGAAATAGTCGACACGATGCTTCATGTTTTCCGATTGTTTTCAGTGAGAGCCGTCCCAGATGCTCAAACCTGCTCAAATCACTCCAAATACAACTTCAAGAGATTAAATGAGAAGGAAACAACTGCAACATGCTTAAAAGCTCTGTTGATTCTGGAGAATAGGTCTGCTTTAATTAAGTAAATTAAAATAAAATAATAAAATACAATTAAAATAAACAGCTTCGTCTACTGACCAAGACAAATCACATCTTTTCAAATTGGACCTGATCATGTGACTATCTCAAACAGGAGTGGGGTATTTATCAGTTTTGTGCCAGACTCACAGCAGCTTCAAGATTTGTTCAATTATGCACATAATTCCAGACTGGCCCATAGATCTCCCAGTGCCCCGAGCCGAATTTCAGTTTGAAAGAGTGCCTCAAACAGCGCAAACTAAATCATGTCGATGTATTTGGGAGCGCCATAACACCATTACTGCCAACAATAAAGGATTTGATCAAACATGGACTTCACACATTTTACTGCAAGTGCTATTATTGAAATGTGAGATATGACCCGAGTACACACACACACACACACACACACGGCCACAAGTACAGGGACCACAACTCCACTTTTAGTACTCTTTTTTCCAAATGCAAATATTACATTCTGAACTGTAAAACTGACATTACCTGTACTTTACAACTGATACGTGTCCTTCGAAACTTTTCTATTCATACAATTAGCTAGCGTTTGTTAGTTCAGAGCTTGTTTCACCTTTAAAGAACATATATTGTGCTTGTGTCTGCTATATACTTATAATCTATGACTGTAAAAACACTAAGTGGTGCTGTAAGACTTTGACCCGCTGCAGGGTGTCCACACAAAACTCAACCAGATGTCTTTAGTATTGGAGATTTATTCGGGTTGGTATATTGGTGGATATGTGTGTGGTTGTTATATTCGCACGCACACAACATTAAAACAACCAAAATGAGTCCAGAACAGGCTCTAACTAAATACTCTCTGCTCCCTGTAACCTGGCCACAGCCCTGTAAGACGGGGTCACATGGGAGGAGCCAGAGTTCTGATTGGCTACTGGAGAGAAGTGTCAGTCTCCGGGTAGAATAATGTGAGGATGCTGGTGGGCCTTTTCAACAATGACATTTGTGGAGTATTATCTTGCTATTTTGTTTCATTCACACGTTTAACGCACAAACCCTGCATATTTAGGCTGAGTTCTTCTCTCAAACTGAAAACACTCTGTTCCCCCTTGTGATGTCATGTGTGCTGCACTGTGTTTTTAAACTGCAAACATCTTCACTAGAACTTTTTGGATAATGCCAGTTCTAGAATTGCCAGTCTTTACTGAACTAAAGATAAAAAGTAGCTGTTAACTTAAAAAAACTACAGCTTCATGACATCACAAGGGGGAACAGAGCATTTGGAGCTTTGGAGATGTAGAGAGACTAATAACAAAGTGTTACTCAAACATGTGTGAATGAAACAAAACAACTCCAGGTCTGTTTTTGAGGAGGTAACAACATTATAACATGACTTACAGCTCACAAGAATCAATCGTGTGTAATATAGGACCTTTAAGGCAGATCTTCTTTCACAATACTGCAAATACTGTAGTACAAAAAATGTAGTAAAACACATTCTGTATTCTGCAGGTTAACAAGAACCATCCATACATTACACATACCCCCTGTGGTATACCTCCCTGAGCGGTTGGCTAATGGCGTCACTATTGTTAAAGAGAGAAACCTAAATGATTATCACTTGTGTTCTCCTGTGCCGCCGTCTCACCCAAGGGCGCGGGGCCGTCCTACCGGGTGCCCAGCGGAGATCGGTCCATTTTATCTGCGGAAGGTTGGCACGCGTGGGCGGGTGGTCGCACATTGAGAGCCAGTGGGGACCGCGGCGTATAATGTAGGGAACAGAAACAGCCCCCAGCGTGTGAATGTGACGCCGCACATGGGTTTGCTGTGTGTTTGATGTGTGGAACAAAACGCCTGCAGGAGAAAATGGAGGCTGCTGGGTCCATATGTGGAGGTAGACGTGGTTATTTCCAGTGTGGTGCTCCATTATGTCAGCTATATGCATACAGATAAAGCATGGCTACGGTGCAAGTTCAGGTACAACTAAGTATGGAGCATTATACAAATCGTACCCACTATTGATGCACTATTGAGGATGCTAACTAAAGGCACTTCCCTGTTAGAAGCTCTGTTACTTTAAGCTTTATATTAACATGATCTGACCAGAAAGAGCAGATTTGGATGAAACAGTGAAACAGGTGAGATGGTTTGTGCTGTTAAACAAGTCCCTCTCACATAAAATTACACTCACAATCTGGTTAACATTAGCCAACAGTTTTTCAGTTAGTCACTCTCACCTTTTTGTTGAAAATTAAACTCCTAAACAGGACCGTGAACGCTTGTATTGATCACAGACTCCTGAAAATGTGCTGTTTAAATCCATTGTGTATTTTTTCTTGAGTTTTTCTTGACATCTTAAACTCATTTGTTGTCTCTGTTTGCCAAAGTGTGCATTGTGCCACCATGGTAACTACTCAACAGTCCACCAATAGAGATACATGTAGAACACCCCCTGCGTGATGTCACTGCTAAGTATCAATATGGTAATGTAATATCAGTCCACTGCACAAAAACATGTTTTAAAATGTAATTTAATCAGCTTAGAGAAAGATTTATATGGGACATAGTAACTTTAACAGCTGTTTAATTAAAGGTGCATTGTGTAACTTTTCTAGGGGAAAGCCCATCAAATGCTTTTCTCCATGGAGATGTTATGGAATGTTTCACAGTATGGCATTAAACTTTTCTATCTTCATGGAGACCAAACCAGACCAAGTTACAGGTCAGATCTGTGGAGAGGCGACCCTGCTCACAGTCAGAATGCCTGTTTTGGTGTATTTGAGTTATAAAACCACCTGTAATTAAATAAATGTAAGGTAGAGCTGTTTAATGCCATACTGTGGAACATTTCAGGCAGAACAATGACATATCCATAGAAACAAGCAGCTGACGGACCCCTAAACAAAAAGTAACGCAATGCACCTTTAAAATGCACCTTTAAAATGCTTTTTTTCCCTCACAGGGACATAAGGCTCAGCCCTTAAAGCAGCATGTACACACTCCAAACTTTACAGTGTTGGACTTAACAACACATTTGAATGTCCCAAAACCGGTCAATTTTTCCTGTTTTTACACATAAAATGCCTTATTTTTAAATGAAAACATTACATGATGAAAATCTTGAAATCCATTTTTTTCTTACATTTATGTGAGTAAACTACAGGATCTCAAATTTAAAGATTTTTTTCATCTCCAGTGCCTCGCCTTAGAGTGGCCAGTGCTATAGAAGAAA
Source organism: Taenioides sp. WSHXM2023 (assembly GCA_029959045.1). Taxonomy (NCBI): domain Eukaryota; kingdom Metazoa; phylum Chordata; class Actinopteri; order Gobiiformes; family Gobiidae; genus Taenioides; species Taenioides sp. WSHXM2023. The sequence goes on from CM057092.1 coordinate 5,753,536, forward strand.
CATCCCCCATACTAATACCATTACAATCTTACTCACTAATAAGATGTTTGATTAAAAGAAAATAAGCATTTCACAAGCCTTCAGTGCCTTAGAAAATCATTTGTAATATCTTCTATTATCTGACAACTTGAGGAGTGGACCTGACTCAAAGGGAGGGCATCTGACTGATAAGATGGTCATTGCCAAAAATAGAGGGACAAAGAACTATCCATATCAAGTATCAAGTTTGAAATCCATTCTCTCTGCATTCTCAAAATGCTACAACGAAAACTCTTTCCTGGAATAAAATGAAATCTATTTTGATATAAATTAGTGTAATTACGTTATTGACATCCTGACTGAGCTTTGATGAAGTGGTATCAATATTCGTTCTCATGTCCAGGCCTCCCTCTCTCTCTCTCTCTCTGCCTCCCTACCTCCCTCCATCCCTACAACCCCTTCTGTCTCCCTCCCTCTATCTCTATAACCCTATCTCTCACCCTCCCTCTCTCTACGCTACCTACAAGCCCCCCTCTCTCTATATAACCTTCTTTTCCTCCATCTCTCTATACCCCATCTCTCCATCTTTACACTCCCCTCTGTCTCCCTCCCTCTCTTTCTATACTATCTACAACCCTTACCCTCCCCCTCACTCTCTCTCTCTGCATTACCTACAACCCCCCTCTCCCTCCCTCTCTCCCTCCATCCATCCATTTATATACCCCTATCTCTTTCCCTCCCTCTCTCTGTCTCTCTACAACTCTGAACTGTTTGTTTTTCCCGTATATGGAGACTGTACATGAGGCTAGCTAAGGAGCTAGCGCTGGACATTTGAGATGCTACAGGCTTTTCATACCATATGTAGCCGCAGATGTGTCAGAAAACCTTCCAGAGGAAACACTCCCAGACTTTCCAGAGGAAACACTTTGAGGGAATGAAGCATTTCATCACCAACGGCAACAACAGAGCGGAGTAAGAATGAGGCCTTTCCTGTTGTGTTCACCTGGCGCCCCCTTGAGGCTGCTGTGATGCTGCAGGACACAGAGGAGGGACACTTTTGTCCTGAGGGCTGTTCTTAACCTCAAACTGCCCTGACACAGATCTGCTGAACCTACCTGACCAATCCGCCTGTTAAACCCTTGGGATTAATAAAGTATCTCTCTCTCCCTCACTTTTCTTTTATCTCTTCCTCCATCCAAACATCCCTCCCTCTTCTCTCTCACACCCCTTCTCTCTTTCTATCTCTCTCTCCTCCTTCCCTCCCTCTCTCTCCCCTCTCTCTTCCTCCCTCCTGTCTCTCCTCTCTCTCTCTCCTCTCTTCCTCCCTCTCTCCTCCCTCTCTCTCTCTCTCCTCTCTCCTCCCTCTCTCCTCCCTCTCTCTCTCTCTCTCTCCTCTCTCTCTCTCTCTCCTCTCTCCTCCCTCTCTCCTCCCTCTCTCTCTCCTCTCTCCCTCTCTCCCTCTCTCTCTCCTCTCTCCCTCTCTCCCTCTCTCTCCTCTCTCCTCCCTCTCTCCTCCCTCTCTCTCTCTCTCTCCTCTCTCCCTCTCTCTCCTCTCTCTCTCCTCTCTCCTCCCTCTCTCCTCCCTCTCTCTGTCTTGTATGAGTACATCTCATTGGTGACTCACAGTTATAATGATACAAAGGCAGATTGATGGTGAAACTCCCTCTGGCCAATCAGTGATCCACTCACCCACAGCCACACGTCTGCACTCAGCTCGGACCACTCATGCACTTATGCACTCGGACTCGGACACTCTTACATATTTATTTTACTAGCATCTTTTTGTTTTTCATCGTGTTCCATTTGCCCTGATCATTTGCTGGTAAACAACAGTCTAAATCAATACAAAATTCAATAAGAGAGTTTTTTTTCATGCACTGCATATCTGGAGAGATTGGTTCAATAATAAAATGTAATAAAATGTTGAAATGGAATGACTATGATTCTTTATACATTGAAGAATGTATTTAAATAGTGATGGTTTTAGGATAAAGGCAATAAAACAGTGTACACACTCCACTCTATCTGTTTTTTTTGTTTGTTTTTTTTCTCATATGACATACTTACTAGAAATGTGTTTATATGGTGAATGATGTGCCCTATGTGTATCTGATCAAACTACTATTATTGTTACATGCCATTATTAGCTACTACTCCACTGCTACTAATCTGTTGTACTCAAGTACATATTGCTGGGTTTCAGATGACATCACAACATTCTAAAGGCCAATCATATTTAATAGTTTCAAATTGCAGATTTGTGTTGTAACACAGTGAGTTCTTGGGTCAGTAATAGAAATGATCAGGTCCAACACTTGTGGATTGACCTTTCACATATTTTGTGACAAAGTATAATGTGATCAACTGAGAAATCTGTCTCTTGCCCCCCATCATCATCATCATATGACATCATCACATTGTAGAATATGAAAATCGCCAGTTGGTGGTTTTCAGATTTTAGAATGTGATGATTTCATACTTCCAAATTGGGGCAATAGCCAGTTTTTGTCGTGAAATATCAGAAAGGTAAATTCATAAATATCAAACCTGATCATTTCTATTATTGACTAGACCCAATCACATACTATATTACAACAAAAATCTGTTGAACAATATGCATTTTAGCTGCCCCCATCTGTTTTAAATAATATTGGCCTATAGAATGGTGACACCACAGGGCCAAGTTACATGTCAGATCTGTGGAGAGGCGAGCCCACTCACAGTAAGTTTTTACATTAATAAAAACCCATGTTACTGGGAAATTCCAGACAAAACCGGAACATCTCCATAGAGTCAAGAAGGTGGTAGACTCTTAACCAGAAAAAGTTACACAGTGTACCTTTAAACAATTTTTAATGGTATTACATATCCACAGATAAAGTACTGTAACTCGCATCATCAGTCTTTCCAACATCACAGTCCTGACTATATTACTACAAAGCCCTACAGGGAATACTTCTGTATTTTCTAATTGACTTATGTATATACTGTATATGTGTCATTGTCAGTAGATTGAGTGTGGGAAAAAGTGCGCTGTGAGCATGCTAGTTGTTACAGTTGCCGCGCTCTGTGAGTTGTGAAAGGCGCTTCTAAACTTCCCTCTGCAAACCATTTCAAATCAACTGGCACCATCGGGCTTTGGAACATCACAGTACTATGACTATATTACTACAAAGCCCTACAGGGAGTACTTCTATGCTGTACTTTCTAATTGACTTCCATATATGGTCATGTGGCTGTCAGTTAGCGTCGGTGTCAGTAGATTGAGTGGAGGTCTGTATAATGACGCTGTATACCCCTGTGCTCAGTGTGGAAATGCTTTAACTCTCCCACATCGTATTCCCAGAGCGTTCCCGGCCACTTCGCCAACACACAATTCCCATGGCAACGAGACCCCTGCATCTCCTCATATAAACAGCAGTAATTGAATAAATCAACCAGGATGGCCTCCCACACGGACACGGTGATTTAGCCAATAGGAGCTGGTTTAGCGCCGATACTTCTTGGCACTTACAGCCTCAGAATTTGGTTAGCTGTAATGTACCCAGACACAGCACTACTCCTCCCAGTCCATTTACTCTGAGCCTGTGCAGTGCAGGCTTAATCGAGTAACAGCACTGGTATAGTCGTAGCAGCAGAAGTAATAGTACAACAGTAGCAGTAGTAGCATAGTAGATTTAGTATTAATAATAATAATAATAAGTCATAAAGAATACAAAAAGCATAAAAATAGCACACAGAAGGCATACAAAAACAGATATAAACAGTTCAGGTAATTATAATAAATAAATAAAAAGAAATAGAATAAAAAGAAATAAGGAATAAAATCAAGCTAAGACCAGTTAAAAGATGGCCAACTGATAAAAATGACTTTTAAGAAGTGATTTAAAAGATGATACTGATGGTGAGAGCCTTATCTCCTCAGGCAGGTCGTTCCAAAGCCGAGACGCCTGGACTGAAAAGGCTCCACACCTTTCATCAAGAGCCTGGACTCTGGAACAGGGAACAAGGACCTGATGCGGGAGGGCTCGTACGGGGTTAAAAAGTTCTGAAATGTAACTTCGTGCAAGACCTAAACGAACTTTAAAAGTGATCAGTAAAATTTTAAAATCAATTCTAAAACACATAGGCAGCCAGTGAAGGGAAGTTAAAACAGGGGGAATGTGTTGGTGTCTGTTAAAACCAGCGAGGAGCCGACCTGCTGTGTTCTGAACCTGTTGGAGGCGGGAGATGGATTTGGTGCAATAGTCTAGACGGGAGAAGATGAGCACGTGGATGACTTTTTCAAGATCAGGGCAGGAGAGGAGTAGTAGTAATGGTAGAAGTGGCAGAGGTAGTGGTAGTAGTCGTGGTAGTATTGGTGGTAGTAGTATTAGCAGTAGTAGTGGTAGTGGTAGTAGTAGCCTGCACAATGGAGGCTTAATCTAATAACAGTGCTGACATAGTAGTACCAGTAGTAGTATTAGTAGTACACAGTAGTAGCAGTAGTAGTAGCATAGTAGAAGTAGTAGTGGTAAAAGTGGTGGTAGAAGTGGTAGTAGTGGAAGTAGTCGTAGTCGTAGTAGTAGTAGTAGTAGTAGTAGGGGTAATAGTAGCCTCTGTAACGCAGGTTTAATCTAGTAACAGTGTACTCACTCTTCGAAGTGCTCATGATTCCCTCTTTTTATGTGGAAAAGTAGTAGTAGTAGTAGTAGTAGCAGCAGCAGCAATAGTAGTAGTAATAGTAGTAGTAGTGGTAGTAGTAATAGCAGTAGTAGTTGTAGTGTTGTCGCAGTAGTTGCAACAGCAGTAGCAGCAGTGTAGTTGTAACAGCCATAGTACAGTAGTAGCAGTAATAGTAATAGTAGTTGTAACAGTAATAGTGTTAGTAGTCACTATCGCAGAAATAGTTGATAAAAACACATGAACTGATGTGTAAAAAGTGAAATGGAGACAAATCCATCTTCAGTCAGAGAGAGTGATGCCGTTTAAGTGTGTAAGTGCTTTGTCCCTGGATCTGCACTAAAGACAAATACGTGTTGGTGTGTGTTATTGCTTTTTCATTGTGTAAATGTAGCTATACTGCATTCTACAGATACACCAAAGCCTACATTGTATAAGCTAATGTTAAAGGACCTGTATTACATTGTTTTCTGATCTGTTCTAATGTAGTTTCCTCATCACTAACTTACCTGGAGTTGTGTTTTGTTTCATTGCCACATATTTAACACACAATCCCTGCATATTTAGCTGATTCATTCTCTTAAACTGTGAATACTACACCTTGTGATGTCATGTGGGAATACAGGAAGTGCGCTACTATGTTTTTAAACTCCATACACCTTCACTAGGATCATTTGGATGATTTCAACCCTGAAATTGCCAATCTCTACTGAACTAAAGCTAAAAGGTAGATGCTAATTTGAAAACTACCACTTCATGACATCACAAGTTGAGCATTTTGAGCTTTAAAGATGTAGAGAGACCCATAATAAAGGATTACTCAAACGTATGAATGAAACAAAACACAACTTCAGGTACAGTACTGTATGCTTTTGATGAGATAACAAATTTCTAACATGTCTTAAAGCTCACAAGAGTACGTTTTGAATAATATAGGACATTTAAGTAATTTAATGAAAGCAATAATTGTATTTTTTGCAGCAGCACAGTAATTACAAAACACAAGCTGTACCAACTGTTCCAAGGCTGTTCTAAATGTTTTTAATTCAGGAATGTAACTACACAGTGTGATTTAGTGTAATAAAGTTCGCTCAGCGCAAGGTCCCACTGGAAACTCGGAGCTTGCTGAAGGTCTTACGCTGTCAGCACACATCACTAGACCTGTCTGATTCTGAGGCCATGCAGAGTTCACCATTAGCACCATAAAGCCCCATTCTCACACTTAAACAGTACATCTGAGTCCGGCCCAAAGCCTTCTGGGAGCTGTGGGCCGGGGGAGATCGAATAGCGGGAGAGGCTCGTGGAGATCGGACCTTCCACCTGCTCGTATATGTACGGTATCGACAGAGCCAGTGTGATCCCAGTGCAGAGAGTCAAAACCAGAGGTGGTACTCAGTTACATTTACTCGAGTAACTTTTTAAAGGTCCGATATTACGCAGCTTTGACTCTTGTGAGCTTTAAGCCGTGCTATAATGTTGTTACTAGAGATGCATGGATACTGGCGTCGGATATCGCCGCAGATACTAACAAAATTTGCTGGATTGGATATCGGCTTCCAAATATCGGTTCAGTCGATATCCTGGTTGGACGTATAAATCGATGTAATACTCAGTCTAGAAAGTTTCATCCATTTTGTCTTAATTTATTTTAGTTCTAAGGAAGTATTTGCTGTTTTGAGTCTGCTGCACTGGTATCAGTTGGTGTGCGGTATTGGCAGATACTTATAACTTATTATTGGAATTGGTGCGATATCAGAATCTAGTGATTATTTCCTCAAAAACATACCTGGAGCTGTGTTTTGTTTCATTCACACGTCATGAAGCAGAACTTATCAAGTCAACAGCTATACAGTTTTACCTTTAGTTCAATAGAGATGGACAATTCCAGGTCTGAAATGATCCAAATGATTCCAGTGAAGGTGTATGTAGTTTAAAAACATAGTGGAGCACTTTCTGTATTACCACATAAAAAAAAAAACACAGCTCCAGGTATCTTTGTGATGAGAAAACAACATGATAACAAAGATCAGAAACATGGGCCCTTTAATACTCGAGTTCATCTGATGTAAAACACGACCAGAATACAGCGTTCCATTCGTCTTGACCCATAATTGTTCACTTGACCCATTTTCAACATAATCAATGGCAATACAAACACTGCTAATTTAGTCGTTTTCGTAATCGGCACACTGGGACCAAATAAGGATTTAATTGGTTTCTTGAGCAGTCAATGTAAAATGAGAAAAGATAATAGAGCACACGTTATCGGAGAGATGGAGACCGACACACAAACACGGCAGAATAATGCAGGAAACGTACTGTGCCCGCAAGATGTTGGCATTTTCAAACATCATTTAATCTATCTTTTAAATCCTTTAGCTGCTACTTGAAACATTAAAAAGCAATTAAAACATGACAGAGCGCATTCTTAATACACAAAGCAGCTAAAGAAAGAGAAAAAATATAAGAAAAAAGACTTAGAATGAGGGTTTTGACAAATATTACGATATTTTCTGATCAGTGTTCTAATGCTGTTTCCTTGTCAAAAACTTACCTAGAGTTGTGTTTTGTTTCATTTACACATTTACTACACAAGCTGCTGCATACACACTTTTCCACCTTGTGATGTCACGTGGTAACACAGGAAGTGCTCCACTAAACTCATTTAGAATTTACACTACAGTAGAACCATTTGGATGATTTCAGACCTGGAATTGCCAATTTCTACTTTGAGCTCTGGAGATATAGACAGTCAAATAATAAAGGGTTACTCAAACATCTGTGAATGAATCAAGTTGTGTTTTATAGCAAATTAAATGTGTAAATCAGGTACGCTAGAGAGTGTCCTGGACTTGATACGCTCCACTGTGTTTTTAAACTCCACACACTTTCACTAGAATCATCTATATAATTTCAGACTTATAATTGCCAATCTCTACTGAACTAAAGGTAAAATGTAGCTGTTAATGTGAAAACTACCACTACATGACATCACAAGTTGGAACAGAGCATTTTGAGCTTTGGAAATGTAGACAGGAAGAACTCCACTGTGTTTTTAAACTCCATACACTTTCATTAGAATCATTTGGATGATTTCAGTGCTGGAATTGCCAATTTCTACTGAACAAAAGGTAAAATGTAGCTGTTAACTTGTTAACTACAACACTTCATGACATCACAAGATGGAACAGAGCATTTTGAGCTTTGGAGATGGAGACAGATTGATAAAGGATTACTCAAACATGTGTGAATGAAACAAAACACATTTCCAGGTATGTTTTTGATGAGACAACAGCATTATAACATATGACCTTTTCTTGCTAAGCAATATAACATGGCTTAAAGCTCACAAAAAAGTCAATTTGAAGTCTCAATAGTCAGGCATGTTCATTGTACAAACCGAGACATTTAAGTTCTATTCTCAGTGCACGGACCCATCTCCAGATTTTAATCTCGTGTTGATCAGGACTACCTCAGCAGGAGGAGCTGGAAAATAAAAACAATGGAGCACTTAGCTAATGAGCCCTGTCATGTATCAAAAGTTCATAGGGGAAAAGCGGCACATTCATTTGAAAATAGCTGGTTTTCACGTTCACTTTGACATGAATTACCTCCTATTGAATCCCTGTTTAGCCAAAGTGATTCTAATAACCTTAATAGCAGCAATTACAAAGGAAAGTCTAATCACGGAAGAGCAGAGCGGTTGTGAGGCTGTTGTGAGTGGGCTGTGGGCGGGTTTCTCTGACACCAGTGTTAAACAGGACTTGGTTTAGCTCTGGAGCTCTTCTCAACCTTCTTTGCCTGGACGTGTGCCCCCAAAGCCTGGTCTCATTCTCCAACTAACCCCTCACTCATGAGATTGTTTGGTAAGTATACATCTGTTTTATTTTATTTTATTGTTTTAATAATACTAAAACATCATTAAAGATACTGTAAATTGTGTAACTTTTCTGGTGGGGGTCAGTCAAATGCTTTTCTCCATGGAGATGTTATTGCTTTGTCTGGGATGTTTCACAGTATGGTATGGTAACTTTTCTAGTTTCACGGAGACCAAATCAGGCCAAGTTACAGGTCAGATCTGTGGAGAGGCAACCCTGCTCACAGTCATAATGCCTGTTTTTCTAGGAATTTTTGCGCTGTAAAACCACCTGTAATTGAATACTACAAGATCTGCATAATTCCAAGTAGAGTACTTACTTTTATGTTTTTATGTTATTATGTTTTTAAAGAAGGCATATTGTGCTTGTGCCCTCCTACCAGCCGTCAGCCGTACTAACAGCAGAGGGCACTAATATGATCATTTGCTCATTTGTCAAGCATAAATTGCATAGGCCTAAAAGGCGAAAAAGAAGTGGGTTACTCTTTGGTTTCAACACATGTCAAAGATGTCGCATTGAAAACGTAAAAAGAAAGGTGGATTGGAAAAGGCAAAAGACAAAAAAAGCACTTTGAAATGAAGCAGAAAAAATGCAAAAAGCTTACAGAGCTTTTTGCCAGCAGCGGTGCGACTAAAGTAGTTAATCTTTGTGTGTTTTCTTCAATTATTTCATTATTGATTTACTGAAATGATTCATTACTAATTATTCATTATTTAAATGATCAAAGTCCAGGGCTGTTTTTTGGTTCCAGTCCATCCCTGGTCTGCCATAGTTACGACACCAGTGGATCATTCTGTTATAATTTGTACATTTTAAATCACAGTATCCATCTAAAATGACTTAATAAAAGAAACCGCTGACTTCCGTGTTATTATACGTAAAGATCATCACAACAAAGAGTCGGCCCCTCCAATGGATAGCTGCAGATGACACTAGTGAGTAGCTATTTTTTTCCCCCCATTTGTACCAAAAAGACTACACAATAGAAAATAAACTTGGAGAATAAAGTATGGAACAGAGCAGTGGGCATGTATTGGTGCCGGAGATTAAAGATTGCTCAAACATATGGAAATCGCTCCAAATACAACTTTGAGAGGGGAAATAAGAAGGACACAACTATAACATGGTTCAAAGCTCTGAAAACTCAATTTCGCAGGATAGGTCTGCTTTAATAATTCATATTAACGTTACAACTTGAAATTGTGGTGTGCAAGATTAAGCTTCAACTCAAAAAACCTTGTAGAATATGATTGTTTCCAAGTATAATTTTTGCATATATTATTTATTTATGTAGTTGATTTGATATTCCTTCATTCAGGTTTAATGCCATACTGTGGTACATTCCAGGGAAAGCAATCTCCCTAGAATATCTCCATGGACACAACAAGGTGCTGGAGTCTTACCTGAAAAGTTGCATAGTGCACTTTCAACACACAAACTCTGCATATTTAGGTGGGTTGAGTGTTCTTCTCTCAACGGAAAAAAATAAAATAAAATAACTTGTGACGTCATGTGGTAATACAGGGAGAGCTCCACTGTGTTTTTTTAAACACCATACACCTTCACTAGAATCATTTGGATGATTTCAGCGCTGGAATGGCCAATTTCTACTGAACAAAAGGTCAAATGTAGCTGTTACCTTGAAAACTACAACACTCTATGACATCACAAGATGGAACAGAGCATTTTGAGCTTTGGAGATGGTGACTGATAAAGTGTGAATGAAACAAAACACAACTCCAGGTCTGTTTTTGAGGAGGAAACAACATTCTAACAGGGCTTAAAGCTCACAAGAGTCCATTTTGCATAATATAGAACCTTTAATATGCACAGTGCCCATCATCCCTGTGAAGTCTGTGGCATAAACAAAGTCCCCTGAAGAGGAGGACAAGGGCGTGGCGTGCTTCACATGCATGAGAGGGGCCCTGCCGTGAGGAGAGTGCCCCCTAGAGGCCGGGGCATTGATCACACATCTGACCAGCCCTCCAGCGCTACACCAATGACCTTTACCCAACAAACAAGCTCCTGAGCAGGGCACGGCTGCTATCGACCTGTTTAATGGGACCTGTAATCACCATGTACCTGTGTGCGGAGAGAAGATGTACAAGTACTGCAGATAGGAAACTTCAAAATTGTACTTCCTGGTTGGACATGGACGGCACATATGGCAGATGTAAAGTAATTCCATGACTAATAATGATTAGATTATAAAATAAAATAATAATTAATATAAATAAGTGACAACACTTCTATTTTGGTAAATCAAGGTTTACCACTACCTGCTATACTACTATTACTACTACTACTACTACTACTACTACTACTACTACTACTATTGCCACCACTACTACTACTGGTACTGCTACCACTATTACTACTGTTACTTCTGCTACTACAGCACTACTGCTACTACTGTTAATTCTTTCACTGCTGCTGCCATTACTACTACTACTGCTGTTACTGTTACCACTACTACTACTACTACTAATCCTACTACTACTGCTGCTGCTGCTACTCCTTCTAACATTACTACTACTACTACTATACTGCTACTACTACTAATACTACTACTACTACTGTTAATTCTTTTACTGCTGCTGCCATTACTACTATTACTGCTGTTACTGTTACCACCACTACTACTACTACTAATCCTACTACTACTACTGCTGCTGCTACTCCTTCAAACATTACTACTACTACTGTTACTGCTACCACTACTACTACTGCTGCTACTACTATACTACTGCTATTACTGTACTACTGCTACTAATATATTGCTACTACTCCTTCCAACATTACTACTACTACTACTACTACTACTACTACTACTACTACAATTAAAAAAAATGCCCTTTAAGTTTAAAAACAGGTTTGCCCCTGTTTTAACTCATTGACCACACTGACCCTGATTGACCTTTGAACCCTAATGCCGAGATCTCTCTTTGATTGGCCCAACATGAATAAACCAAACCACCTCCCCGTCATCGCGGTGATGATCGTTGCCACGGGGACGAGGCTGTGTGCGTTTGTGTGCGCAGAGGGACAGACGTGAGATGTTTCAGTGCCAGGGGATAATCAGGGCGTTCAATCGAGTCATGGCGGCGTCCGGAAACCAGCGCTGCCACGGTAACAAGAGCGGATCAGAGCGGAGCTTTGAAAAGGTGAGGCCAATGTCACGCTCCAGAAGCCATTTCCAAAGAGCTCAGTGGAGACATCCCCGCCAAGACTGGAACAAGATGTGTGTACACCTGTGAGGAATCACTTGAATTATTTCACCCGCGTGCAAAGGGTGAACGATATTAGTTAAAGGTAAGAAACTGGAAACTACATGTGAAAGGGCCCATGTTACGCTATTTTCTGATCTATGTTATAAAGTTTACTTATCTAAAAGATAAGGTGTTTTGTTTTGTTTCATTCACACATGTTTAACTCACAGATCCTGCATATTTAGGCTGAGTTCTCCTCTCAAACAGAAAACACCTTGTGATGTCATGTGGTGATTCATAAGTGCTCCATGGTGTTTTTTAAACTCCATACACCTTCACTAGAATCAATCAACTCTACTAAACCAAAAGGTAAAAGGTATCTGTTAACTTGAAAACTATCGCCTCATGACATCACAAGGTGAAACAGAGCATTTTGACCTTTGGAGCCCATAGACTATATATGCAAGTGTAACATCACACATAACATTCAGATCCAGTCAAATGAAGCTCATTGAGGCTGACAGCTATAGAGGAGAATGTGGAGCCATTCCATATTTGGAATTCTAACCGTGAGTATCATAGCAACCACAGAGCCAAACCGGAGTAAGGCTGTTGGAGGTAATAAGTGGGCGCTTAGCAGTACTGTCAATCAACCTGTTGCTAACACTAGCTCGAGCGACCTCGAGGAAAGAAGTCCCCTGATTTGTCTGTTGTTCATAACATGATTTATGGACAAAATAACTACATAAAAACACCAGGATTATTTAGAATGGGTTACGACAAACATTTTTAGACCAAAATAGCAAATACATCTGGAGTTGAGTTTTCATTCACACATTTTTCAGTAACCCTTTATTATTAACCTGACTACATCTGCAAAGCTTAAAATACTTTGTTCCACCTTGTGATGTCATGAAGTGGTAGTTTTCAAGTTAACATCTACCTTTTATATTTAGTTCAGTGGAGATTGGCAATTCCAGGGCTAAAATTATCCAAATGATTCTAGTGAAAGTGTGTGGAGTTTAAAAACACACTGGGGCACTTCCTGTATTACCGCATGACATCTCAAGGTGTAACAGTATTTTCAGTTTTAGAGAAGAACTCTACCTAAATGTGCAGGGTTTGTGTGTTAAACATGTGTGAATGAAACAAAACACAATTCCAGGTGTGTTTGTGATGAGGAAACAACATTAGAACATAGTTTGGAGTTCATCAATTGCTTGTCTCCATGGAGATTTTATTAATGTAATGTTCCACAGTACGGCATTACAACTTATTTGCTGTGAACAGGGTCGCCACCTTATCAGGCCAAGTCAGATCTGTGGGGAAATTTAAACCTGTATTTATTGTTTCTGTTTTGGATGCTCTTAATATGGTGAATTTTGCCAGTTTCTTCTATTTCTCTTTCTATATGAAAACATTACATGATGAAAAACTTGTAATACATTTTTTTCTTACATTTATGTGAGTAAACTATGGGAGAAGTTTCAAATTGATATCTGTAAATTGAATATTTTTCCCTATTCATCTGCAGTGTCTAGCCTTTCAAGTTTAAAACATAGCAGATGGTTTTGTCACATTCATCAGACTTCTGTTAAAATGGATGTGATTTTGATCCAAAACGAGATCCGAACATAGTTGAACAGTTGCAGTCTGAGTCTACATTACTCTGGAGCTAATTATATTTTCACGATATTAGCCGAGACAAAACGACCAGTAAAAAAAAAACAAAAAATACAGCCCCATCTGTGGAATAGATGATCCCCCACAATGAGCCCGCTCGTACAGCTAATGGAACGGGCATGATCCTGATCCATGTGTGAGACCGGCCTTCTAATGGTCGAGCATTATCTGTGTGTTACACGTAATTACAGGCCAGTGATTGTGATGCTAGGAATCCAGGTACTGCTCTATTCACACTGAGCCCATTTAGGCAGTAATACAGGAAGTAATACAGGAAACAATACAGGAAGTAGTGGGGAGTCCTAAAATGAAATACCTGGTGTACAGGTCAAGTTAGCTCTTATATACATTAACATACAGTCCATGGCATTTAATAGTAAGGTTACACTTTTATTTTGGTGACTTCCTGTGTGAGCGGAAGTAATGGAAAAAACGTTAGCTTGATATACAAAAAAGACGCAAAGTAAAGACCGCCACAGTTAACGGTGAAAAACAAAAACCTACGGTGCAAAGTTATACAAAAACCCAAAGATGCCAACAGTCGACAGGGGAACAAGGTTTGTTTTATTTGTGAATGTGTATTTGAGCAACTTGTAATTTGTACTAAATGAATGTTAAAATTCTGTTATTTTGTTCTTGTCTAGCTCTTACGTTGGTTCTATGACAAGGCAGGGAAAAGTTAAGTCATTTAACCATCAGTTCTGGCCTTCTCAATTCGACTGGATGCTACACCTGGTCTTTACCATATATTTGTATTTGTGAAATCACAACTGCGGTATAATTTAGACCCTTGTTTACATTATAATTGCTTTGTAACAGTTATGGAACGGCCTCTACATTGGTTATATGCTCTGCCAAGTAGGAACATTCTTAACTACACTAAAATAAAAAAAAATAATAATAATAAAAGCTAACATTATATAACTTTTCTATTGAATGTTCCACAAGATGACATTAAACAGTTTTATTAAATGCATTTTTTTTTTTTTTTAATTTGTAATTTATTCAATTACAAGTGACTTTATAGCTCAAAAATACCTAGAAAAACAGACATTCTGATTGTGAGCGGGACTGTTTCCATAGATCTAACCTGTAACTTGGCCTGGTTTGCTTAGATAGAAAAGTTCAAAGTCCCCAGTGCATCAGATTTGTCTTGGAAATAGAAGTGACATCACATTAAATCCATGTCTGTATGTTTAGGCCATAAATGCATTTTAATCTTATTTTTACAAAAGTGAAAATTATCTGCAATATCTGTTTTCGTCAACAACAGCAAACCAAAAACCTGATATAGTCTCAAAAAAGCCACATCAGACTATCCTCATTTCTGATATTCACCTTATTCCGGAAGTTGCTGTGGGCGCCCAGTGTTGGGAAGTAACTGAATACATGTACCGAGAACATTAATTTGGAGCACCTGCATTCCAGTACAATTACTTTTTCATTTGGTAATATTCAGACTACAGTTACTTTTCTACATTAAAAGGAATACATGGCGGAACATCATCATGCAACTTTGACTTTGAACTGCACAGTATTTATAAGAAACAAGGAAACACAGCTCTTAGTGCGTGTGTGTGTCAGATTTTTGTCTCTTATTAAACATAAATGAATACATAACAAACAAGCTGTAATTATAAGTGTTTTTTGCACACTAATATAAAGGCAATTTGATGTAAAAGTATTCCAAGTATTCAGAAAACTGTACTCTGATTGTCCATGTACGGAATACGTTGCAAAATACATTTTAAATCGGGTATTCAGTATTCAGTGGTCGGGTGTATCAGGGATGGACAGGAGCTGGAGTACAGGGCACTGACTGCAAATTTTGTGGAGTGGTCCCAGGCAAACCATCTGCTCCTGAACGTTGACAAGACCAAGGAACTGGTGATTGACTTCAGGAGAATCAAAATTCAAGATTTGGAACCTTTTACTGCACATATCAATTCTGTAGATCCGAACATCAAATTCACACGTGAAGATGCCAAGGACAACACATTGGCCTTCTTAGATTGTGCAGTTACGATAAGAGAAGACCGGCGACTCCAGGTAGAGGTCTTCAGGAAGCCCACACACACCGACCAATATCTGCTTTTTGATTCACACCACCCACTTCAGCACAAACTGGGAGTCATCCGGACATTACATCACAGGGCCCAAGTGGTTCCTACAAGCGCAGAGGGAAAGGAGAAAGAAGAACAACACGTGGAGAAAGCCCTCTCCGTTTGTGGATATCCTAAATGGGCTTTCAATAAAACGAAGAGAACAAAGAAACAGGACAACAGAGAACCAGAGCCCAGGAGAAGGGGTGTAACTATTCCTTACCTGGCTGGCGTTTCCGAAAAACTACAGAGGATCTTCAGACAACATGAAATCCCAGTCTATTTCAAACCCACAAACACTTTAAGACAAAAACTGGTCCATCCTAAGGACAAAACTCCGAGCCACAAACAAAGCAATGTGGTCTACTCCATTCAGTGTAGTGAAGACTGCAGTGAGCGCTACATTGGAGAAACAAAACAGCCACTTCACAAAAGGATGTATCAACACAGACGGGAAAACCAGGGTGGGCCGCAATCTGCCGTACATCTCCACCTAAAAGCCACAGGCCACTCCTTTGAGGACAGTGAGGTCCAGATCTTGGCCAGAGAAAAGAACTGGTTTGAGAGGGGAGTTAAAGAAGCTATTTTTGTCAAGAAAGAGAATCCTTCCTTGAACAGAAATGGGGGTCTCAGACATCATTTGTCTCCCATCTATAACTCTATTCTCAAACCTAAATCAAAACAAACTGGGAAAACAATGGGACTAGCCAGGTCAGGTCCAGAGGTGTGAAAACACCCATCATGGCCCTGAATGGATATGCTAACTACTCCCCCACTCCCACTCCATATTGAATAGACTCACATGACTAACAGAAACTGTTAACAACTCCATATTGTATCACCTGACCAACTGAAACTGTATTTAAATATGTGTTGTCTCAGAGTAATTTTCATTGTAATTAAGCTCCTCCCTTCAGGCAGATATAAAGCAGTGTCCGCCAGCATCTGACCAGAACTGAGGAAGCAGCTTGGATGAGCTGCGAAACGTATTCAACCAAATAAACTATGTCCAGTTGACAAATTAAATTTTCTCCTTTTTTGTTCAGGAGAAAGAGGACATCAGTGGAGCCCATTACCATTCAGAGCCATGACGTGGAAATAGTGGAGTGCTACAAGTACCCTGGCGTCCATGTGAACAACAGGCTGGACTGGAGGGACAACTGTAATGCTGTCTACAAGAAGAGCATGAGCAGACTCTACTTCCTGAGGAGAAATCTCCAGTAACCTGCTGGTTACTGGAGATCTTCTCCCAGTCTGTGGAGGCCAGCGCCCTGGACTTCACTGTGGTTCTGCTGGGGGAGCGGCACCAGGAAAAGGGACACTGGGCTGATTGACAAACTGATCCATAAAGTTGGCTGTGAGCTGGAGACATTTGTCACAGTGAGGGACAGGAGGACACTGGACAAACTGCTCTCCATCATGGACACTCCTGCTCACCCACTGCACCAGACTATAGAGGGACAGAGGAGATAATACTCCCTACAACTGTACAACAACTCACCCACTGCACCAGACTATAGAGGGACAGAGGAGATAATACTCCCTACAACTGTACAACAACTCACCCACTGCACCAGACTATAGAGGGACAGAGGAGATAATACTCCCTACAACTGTACAACAACTCACCCACTGCACCAGACTATAGAGGGACAGAGGAGATAATACTCCCTACAACTGTACAACAACTCACCCACTGCACCAGACTATAGAGGGACAGAGGAGAT
The DNA here is from genome assembly GCA_029959045.1 of Taenioides sp. WSHXM2023. Lineage (NCBI taxonomy): Eukaryota > Metazoa > Chordata > Actinopteri > Gobiiformes > Gobiidae > Taenioides > Taenioides sp. WSHXM2023. Next base: position 5,770,776 of record CM057092.1, read on the forward strand.
AATACTCCCTACAACTGTACAACAACTCACCCACTGCACCAGACTATAGAGGGACAGAGGAGATAATACTCCCTACAACTGTACAACAACTCACCCACTGCACCAGTCTATAGAGGGACAGAGGAGATAATACTCCCTACAACTGTACAACAACTCACCCACTGCACCAGACTATAGAGGGACAGAGGAGATAATACTCCCTACAACTGTACAACAACTCACCCACTGCATCAGACTATAGAGGGACAGAGGAGCTCATTCTTCAACAGGCTCCTACAGCTCCGCTCAAACAGTGAGAGATACAGGACTACATTCATACTATAATACTCCCTACAACTGTACAACAACTCAGTCTTAAGTAACAGATAGCCTTATGCCCTGTCAATCAGCATATCATTGCACTGCCTTTATTGTCTCTTGTATATAGCTGTGATTTTATATATGATATTATTTTTATTACTTACCATTCTATTATATTTTGACTTGTACATATACATTTATTTATATGATTATGTCTTATTCGACACCTGTCTATTGCTATTTTTTTTTGCTATACCATTTATTTTTTACTCTCTGTTATTATATTATATTGTGATGTGTGAGCTACTGTGTCCAAATAATTTCCCTAAGTCTAGGTCTAAAATCTAAAATACATTTACATAACATATTCTTCTCATCACTATGGGCACCATCATTGGCATTTGTCATTTTCCCCGGGGGAATATTGTCATTGTTTACCTAAAATACAGAAAGCACTTGGAATTACTTTGTATACGAATTGTGCTATACAAATACACTTGCCTTGCCTTGTCTTGAAAATCACGGTAAGGCAGAGAAAAAAGCACCAAGAGAGTCCTTCAGATATACACCACTACTCCATAAGTGAGTCGAGAATGGACAATGTTGTAAAAGTAAATCCGGTCACCCTAATTTTGTGTGGTGCTGCCAGTCTTAACAGCAAATGTTCTATACACACTACAAAGGCATTTTAAAGCTTCCAGAGAATAGGTGTATTGTGACTGTTGTGACTGGGATGGAACAAAAACCAAAATATCGCAATATCGTATTGTCCAAAGTCTCGCAATAACAATGGTGGGCCATCAAAATATATCAAATTTCAAGTCTCTTTGCTTAAATTAATAGTTATGTTTTTTTCTTATTCTGTAAAGCACTTTGAATTACTTTGTGTATGAATTGTGCTATACAAATAAACTTGCCTGGCCTTGAGCCTTTGGTGTTCATTGGAGCCTAAATGAAGAAATAACCGTTATTAAGCACTTTTAAATCTTAATTCTTCATATTATAACAGTACCAAAGGCTTTTCAAGGCTTTTCCAAGACTTTTAAAAGGAAAAAGCAGCATATTCACAATGCTGTAAGTCTCCACAAAATATTGCAATAGATATCGAACCGTAAGATGCATATCCTGAAAATATCGTATTGAGGGATTTTGATATTGTTACATCCCTAATTGTTGGTGAACATTTTACACAAATCAGCCTACTTTATATCAGTCAGTAATCATTTTGAAAAATCGAAACTACTGAGTTTTGTCTTGCATCAGTTCACTTCGTTGCAAAAGCACCTCCAAGCATTGTAAATACGTGTTCTGGGCAACGAAATGAACACCTGTCACCATGATGCAACATACGCTCTGCTTTCAATGAACATCTCAAAGGTTGTGATTCTCAGATGAGCGAGGCTACTCAAAATTCTGCAAATAGCGAAGGCAAAAACTCAGATTTCTCAGATTCATAGTAGAATTTGGGGGGAAAATACCAGAGATGACGTCTTTCTTCATCTTTTTAGAATGATCAAACATATCAAATAATATATATATATATTTTTTTATTTTGACTTAAAGAAGACCTATTCCGCTTGAGTCTGCTATATTATAATCTACAACACCTTTGGATCATGATGTTATAGTTTGATTTTAAATTACAATATTGATCAAAAACGACTAAATAAAAGAAACAAGTCCACTGACTCTCATGTCAGAAAACTGCAGTGCCCAATGGAGCTGATGTCGCCGCAAATGCCATCACAGCTGAGTCGGGGTCTCCTATGGATAACTGCAGCTCACGCTAGCAAGCAGCAGATTAAGAAAATAAAATTGGAGAACAAAGTACTGTAAGTAGAGAACAGTGGGTGTATGCTGGTGGTGGTCATCTTGAAAATAAGCAATTAAAGATTATTCAAACATGCAAGAATCACTCCAAATACAACACCAGAGGGTAAATGAGAAAGAGAAGCAACTATAACATGGTAAAAAACCTCTGTAAAGTCAATTTTGCAGAAACCAGTTCAAACCAGTTGATAATAATGCATTGGATTTAAGCACTTCTTCACACCAATATATACTTTATATTTGTTCATTCATTTATTCTACACTTGCATAAGGTAAGTGAGGAATAACTTCTGGAAATAACTTTTGCCTTCAACGTTTTACACTAATATTGATCTAGCAAAGTCTGTTTCTCTCAGCCGTGTTCAAAAAGTATTCATAAAAAATATATGACCATGTTTCCGATGTCACTTTTTGTACAATTCATGTGACTTCAAAGGAAAAGTGGGACATTCTCTAAATAAGTAGGACAGGGACAGGGACGTAAATGGGTTTGTAGGAAAACCAGAAGAGGGACAGGTGGTCATCCTACATAACCAGAGACATGACTTTATTTGTTTGATGAAAGCTGAAAAAAAGCTACTTGCTATGCCCTATATAATACCTCACATTCATTCACAGGCAAAGTGGGAGAAGTGTCTTGCTCAATGACACACTGAGAGGATGAAATGTGTGGCTGGCATCGAACCACTGACCTTTGCATTGTTAAGCCACTGCAACCCCACTTTCCAATGTAAAAATAATAATCGTCACAATTTTAGTAGCAAAATGAAGCCATCATCATTGTGCTGGGGGTGTTCTACATGTGTATCAATGGTGGAGCTGTTTCCATGGTTACATAATGCACATATACAATACTGTCCAAATAAAGTAAAAAAAAAAAAAAATGTTTTAAAAATACAAAATGCGGTCAGATTGTGTTAAAACAAAGCTCAACAAAGCCGCAAACATGGCAGTGCCTTCAGTTAGCATCAGGCTCCCAGGGAATGTTGTTGACATGAGCTGCAAAGTATCAATAATCACAAATAATTACTAAATTAAATGATGGTGTTTTCTCTCAATGATCATAACAGTAGAATTAATGTGACTACCATTGAAGAAACTTTGTTTCTCTCTCTCCTTTTCTCTCTCTCTCTCTGCTTCTCTCTCTCTCTCTCTCTCTCTCTCTCTCTCCTCTTTCCTCTGTCTCCTCTCTCCCCCTCCCTCTCTCTTTGTAAGAAAGACGACTTCCCAGCACAGCACTCTCTCCCCCTTTCTTTCCCTCTCCCCCCCCTCTCCTCTCCCTCCCTCTCTCTCTCTGTCTCTCCCAGCACATGAAATTCATCCCTCTCTCCCTCCATCTCTCTCCCTTCTCACCCCCTAACCCCCCTCCTTTTCTCTCTCTCCTCTCTCTCTTTGAAGAATGGTAAGACTCTACTTCCCAGCACATTAAATTCATCTCTCTCCCTCTATCTCTGTCCTTTCTCTCTGTCTTTTTCTCCTCCCTCTTTCCCCTTCTCCCTCTCTCCTCTCTCTTTGAAGAATGGTAAAACTCTTCTCACCAGCACATTAAATTCATCTCTCTCTCTCCCTCCCTTTCTCTCTCCTTCTCTCTTTCCTCTTTCTCCCTCTCTCTTGTAAGAATGGTAAGACTACTTTTCAGCACATTCAATTAATCTCTCTCTCCCTCTTTCTCTCCTCTCTTTTTTCTCTCCCTCTCTCAGTAAGACTGCTTCCCAGCACATTAAATTTATCTCTTTCTCCCTCCATCTCTCTCCCTTATCGCTGTCTTTTCCTCCCCCTCTCTCCCCTTCTCCCTCTGTCCTCTCTCTCTTTTTGAAGAATGGTAAAACTCTTCTCACCAGCACATTAAATTCATCTCTCTCTCCCTCCCTTTCTCTCTCCCTCTCTCTTTCCTCTTTCTCCCTCCCTCTCTCTCGTAAGAATGGTAAGACTATTTTTCAGCACATTAAATTCATCTCTCTCTCTCCCTCTTTCTCTCCTCTCTCTTTCTCTGTCCCTCTTTCTCTCTCTCTTGGTAAGCCTCTACTTCCCAGCACATTAAATTCATCTCTCTTGCTCCTTCTCTCTCTCCATCTCTCCCTCACCTCTCCCTCTCCCTCTCTCTCTCTTTGTAGGACAGTAAAACTCCACTTCCTCAGCACATTAAATTCCGCTCGTGGTCCGGGGCAGATTTGTCAGCAGTAGCGGCGTCCATTTTGTTGACCACAAACAGCCAATCGGCCGCTCCGTGTGACAGGACAGACGTTTGTGTAACGGCGAGTGTGAGCAGAGAGCCGCCTGTTTGTGGCCCTGACAGCGCCAGATACTTCTCAAATACAACTGTGCCTTACCTCGGGCTCAACCTTTATACACTGTTTTACAATGCAGGACGAGGTCTGCCCGGGATGACTGATGCTATGGGGAGAAAGTGGTTTTGTTGAAGAAGAGGAAGTTTGAACACCGAAATTGTTTGAATGTGCGAAAAGACTTTTTAAAGGGAGAATATTACACAAAAACGGACTCTTGTGAGTGTTAAGTCGTGTTACAAGGTTGTTACTTCATCAGAACATACCGGGAGTTATGTTTTGTTTCATTTGCGCATGTTTGAGTAACTCTTTATTGTCTGTCCACATCTCCAAAGCTCAAAATGTTCCACCTTGTGATGTCATGAAGTGGTAGTTTTCAAGTTAACAGCTCCTTTTACATTTTGTTCACTAGAAATTGTCAATTCCAGGGTTGAAATCATCCATATGATTCTAGTGAAGGTGTGTGGAGTTTAAAAACACAGTTGAGCACATTCTGTACTACCAAATGACATCACAAGGTGGAAAAGAGCGTTTTGAGTTTGAGAGAAGAATTTAGCCTAAATATGCCGGGTTTGTGTGTTAAACGTGTGAATAAAACAAACCACAATTCCAGGAATGTTTGTGACAAGGAAACAACATTGTAATATGGGCCCTTTAATCATTTTTTCCATTTTTTTTTTAGAAAAGTACTGAGAAACTAATACAGATCACTAGATTACTCAAACATGCATGAATGACATATAAAAAGGATGACATGGTAGGAAGCTTGAAAAAGTAAATTTTGCATAATATCCCCTCATTAAAGGTGCACTGTGTAACATTTCTGGTGATGAGAGTATGATGCAGTATGAGGCCTGTCTGGGATGACTAATGCTTTGAGAAGAAAAGGGTTTTGCTGGAGAATAGGAAGTATGAACACTGAGATTGCTTTAAAAAAAAAAAAAAAGAAAGTAGATGTTGAGAAACTAATATTTAAAATAACTGCATTCAACTTCTGTGGGGTATAAATTGTTAACACTTAACATTTAGATCTTTATGTTTCCATTTATTGTTTTGAAAGTGCTATATTCACAGAAAACAACATGTTAACATTGTTTTTGATGCTCTGAGTCCCTCCTCCCTTTGCTCTCTGCATTAAGTAACTCCCCCTTCAGAGTTATCACAACACAATCAGCGCGAATGAAACTACTGCAAGGTTTGTTAAGTTATAGTGTACAGTACAGTTTTATATCATGTTTTTGTATATTTGTAGAGAATTGTGGTGTGGGAGCGTGGGTGACAAAGGCTTGTGGGCGGAGCCTTGGACTGGGTTCGAATAGGGTCCATCGCTAGATTACTCAGACATGCATGGATGACGTATAAATCCTCTTCAGGCATATTTTTGGTGAGAGAACAATGTTATAATATGGTAGAAACTAACAAAAAGTAGATTTTTAAACAATATCCTCTCTTTAAAGGTGCACTGTGTTTTTGGTGAGAAGTCTTTGCAATGCATTATGGGGCCTGCCGGGGATGACTGATGCTATGGGAAGAAATTGTTTTTGTTCAAGGATAGAATGTTTTGAACACCTGGATTGCTTTAAATGGGTAAAAATACTCTATCTATCTTTTCAAAAGGTACTGAGAAACTAATCCTTAAAGTCCACTATGTACCATTTCGAGTAAGGGTTCTTCCATGTGTCTCCATGGAGATGATTGCTTGGAATGTTCATAGATATGGTATTAATTTAATCTTGCATTCATTCACTTACAGGTGTTTTTATCGTTACAAAATAAATTGGAAAAAAATGATGGCAAACTTTGATTGTAGGTGGAGCCATCTTTCCACAGATCTGAAGGCGCATTGTGTAACATTTCTGATGACGGGCCCATTCAGTGCTTTTCTCCATGGAGATGTTATTGCTTTGCCTGGAATGTTTCACAGTGCGGCATTAAACCTTTCTATCTTCATGGAGACCAAACCAGACCAAGTTACATATCAGATCTGTGGAGAGGCGACCCCGCTCACAGTCAGAATATGTTTTTTCTAGATTTTTGAGCTGTAAAACCACTTGTAATTGAATAAATGTAAGGTAGAGCTGTTTAATGTCATACTGTGGAACATTCCAGGCAGCGCAATGACATCCATAGAAACAAGCAGGTGACGGACCCCAACCAAAAAGTTACACAAAGCACCTTTAATGTCATACTGTGGAACATTCTAGACAAAGAATTCTCCATGGACACACGCAGTTATGAAGTGAACCTTTAAAATATAAAATGTAACTACAAGTACTTTCCTTGAGGTTAGCTGAACATTCTAGCTCACTTCATTATTAACAATGTTGGAACTACGCAAAATAAATGAACTGCTTCTTTGTTCAAAATTCTTTGGAACAATTTATATCTTTTAATGGCTACTTGAGTCCACCATAAGTCTCAAAAATATTTGAAAAATGTGTTTAATAGATCTTTTTAAAATCCAAGCATAACCTGGTTACATATGTGGTCAGTAAATGCACGAGAATAATGGTCAAAGTAAACCAGAACTATAACAGGAATAAACTGAGCTCAAACCATGACCCAGTGAGGACAGGTAGAACGCAACCTTGTACTTATGTCACATCAAAAATGACTAAAACCGACTAGACCTGGACTAGACCTGGACTAGACCTGAACGAGACCTGGACTAGCCGCACAATACCCACTGTAGCTTCTTCTTGAGTTCAATCGTGGATTTTGTCTTAATGCCACTTTCAGATTTAGTTTTAGTATCTGTGCTGTGTATATAACATATTAGCAGTGTTAAAATAAAATAACCCCCCCTCATAAATATTCAAATATTCCGAGTGTCTACCCCAGTGTGAGTTCCTTCTCTCAGCATGTGGCCTAAACTTCACCAAATACATACTGTAAATGTAGCATGCCCCATTACCATAAAAACACAGTCCACAATTGTCACCAATATGATTAGTTTTATATTTAATCATATCATATAGTTCAGATCCAGATCAGCTTCATTTCACATTTTTCCAGACTCAAGTAAATACACATTTGATTTCAGTACCGTTTTGTCTTTAATAAATGCTTGGATGACTTCACTAAATGTCTGTTACATGTTACAGTTCTAAATAAACCTAAATAAACATGGGACTAAACTGGTTTTAGGGAAGGGAAGGGAGACGAGAGCCGTTTGGGAAAGGTCCATCGTGTCCTTGGGCAAGACACTTAACCCTTTAAACTTCTTAGGTTCTTTTTAAAGACAATACAGTAACTTGTATTTACCTTGTTGACATGTTTCGGCTGCTAGCTGCGAGCCATCTTCAGAACTGTCACCGGTGTTGGTGGTGACGTGTCGTATATCAGCAGTTATTACTTCCTGTAGGCGTGGTCAGCCTGATTGACCTGGTAGGTCGCTCAGACTGACCACGCCTCCCGTCGCCTGGTGGTCTCTGGAGGAGGGTGTCCCAGGTGTGTGAAAGGAGGAACGCTCCGTCATCACGGTTAATGCTGTCCGTGCCTCGTTTCCTGATTTCAATGGCCTCCCTGATCCAGCGTTTGAACTTGTTGTTTCCCGATCCAATGACTCATGCCCCGTCCCAATCCATAATGTGGTTATTTCTTTTACACTGGTCTGATATGGCGGATTTTAGGTTTTCCTGCAATGCTTTGTCTTTTTGTGTTCTGGTGAGTCTCCCTGATGTTTCCTTTTCACATTCCTTTTGGTGTTCCTTTTTTCAGATGTGAAAAGCTCGGCCTGTTTCCCCTATGTATGATTTATTGCATGATTTACATTGGATTTCGTAGATGGCGTTGCATTTTTGTTCTTGTGGGATTTTATCTTTGGGGTGTACTAGTTGTTGGCGGAGTTTTGTGTATGGTTTGACTACAGTGCTTATGTTGTGTTTTTTCATGGCTCTCTGGATGGGTTCAGTTATTCCTCTGATGTATGGTAGTGTGACTGTGTTCTTGTGATCCTGCTGCCCTCTATTGGTTTGTTGTGTTTTTTCCCAGGGTTTGTTGGTTTTATTGTTGACTTGTTGTCTGCCTTTGTTTATGGCCCAGTTGGGATATTGACATTGTTTAAGTGCTTGTATAATGTGTCTCTCCTCCTCTTCCCTGTCGGTTTGGTCTGTTATGAGTGTGGCCCGTTCGAGTAGTGTCCTTACTACTGAAAGTTTATGTGCAGTGGGATGTTCGAATGTCCAGAGTAGATATTGGTCTGTGTGCGTGGGTTTTCTGTATATTGTTATTTTGATGCTGCCGTCTGCGATGTGGTGGATTTTAATGTCCAAAAAAGATATTGCTCCGTCTTTCTCCTCCTCATGTGTGAACTGAATGTTACCGGTACTGTCTTGTGTGTTGAGATGGTCCGTGAGTTCTTGGGTGTGTCCTTGCTGTATTTTTTCCAGGATGTCATCTACATAACGTTTCCAGAAATTTAATCGGCATTGTGGGCTGTGTTGAATGCTTTTTGTTCCAAGTCCTCCATGAAAAAACTGCTCATTATTGCGGATAGTGGATCTCCCATTGCGAACCCCTCCTTCTGTCTGTAAATGATGTTATGGTATTGGAAATATGTAGATTTGGCCACGAAGTGTAATAGTTGCGTAATATCTTCAACAGTTAAATTTGTGCGTTTTTTGAGTGTTTTGTCCTTTCTGAGTTTTTCCTGTACTATTTGTAGTGTGACATCCACGGGTGTTTTGGTGAAGAGTGAGATGACGTCATGTGATATGAATATTTCGTCCGGAGCTACTGTGATGTTTTTTAGGTCCTGTGCCAATTGTTTTGCGTTCTTGCAGTGGAATTTTGTTTGACCGATGAGTGGTTTTATTATTTCAACCAGGGCTTTTGACAGATTGTACGTGACTGAACCTATGCTATCTACTATCGGGCGGAGTGGTGTATCTTTTTTGTGAATTTTTGGTGTTCAGTAAATGCGAGGGGTGATGCTGGCTGTTGGGACTAGGTTATTGTATGCTTCTCGGGTGATTTTTTCTTGTTCTAATAGGGGTTTGAGTAATGATTTTAGGGCTTGTTTCTTTTCTTCTGTCGGATTCTTTCTGATTATTTCGTATGTGTCGGTGTCTGCTAGTAGCGCTTCCATTTTCTGTTCGTATGTTCTTGTGTCTAATATAACTGTTGTCCTTCCTTTATCTGCGGGTAAAATAGTGATTGTGTTGTCTTTTTTTATATGATTAATGGCTTTTCTCTTGCCTGGAAAAATCCAGACTCATCGCTGTACCAGCGGCTGAGTCTGGTCACTGGTGGTCCAGCAAATTTTCCTGGGCGGGCAACAATGAGCAAACAGACAGCAAAATAAACCAATCAGAGAAGAACTAACGGGCAGCGAAGTGAACCAATCAGAAAAGGGCGGACGTGACGTCGGCAACGCGACACGAAAATCTACAGGGGGAAAGTAAATAAACAGTAGCAAAGAACGGGGAGCTAATTCAACATGGCTAGCGCTACAGAGATCGTTGTAAATGACGTGTGTCGCTGTTGCGGTAAAAACATGAGACGTGGTGTAACTGGAAACTTTTATAAGTCACGAAGCTCACCGTTGTTGCAACGACTTGTGAACTTGGGTCTTGCATTAAGACTTGAGTTAAATAGATCGATTAGAGTGTGCAAGCCTTGTGTAAGCCTTGTCGGGCGCTTGGAATGGGACCTAACCATTTTTCGCAAATGGCAACAAGACGTGGAAACTCTCACTACTGAAACAATAACAGAGGATTCATCTGGACCTGGTGACAAACGAAAACGCTCAACTCCTTCTAAAACTCCAAGAGCACTGAAGAAGATCCGGCGTAGTCCTCCCCCCACTCAGTCCGCAACAAGGCGAAGCATCACACAGGTAAGCGTGCTATTGCTAAACGCTTTACTGAGTGCTAAGTCTGTAGGCTATAACTAAGTAAACATTAGAGACATGGAAGAACCCAATTCACTAATGTGTTACTTCTTACGGATCAAGGCATTTGTCACTCTGTAGAATTAAAGTAATTAACCTATAAAACTACGTTGTGCTTTTTTAAATGCCCGTTCGTTTACAAGTTGACACATACATTGCTGTTAATCGATGTGTTATAACACATTCCCGATCTATTTGCACAGTAATAAAGAGAAAATTAGGATGATACGGGTATTGACTGAGTTGAAAGATGTATCTTCTCCCCACCCCCCACAGCCTTGATGCATCAGTAGATGGTCTTTTTAACAAATGGTTATTAATTATAAGTCACATCCTATATTCTTTAACATTTATGAACATTGTGTCTTCTATTTCACAGGTCATTACTGAGAACACAAGCAAAACTGTTGTCAAGGTTTCCTCTCCGTCTGAAGCTGGGATCATTAAGAACATAACTAATAAAAAGTTGAAAACTGCAGCCAACTTGATTTCAGCTCATAAAGAACTTTAAATAAAATAAAAGATTCACCTTATCATTAGTGAAGAAAGTGAGTGCCTCTCAAACCCAAACAAAAAATTTATGCTGTGGAAAACTACACCAGAGAATCTCCTTGTGGACCTTGAAAACATGTCTCATTTTTTGCTGTCCATTTTCCAATCAGTCAACAGCAAAAGTCTACCAGCTTCTTGCACTGCACTTTGTATAGCACTACGAGGGAGAGAGCCTCGGATGTCAGCCTTTGCTTATTATCTAAATAGTATACTGCAGCATGGAGGCACTAAAAAGGCTGCCTTTAAGAGGTTAAGCAAAATGGCCATCAAAACATCATACCAGCATGCAATCGGCATGCTGGTATGATGTTTTTTAGCCATGTGTGGAGAGAGACTACAGGAGCTCTAAGTCTCCACTGAACTTTACCTGACCTCTGGGGCAGGAGGGCTCTCTGAGGACATGCCCAGTGTGAATGAAGGTGAGATACTATTTCACTAAAATATGACAAAAAACTAAATAAACAAATACTACTTTATTGTTTGTATGTGAATGAATTTGTAATTTGCTTGATCATACTTTATTCTACAGATGACAATCCTCAAAGCACCCTTCATCTTCAGCCCATTTGCTGTCTCGGAAGCTGCAGATGTGAATGTTCCACATGCTACCACACAGCTTCAGGCGCCATCCACATACTCCATGATATTTGATAATATGGACTTCTTCATGAAGGCACACCAGCAGTCCTCACTGATAAACAATAAATCCCTTCACTGAATTCATATCGCCATAGAAGATCATATCCACCTCAGTAATGTAAGGCCACATGTGGACATTGGTATATATGATCTTGAGGTTTTCAAGCATCTTTCCAGGGTTGTGGTACATTACATTCCACATGAGTATTCTGAGTAAATGTTGCTACGCTCCACAGACATATGTACACATTTACCACACTGTTTTACAGCAGCAACATGTAATTCATGCATTGAATGTGTTGCAGTGACAATAATTATTTACTTTGATTACAGTACCTCCTTGGTGTGCTATTTAATAAAAATCTGTAAAAGGCATTTCTCAAAACACTGTTTATTTTTAGTGTCATACAAACAAATACAATTAGTTCAAAGCCAATCCTAGTACAAGGTGTTTTGCTGGTGTACAATTGTTATGTGTCCAAAACTAATGTGTTCTGAAATTGCTCCAAGAGAAACAAGTAAGCAACTTGCAAACAGCAACTTGTCTTCATATGTCACCTCTCTTCTGACAAGATGCGCAGAAACACCACTTTGAGGCAGTTCATACACTGGGGTGGTCTCCTGACAACCTTCTGGGTGACATTGGCATACTGTGTGACAGTAGGTGCAACACAGATGACCTGGTATAATTGCTGTGGTATACTCAAATCAAAATGACTGTACAAAGCCGTTTTGTATTTAGCAGCTCCTTGACTACCTGATCTGCCTTTGTGTGCTGTTTGATGCGATAAAAAACTGCATGTGTTTACCATCTCTGCCTGCCCTACCCATCTCCTGCACAATGGCTTGCACATCCTCTGGAACACCGTACATAAGAACATGAGATATGTTTGGAGATATGTCTTTGACTTCCTGTACTATCCAGTCCATACAGTCCAGCTGAGGTCCTGATACAGGAATCTGTCCAAGTCTGATGTTGGTCCGGTTTGGGCTTTCAGTCACAGTGACCGCCTTTTCCAGATGAAGCTGCCTTATCACTCTGTCTCTTGACTGGACATCAGCAGAGGCAGTTAGGGCCATTATAGGGGTACCTGTGAGACAACACAAACAAAAACATCAAAACAAAACATTATAGGTTCTGAAAGAGTAAAAAATGAATTGAATACCAACCTGCTTTGCCTGGAATTTGCCTACTCTTGCAAAGCACTCCCTGAAGGCACTTTTTCCTTTGTCAGCCAGTCCACTGGTAGGAAAAAAGTAAAAAAAAAAACAAAAAAAAACATGAGTACAACAGATCTGCATAGTAAATGAATTGTAGCCAAGCATCAATACACTCTACATAACTTTATTACATTACATAACTCATCAACTTGTAGCTTCTGCGCTCATGTGGTCCACGGAAAATGTTTTTTTCCCGAGTTGACAGCAGTGTGTTTACGTCACACAGTGTATGGAGAATCATTTGTCTTTTATCTTAATCACTTTGACTAAACGCTACTACATTTACGGGTTTAATGACAGTTACCCAATGCCCATATCATAAGAGCAACAGATCTGCGCAAGACCCACACTACTGTATAAACATAATGAAGCTAATTACCGATATAGCTCTTTATGTTAAGTAGCTCACGTTAAAATAAACAAATAACGTTTAGCTTTTGAAGAGGCTAACAACAATGCTGTATGCAGCTGTTAACGATATGTAGCTCATGTTTAAGTAAACAAATAAGGTTTAGCTTTTGAGGAGGCGAACAACAAAACATACTGCCACATCTGGGGTTATTGTTGTATGTTAAGCACTTTGGTCAACTGTGGGTGTTTTTAAATGTGCTATACAAATACATTAAGACACCCGGTGACGTCTAAATCCCGACTTTCTGAGATAAAAGCACGCAAATGCAAACGAGCCATAAGCTAACCCAAACTTCTCATCTCGGAAACGCGAGCACCACATGAACGCAGTTAGTTACGCTGTATAACAAAGTAATACCTTACCATTTGTATGTGAGATGAACCTCATCCACCACAATTCCAACAAGCTCCTTGATGTTACACAGCAAGCGCCTCCATTTGTCATTTAACAGCCCAACAGTAACTCCGCTTTTCCGCTGAAAATCTCCACATCGCTACTGACTCCAATCTGCGTGGCGATAACTCCGATCTTAGAGGACTCTGTTACCTGCTGCTCCATGAGTGCAGAGGAGACACGGCGACTACAACGGGATGTTCCAACAAATGGAGCCGTTTGATAGATTAAGCTTTTCCCAAAGCCGGTAGGAAGCAATGCGAAAACATCTTTAAAAAAAAAAAAAAAAAGAAAGAAAGGCCTCTAGAGCTGTCAGCTGCTGTGGTTTTAATGACTCTATGTGTTTTTGGTCATTTAAGACCATTAAAGATTTGAAAGCTGAATGGAAGAAACTTTCAGCTCTCCAGTGCGCCATCTTGATTCAAAACTGAGGGGAACTTCCGCCGCTTAAGAGTGACGTTGCCGGCAAAGCATACGTCACTTCAATGAACGAATCAGATTGCACGACCATGTCGAACCGGGGATTTCAAACAGGGCGGAGGAGACGGGGACCAGACGGATATGGAGCTGTATTACAAATACAGAGAGATATCCTTCTGGATTTCCAGGCAAGCTTTTCTCTCCTCCTTGGTTATATTGCTCCTTGGTAAACTGGCTGTTTTTAGTATCCCTGTGACTGTGTTGCGTAACTCGGCTTTCTGTCCCTGGTTCGGTATGTTTTGACATGCTAACTCCGTGGCTAAAATGTATTCTTCTACGGGGATTTTATTTGGGGTGGTGGCAAAATTTAGTCCTCGTGCAAGTACGTTTGTTTCTGTTTCCGTGATTTTTCACAGTGTTAAATTGCATACCCATTTATCTTTAGCATTTGCCTGTGTGGTTTCAATTTTACGTTGTTTTTTATCTATGAGAGAGTTTAACTTATTAATGTGGCGGTCCTTGGTTATTGCGAATTCCAGTTCGTATGTTTGTTGTAAGTGTTTGTTAAACTGCTGCTGTACCTCTTCTTCCATGGGGAATAGCCATCCGTATTCCTTCTTTTTGTCGCTTAGTTCTTGATCGATGAATCTTTGCTTATTGATGGTGATGCGAATCCTTTCTTTTAGCAGTGCTTTCTTGGCCTTATTAATGATTTGTTTTGCATTATGGGTTGGGATCGGGGTCTTGATGTTAATACTTGCTGGCGTGATGTTTTCGTCTCTGCATCGGAGGTTGAAACGTAGGTGGTTGTTGTAGCGGGCGCGCGCTTTTTCCAGCCTCTCCAAGTGGCGAAGTGCTTTGACACCTTTTTGTCCAAATCTTCTTTTTATTAAACCGAAAATGTTCATTTTGTCTTCTTATGTACTTTAAACTTCTTAGGTTCTTTTTAAAGACAATACAGTAACTTGTATTTACCTTGTTGACATGTTTCGGCTGCTAGCTGCGAGCCATCTTCAGAACTGCTCCTCCAGATACCACCAGGCGACGGGAGGCGTGGTCAGTCTGAGCGACCTGCCAGGTCAATCAGGCTGACCACGCCTACAGGAAGTAACAACTGCTGATATACGACACGTCACCACCAACACTGGTGACAGTTCTGAAGATGGCTCGCAGCTAGCAGCCGAAACATGTCAACAAGGTAAATACACGTTACTGTATTGTCTTTAAAAAGAACCTAAGAAGTTTAAAGTACATAAGAAGACAAAATGAACATTTTCGGTTTAAGACACTTAACCCGCCTCACCCCCAGTGTCTGCTTACCCTGGTGAGTTGATGTAAAGCACAAGGTGGAAAGGTTCTATATAAAAATGTAACAATTTACCATTTTTACCTGGACTCGACCTGGACTAGACCTGGACTAAACCTAGACTAAACCTGGACTACACCTGAACTAGACCTGAACTAGACCTAGACTAGACCTGGACCAGAACTAGACTACACATGGACTACACCTGGACTAGACCTGAGCTAGATCTGGACTAGACCTGGACTAGACCTGGACTACACCTGAACTAGACCTCAACTAGACATGAACTAGACCTAGACTAGACCTAGACTAGACCTGGATCAGACCTGGACTACACCTGAACTAGACCTCAACTAGACATGAACTAGACCTAGACTAGACCTAGACTAGACCTGGATCAGACCTGGACTAGACCTGGACTACACCTGGACTAGACCTGAAGTAGATCTGGACTACCCCTGGACTAGACCTGGACTAAACCAAATCTGGACTAAACTGGACTCAAACCATTACCAAACATTACCAAGTTTTGAACACCTGGATTGCTTTCAGAGGGTAAAATACTCTAACAGTCTTTTCAACTTTTTTCAAACTTTAAGAAGGTATTGGGAAACTAATCCTTAAAGTTCCACTATGTAACTTTTCTAATAAGGGGTCTGCCACATGTCTCCACGGATATGATTGCTTGAAATGTTCAAAGATATGGTACTACATTAATTCATCTAGCATTGATCCACTTTATTGCTACAAAATACATTGAAAAATTTACCTTTTATTTATTTTATTTTTTTTACTGTAGTTGGGGCCTACTTTCCACAGATCTGACCTGTAACCTGAACCTGACCTTGACCTGGTGGCGTCGCCTGTTTGTGTCCATTGAGATAAAGAACTTTAATGTCATACATTCTAAACAAAGATTTACTTATTTAGTTACTTACTTACAAAGACTTTTACTGTGGGTGGGGTGCTCTTTCCACAGATCTGACTTGTAAACCAATACCAAGCAGAACAGTTTTGAACTTAAGCTTAAACACACATGGATATCCGCTGTAAACTTCCAATCCACAATGATATCCACAGTACTATTTATAGACCCAAACACGGATTAAAACCAGATTATAATCTAAGAGCCGCATCCATTTGGGGACGCCTCATGCTAATCCCTATTTAAAAGTCCTCAGCTTGTCCTCGGACTCTTTTGCAGACTTAGCATACAGCCTTCCTTGCATCTCTGTCTCACTTCTGTCCACTGGAGGCTTAATGTTGACAGATGGGGTTGTCGTGTCCAAAACCTTTATTTATGGTCTCTGTTTTTGCAAGTGGTCAGCAAGGTATGACTCATGTTCCAGTTTGGGCGTGCGGCTTTGTTTCTCGCTTTCACCTGTGTTTGGTAATGTTCAAAATCATTACGTTATCTCTGAGGGAGCTCTAATTACGAGGGAAGGCTTAATTGTGTTGGTTAAAAAAAGTCTGGTGCAATCGGATATCCTTGTCTGACCCCACAGCGTGGAGAAGTTTTCAGAATTATTTTCAAATTGGGAACTGAAAGCTATTATTTTGATTGGAAAACAATAACCTTGGGCGAGAACAATAAAACTGTACAGAGTTGAAAAGAGTGCTATATCTGTGAGTCGTGATGTGATGTTATTAAATATATATATATATATATATATATATATATATATATATATATATATATCACGAAACAGGTACATGGTACTCTTTACGTTACTCTTACTTGAGTAAGTTGAGTTAGTACTTTTTCCCTACTTCTGCTTGAGTAATATTATTTTGAAGTACTGATTCTCTTCCAGTTACGTGTACTCAGTTATATTTACTTGATTAAGAAAGAAAGATATTGAAATTGTACTTTTCAGAGTACTTTTCTAGCAGCATGCTTGAACTTGAACTTTCTTGCTCTGCTCCTTCAGATATAATGTATTAAGTATGTATTAATGTTTCAAAATACCAGATTTTGTGCATTAATTAATATTTTCTCCTTCCTGTCCATCCATCTGTCCATCCATCCATTTTCTTCCACTTATCCGGGGCCGGGCTGCAGGGACTCCCAGACTTCCTCCACCCTGGACACTTCCTCCAGCTCTTCCAGGGGGACCCCAAGGCATTCCCAGGCCAGGCGAGAGACATAGTCCCTCCAGCGTGTCCTGGGTCTTCCACGAGACCAACATGCATTGGGAACAGGTCTGACTTACTGCCGGCAATGCGAACACAGCTCCTGCTCCAGTATACAGGGACCGGACAGCCCTAAGCAAAGGGCCCCGGACCCCATACTCCGGGACCACTCCCCACAGGGCACCACGAGGGACACGGTCAAAGATCCTTCCTGATTATCTTAAGTCCGTGGATGTTGTGGGGCTGTCTTGGCTGACACGTCTCTGCAACATCGCGTGGCGGTCAGGGACAGTACCTCTGGACTGGCAGACTGGGGTGGTGGTCCCTCTGTTTAAGAAGGGGGACCGGAGGGTGTGTTCCAACTACAGGGGAATCACACTCCTCAGCCTCCCTGGTAAGGTCTATTCTAGGGTACTGGAGAAGAGAATCCAACCGATGGTCGAACCTCAGATTCAGGAGGATCACTGTGGTTTTCGTCCCGGCCGTGGAACACTGGACCAGCTCTATACTCCTTCCTGTTAATATTAAATCAGATGATACGTCAGGCAGTTATTCTTAAAGTTATTCTTACTGGAGTAGTACTTTTCTTAAATACTGGTTTACTCTTGAGTACATTTTTTTGCTACTCTGCCCATCTCTGGATGTTTAGGCTTTCCCAGGAATATTACAGGCCAAGTGGCAGGTCAGATCTGTGGAGAGCTTACCTCCAGACATTCAGAGGTGGGTAGTATGTTTAGTCAGTTACATATACTTGAGTAATATGTTTACTCATATATGTTTATAATATGTAATATGTTTATTGAAGTAACAGTACTCTTACTAAAGTTGTTGGTTCCTCTTCACACTAAGTGAGTCTGCAAGTGAAAAAAGCTTCATGGATTTGCTTTATGGAGTTTCTTGCTCTGCTCCTTCAAATCTGAATATTTTAGAATACCAGATTATGATGTGCATTATTTAATATTCTCTTCTTCCAGTGATATTATTCTAAATATTAAATCAGATGATATGTTAAAAACTTACTCTTTAAGGTAGTCTTACTTGTGTAGTATTTTTTTCCAAATACTTTACTTAAGTAATTTATTGGACTACTACTTTGTACTTCTATTGCAGTAATATTATTTTAAGTTTTTTGTTTTTTTTGTTTTTTGTTTTTTGTTACTCTACCCACCTCTGGATGTTTTGGCCTTTTCCTGGAATATTACAGGTCAAGTTACAGGTCAGATCTGTGGAAAAGCGACCTCCAGACATTTGTTTAGAAGTGGGTAGTACTCAGTTATGTTTATTTCAGTAACTTTTTACAAAGAAATTGAAATTGTATTTTTTCAGAGCACTTTTCTAGCAGCATTCTTTTGCTCCTACTTGAGTAATATTTTTATTGAAGTAACAGTACTCTTACTAAAGTAGAAGTTTTGGTTCCTCTTGTGATTATTTAATATTTTGTCCTTCCTATGATTTTATTCTAAATATGAAATCAGATATGTCAGCCAAACTCTTTAAGTTACTCTTATTTGAGCAGTACTTTTCACAAACACTTTGTACTCCTACTTGAGTAATATTATTTTGACATAACATTACAGTACTTTTCCTCAAGTTTGTTTTTTTGCTGCTCTATCCACTTCTGGATGTTTTGGCTTTTCCTAGAACATTACAGACTAAGATGCAGGTAAGCTCCATGGAGAGGCGACCCCTCTTACAGTAAGTTTTTCAAGGTATTTTAGAGCTATAAATAACACCAGTAAAGTTCACACACTTTTTTCTATTATTAAAGCTATTGCTATATTACACCATTTTCTGATCTATGGTATAATGTTGTTTCCTCATCACAAACAGACCTGGAGTTGTGTTTTGTTTTATTCACATATGTTTAACACACAAACCCTGTATATTTAGGCTGAGTACTTCTAAAACAGAAAACACTCTGGTCCACCTTGTGATGTCATGTGGTAGTAAAAGAAGTGCTCCACTGTGTTTTTAAACTCCATACACCTTCACTAGAATCATTTGGATGATTTCAGCCCTGCAATTGCCGATACCTACTGAATTTAAGGTAAAGGGTAGCTGTCAACTTGAAAACTACCACTTCATGACATCACAAGGTGGAGCTGAGCATTTTGAGCTTTGGAGATGTAGATAGACTAATAAATCAGGATTACCCAAACATGTGTGCATGAAACAAAACGCAACTCTGGGTATGTTTTTGAGGAGGTAACAAACATTATAACATGACTAAAGCTCACAAGAATCAATTTTGCGCAATATAGGACCTTGACACAACCACTGGCCCCAACCATCCTGACTTACAGAGAGTCTACAAAAGACATATAAAACTTTCCTTCTCCCTCTTGGGTTTACCATATCATTTTTAACCTCATTAGAATGACTTTCACGACTATGGATAATATATGCATAGAGCTGATACAGTATATTCCCAATTGCTTTATATCGTATGAATTAGCTCTTTAAAAAAAATACTGAAAATCCACATTTTTCCAAGCGGTGCCCTCCCCTCTCCTCACCGAGCTTATTCAATCACAGGGACACGCCAGTGATTTATTAAATGACAAAATATGAGAATTCTGGCATTCCTCTCCATCGTCTGCAGCTGAGGTGGCTCTTAAAGTGATTTCACGCTCGGTGGCTATCTGCATGGGAACTAATGCACAGTATTATTATTAAGAGGGGAGAGGAGGAGGAGGAGAGGACTAGAGACTGGGGCAGAATTGACAGGGCATCTGGGAGAGCAGGGGCCATATTTAAAAGGAAAAATATATGAACAGTCCTGTCTTATAGAACCACACAGCAGGTGATGTAGACTTAATGTGTAGTTAGCCCATGGGCTGGTTGCATCATGTTGACAAATTGTACAGTGAAGAACTTTATATCTTGATGCGTTTAAATGACTTTACTTAGTTAGAATTTGTTGGACCTGATAGACAGTGATAGACACCACAGGTTGGTGGTGCAATTCTAACTCCCAAAGATAAATGCTGTCATTGTGCCCTTTACCCACCATGCCCCCAGTTCTGCGTATACTGCTTTATGAATGGGTGAGTGGTTCCGTGATGTAAAGTGATTTAAGTGCCTTGAAGGTGGAAAAGTGCTATAGAAAAATGTGACAATTTTGCCCATAGTTTTTAGTTATATGATACACTATATTGCCAAAAGTATTGGCTCACCTGCCTTGACTCGCTTTGCATTGCACTTGATGATGTACGGCTTGGATGCGGCTGCTCGGCCATGGAAACCCATTCCATGAAGCTGATAATCTGAAGGCCACATGAAGTTTGGAGGTCTGTAGTGATTGACTCTGCAGAAAGTTGGCGACCTCTGCGCACAATGCACCTCAGCATCCGCTGACCCCGTCCCGTCAATTTACGTGGCCTAACACTTCTTGGCTTGAGTTGCTGTCGTTCCCAATCACTTCCACTTTGTTATAATACCACCGACAGTTGACTGAGGAATATTTAGGAGCGAGGAAATTTCACAACTGGATTTGCGCGGGTGGCATCCTATCACAGTACCATGCTGGAATTCACTGAGCTCCTGAGAGCGACCCATTCTTTCACAAATGTTTGTAGAAACAGTTTGCAGGCCGAGGTGTTTGATTTTATACACCTGTGGCCATGAAAGTGATTGGAACACCTGATTTTGATTATTTGGATGGGTGAGTGAATACCTTTGGCAATATAGTGTATATGATAACAGCTTTGATTTGCTGTTGATAGTGTCGAATCAGATCTTTTGCCTTCCATTGTACTGTGCATTAAGCAGTGCTCATAGTGCTTAAATACACTGGTTTAAAAAAGGGCTGAAATAGTGATGGGACTTTTGGCTCCTTTGTGGGATCCGATCATTTCAAAGAGCTGTTCAAAAGACTGGCTCTTTTTTTTTTAATTTATATTACATAGGCCAGTGTGAGCGCTCATTTAAACTACAAACTAATCACAGAGAAATGACCAAGGCTCGGATCTGTTTAAAATGGTTGAAACTGAGTGGACATATGTGTACCCTTTGAAATTATGGCATTTTAAATACAATGGCATACTGCAATAATCTTGTGTTGGTTCAGTGTTAATCAGTGTCAAAATGCATAAAAATATTGGATAGAAAAATATTTGTTTCTTTTGTGCGGGTTGGAGGAGGTCAGTGTGAAATGATTAACAGACTGGAGATACTACACCAGTACAGCTGTGACTCCAGTGTGACGGTGGTTTAGTTGGTGTGACACTCACACTCAGACTGGTGATCTGCTGTTGTGTCACTGTCTTTGACTCTGTACTCTCCAGACCACACGTTCAAACCAGAACTGTTTATTAAGGCCAAAGGCTGTGGTGGCTCTGGTCAGAACACACTTTTATTGGAAAGAATCCAGAGCACCACAACACCTTTGCTCGTACCACCAGACTGCACATGGTGGTGGTGTGAGCTCCTCACTACTGTCACCACCCCGTCTTGGCTGCCCCCTTGTGGCCGTGTATTTAATAGTTTTGCTCTGTGCAGGTGGAGCTGGGGCAGGGCACTGGCACCTGTATAAAAAATGCTTACAGGCACTAGCTCGTGGTGGCTCACTCCAGCGCGCCAGCACCATTTAGTGCGTTTTCTTTAATTTAACACGCACCTTACAACATGGTCTCAGACTACCACACTACCTATACCCTGACTTTTCCACACTTCACTGAAATATCTTAAAGTATTAATTAATTTCTAGATAAAAACTAATTTGATAGTTATGAAACTACTTTGAATTATTCTGAATAATTGTGACGTCTGCATCAAAAGCTGTACCACATGCACTGATGCCTCACTTAGGCTGAGCTGTGATAGGTTGAGCAGTGGACGCATAGCGCACACACAGTTCACTCTTCCAGTCTGAATTTTCACTGTAGCACTATGACAGGAATACTGCTGTCCCATTTAAAAATATGAAAACCACCTGTTCCTGAAACAAATAACAATGATTCCCCTCTAAACAGTAGTAATTCTGCTGAGCCCTTCTCTTATCCTCTCTCGTCCTCCTGCTCCTGTTTACTGTCTTGAGCACATTGACAGCATTGGCCTGTGTCCCGCGGTGGACTATGATGGTGAACTTCTCTGAAGTGCTGTGTTCCTGTAGAGGATCCAAACACCAGCGCCCCCTGTGGACAGATCAATGGAGCTGTCAGAGAAGATGCACTTCAGCACATCTGACTTCAGCCTTTGGTCTTTAGAGTCTTTGGTCTTTAGTCTCAGTCTGGACTGTTCTGTCTCTATCTTCTACGACCAGACCTCTGAAAAATATGTTAATACGTAAAAAAACTGTTAAAGGTGTGTTCAAATGTCCATCTTTCCTTGATTATACTAAAGAGCAACACTTTCTTTACAATATTGATCCTATCTGTCAATGTCGATGTACAAATCAAAATAAAAATGTAAGCTAAAGATACAATATTTGAGTGGTCATCATATTTGACTTAATTAAAGGTGCACTGTGTAACTTTTTTGTGGAGGGTCTACCATCTTCTTGTCTCCATGGAAATGTTGTTGCTTTGTCTGGAATGTCCAAGTATGGCATTAAACATATCCATCATGCATTTACTCAATGTTTTTTTTTTTTTTTATTGACTTGAAATGTGTATTCTTACTGTGAGTGGGCTCGCCTTTCCACAGATCTGTATAAATAATTTAGCCTTATGGCATCACTGCTGTTTCCGTAGAGATAAATAATAGGGATGGGACGAGACACCATTTCCACTGGATGAGTCGAGATACGAGATTGGGTCCACGAGAACGGGAAAAGACAAGATTTTTACACAATTCCTAATATAGAAATTTCACAATTCATTTTCAAATTTTCCTCACTTTTTTTATTAATTTGATTTCATATTTGTGTTTCCATTCTAGTGCTGTTTTTCAGAACTGTGAGAAAAGTAACCCATGAATGCGTAAACTTTTTTCGTCCAATCCAAATGTAAACACTTAAGACAAATTGTAAGACAAATTGTGTAAAAAAAAATATGCTGTAAATTGCCTTGTTATTTTTTATTTTTATCTTTGATTGAAAAATGTTTGTATCTTCTGGGAGCAGTGTTTTCAAAAGCACATGATAATTATTGTTCATTCTACATATGAATTTTTACTGCTTTGTCTGTCAAACCTGTTTCTATGAACCTTCTATAATTTCTAAATAAATTCTAAGTAAATAAATACATAAATAATATATTATTATTATTATTATTATTATTATTATTATTATTATTATTATTATTATTGTATTAATACGTCAGTTGAACAAATATATTCCAATTGGTCATATTTTTATACAGCGCTTTTCCACCTTCAAGGCACTCAAAGCGCTTTACATCAAGAAACCACTCACCCATTCACACACACTCATACACTAGGGGAGAGGTGGGTTAAGTGTCTTGCCCAAGGACACAACGACAGCTTGATTTGAAGCCTGTAGAGCTGTAGCTTTCATGTTTACGATTCATATTTCAAAATTAAAATACCATGACATTCTTCAGGTTTACTGCACCGAAACACGTCTTTTTAGAGTTTAGATCATCGCAGTTTGCCAGTATTGTTACGTCAACATCACAGCTATTGTTACATCCACAGAAATTGCTCACGTGAATTGTACCATCTTAACCTTGAATTGTTACACAGCCAAAAAGCACGCTCTGAAATTACCATCCACAACCAGGAGACTGATCAGACTAATTATAGCAATTTCCTTAACAAGTAATAATCATCTACAATTTGATGATTACAGCATCTCAGGTTTCTAAAAAAAAATAAATAATAAAAGAAAAACGGTTGGATTTTCCTCACATGGTTGAATGCCTGGGTTATTTGTCATTATATTGTTCCACACAGCGAGATTCACGGTTCAAAGTTTATTTTTAACACCCCTATTCACCCTGCACAATAACAGGTAATTTCAAATGCGATTTCAAGTCATATTCTCTGATTAAGGCTCTGTTTCGTTTGAATGCTTGAGCTGGTATGTAACTTTGCACTGACTTTCACACATCTGAGAACAAGACACGACTCAGAGAACATGGATACATCTATTTCAGTCTGTTGGAAATACTGTAGGGACCCAGAAGACTTAGCTGAGAGCAATACGGGAAGTTTTGAAAGTAAAAGTGGATGATTTAAAGGTTCTAAATTACGCAAAATTGACTCGTGTGAGCTTATAGCCATGTACCTCCTCAAAAACAGACCTCGTGATGTCATGAAGATGTCATAAAGTGGTAGTTTTCATGTTAACAGCTACCTTTTAGCTTTAGTTCAGTACAGAATGGCAATTCCAGTGCTGAAATTATCCAAATGATTCTAGTAAAGGTGTGTAGAGTTTAAAAAACACAGTAGAGCACTTGCTGTATTACTGCTTGAGAGAAGAACTCTATTTAGAAGCCTAAATATTCCAGGTTTGTGTGTTAAACGTGTGAATGAAACAAAACACAACTCCAGGTATGTTTTTATGAAGAAACAACATTATAACAGATCTGTAATATCCATCCATCCATCCATCCATCCATTTTCTTCTGCTTATCCGGGGCCGGGTCGCGGGAGGCAACAGTCTAAGCAGGGACTCCCAGACTTCCTTCACCTTAGACACTTCATCCAGCTCCTCCGGGGGGACCCCAGTATTCTGTAATATTATAATATATATTGTAATATGGGCCCTTTAAGTCTTTTGGAAATACTGTAGGGATCCAGAAGACTTAGTTGAGACCAATATAGTACGTTTTGAAAATGAAAACGAAAGATTGAAGTTACAGATGCACAAATGTCTGAAAATACATTACTGGTTGAAAGTTTGGACACACTTTCCTTTATTTTTCTTTATTTCCATGACGATTTATATTGTAGATTGTCACTGAAAGCATCATAACTACAAATTACACATATGGAATGTAGCAAACAAGAACAGTAAGATTTTGGTCTGTACTTACTTTAATCTCCAATTTCTTTTTCTTAATTGGTGATAGGCGTAGGACGGCGGTGTTGCATAGTCATTTTGGTAGAAAAGAAAATAAATCTGTTGCTTGCTATTGTAATCTGCAGTTATCCATAGGAGATGCTGACTCTTTACTGTGATGATATTTATGGCGATGTCAGCTCCCATTGGGCACCGCATTTTTCTAACGTGTAAATCAGCACACTTGTTTCATTTATTAAGTCATTTTAGATGAATATTGTGATTTAAAAAGTGCAAATGATAATGTAATGATCCACAAGTCTCGATTAGATAGATTATAACTATAGTGCAGACACAAGCACAATATGTCTTCTTGAAAAATAGCCACCCTTTGCTTTGCACCCTGGTTTGCACTCTTGGCATTATTTGATCCTACTTGATCTAGAGACATCATCAAGGAGCTCATTGAAAGAAGGTCAAGCGTTTGCAGCGCTGGCGACAAAGCAAAGGGTGACTACTTTAAGGATTTGAATATAAAATGTAAACGTTTGTTATTTCACCTTTTTCTGTGCTACATAATTCCATATGTCTTGCATGATATATTTGATGTCTTCTGTAAGTATGAAATTGAGAAAGTAGTAAAACTAAAAAACATTGAATGAGAATGTATGTAACTTTTCGGTTGGGGGCCTCTTGTTGCTATGGATATGTCACTGCTCTGCCTGGAATGTTCCACAGTATGACATTAAACAGCCCTACCTTACATTTATTCAATTACAGGTGGTTTACAGCTCAAAAATACCCAGAAAAACAGGTATTCTGACAGTGTGTCTCCACAGATCCGACCTGTAACTTGGTCTGGTTTTGGTCTCCATGAAGATAGAAAGGTTTAATGCCATACTGTGAAACATTCCAGACAAAGCAACAACATCTCCATGGAGAAAAGCGTTCAACGGACGCTCCACAAACCCGCCATTAAAGTTACACAATGCACCTTTGACTGTTGATTGGTAGTGTACATAAAAACACACTGTAGTCCTTGTATAGCTTTGTGTTCTTTGGTAAAACAACTCCGACTATGGAAAGGCCCCAGAACATGACAGCTTGCGTTGGATCGTTGGCAGACATTTATGGAGGAAAGAACATCAAAATCTTCATCCTTTTCCCAACGCGCTGGTCTGATGATGGCAGCAGATCACAGTTCTACAGTTTGAGTTGGACTAGACCCGATTTGAGCAGCTTCTTCTGTAGACAGCTTCATAACACCAGATCTGCTTCACAATCAATATGAAGACGTGTGACCCATGCTACAGTTACACCTCTGTATTGGCATGTTATGTATCAATATGTCTTATCTAAGCAATAAGTCCTGCTGGAGTGTGTGGGCTAACGGGGGGAAGAGCTTAAAGCTACAGTAGCCTCTTGTTGTTTTAAGGTCCCATATTACGCCAAATGTACTCTTATGAAATTTAAGCCATGTTAGAATATTGTTACATCATCAGAAACATACCTGGAGTTGTGTTTGAGTAACTCTTTATTATGAGGCTGTCTAATAAAGGCTGGCAAATAAAGAGTCACTACGTAACTTGTCTGCTTGTTAGTCAACCAACAGCTTGTCTTCATTGCGATATTATTGCTTGAAAGTTCTAGTTCTAGTACAGCATTTAACCTAACCCCTGTTTTAACTCAACTAAAGCATTTCTTTCTCAGGGTTATAGCATCTGTAAGCCGCACCAACATTTTCAAAATCAAGTATTACGGTTATCAAAGTAAGATTGCAATGTGATGATTGTTAGAAGCAAAAGATAAGAACCTTTTATTTGTTCCACAATAAATACTCGCCATTTTACTTTGGTTGTCTGCGCCACGTGCCTTCTTCTTCATAGGAATGGTTCTAAGGAATGTATTTTGAAAGGGTATCAGAAGTTTATTTAGAAACCACGCATTTATTTCCCGTTTTGATTGTGCTTATACATTGTTACTGCTTTGGCGTAAATTGGGGGTAAGTGTCTCGTACTGTGGTTCTGTACAGTGCACCGTACGAGCAGGATAAACAGCGGAAATAAACTTGTTTTTATTCACTGCATACTTTTCTTACCATGACATTGTTAATTAAATAATAAATGACTGTAATGAAGGTTAACGCACAGGACACATCAAACTTCTGTTCTGCGAAATTGCCACGATTTTCAAGACAAAATAGCGTAGCGTTTTTCCTTTCATACAGGACAGATCCAGATGTTTTGAAAGGGTCCATATTACACTATTTTCTGATCTATGTTTAACTGTTTCCTCAACAAAAAAACATTTTTTTAATAAAGTAACAACATTATAACATGGCGTAAAGGTGCATGGTGTAACATTTTGGTTGGGGGTCCATCACCTGCTTGTTTCTATGGATATGTCACTGCTCTGCCTGGAATGTTCCACAGTATGACATTAAAGAGTTCTACCTTACATTTATCCAATTAGAGATTATTATTATTATTCAGTTATTTCAATTGTAACTTGGTTTGGTTTTATCTTCATGAAGATAGAAAGGTTTAATGCCATACTGTAAAACATTCCAAACTAAGCCATAACATATCTATGAAGAAAAGCATTTGACAGACCCTACCTTGGAAAAGTTCCACAATGCGTCTTTAAAATTCAAGTAAATTTTGCCTGTTGTTGATAGTAGCAGTAGTGTCATGGCCTTTGCACACACCACGTCCATAAAAGAAGCCTCTAACACGCCCTGCAGCCTGCCTTCGGTCCGCTCACAAAGTACTCTCTAATCGAATGGAGCTTTGAAGCTGTGAATTAGTGCGTGCATAGAGTGGAAGGGTAATCCAGAACCTCCACGCACCGCTGAACCTCACTCCACACGTCCAGGCTGTTTCTCTTCGCTCTGGGCCTCTGTAAACACCGCTGAGCCTAGCCAAGAGACTGGTGCTGAATGAGGATCGACCAGTTCTACGTTTTAGAACTGGTCAGTCTGTTATAATTTAAAGTGCATGTGACAGGTTAGACTAATGATACTTTGCAGCTGATGTCATCAATATTCCCTGGGGTGTGAAGCTAACTAGAGGCACTTCTCTGTTAAAAGCTCTGGTACTTTAACCTGAGCTTTGTTTTAATGCAATCTGGCCATAAAGTACGTATTTAGCCGGAACTACAACAGGTGAGCTGATCTGTGCTGTTAAACAAGTCCCTTTCACCTTTTTGTTGAAAATAAAAGACCTAAACAGGACCATGAACACTCGAACAGGCTCTTGAAAATGTGCTGTTTATATCTATTTTGTGTTTTTTCTTGATTTTTTTTTTTTTTTTTTTAAACACAACCTTTGTTGTGTTTGCTAATGTGTGCATTGCATCACCGTGGCAACTGATGAACATCCAACTATTTAGATGCATGTGCCCCTAGCATGATGTCACTGCAAGTATCAATAGATTGTTTGCCCATTCTAGAGTTGCATGATCTGTTATAATTTAAAGTGCATGTGACAGGTTAGACTTCTCATTTCACTAAAATTCATTTAACAGTATCATTATATTTAAAGGTGCATTGCTACCTGATATGTTGTAAAAAAAAACCTTTAGCATCTCAAAGGTCCATAGCTAGTTCCTTAGTTAGCCCCCAAAAAAACAAAAAGTTTAAAAAACGCTCAGTGTGTGAGCCAAGTAGCCACAAAAGCAGCTGAACTATCAGGTGCCACGGGAACATCAACACCCACAGATGCAGCATGATAGAATTACACCGGGCATAAACCAAAAGTGACAAAACCTCTTTCCCGCACTCAGTTGGCTCTTGTTTGCTCACTTCAGGTCGTTAACAACAGGAGGGGTCACTGGAAATTTAGCACCTTGACCAATGCCTCACATGTGGCTGTTGCCGCCTGTGTAATTGATCAACTGCAAGATGCCATACTGTGGAACATTACAGGCAAAGCAAAAGAATCTCCATGATGACAACATGTGGTGGACACTTTATGAACCAGTGCACCTTTAGGTTTTTACTTGCCAAGTCTATTTTTAGTTATGATGAAGTTCATAATTACATAAATAGGTAATTCCATAACTGTTATCCCACAGCCATAAAGTTAACAAGGTCTAAAACTTGTCTAAATTGCACTATAGTTCTGATTACATCACCTTCATTCTGTAAAATGAAAGTTTAAACTGTAATAAAAATGCCTTCCCTGCATTTTGGATAGAAGGTATTGATACTTTGCCTTGACATCGTGTTGGCGGTGTTCTACATGTGCTGTATGCGTATTGTAATGTATTGTAATGTTCACCAGTTACCACAGACAGAATGCACACATTAACAAACACCGCCTCAGATAGAGCAGTGCCTCCAGTTAGCATCACACCCACAGGGAATGTTGATGACATCAGCTGTAAATCATCATTAGAACTCAGTACTACTTCCAGCATTTTTGTACTTTTCTTTTCCATAAACTGACACCGGCATAAACCTATGATAAATATTGACCACAGGAGCCATTCTACCAAACAAAGTCATAATTAGAAAAACATGAAAACCTGTCATGTGCACTTTAAAGCTGGAGGACAGATTAGAATTCTATGGTGGAATTTGCAGGAATCAAAAGCAGCCACTGTGCAGTTGTGATTAATTAGTCAACTTCAAAATCAGATAACTTTATTCATCCCAGAAGGGCAGCTGTGTTGTAGTCATCACTCAGAATAATGGGAACATACGCAAGCATTCACAAACAACAGCGCTAATCAGTACTGCAGGTAGAGACAGCCGAGAATCCACTTCCTCTCGAGTCAAGTCAAACGCAGAGGCTATAAAGTTTTGTTGCCAGATATAGAAGTAAATATGGTGCAGACCTGGTATCAAAAATAATAGCAGATGTAATAAAGGCGTTTAAGTAGCTGTTTTTTTTTGTTAGTTTTTTTCCCGCTGATAGCACCACCAAAACTCCTGCTTAAGGAGGTGGTTTTAATATGCATTTAAAGCTGCATTGTGTAACTTTTTGGCAGAGGGTCTGTTAAATGCTTTTCACCATGATGTTATTAAGATATGCCTTTATTAGTCCCACAGTGGGGAAATTCCAGTGTTGCAACGCACAGTTCAAGAACAGCAGGAAAATGGAACATGCAATAAAACAAGATAATAGATAATGGCTAAAAAAAATAATAATTTAGAAATAGACTTAAAGATAGACTCTAATTCTGTTCCGGTGGAGCAAAAATATAAAATACAAAATATAAAATATAAAATACCAAAAAAACTATTATGTACAATAAAAGTAACAGTGCAGCATATGGACAGAATAAATCTCAGTAAAGTGACTTCAGTATATTATGTTATTTACAGTAATATGACTATGTTTATGTACAGACAGGATAAATATCAGTAAAGTGACATAAGTGAATTGTACCAGAGGTCTTCAGTATTGCACATAGATATAGTTGAATGACACATGTTCAGTGTTAACAGTGTTCATTGTACAGTCTGACAGCAGCAGGAAGGAAAGACCTGCGAAACCTCTCCTTCACACAGCGAGGGTGAATCGGTCTGTCACTGAAGCTGCTCTCCAGAGCAGACAGGGCGTTCTGCAGGGGGTGACACTCATGGTCCAGCATAGAGATGACCTTACCCAGGACCCTCTTGTCCCCCACCTGCTGCACTGAGTCCAGAGGACAGCCCAGGACGGAGCTGGACTTCTTGATGACCTTGTCCAGTTTCTTCGTCTCCCTCTCTGTGATGCTGCTGCTCCAGCAGACCACACCGTACAGGATGGCTGATGCCACCACAGAGTCATAGAAGGTCTTCAGGAGTGGCCCCCTCACTCCAAAAGACCTGAGTCTCCTCAGGAGATAGAGCTGACTCTGGCCCTTCCTGTACAGTGCATCTGTGTTGTGAGTCCAGTCCAGTTTGTTGTTCAGATGAACACCCAGGTACTTGTAAGAGTCCACTCTCTCAATGTCTCTTCCCTGGATGTTCACTGAGGTGACCGTAGAGTGGCGTCTGCGGAAGTCCACCACCACCTCCTTGGTCTTCCCTGCATTGATGATGAGGTGGTTCTGCTGACACCAGTCCACAAAGTCCTGCGCTAGTCCTCTGTACTCCACATCGTCATCATCCTTAATGAAGCCAATGATGGCAGAGTCATCAGAGAACTTCTGCAGGACGCAGCTGTCCGTGTTGTGTCTGAAGTCTGCAGTGTAGAGGGTGAAAAGAAAGGCTGCGAGGACAGTGCCCTGGGGCGCCCCCATACTGCAGGTCAGTAGGTCAGACACGCAGTTCTTGGCTCTCACAAACTGGGGCCGGTTTGTGAGGTAGTCCAGGATCCAGTCTGCCAGGTCACAGTCCACACCGGCGGTCTCCAGTTTGTCCCTCAGGAGCAGTGGCTGGATGGTGTTGAAAGCACTGGAGAAGTCAAAGAAGAGAATCCTCACAGTGCTGCCGGGGTTCTCCAGGTGAGACAGTGAGTGGTGCAGCAGGTAGATGACGGCGTCCTCCACTCCGATGCCAGGCCGGTACGCAAACTGCAGCAGGTCCATCGCTGAGCTCACGGTGGAACGGAGGTGGCCAAGGACCAGTCTCTCCAGTGTCTTCATCAGGTGCGATGTTAGAGCCACCTGCCTGAAGCTGCTGGGGTCTTTAGCGTGCGGTGTCTTAGGCACTGGTACCACGCAGGAGGTCTTCCAGAGTTGTGGTACCACCCTCAGCTTAAGGCTCATGTTGAAGACATGCTCCATAATTCCGCACAGTTCGTCTGCACAGGACTTAAGGAGCCTGGAGCTGATGCCGTCTGGTCCTGCTGCCTTCCTGGGTCTGATCTTCTTGAGCTCCAGTCTCACCTGGGCTGTAGAAAATGACAGTGGCAGGCTGGGGGGATGGGGGGATGGGTGAGTCCATGTGTAGTGGTGGGCTGAAGAGCAGAGGCAGAGGTGTGAAGAGGTGCAGGAGTTCCCCATTGTCCAGCTGGGGAGGTGAGAGCTGGCAGCTGGGTGGGGGGAGTGGTGGGTGATTGATCAAATCTCAGGAAGTGAGAATTGAGCTCGTTCACCCACTGCCGGTCCCCCTCCGTCTGGGCAGGAGGTGCTTTGAAGCCTGAGATCGTCTTGAGGCTTCTCCACACCCCCTGGATGTTCTTCTGCTGCAGCTGTTGCTCCATCCTTCTCTTATGGCTGGCTTGGCTTGTCCTGATTTTCCTCCTCAGCCTCTTCTGTGCAGCCTTCAGCTCCTTGGTCCCTGACCTAAAAGCTCTCTTCTTCTCCTTCAGCAGAGCTTTTATGTCAGGGTTAATCCACGGCTTGTTGTTTGAAAAACACTGCACCGTCTGGGAGGGGACGATGTTTTCAAAACAAAAGTTGATGTAGTCCGTGATGCACTCTGTCACTGCATTGATGTCTTCCCCATGTGGGTCACAGAGCTCTGTCCACACTGTGGTGTCAAAACAGTCTCTCAGAGCCTCCTCACTCTCAGCAGTCCACTTCTTCACCACACGGGGCATCACAGGCTGTCTGTGCACAATAGGCTGATACACAGGCCGCAGATGGACAATGTTGTGGTCAGCTCTACCCAGGGGAGGCAGTGGGGATGAAGAATAAGCCTCCTTGGCGTTGGCAAAAAATAAATCCAGTGTTTTATTGTCTCTTGTGGGGCAGGTAACATACTGGGTGTATGTAGGCAGAACAGGTGCAGGAGATGCATGGTTGAAGTCTCCAGAAATCAGGAAGAGAGCCTGCGGATGCTTTGTTTGGAGTGTGCTCGTACAGGAGTGCAGTGTGTCACATGCTGTCTCAGCATTAGCAGAGGGAGGAACATAGACAGCGATCACAATCACATGTGAGAACTCCCGGGGCAGATAATATGGCCTCATGCTAACAGCCAGCAGCTCAATGTCTCTGTTACACAGCTGTTCCTTCACTGTACAGTGACCAGCTTTGCACCACTTCTCATTCACAAACAGAGCCAGACCTCCTCCTTTCTTCTTACCACTCTCTGCCGTCCTGTCTGCGCAGCAGGTGAAAGTTGTCCATAGCAACAGCTGAATCCGGGATTTGCGGGGTCAACCAGGACTCCGTGAAAAGCATGATGCTGCTGTCTCTGTATTCCCGCTGATATCGCGTGAGCGCTGCTAATTCGTCAGTCTTGTTCGAAATAGACCGCACGTTTCCTGCGATGACAGAGGGGAGCACAGGTCTGAAGCGTCTCTTCTTTTCCCGTAGTTTGCGTCCAGCACGTCGGCCCCTGCGCGTCTTCCGTAGCAGCTCCACCGGGATGTCATGGCGGTTTCGGGGGAACACTACTGCGCAGCGCAGCGCTAACAGCTGATCCCTTGTGTATACAATGGGGGGTCGCGGCCCCACGCACATCGCGCTGGTGAAAATTGGCGAAAATCCAACAAAAGAAAAGTTGAAGCGAAGCAGAACCAACGCGTTTCTGAAGTACTTAGCTTTATACACACTATTTACAAAAAGTACAAACACACAAAGAAGGTAAAGAGCAAAAAAAAGTTGGAAAATAGAGGAGCGCGATGCAACCAGCTGCGGCTCTCACCAGCGCTGGAAGATAACTCTTCCGGCGCTATTGCTTTGTCTGGAATGTTTCACAGTATGGTATTAAACCTTTCTATCAATATGGAAACCAAACCAGACCAAGTTACAGGTCAGATCTGTGGAAAGACAACCCCCAATGCCTGTTTCTATAGGTAAAAAAAACACACACACAAAAATTAAATAAATAAATAAATTGAATAAATATAAGGTAGAGCTGTTTAATGTCATACTGTGTAACATTCTAGGTAGAGCAATGGCATATCTATAAACGCAGGTGACAGACTCCCGATTAACAAGTAACATAGTGCATCTTTAAAGTGGGACTAAACACTAATTTATTTTTTTATTTATTTATTTTTTTTTTTTTGTGCTACTAAACTGTGTATATGATGTTTAAATAGCATTGCCTACTTTTCCTACTCATTTTTGGGGCAATATTAGTGCATTTTCAGTTTTCTGGTGGCCTCCATTGGCCACTGCAATTTCAAGTACTACTTGACATCACACAAGACTGCCCTGATCACAGCCAGATATTTCTGATACAAACACCTGGCTGCAGGAGTGGAGTTTGCAGTGTGGATACCTATTACACCAATTACACTGTTTCTTATACCTCCAGACCCCGCCCCTCCTCCCCCCCTCACTCTCCCCTTTAGTCCTCCAGACCCCACCCCTCCACCCTCCTCATTCTCCTCTTTAGTCCCCCAGACCCTGCCCCTCCTCTCCCCTCTCTGTCCCGTTTAGTCCTCCAAACCCCACCTGCCGACCCTCCTCACTCTCCCCTTTAGTCCTCCAGATCCCGCCTCTCCTCCCCCCTCACTCTTCCCTTTAGTCCTAGAAGTCCTGCCCCTCCTCTCCCCTCTCTCTCCCCTTTAGTCCTCCAGACCCTGCCCCTCCTCTCCCCTCACTTTCCCATTTAGTCCTCCAAACCCCACCCACTGGCCCTCCTCTCACTCCCCTTTAGTCCTCCATGCACTGCCCAGTTTAGCAGCTCTTTTTGAACTGCACTTTTTGGGAGAAGTAAAGGTGTTTTGTCCCACATTAAATGGCAAAATATATAATTATAAATGAATACCATAACCAAATATCTTGCCTCACCACAAGTTTCTCTTTCTTTGCTGAAATGTTCTGTTCTTGTACTCGCTGTATTCTTTGTGCCATCGCCCTTTTATACAAAAACTGCTTCACCGAATGAATCATCAGGCCTAAAAACATTTAAAAAGATTCAGTGTGAAGGTGAAAGTATTTCCCAATTAAAAAAAAGCTACTTTGACAGTTCAAGGTGGTCTCTGCAGATGGATTTCTTCCATAGGACAAACAGAAGTGGTGTAGGTGGATTCAGCCTTGGTGCTCTTCTAAACACTGCCCACATGAGCAGGTAAATATGCAAAACTATTCACTTTTCTTCTCCAAAGTGGAACTAGTCTATGCAGATGGGCGAGAACACAAATGAATCACCAAAGAAAATGGACTCTAAACAACTCGACAAAACCAATGTAATTGGGGCAGCAGTGGTTCTAGTGGAAACCATAGACTTTATATATAAATGGACATAGCTAACCTGCTAGCCTATAGGAAATGAGCATGAGTGCGCTTTAGGCTCCATCAACTCTAGGTCTAATTCACTTTTGATTTAAAAAAAATGTCACGAGTTTCTCTGTATCTGCTGCTGTCAGATTTGTCATTTTTGTCTTAAAATGTTCGTATTAATCTACTCGTATTGGATCTACTACGCAAGACCTGGGGGGCTCCGTCCACCCCAGATACTCGCAAAGGGATTGTGCAGTTTGTTCAGGAAATGCAGGAGCGGCTGGCTACTTACCTGGACCAGGCGGAGTTGAACTTGCAGGAGGCCCAGAAAACACAGAAGGCCTGGTGTGACCGACACGCCCGGCACCGTGAGTTTTAAACCTGGTGAGAGGGTCCTACTGTTGCTTCCATCCTCCTCTAATAAGCTTCTGGCTAACGGGCAGGGACCCTATACTGTCGTCTGCAAAATGGTTCCAGTCACTTATGAGATTTTTCACCCTGAGAAGAAAAGACAAAAACAGACTTACCATGTGAACTTGCTGAAGGTGTGGAAAGAACGGGCCACCCCAGTTTCAGTCCTGGTTGCCCAGAGAGGGGACTTGGAAAAGGAGGAGGAAGATGAGGAGGTGGACACTACTCTAGAGACTCTGACCAGCACTGCTCCACAATTTTTGTCTTAAAATGTTCGTATTAACCCACTCTACATGATCCTGGTGTTTTTATTTTGCTATTTTGTCCCTAAATTATGATATGACAAATATCATAGACAAATCAGACGACTTCTTTCCTCAGGGTTGCTCCTGCTAGCATTAGCAACAGGTTTGATTGACAGCGTTGCTAAGCGCCCACTCTGCTGGTTTAGCAGGGAGCAGCTCCAAACTCACCGCCAGCCTCAATGAGCTTCATTTGACTGGATCTGAATGCTATGAGTGACGTCACACTGTTAGTCTTTAGTCAAACTCTGTATACAGTCTATGGTGGAAACTGATGCTGTGTCCTTAAGCAAGACACTTCACCTATCTTGCCTATATGAATCTGGTGTGTCAGAGTGACTTGAGTAGTGATCAAAGGGTCCCATGGCGCAGACTGGCAGCCTCACTTGTCAGTCCACCCCAAGGCAGCTGTGGCTATAGTGAATAAATAATAATTCAATATACTGTATACAGGTATAATACTATTTCATGTATTTATTCTTGTCAAGCTCTGACATGTAGGATTGTAAAATACCCCACAGTTATTATATGTAAAGTCAGTCTTTTCAGCACCCCACGCTATCTATTCACACTTCTCTTGTGAGCATTCATACATATTAAATAACATATTACGCATTCTTGGCTTGAATTTCCTTTGAAACGGTCACCTTGGGATAAGTATACCACTTTAAAAGGTAAAAATAATTTCTGCATTAATAAACTCCACCTACGTTTCCGGTTAAGTATTTATGTGTTAGAGCTCAAGCTAGACAAGTTTTTGTTTTTTTGTTTTTTATATGTGAATGCTGTGCTAAAATAGCCATGTGTTTGTTGTGAAAGCAATTTGACCTTTCCAGTTATAATTTATAGGCTTAGAAACTGCGTAGGAGGAGTTTCAATTTTTACCTGTGACGCAACAATCTTTGCAAAATGCAAATAGAGCAATTTTGAGCACTCAGAGAAGACGAATTTGTTGTTGAGGTGGTAACAACATTATAACATGATGGTAACAACATTATAACATGGCTTAAAGCTCACAAGAGTCAGTTTTCCATAATATAAGAGCTTTAAAACAAAATGTAATGTATTTTGAATTGTTAGAAGTCCTCATTTTTGTCATTTTACGTGAATGCTCTGTTAATAGAGCCACACGTTTGTTGTGAAAGCAATTTGACCTGTCCAGTTATAATTTATTGATTTGGAAACTGCATAGGAGGAGTTTCGATTTTTACTTGTGCAAAATGCAAACGGAACATTTTTGAGCACTTCGAGAAGACGACTCTGGATGAAGCGTGAATAAACACAACTCCAGGTATGTTTTTGATGAGGGAACAACAATATAAAACTCAGAAAAGTCTATTTTGCATTATATGTGTCTATTGATAGTTTTCAGATTTTAGAATGCGATGTTGTCATACGCTCAGATAGGCAGAGACAGATTTCCCAATTGATTACATTGTACTTTGTCACAAAATATGTTGTGGCAGACAGAACTGGTGCACTGTGTGTCTGGTTGTGCGTGTAATTGGTGTGCATGCATGTAGGCGAGTGTAAAAGTGTGCACTTACCTGTGACCTGTGACTGTTTTGTTGAAGGTCAGGGCTGGGTAGCTATAATTTTTGTTGACCGCTACTACGTATCCATACTTATCTTTGGTTTTTCCAACTGGTTCCATCCATCCTTTTTGCTGCGCTGTGAAAGCCGTGTGTTTGTTAATAAATAAAAACGCATTCTGGATCTCAGCGTGTCTGTGCGGCTATAAGGTTGGTTTAGGAAGCCGCTATATATACAAAAAGGTAAACGCACAAAATTTTAATCTGAAACCCAGCAACTGATTACATTGTACTTTACCATGAAATAACTAAAAGGTAAAATCACAAATGTTGAACCTGATCATTTCTATTATTGACTAAACCCATGAGCTCACTGTATTACAAAAAAAAAAAAAAAAAAAAAAAAAAAAATACATTTAACAATAAAAGCCTATAGAATGTCATCTGTCATGATGTCATCTGAAACCAAGTATTATACTATTATACTATTAAAGGACACCTTTCTCACTTTGTTGATGAGAATGGTGTGATAAATGACATGCCCAGTATTGTTAACAACTTTAATGATTTCTTTGTAAAAATAGGTCTTGAACTGGCGGAAAAAAATCCAGAAACAAGCCCCACAATACAAGACGAAACACTTATTGAAAGATATCCAAATACAATTTTTCTTTTTCCTGCAACCGAACTTGAAATTATAACCATTGTAAATTAATTCAAAAATAAATCGTCAACTGACTTTTATGACATTGATGTGACTACTGTTAAAAATGTGATTAATGGCATTATTAAACCTTCGACATATATTTTTAATCTGTCATTTCTAAAGGGATCATTCCTGGACAAGATGAAAATTGCAAAAGTAATTCCACTCTACAAAAATGGAGATAGACATGTGCTCATTAATTATAGACCAGTGTCTTTACTCTCAATTTTCAAAAATTATACAGTAATAGATTGGAATCATTTTTAGACAAACATGAGATAATGAACCATAGTCAGTATGGGTTCAGATGC
Organism: Taenioides sp. WSHXM2023; assembly: GCA_029959045.1. NCBI lineage: Eukaryota > Metazoa > Chordata > Actinopteri > Gobiiformes > Gobiidae > Taenioides > Taenioides sp. WSHXM2023. Next base: position 5,809,381 of record CM057092.1, read on the forward strand.
AGAAGTTCAACATCAGTGGCACTTATGGATGCTGTGGAGGAGATAACCAATGCACTAGACAGTAAAAAGTATGTCGTGGGGGTTTTCATTGATCTAAAGAAAGCTTTTGACACTCTTAACCATACCATACTACACAAAAAAACTCTAACTGCATGGCGTAAGGGGCATTGCACTAAACTGGATTGAAATCTACACTTCCAGTTTTAAGAGTACTAGTTGTGGAGTGCCACAAGGCTCAATTTTGGGACCTAAATTATTTAATTTGTACATAAATGACAGATTTAAAACATCTGACATAGTAAAAATGATTTTATTTGCAGATGACACCAATATTTTTTTATTCCAATGACAATTATAATCAACTTATTACAACTATGAATATGAAGTTAAGTAAAAATTAAACAAGACAAAGGCTATATTTTTTGGTAATTATGAAATAAATTCTGAAGTTTCAGTTCATATTGATGGTGTTAAAATCAAGTGGGTTTCTGATAAAACATTTTTAGGTGTAATGATAGACGAAAAGCTAAGCTGGAAACCACACCTCAGATACACACAATCTAAGGTCTCGAAAAGTATAGCGGTAATCAACAAAGTGAAATACATTTTTAATCAAAAGGCTCTTTACATATTATACTGCTCACTCATAATTCCATATTTGACATACTGTATTGAGAAACTTTACTTCTTCCCCTTTTCAAATAGCAAAAACGTGCTGTGAGAATAATGCATAAGGTTGGTTATCTGGATCACATCTGCAGTAACCACTCCTCCAGTTTGAGGGTTACAGCCCCGAGTGCTCCGATCACCACGGGCACCACTGATGCCTTTACCTTCCAGGCCTTCTCCAGCTCTTCCTTGAGCCCCTGGTATTTCTCTAGTTTCTTGTGTTCCTTTTTCCTGATATTACCATCGCTTGGTATTGCAATGTCCACCACCACAGCTTTGTTCTGTTGCTTATGCACCACCACTATGTCTGTTTGGTTCACCATCACCATTCTGTCAGTCCTGTTCCCACAGGAACTTGGCTCGGTCATTCTCTGCAACCTTCGGAGGTGTTTCCCACCTTGACCTTGGGCTCTCTAGCCCGTACTCTGCACAGATGTTTCTGTACATTATGCCCGTCACTTGGTTGTGTCGCTCCATGTATGCTTTCCCTGCCAGCATCTTACACCCTGCAGTTATGTGCTGGACTGTCTCAGGAGCCTCTTTGCACAGCCTACACCTTGGGTCTTGTCTGGTGTGGTAGATCTGGGCCTTTATTGCTCGGGTGCTCAAGGCCTGCTCCTGTGCAGCCAGGATGAGGGCCTCTGTGCTGTCCTTCAGACCAGCCCTCTCCAGCCATTGGTAGGATTTCTTGATATCAGCCACTTAAGATATGTTTCGGTGGTATGCCCCATGTAGGGGCTTGTCCTACATGTGTAAATATTACTATATGTAAATATTATTTTACTATATGTAAATATTTCTAAAGTAGACAGATGCCTGTGCGTTGTCTGCAGAGGACGGCTTTCTGTGGCGTACCATTTACACACCGGTCCCAACAAATCTGTAACACCGACTCTGTTCATGATGATCATCTCCCATTGGGCAACGCATCTTTCTAAAGCGGTAGTCTGCAGATTATTTCTTTAATTAAATCATTTTTAGATGAAGATTGTGATTTAAAATGTGTAAATAATCACATAATGATCCCCAGGTATCAAGCACAACATATGATCTGTAACTAATAGGGATGTAACGATATCCAAATCTATTTATATGATATTTTCACAATATGGATTCAGATTCAGAAAACTTAATTGATCTCAGAGGGCAATTCATTTGCAGCATTCTCAGAGCAATTCTCACTTCTGTGTGTCAGTCCTTTAAAGTCCACAAGTGGAACTCAATAGAACAATATACATAATACAGTGCAAATCTTCAAAAAAAACTACCCTCAGAATTAAGCAATTTAATAGCAGAGGACTCAAAAGAATTTGAGAAGCGGTTTGTCTTTTGTACCAGAGCATAAAACCAACACCCTGAAGGCATCATGATAAAGACAGGAGTGATTTTTGAGCAGGTTTTAACAATGTTCTGCAGTTTGTTTTTATCCTTATCCTTCAAGGACAAGGATTGAAACCAGCAAATGAAAGAAAAAGTGAGCAGACTTTCGATAAAAGAACAATAAAAGTTGTTGAGAATAGTTTTGTTTACATTAAAAGACTTCAGTTTCTCCACAGGCACATTCTTTGCTGCGCTTGTTTAACAATGCTTTCAGTTCAGATGTTTCTAACTACTATATCGACAATTTTGACAGGTGCACGTCTAAAATCACTCACTATATCCTTGGTTTTAGCAACGTTCAAATCCCGGTAGTCGTCTCACGGTGTCTGTGTACACTGGTGTGTGAATGGGTGAGTGGTTCCTTGATGTTAAGCGCTTTGAGTGCCTTGAAGGTGGAAAAACGCTGTATAAAAATGTGATTGTTTAATTTGATATATTATGAAGACCCACGATATTAGTGTGAGACTTTTGACAAAACGATATCACGGTATTTTGTTTTTGTTCCATCACTGTTCACTAATATATTATACTATTATTTATAAAGTAGAGATATTTGACACTTGTTCCAAATCTCAGTTATTGAGTTCTTACTCTTGTAGGTGACAGGCATATTGGATAACTGCCTGAGGCTTATACACTAAAATGATGATTTATGTGATGATTTCACATAAAAAGCAGGGGTTAGGCTCACACTCACCTCAACGATTATCACAAACAAACAGCTCTGAACTGCCACGTCAGCCAGTGAGGGTTAGAATAAAAATAGACCCTTTGAACAGAGGGGATCATAGTAGTAATGGCATATATTTAACTTAAAGAGGACAGATATTTCCTGTACGCACTTCCTTTAACTAAAAAAACAAATGTAACACAGGTAAGGACAATATTTTTCAACCCTGAAGACGAGACTGTTCAGAAATGCTTAAAGCTCGCAAGAGTCAGTTTTCCATAATATAGGATCTTTAAAACAAAATATAGTGTATTTTGAATTGTCAGAAGTCCTCAAAATGTCACCTATAACAGAAAAAACAGCAATAGATTAGACTGTCATTACGTTGCGCAGATGACCCTATACCAGCATGTGCTTGTGTCTGAGTTCACACTGAAATTATCACTTCTTCTTCCCACTGTTAGCCATACAAAATGGAGCCTCTTCATCCGTCAAGATTCAAACCTCCCTGAAGTTTTTATCACCTCCACAGCCACACTTCAGAGCTCTGAAGTGAGATTTCTGATTAACACTGTCAGAGTGAAACCAGGCGGGAGGTCACACAACTGTACACACATGGATGGATGTGGCCGGTTGATTGATTTGTCTGTCTTGTAATGAAAATAATATTATATATGTCTACTGGTACATTTGATCTTTTTTTGGTTTTAGGGTTGGACATTAACATATGGTCCAGTCAAATGAAGCTCATAGAGGCTTGCAGTAATAGGAACAAATTTGGAGCCAAGTTCCATATATAGAATTCCGACCACTAGTATCATAGCAACCAAAGAGCCAATCCAGAGCGAGGCTGTTAAAGGAACCGCCCCTTCCCGCCCTCACTGCTGGTTTAGCAATGCTGGCGATCAAACCTGGGAAAGAATGCGCCTGATTTGTGTGTTTTAAATGTTCATATCTTGATTTTGGGCTTTGATTGTAAAGGGTTACTCAATATGAATGAAACAAAACACAACTCCAGGTTTGTTTTTGATGTGGTAACAGAATTATAACTTGGCTTAAACCTCACAAACGTGACTTTGTGTAATATTCTAGTAAAACCTTTGAACTTAAAATATGTCAAGAAGGTGACATAGACATGACCAGGACAATATACTGGTCAGATCTGCTATTTTTGAACTTGTAAATTCATATATACAAGAACATTTATAATTGGAGACAAGCAGACCCTCTAGAAAGTCCATCTTTCAAACATAGCAGTCTATATTTTCCCTCTTTTTGTTCTGATTTATAAACCAGATAATGAACAGCATTGCATTTTACATAGAATGACAACACATGTGAACAGGCAATTCATGAATACACGTCTGATTAGTTAGGAAGGCTCCTCTGTGTTTCTGGAGTGTAATTACAGAGGATCGGCTCATCAGAACGGGTAATAAAGGTTTATAATGGCTGCTAATTGAAGTCCGAGAGAGGAGACACAGATGCTGCCTTCAGACTGCAGCTCTAGAGGTTTGTGAACAGATGACGGTTTATGACTTGGTTTGGTGGGATAGTACTTGTGGTCAGTATTTGTCATTTATCAGTTTTATATCAGTCAAGTGGGAGTTTGTGGAAATAAGACGAAACAAAAAATACAAAAATTCCAATTCCAAGGAAGGCATTTTACAATTTATACACCACTTAATATATTGGCTGTTATATTGCCTATCCGAACTTCCAAAATGTCAGTTTCTGCCCTATATTACACAAAATGAACTCTTGTGAGCTTTAAGACATGTTATAATGTTGTTACCTCATCAAAAACAGACCTGGAGTTGTGTTTGAGTAACCCTTTATTATTAGTCTGTCTACATCTCCAAAGCTCAAACTGCTCTGTTCCACCTTGTGATGTCATGAAGTGGTAGTTTTCAAGTTAACAGCTACCGTTACCTTTGGTTCAGTAGAGATCGGCAATGTCACACACACAAATATATAGCATGATTACGTTGGTTTGTTTGTTAATGCGTAACTGTGAATGTATGCTTGTCTCCAGGGATATTGATCACTTTAATGCCATATTGTGGAACATTCTCAGCAAAGCAATCAAAACAAACATCCCTATAAGAAGCTAAATTGTCATATTTTACTGGGGCGAGGGTGGTTAAGTGTGACACAACAACAGCTTTCATCTGTGGGAGCTGGAATCACACCGCCAACCTGGGGATCAGCGGATATGACCGCTCAACCAATGATGTTTATGTCGAGAGCGGGATTCAAACCTTCAACCTAGCTAGTGTTGCCCACTATATATACAATATGCTAGGTTTATTGATGCATATTTATTGATGCATATTTTAAAACAAAAATGTCACACAAAGCCCAAGTTTTGTCCTGATATTGAAGTTTTGAGGTAATTTTAGCCCATCGGAACACTGTTAATTATTCCTTGGTACTTGGGGGCAGGTTCAGCACAATTACTCTATAAGAGACTGCTGATTCCTATGTAACATTTTCCTGTCTGATTGAATCCTTGAGCAGAATTACACACTAGATTGGCATTCTACAAAGGTTTATAATTGAAAGCTGAGGGCCAGTTTCTATAGAGGGAAACACCAGATGTTGTCTCCACTTCCAAAGATGGCCTCTAAATGCCACTCAAACTGTGGAGGAGACTAGACCAGACTGCAGTATGGCTCTCCCCGTGGGACTCTGCCTGCGCCCCTCTGTTCGCTGAAGTTAAGTAGGTAGGCACAGCTGGCAGGACCCATTCTTTCTACTTTATGCTTTCTAAACATTAGCGTTTATCTACAGGCTAGCAACCGAGTGGCTATCTTCAGATGCAAATTGCCGGATGTCCAAGAAAAGGTCTAATTTCTTGTTTGGCGGTGGTGTGCAGTGAGGCAGAGAGGGCAGATCTGGAGAGGTTTCTGTGGATTTGGGCATATGGGGGATCGTGGCACAGCTGCAAATTTCAACACAATGCACGGTTGAATAGAGCACACTTTTAACAGTTCTGAAAAAGACTCAAGAATTTGTTTTTCATAGGTCAAAGGTGCTGTACCTGATTTTTTTTTAAAATGTCTTAAAAATGTGAGGAAAATAAGTCCAAAACATATTCACCGCTTGTGTTTTAGCATTCTAATGAGTCACCACAATGAGTTTATAAGCACTTTTCACAACTTACAGAGGCCAGAGTTGAGTTTAGCTGTCATTATTATATTAGTAGCATAATATATCAGTAATGGGGAAAAAAAATAACTATTTTACTTTGCTTTACATGAAACAAGCAGGTGCCGTCTCATTAAAACATATAGGCAATATAGGCATCAATTGGTATATTCTGGAACTTTTCAAGTGGGGTCCCTCTACCTGCTGATCTCCATGGAAACTGAAGTGCTTTGCCTAGAATATGTCATTGTATAGCATTAAGCTATCTGGCATTCATTCAAGCCTATTTTATAGCTAAAAATCACATTAAAAAACATTCTTACTGTGAATGACCTTGCCTCTCCATAGATCTGGAAAGGCAACTTGCTCTGTTGGCGTCACCTGCCTGTCTCCTTGGTTATTGATTGACAAGATCCATCTGGAACGGCTCTCGCTGAAAGAGGTCGGAAAACACAGAACATCATGGCGACTGTTTGAATCTGATTGATCGAAGTGTCACAACAAATCAAACTTTAGTTACATCCAGTCCACAAATGGACAAAGCTCTTACCTTTTTCACAAATAGTCTGTATTAACTCTAAAATAGAAGTATGTCTTATGTTTCTCATGTTTGTTTTGATTCGTTTGCTTCACCTTTGGCTTCTGCACAAACCTCCTTGCTGCGGGACCAAGATGGATTCTCGTGAGTCTGTGAACTCGCAGATATCGTGAGAATACTGTGGAAGGTTAGTGAAACCTTCCAAGCAAAGCAATAAAATCTCCATGTCAAGTAGGTGACAGACACTCCTCTAGAAAAGTTCCATAGTTCGCCCTTAATCGTTTTTTTCCTACTTTCAAAACATAATATTAAATCTTCTTTCTTTTAATATGCATACCAATTTAATAGACTTTAATGTCCAGCTTTACATCTAAGTGATATCTTTTTATTGTTTCAAGAGGCCAACTTTTAAACCCAATATTCTCCTCGAGCAGTGGGTTTATGGCGGCTCTGCGCGGTGCATTTGAGTTTACAATCTAATAATGCTTCTTTCTGTGTTAGACATAAATTTCATTGATTAAATTCGGCCCATTTAAAACCTGAGGGGATTTGTAAGTGGATGAAGCCGCAGTCCAAAATCTGATGGAGATTCAGAGCGCGTTATTCATTCAGCGCCTTCAAAGCCCATTCACTCCATTCAAAACTCAACATATTTTTCTGAAAACCTCATCCATTGTGGCTCCCTTCTTTTCACGCACCTACACACTCTGCTGACACCTCCATCATTTATCTTTCTTTATGCTGGAGCCAAACTTAAAGGCGCTCTACCTGATTTTAAGTGTCGAAAAAACGTGAAAAACGGTTTATTCATAGTTTCGGAGACCAGAGCGGAGTTTGCCGTCTGGCTAATGCTAACCACACACTTCCTGATTCTCAGACAATAATAGATGCAGACACTACAAGGCAGGCTTATTTTGACCTCAAGAGCTTGTTTATACAATACCAATTTAGCTTAAATACATGGGGGAAAATCGGGTACAGGTCCTTTTAAAAAAGAGTGAATACAAAGCCAGAGTAAAGCATTAAAATTTGTACTGACCATAGACCTATATATATAAATGGACATAGGTAACCCGCTAGCCACCATGTTCCGAACAGGAAGTGAGCATGGGTGCGCTTATGGCTCCACTGACTTCAATTTACTGTCTATTGCTGCACTGAACCTCGTCATTTTGGCCTTAAAATGTGGTAAAATGCCTTAAAATATTTCACTATTTGTCCCTAAATGAAGATATTAACATGATGATACTCGCGATCAGAATTCCCAGTATGGAACTCGGCTCCAAAGCCTCAATAAGCTTCATTTGACTGGAGCTGAACGTTATGGGTGACGTCCCACTAACTTCTTTATACAGTCTATGGTATTGACCCAAGTGTGATCAAGCATTATCAAATCTGACTGCTTGTTAAAGTCATTTCAAATAGGTAGGTCAAAATGTATACACATATAGTCACGTTTTATAAGAGAAATACTGAATTGTATAGTCACAGATGCCCCGTCAGTTGATACGTACAGCTGTGATATCATTCGATCACTGTTTTTTGCACTGCTCTGATATCAAAAGCCTCTGGTTGTAATAAAAACATGCTGATGCACCGAAAGCTAAGCCTACTGTATTGTGTTGTGTATTCATGGTGTGCATTGTGTTATGCATGCACTGGGACTCCTTATCTGTCCTGAGACACTCCCACGTCCAACCGCAAAGCTCCTCTTTCTGTCACTGTTTATGTGCAAAACTAACAGCAAACATACAATCTGAAAATCCCATATCTATTCTGTCTGTACGTGCTGTATCTCTGACTCTGGGGTGGGCAAGTGCACTGTGGAACTTTTCTGCTAGCTGCTTATTTCCATGGAGATGTGTTTTGCCTTGAATGTTTCACCATATGGCAGTAATCTATCTTGTATCTTATCTATATTTTTCAAACTTTGTCAGTTCATTTAAAGGTGCACTCTGTAACTTTTCTGGTGGAGCGTCTGGCAAATGCTTTTCTCCAGGGATATGTCATTGCTCTGCCTGAAATGTTCCATAGTACGACATTATGACAGTATTACCTGTAATTTGGTCTGGTTTGATCTCCATGAAGATAGAAAGGTTTAATGCCATACTGTGAAACATTCCAGACAAAGAAATAACATCTCCATGAAGAAAAGTACTTGACGGACCCTCCACACAAAAACTTACACAGTGCACCTTTAATAGATACTAAATTTGTGCATATTTTTGTCTTTAGTTTTTATTTCTTAATTTTTTAGTTTGTTTGTTTTTGTTTTTTTGGTGCTGCATTGGGACACTGAGAATATGTCCTTTTTTACACTAAGGACCCTAAGGACAAAAATGTCTACTTGCAAAAACAGCTGTCAAATCAGCATAGAAAATCATTATCGTACAATTCCATTCAAAACGTATAGGCAAAAATTATAGATTTCCAGGGAAATTACATTAAACCAGATCAATGACTATTCCAGGTTAAAACTACAATGAAAACAACTAGAAAAAACTGACATTTCATTAAGTAATTATCAAACCTGAAACGCACATGACACACACATGTACCCCCGGTGTGCTGTGTCAGTTCTCCAACACAATCAACACCTGCCACTAGAGAATGAAAAAAACAAGCAATTACAGAGCTGTTAGCTTAGAAATCAATGGAAACTAGGCTAATTCCCTGGAAAACAGACAATTCCTGTTTCCTAAAGGATTCTGGGAATATGCTTGGACCATATGTTCTGCATTATGTTTCTAACATTAAAGCGGACCATGTACAAATATATCTTTTCAGAGCTTTTGATCATGTTATTTATTTTAATATATACATAGTTGTTGTTTTTTTTTTTATTTTATTTATTTTTTTTTTAATTGTTATATTAGAGACAATGCAACAATAAAAGACATTAGACATTTTGACTTGAGGGAATATGGAGTGGATACATCAAGGTCACAAAATCACAATCATAATCATAATACAAAATAATAACAATAATAAGTGGGAAAGGGCAGAAAATTAAGATTCAGATTAAGATTTTCCCCTTTTTCTTCCTTCTCTTCCCTTCTTTTTCCTCCTTCCTCCTCTCCTTTCTCATTCCCTCCCTCTCCTTCCATTATTCCCGTTTCTTTTGTTAATTCGTGCATGTTTGAGTAAGCTTTAATCGCTTATTTTCAAGACACTATTTTGCAGCAACTCCCGTTTTCACCGCCATCAGCACACACCCACTGCTCTGTACTTATGTCAGTCTCCAGTCTGACTTTCTTAATCAGTGAGACACGTAGGATTCGGCAGCGTCGTGTTGGTACAAATGAAAATCTGCAGCTCAACATAGGAGGTACCGACAACTTTACTGCTCTTTGTTGTGAGGACGTTTACGGCCACGTCAGCTCCCAACGGATTTGTTTCTTTTATTAAGTCGTTTTAGATCAATATTGCGATTTAAAATGTGCAAATTATAACAGAATGATGCATAGATTATAACTATATAGCAAACACAAGCACACTAGGTCTTCTTTAATAATATAGAGTTTATAATGTGCTAATACAGGAAGTGCTTCATTGTGTTTTTAAACTCCACACACCTTCACTAGAATCATTTGGATAACTTCAGCCCTGGAATTGTCAGTCGTTACTGAACTAAAGGTAAAAGGAGCTGTTAACTTGAAAACTAACATCATCATCATGACATCACAAGGTGGAACAGAGCATTTTGAGCTTTGGAGATGTAGACAGACTAATAATAAAGTGTTACTCAAACATGTGTGATTAAAAAAACACAACTCCAGGTATGTTTTTGAGGAGGTAACGAGATTCTAACACGGTTTAAAGCTCACAAATGCACTCTTTAATTGCCACATATTCCAATCAGATTTGTTCGTTAGTACATTATATTTGTAGTGTTTTGCATGTGGAAGTAAATTACTCAATAATGCTTAAAAGTGGCTATAATGCCTTTTACAGATACCCCACAACCTTCACTATTCTTTCCATTATTCCACGTTTAGAGCAGGATTATTGCAGAGGTCCTATTGGTTAAACAAGCAGAATTGATGAGGGGGAACGCCACATTTTGTTATTTGGCCCGGAGTTCAGAGCATAGCATTTACCTTGTGGAGATTAGTTTCGAATTAAACTTATATAATGGCGAACCCAAACAATCAGCCCCTTTCCAGTCTCTCCAGTGTTTAATTATCTCTAATGGGGGAGTCGGGGAGCTGCAGATCTCCAGCAAAAACAAAGCCCATTCTTCATAAATTCATTACACAATTGAACACAAGAGAAAGGAGGTGGAGCCCGGGGCCAATTTATGTCATTTCCGAACGGCTCAGAGTGGAGTTTGGTACATTGTTGTATTTGATTGGCCCAAAAAAAAGAAATTTCTAATTGAGTCTGTAATGTTTAATAGTGATTAGCTAACCAATAAGTGTGTTTCCTAAGGTCTGGGTAAAAATGGAAACTCGACTGTAACAGGAAATAGGACAGTTTAAAGGCACAGTATGTAACTTTTTAGCCAAAAAATAGACTAAATGCAAAGCATGTTTGTTCATTTTTGGTTGTGTTTTTGGTGTGTGTGTGTGTGTGTGTGTGTGTGTGTGTGTGTGTGTGTGTGTGTGTGTGTGTGTGTGTGTGTGTGTGTGTGTGTGTTGCACTGAAAAAAAAACTGTCCTTATTCTGAGAAGGCTTGCATCTCCACAAACCTCCTTGTTTCCATGGAAATGTTCTTTTGGCTATAATCTTCCACAGTATGACAGGGGCAATAGCAGCTCAATTGGTGTGTTAGTGTTTGTCCACTGATCCGAAGGTTGGCACTTTGAATCCCACTCTCGACATAGATAGTAGTGCTGTCAGTTGATTAAAATATTTAATTGTGATTAATCTCATGAATGCCATAGTTAACTTGCGATTAATCGCAAATCAATCTCACATTTTTGTCCCTTGAATCATCATTTTAATTCTCTTATCAACATATAGTAGTGGATAGGCGCCGCTTTGTGCAAATGTTTTTTTTTTATTTTTATTTTTTTATTGCAAACCATAACAATTGTCAGTGAGACACTTTGTGTTCGATGTTCCACTCTCATGTTCCACTATCATGAAGCGCTCTACATCAGTGAAGTTCCTCTCTTCTGTCTTTATCACAGTCAAAGCAACTGAAGTTCCACTGTGGGTGAAATAATGTGCTGTGACCCTGAGGTAGTTCTCATTACTGAGGGACATCCAGTAATCTCCAGTTAGCGCCACTGTGTTTGTCTATCCCAACACCTGCTGTACTAGGGGGCGCACTCGCTCTGGTACTTTTGGGCCGTGCCGTGCTCGTTCGCCTGGGGTTCTGTGGTATGTTTGCACCTGTACGGCTGGGCCGCGGCCGATGGCGTCGTCGCACGGTGCTGTTTGTTTGCATGTCGTGCAGTGGAGCTGGCACTTTTGGCAGAGAGGTTGGGTCCAGTGGTATGGGGTGTCTATTGAGTGGTGGGACCGATGTGGGCCCTGCTGTGGTGCGCAGTCCTCTGTGGGTTTGTGGATGTGGTGGTGGCGCAGGGGAGTGGGGGCGGCCGGGGGAGAGAGGCTGCGGGGTTTCTGTCGTTGTCCATGGTCCTGGTCGGGGGTGGGCACGGATTTGCCGTATGCTTTGGAGCGGACTTTGTTTCGTGTTTTTTCACTAATAGATACTTTATTATCCTGAAGGAAATTTGTAATCATCATTGGTTGGTCAAATCCACTGTCCTACTGGTTGGCAGTGCAGTCCCAGCTCCCACTGATGAATGCTGCTGCTGTACACTTCAGTGTATGGATGTGTGTGTGAATGGGTGAGAGGTTCCTTGATGTAAAGCGCTCTGATGAAAGCCTTGAAGGTGGAAAAGAGCTGTATGAAAATGTGACCATATAGCATAAAATGTATCTCTATATCTCCATGGAGAATGGTTTGTAGAATGATTTCAACTTTCAGGAGACATGCTCAGATTCAGAAAGTTACATACTGTAGCTTTAATGAAGACCCTAACCCAAACTCCTAACCTTAACCCCTTAATTAAGGGGTTAGAACTTTACCCTTAGTTAGTAAGCCATTCTTAATTATCTATTTGTTCATATGTTCATTATGAAATAAAGAAGCCTATTGTGCTTGTGTCTGCTTTATAATTGACACCAGTGGATCTTTATTTTATAATTTGCACATTTTATTTCACAATTTTTCATCTTAAACAAAGTAATAAAAGAAACAAGTGTGCAATGGGAGCTGATGTTGGCGTAAATGCCATCACAGCAAAGAGCCGTGAAGTTGTCAGCACCTCCAATGGACAGCTGCAGATCACACTAGTGAGTAGAGGATTTTGTTTCATTTGCATCAAAATGACTATGCGACATTGCCAAATCCTACACATATTACCCTCTAAGAAAATAAAACTGGAGAAGGACAGTATGTGGGTGGGTGTGTGCTGGTAGATGGGGGTTGTTTGACAATATGGTGTTTTGAAAATAAGTGATTAAAAATTACTCAAACATGCAGGAATCACTCCAAATACAACTTCGAGAGGGTAAATGAGAAGGAGAAACAACTATACTATGGATAACATATCTAAAAAGTACATATTTACATAACAGGTCTGCTTTAAATCTTTGTTCATGCTTTAAGGCTATAAAACATCCCAAAATGAAAGAGTCTGTAATAGTGATTAGGTAACCAATAATCCTGTTTATTAAGGTTTGGCTAAAAATGTCAGCTCGACCTTCACGGGAAATAGAAAAGTTTTAAAGAAAGAAGCAATCTTATGGAGATAATGAAATAATAAAAATACCGGAGTAAGTGCTGTGCATAAGTCTGCAGCCCTGTGGACCTCCGAGGGCATCCCAGATTCCAGGAAATATTCTCACAGTTTTACAGTCTTAAATGAATTGGTAATGTCAGATCCTCACACATTATAAAGAAGGAGCTCACTTTTTACATTGGCATTAGAAACATACAGAGTGGTGTGGGCATTTTTAGGTGTGGCGTGGCAATACCAGCTTGTCAAAGCCTGATCTCGTCAGATCTCAGAAGCTCAGCAGGGCCTGGCCTGGTCAGTACTTGGATGGGAAAATCAGGTGCCACAGTGGGGCATCAGTGTCAAAAACTGTCATTGTGTTCTTAGGCAAGACACTTCATCCATATTACCTAGTAAGAAAGTGGAGTGTGCGTGAGTGTTGGTGGTGGTTGGAGGGGACGATGGCGCAGATTGGCAGCCTCACTTCTGTCAATTTGCCCGAGGGCAGCTGTGGCGATAATAGTAGCTTGCCACCACTGAGTGTGGAGTGAATGAATAATGATTTGTAAAGTGCTTTGGGTGTTTTGAAAGGTGCTTGATAAATGCAATGATTAATTAATTAAAAAGGTTTTTAAGGGTATTCAGTGAAATGTACTTGTTTTACCCATAGACTGAAGTGAGTCACCCATAGAATTCAGCTCCAGTCAAATCAAGCTCGCCGAGGTTAGCCGTTGTAGAGACTCACCAGGATCACCAAAATGAGGAGCCGGACCGCAACAGTTACAAAGAGTGGGCAGGCGTTTTTTTTTTTTTCAGTGCAAAGTGAATTGGAGCCAGAGTTGATGGAGCCAGAAGCGCACCAGTGCTCACTTCCTATTTGGAACATGGCGGCTAGCGGTTTTGTTTGTTACACAGTCTATGATTTTACCTAATTTTCTTTTTTGAGTTTTTCTTTTTTTAATTTTATTTATTTATTTATTTTTATGAAGCATCTGCGCCATTATCCAAAATTATAATTTACTAAATTCAGTCTCTAATTAATTATTTTGCTCTGACTTGCGAACAAAATATGCAAAATATTCACCAATTTTTTATTTTTTTTATTTTTTTTTAATCAAATTAACATGTTTAATAAATTTCAGTTGTTGACACCCAACCTTACTTTGTTCCCCAGACTAAATCACCCCCTCTCAGAATGCACGTCGAATCAGTTTTGTGAAGTTGTAGTGTATTGTTTTGTATCCTGCTTTTGTATATTTTTTGGACAGTTGTTGTGTGGGAACATGGGTGATGTAGGTGGAGCAGTGGACAGAATCGTAAACACACAGAGGGTCTGAATAGGGACCAGGAGAAATCACAGAATTACTCAAACATGCATGGATGACATCTAAAACCTCTTCAGACATGTTTTGATGAGGGAACATCGTAGAAAAAGTTGATTTTGCATAATACCCCCTCTTTAAAGGACACATACATACAATATTTGTAGTGTGACTGGCCTTAAACATACAACAATGACCATCTTTAGACAATAGACACCTTGTTTCCACAGGTGCACTCCCTATACTGGGACCTGGGTTTAGGACACCATCTGCTTGCAGTGGAGGGATTTAAAATTGAACAAGCAAACAAAAACTATTAGCAATCGTTTGGACATTCTTACACAAGCATGCAGTTGACGGCAGAAATGCTCAGACTTAGAGTTATGGACAGGAGGCCTTTACCTGTGGGAAATTCTTACTTGTTTTCATCGGTCTGAAGCCCATGGATAGGCTTACTTGACCATGGAATTTTTATTTAGCTACTCTTTTATACATGTTTTTAACCCAGATCTACTTTTGTTCTAGTCCTGGTTCATAGAAAGCCAAAGGTTGAAATGTGTAGGGTCAACTGCTTTAAATGTCCTATAGAGTGTATGCAGTTGACGTCACAGGTTTCCCCTGATCCACTTCCGGCGGTCCAGGGCTCCGTAGGCCGCCATAGTAAACACACTGTCCAATTCTAAATTACGCGTCATAAAGTCACAAAATGCCCGAGAAATGTTGTGCCTATTAGTGTTCTCAGACAAGGGACAAAGATAAAAACATTCAGCTGTACAGGATTCCTGCTGAGTCTGATCCTGACCGCAGAAGTAGGTGGATTGCTGCGATTAGACGAGCCCATCATAAAACTGCTGACAAGCCCTGGGAACCAACCAAACACTCCAGGCTTTGTAGCAGACACTTCATATCAGGTGTGGTTTGATTTGATCTTTACAATTTTACTAGTAGGTCAATCACATTGAGTGGTTTCACATTTGGAAGCAAGAAGACTTAATTACTATTAATACAGTGTAACTATCAGATGTTGCAGTGTTTTTGTATGTTTTTGCACATAACTATCACTTTATTGGTCTTTATTCACAAAGTTTTAACATATCATTACCTCCGCCAAGGAGGTTATGTTTTCGCCTGCGTCTGTCTGTTTGTTTGTTAGTTAGTTAGCTTGTTTGTTTGTTAGTTAGCAAGATAACTCAAAAAGTTATGGACGGATCTTGATGAAATTTTCAGGAAATGTTCCGAATGGTAAATCCAACAGATGATTAAATTTTGGTGATGATCCAGAAGAAATCCTGGATTCTGGATCACTTTGAAAATTTCGTTAGCATTGCGTTAAATGGGGCTTGGTGGAGGTCTGCACTCTCTGAGTGCTTTTCTAGTGTATGTTTGTATTATTATATATTTATTTATTATTCATTTAATGGTTAATAATTAGCCATATGAAAACTATAAATTTATACTCCCCGGTGAAGTGTGATGGGAAATTTATTAGATAGTTGTAAATATCTGGCCACTGAAGGTCTGGGACAGAATCTACCGCTGTTAGGGCTGTAAAAAGGACCTGGGGCACACTGTAGGGGTCCGATATGTTCAGATTAGCAAGCTTGTCCTCATATCTTTTCTTCTGATTACTATCTAGGTGATTAGTGAAGTCAGTATGAGTAAAAGACGGCTTTTTGTTGTCACTAGAGCACTGGCGGTCAGTTATGATTAGACCGTCAATATGGCGGATTGACAACTTCCTGTCACGTGACTGCATACACTCTATATTACACAAAATTGACTCTTGTGTGCTTTAAAACATGTTATAATGTTGTTACCTCCTCAAAAACAGACCTGGAGTTGTGTTTTGTTTCATTCACACATGTTTGAGTAATGAAACAAAACACAACTCCAGGTCTGTTTTTGAGGAGGTAACAATTCACACATGTTTGAGTAACCCCTCCTTGAACCGCCACCTTAACGTGGTGGAGGGGTTTGAGTGCCCGAATGATCCCGGGAGCTATGTTGTCGGGGGCTTCATGCCCCTGGTAGGGTCACCCAAGGCAAACAGGTCCTGGGGGACGGGCCAGACTAAGAGCGGTTCAGAAGCCCCTTATGATGAGCATTACAACAAGATCAGCTACGTCGCCCGGATTGGCGTTACCGGGGCCCCACCCTGGAGCCAGGCCTGGGGTGGGAGCTCGACGGCGAGCGTCTGGTGGCCGGGCCTTCCCCCACGGGGCCCGGCCGGGCACAGCCCAAAGGAGCGACATGGGGTCGTCCTCCCGTGGACCCACCACCCGCGGGAGGATCCATAGGGGGCCGGTGCAAAGTGATCTGGGCGGCAGTCGAAGGCGGGGGCCTCGGCGACCAGATCTCCGGACATGGAGACTAGCTCTGGGGACGTGGAATGTCACCTCGCTGGGGGGGAAGGAGCCCGAGCTCGTTCGGGAGGTTGAGCGTTACCGACTAGATATAGTCGGCCTCGCCTCCACGCACAGCTTGGGCTCTGGAACCCAACTCCTTGAGGGGGGCTGGACTCTCTATTTCTCTGGCGCTGCACGCGGGGAGCGGCGGCGGGCTGGTGTGGGCCTGCTCATTGCCCCACAGCTCAGCCGCTGTGTGTTGGAGTTCACCCCGGTGAACGAGAGGGTCGCGTACCTGCGCCTTCGGGTCGGGTACAGGTCTCTCACTGTTGTGTCGGTCTACGGGCCGAACAGCAGTGCAGAGTACCTGGCCTTCTTGGAGTCTCTGGGAGGGGTACTGGACAGTGCACCGACCGGGGACTCCGTTGTTCTACTGGGGGACTTCAACGCCCACGTGGGCAACGACAGTGACACTTGGAGAGGGGTGATTGGGAGGAACGGCCTCCCTGATCTGAACCCGAGCGGTGTTCTGTTATTGGACTTCTGTGCTAGCCACAGTTTGTCCATAACGAACACCATGTTCGAGCACAAGGGTGTCCATCAGTGCACGTGGCACCAGGACACCCTAGGCCGGAGGTCGATGATCGACTTTGTTGTCGTGTCATCTGACCTCCGGCCGCGTGTCTTGGACACTCGGGTGAAGAGAGGGGCAGAGCTGTCAACTGATCACCACCTGGTTGTGAGTTGGGTCCGCTGGCGGGGGAGGAAGCCGGAAAGACCTGGCAGGCCCAAGCGTATTGTGAGGGTCTGTTGGGAACGTCTGGCAGAGCCTTCTGTCAGTGGGACCTTCAACTCACACCTCCGGGAGAGCTTCTCCCAGATTCCGGGGGAGGCTGGGGACATGGAGTCTGAGTGGGCTTTGTTCTCGGCCTCTATTGTCGATGCGGCTGCTCGTAGCTGTGGTCGTAAGGTCTGTGGTGCCTGTCGCGGCGGCAATCCCCGAACCCGGTGGTGGTCATCGGAAGTAAGGGATGCTGTCAGGCTGAAGAAGGAGTCTTATTGGGCCTTGTTGGCTCATGGGACTCCCGAGGCAGCTGACAGGTACCGGCAGGCCAAGCGTGCTGCAGCCCGGGCGGTCGCGGAGGCAAAAACTCGGGGTTGGGAGGAGTTCGGAGAGGCCATGGAGGAGGACTATCGGACGGCCTCAAGGAAATTCTGGCAAACTGTCCGGCGCCTCAGGAGGGGGAAGCAGTGCTTCACCAACACTGTTTACAGTGCGGGTGGGGAGCTGTTGACCTCGACTGGGGACGTTGTCGGACGGTGGAAGGAATACTTTGAGGATCTCCTCAACCCCACTGTCACGCCTTCTGAGGAAGAAGCAGGGGCTGGGGACTCGGAGGCGGATTCGTCCATCACCCTGGCTGAAGTCACTGAGGTGGTTGGCAAGCTCCTTGGTGGCAAGGCTCCGGGGGTGGATGAGATCCGTCCCGAGTATCTTAAGTCTCTGGATGTTGTGGGGCTGTCTTGGTTGACACGTCTCTGCAATATCGCGTGGCGGTCGGGGGCAGTGCCTCTGGACTGGCAGACCGGGGTGGTGGTCCCTCTGTTTAAGAAGGGGGACCGGAGGGTGTGTTCCAACTACAGGGGAATCACACTCCTCAGCCTCCCCGGTAAGGTCTATTCCAGGGTACTGGAGAGGAGAATCCGGCCGATGGTCGAACCTCGGATCCAGGAGGAGCAGTGTGGTTTTCGTCCCGGTCGCGGAACACTGGACCAGCTCTATACTCTCCATCGGGTGCTCGAGGGTTCATGGGAGTTTGCCCAACCAGTCCACATGTGTTTTGTGGATCTGGAGAAGGCATTTGACCGTGTCCCTCGTGGGGTCCTGTGGGGAGTGCTCTGGGAGTATGGGGTCCGGGGCTCTTTGTTAAGGGCTGTTCGGTCCCTGTATGACCGGAGCAGGAGCTGTGTTCGCATTGCCGGTAGTAAGTCGGACATGTTCCCGGTGCATGTTGGACTCCGCCAGGGCTGCCCTTTGTCACCGGTTCTGTTCATTGTATTCATGGACAGAATTTCTAGGCGCAGTCAGGGGCCGGAGGGGATCCGGTTTGGGAACCACAGGATCTCATCTCTGCTGTTTGCAGATGATGTTGTCCTGATGGCTTCATCGAACCGGGACCTCCAGTGTGCACTGGGGCGGTTCGCAGCCGAGTGTGAAGCGGCTGGGATGAAGATCAGCTCCTCCAAGTCCGAGGCCATGGTTCTCGACCGGAAAAAGGTGGCTTGCCCTCTCCGGGTGGGTGGGGAGTCTTTGCCTCAAGTGGAGGAGTTCAAGTATCTCGGGGTCTTGTTCACGAGTGAGGGGAGGATGGAGCGTGAGATTGACAGGCGGATTGGTGCAGCGTCGGCAGTGATGCGGTCGCTGTACCGGACCGTTGTGGTGAAGAGGGAGCTGAGCCAAAAAGCAAAGCTCTCAATTTACCGGTCAATCTACGTTCCTACCCTCACCTATGGTCATGAGCTTTGGGTAATGACCGAAAGGACAAGATCGCGGATACAAGCGGCCGAAATGAGTTTCCTCCGTAGAGTGGCTGGGCGCACCCTTAGAGATAGGGTGAGGAGCTCAGTCACTCGGGAGGGGCTCGGAGTAGAGCCGCTGCTCCTCCACGTCGAGAGGAGCCAGCTGAGGTGGCTCGGGCATCTGTTCCGGATGCCTCCTGGACGCCTCCCTCGGGAGGTGTTTCAGGCATGTCCCACCGGGAGGAGGCCCCGGGGAAGACCCAGGACACGCTGGAGGGACTATGTCTCCCGGCTGGCCTGGGAACGCCTTGGGGTCCCCCCGGAGGAGTTGGAGGAAGTGTCCGGGGTGAAGGAAGTCTGGGAGTCCCTGCTTAGACTGTTGCCCCCGCCACCCGGTCCCGGATAAGCGGAAGAAAATGGATGGATGGATGGATGGATGTTTGAGTAACTCTTTATTATTAGTCCGTCTACATCTCCAAAGCTCAAAATGCTCTGTTCCACCTTGTGATGTCATGAAACTATAGTTTTCAAGTAAACAACCTTCCAAATGATTCTAGTGAAGATGTATGGAGTTTAAAAACAAAGTAGAGCACTTCCTGTATTACCACATGACATCAAAAATTGGAATGTTAAATGGTCATGTTTTTATTTAGCGCTTTCCAACTTCAAAGGTGCTTTACATCATTTTCACACACATACACTGGTGTATTAAGTGTCTTGCCCAAGGTAACAACAGCACTCAACCAGTGGTGTTCATGTCTGGAGCGGGATTCAAACCGCCAGCCTTCAGATTAGTGAGAGTTTTCAGTTTGAGAGAAGAACTCAAGCCTAATTATGCAGGGTGTGTGTGTGAAACATGTGTGAATGAAACAAAACACAACTCCAGATCTGTTTGTGATGATAACACATTATAACAAATTAGAAAAAAGCGCAATATGGACTCTTTAAGTTCCATTATTTATTTTCTTCACATCGTAGTGCATTACTTTGTCAGTTCTACTTCATTCATTCATCAGATCATCTGCTAATGCTCGTCATGGCTCTGGGACCTGTCTGATCGAGCCAAAAGTCAGACTGGGATTACCTCATTAAATTTCATGCAGATCCCGTTTAAATTATGCACACAACCTCACATACACACTGTCCCCCGATTGGCCGAGAATGACGACGGCGGGAGTGGCATATAGTATTGCACTTCCTATACGAGTACTGTTACGCTGGAGGTCCACACAGAGGCAGGAGAAGGGAAAATCTATCCAGTAAAAGCTCTCTTTGTAATGAAATGGACGACTATCATTTAGCTAATTATTTGTGGTGGATTAGCGGCTTTACCGGATCGGGCTAGTTTGCGGTCGGTGTATAGTTTCCTCCATAGATTATTAAGTACACAGTAATATTTAATGGGCTGTCTGTCTGGGAGGTTTTCAGATCAACAAACCCTATTAGTACATGTTAAAAGTCCTATATTAGGCAAAATAGATTCTTGTGAGCTTTAAGTCATGTTATAATGTTGTTCCTCCTCAAAAATATACCAAGAGTTGTGTTTTGTTTCATTCACACATGTTTGAGTAATCCTTCATTATACGTACTTTGCAGTGACATCATGCTGGGGGTGTTCTACAAGTATTTCTGTTGGTGGAGTGTGCAGTTACCATGGAGACCCAATGCAAACACTGACAAAAAAGTTTTCAAATTAAGTCTGAAATGATGTCATGTAGTGGTAGTTTTCGGTAGAGATTGGCATTTCCAGAGCTGAAATCATCCAAATGATTCTCGTGAAGGTGTATGGAGTTTAAAAATACATTCCAGCATACACGTACATGCAGAACACCCCCAACGCGATGTCACTGCGAAGTATAAATCGGTAAAGATGGATGATGACATTAAAGCTTCACTGCGCAACTTTTCTGGTGGAGGGTCTTACTTGTCTCTATGGAGATGTGATTGGTTTGCTTGGAATGTTCCACGATATCACATTAAACATTTCCAACGAGCATTTATTCATTACGGGTGTTTGTGTTGCTTAAAAATACAATTATTTCTTCTGTGGATATGGGCGACTCTCCACAGATCTGAACTGTAATGTAGTGTAATCATGTAACCTGCTCGTTTCCCTTGTTTAATCTACACTGTGGAACATTCTAGACAAAGTGATAACATTTCCATGGAGATAAGCAGGTGGCGGACCCCGCACTAGAAATGTTACGCAGTGCACCTTCAAAAGACTAAGAGTTATAACACGGCTTGTATTTTATTTTTTATTTTTTCCAATTCATTCTAAACTTGTATATTTAATTTCTTTCAGTATAGTTTAAACGTGTAAACACCCTGTGATTTTCTAGGTTATAGTGTTGCCCAAAAGTGTCACAGTGGATCAGGTATTCATCCAACACCAGAGGGTTAACAGGTGTAAAACCACACCGCCTTCTTTGCTCCACTGAGCACCGCCGCAGACTGAGGTGGAGTCAAAACAATGGTTGATTAGACACTTCAGTAAATATGTGTTAAGCTAATATGAGTGAGTAAATATGAGTGAATATGATAATATAATATGATAAAATATGATACAATATAATAATAAAAAAAAGTAATATAATATAATATAATATAATATGAGGGAGTAAATATGTGCTGTGTGTGTACAGATTTGAGGAGAAAACAACAAATGTAGATCTGTGCAGGAAAGAAGAAGAGGACTACACCAAAAAATGCACTTCAGGAGTTAAACGTTTAGTTACTGCATTAATTGTCCTGTAAAGGAAAAAGGACACCATAGAACAGTCTGTCACCTGCTTATCTTCTCTTATATTGCTGAGCCTGTAATGTTCCACTGTATGGCATTAAATAGTGATAGGCTGATATATTGGCCTTAAATCCCCTGCACAGACCAGTTTGTGGTAAAAAAAAAAAAAAAAAAAAAAAAGTGCTGTGGGTGAGTTTGTAGTCAATTTAAATAACAGAATCTAAGGAAAAGAATTCAAATCGGCCCAAAAATATCGGCAGAGATTATCGGACATCAGTTGCTCTGGATTCTAAATAATCGGCATTGATCATGAAAATAAAAAAACATATCGGTCGATCTCTAGCATTTTACCTCCATGGAAACAAGCAGATCATGCAGCCAAGACATTTCATATCAGGTTTGTGGAGAGGCGACCCCCGCTCACAGTAAGAATGTTGTTCAATGTTTTTTCAAGGTATCTTTGAGCAATAAAAACGGCTGTAATTTAATAAAAACACTACACTACTGTTTTACAGATTATACAGATATTTTGTATAAACAGCTCCTGGGGTCAATATACGTAAGTCCACTGTGTACTGTCCTCATCTACTTAGAAAGTGTTTTATTGTCAGATAATCAGGAAGTGCGCTGGTACCACTATCCCAAAAGCTTGTGCTCACCTGCATACGGATACTTTGCAGCTGATGTCATCAACGTTCCCTCGGGGTGTGATGCTAACAGGGGGCACTGCTCTGTCTGAGGCTTTGTTAAGTATTTGAACGCAATCTGACCAGAAACAATTGTCTTAGCAGGAACTACAACAGGCAGGTGGGCTGATTTGTGCTGTTAAGTGAGTTTCTCGTGAATAACATTAAAGTCACAAGCTAGCAAGCATTAGTTTTTTTCAGTTAGTCACTCTCACCTTTTTGTTGAAAATCATGAATGCTCGTATGGATCACAGGCTCCTGAAAATGTTCTGCTTAAATCCATTTTGTATTTTTCTTCTTAACTCTTTTGACAGTGTTTGCTAATGTGCACATTGCATCACCGTGGCAACTCCTAAACGTTCCGCCAGTAGTGATAAATGTAGAACACCCCCAGCATGACGTCACTGCACAGTGTCACATACAGTTTTACTTATTCTCTATTTGAACACAGCATATCTAATGAGAGACCGTCTCTGAGTTATAGAATTGAGTCTATAAATACTGCGGTTGGCACTAGGCGATAGTTGGCTGCAGGTGTTGGGGTATTGGTGGCGAAGATCGTTTTTGCCAACTAGCATCACAAGGCACATAATGGGCAGTGCGCGTCAGGCTGGATTTATCAAACAGCTTTTCCATGGCTTTACATGGACTTGCAACAGGCAGAGATGGTTTTCAAGCTAATAAGTGAAAGATCCAAATCTCCTAAACAACTGATTTAAAGGTGCATTGTGTGACTTTTCTGGTAGAGGGTCTGTCACCTGCTTGTTTCTACGGATATATCATCGCTCTGCCTGGAATGTTCCACAGTATGACATTAAACAGCTCTACCTTACAATTTATTCATTACAGGTGGTTTACAGCTCAAAAATACCTAGAAAAACAGACATTCTGACTGTCAGCGGGGTTGCCTCTCCACAGATCTGACCTGTAACTTTTGTCTGGTTTGGTCTCCATGAATATAAAATAGAAAGGTTTAATGCCATACTGTGAAACATCCCAGACAAAGCAATAACATCTCCACGAAGAAAAGTATTTGACGAACCCTCCACCAGAAAAGTTACACAATTCAGCTTTAACACTGGTTACATATATGATCATTAAAATTCAAATAACTAGAATAATGAGATAACCCAATAATCAGATCTGATTTTTGGAGTGTTTACAAGCACAAAAGGTGACATGTGTGACGTAATCGGTGGATTTTTAGAGTAGCTGATGCACAATGAATTTTAAAAAGAGTGACAGTAGTTCATTGTCCACTTATCCAAAGGTTGGAGGTTTGAATACCACTCTCGACATAAACATCGTTGGTTGAGCAGTTAGATGCACTGACCCACAGGTTGGCAGTGTGATTCCAGCTCCCACAGATGATTCTGTCATTGTGTCCTTGGGCGAGACACTTAACCCACGTCGCCCCAGTGTCTGTGTACACTGGTGTATGAATGTGAGTGAATGGATGAGTGGTTCCTTGATATAAAAATGTTACTATTTACCAAAGCACAATTCATATTAAAATAATTCGTTCAGTCTAACATTCCCTCTTTTTTGTCTTTGCCACATTAGTTTGCTTTTTTGCATAATTTTCTATCAAAAACTGCATAGATTAGGAAGAAGTTAGTACCTGTGGTAATTGTTTATCATAGGTTTACAACAGTTTGGAAGAAAAGTACAAAAATACAGGAAGTAACCCTGAGTTCCAAAACAGAATACCTCCGCCCATGACATCAACATGGAATCTTCCATCCAACACGCTATTCCCAGACCAGCTGAGAGACACGGTCCCTCTAGAATGTCCTGGATCTGCCCCGGGGATTTCTCCAGGTAGGGCATGAACATCTCTCCAGGGAGACGTCCTAGGAGGCATCAGAACAGATGCCCTCCCCTCAGCTGCTCCTGTCCAAGTGGAGGAGCAGCGGCTCTACTCTGAGTTCCTCTTGTGTGACTGAGTTCCTCACCCTATTTCTAAGAGAGTACCCAGCCACTCTGTGGCAGAAAATCATTTCAACCACTTGTACCCATGATCCTGTTCTTTTGGTTATTACCCAAAGCTCATGACCACAGGTGAGGGTGAGTTTTTATTTTTTGTTATTTATTTATTTATTTATTTATTTATTTGTGAAATTAGTAGGCTAAACTGCACATAAAGCTAATGAAACACAGAGATGCTGTACACCAGATGAGGCTATAGCTCAATATACATCTGCTTCTCTGCTTTATGCATATAGCACAAACAACTGCTGCTTTGATTGATGTGAATCTATCTCTCACCCAAGTCTCTCAAAGTGTGAATTTTCCTCCCCATGTTTCAGTCACTGGAGCTTTCTGCCAAGTAAGTGTCTTGTTTCTATGGCGACAGAGCGCGCTCAGTGCATGGGGCGTGGACACAGGGAGAGACAGTCTGTTGTTGTGCTTAATGAGCTCTGTTACATGCACCTCTGATTGCACGGCCAGCGCTAAACTAATGATGCAGAAATACTGTGCAGATTACCAAACCCAGTGGATCACAGAAAGTACAGTCTGGTCCCAGGTAGACAGTGTGTGAAATGTAGGCTGTCAAAACAAAAGCTGAAATTGAAACTTGACATGAAAATCATTAAGTTAACATATTTAAGCTGAGTTCTTTCCTCAAACAGAAAACACTTTGTTCCACCTGTGTTGTTAACATTGTCCCATCAGTTTTTACATTTGAGCCTATTCTGAGCCTGTTCTCTTCATGTAAGCGAAAATACACCTTTTGTGGAAGTGTGCACACAAAAATGATCCATTGACTTTCATTATAATCAATCTTTTTGAACCTGCCATCATACAAAGTGTAAAGCATGCAATATGTAACGTTTATATACTGTATTTCCTTGTGATGTCACGTGGTTAGTTAGTTAGTTAGTTTATTTGACTTATTTAGTACCATTTAGTTGGTTCCCAGCCCACATCTCTCATCATCAGACATGGCAAACAAACAGTAAGATACATTAGAGAACAACTGACATGATACAAAGGACAGTAGTACAGAAAGTGCATTTCATTTTCAATGTCCTTTAAGTCGCACAGAGCACATGTGCGCTCCTCCTCTGGAACTGAGTGGAAGTGTCTCGTCTCCAGAGTCCCATACCTCAGCTGGGCACATACTGACCTCTGACCTCTTCAGAGTGACATAAGGCTCAGGACCAAAGCTGTCATTAATTAAAATATATGTTCTTAATTTTGTTTTATATAAGATTTCACTGTGCCACTTCTGTTTATATTTGTCAAAGTAAATTTTCCTAGTGTGTCTGATACTACATATCAACTTATTTCTATAAATACACTGGAGATCTGCATCCTCAAAAGTTTTCTCAACCTGTCTACTCCAGGATGATTTATGTAACAGACTCCAGTTAAATACATGTTGGTCAATCTTGTGTCTGGCATATTAACCAACCTATTCCATAACCGCACCGTATCACAAATGTGTCTCACTTCACATGGTTTGCAGCCCATATCTGTTTGCAGAGCAAGTTAAGGTGCCTTTTTGTGCACGCTTAAAAAGTACCTCAGAGCTCTCCACTGAACTTTCTCACTGTGGGTCTTTTTACTCCAGACTCCAGCTCCATAGTCCAGAGCAGGACAGACACTTGTTTATCAGCGCTCCTAAGGCTCAACATGCTGACTTCTTCATTTGATTCCTTCATCAAATGTAAGATGCTCATCTAAAACAAGTCTCAGATATTTGTGGTAATACAGGAAGCGCTCCACTGTGTTTTTATAAACATACACCTTCACTAGAATCATTTGGATGATTTCAGCTCTGGAATTGCCAATCTCTACTGAACTAAAGGTAGAAGGAGCTGTTCACTTGAAAACTATGATTTGAAAATCATTGAATTAACATTTAGTAACAAGTATATACATTATGAAGATTTCTTCCCATTCAAAAAATATAATACTTTGTTTTGAATTCTTTATCACAGTTATAATTTCTCATCAATCTGGAACCAATGGATAGATTAACCAGAAGTCCTTAAATTGGGAGGCTAAAAAGAGAGCAATAAAAGTAGCATTTTTTTTTAATTTATTGAACACTGAAATATTTCCAAGGGTTTACCACCTTCTTGTCCCCATGAAAATGTTATTCCTAAGCCTATATTTTCCACAGAAAGGAATTAGAAATCTGTCTCCAAGGAAACAACCAGATGATGCCACCAGGTCAATTCACAGTTTAGATCTGTGGAGAAGAGACCCTGCTCAAAGTAATATCGCAAGTTTGTCAAGGCAATAAAAACACTTGCAACACTTGTGAATATACCGTGGAACATTCAAGGCCAAGTAATAACATTTCCGTAGAGACAAGCACGCTCCACCAGAAAAGTTGCTATATTTTTTTATAACTGATATATCGTTCTGTGGTCAGGTGTTTCGTAATGGTTGATAACCCCACGGAAAACTCAAGAAAACACACAAAATGGATGTAAACAACATATTTTCAGGAGCCTTTGAGTGTAAATAAAAATACATTAAAGTCTAGCAAAGCCTCAGACAGCGCAGTGCCTAGAGTTTGCATCACACCCCCAGGGAATGTCAGCTGCAAAGTATCAACAAGGAAATGGTGGGCAGTGAACAGAAATGTTATAGTTATTAATATATTTGAGGTTTTTCCGTAATGACCCAGTGTGTGTGCAATTTATCATGTCTATTGAAAGAAGCATTTAAAAATTGGGCCATTTAAAGGTTCCTGAAGTGTACTTAGCTACTTGTTTGCATAATGAAAGTATGCCGACACTCAAAGACTCTCAAAGGTCCTATATTACGCAAAATGTACTCTTGTGAGCCATGTTAGAAGGTTGTTACCTCCTCAAAATCGTTCCTGGAGTTATGTTTTGTTTCATTCACACGTTTGAGTAATCCTTCATTATTAGTTTTTATGACCAAATCTCAAAATGCTCCAGGTATGTTTGTGATGACGAAACATTATAACATGGATCATAACAGTTTTGGGTTGTGCTATAGATTTTCTTGTCAAAGCACTTCTTATTTTTTTTAGAAACACAAGGTCAGTGGGGAAACTGGGCCACACTCCATACCAGATGGTGGCGGTAATCAACCTTCAGTTACGTGCCATTAACGGGCTCATATTACGCAGTTTTCTGATCGCTGTTTTAATGTTGTTTCCTCATCACAAACAGACCTGGAGTTGTAGTAGTCCAGTGAGGTTCATTTGGTCTTTTGATAATTTATCAGACCCTGGGATACTGTCCTGAGGAAGTCGGACTGCAGATGGCGCTGTCATCCTGCCACCACCAGTAGGAAGACAGCTCTAAAACCTGTATAAATCAGCTGACTGGACATGTCACAGCAACATCACATGACCATTCTGAGGAAGACCGCTACTGAACAGCCGAAACTGTCAGGTATGAAAACAAACTCTGGGTCTGCAAAAAAATAAAAATAAAAAAATAACATATACGTAGAGTTGTATTTTGTTTCATTTACACACAAACCCTGCATATTTAGGCTGAGTTCTTCTGTTCCACCTTGTGATGTCATATGGTAATACAGGAAGTGCTCCACTGTTTTTGTAAACTCCACACACCTTTATTATTTGGATGATTTCAGTCCTGAAATTGCCAATCTCTACAGAAATAAACCTAAAACGTGGCTGTTCACTTGTAAACTAACGCTTCATGACATCACAACATGGAACAGAGCCTTTAGAGCTTTGGAGATGTAGACAGACTAATAATGCAATAATCTCAATGAAACAAAACACAACTCCAGGTATGTTTTGGGGGAGGTAACAACATTATAACGTGACTTAAAGCTCACAAGAGTAAATTTTGCATAATATAGGACCTTTGATATGCTAACCCAGTCTTTAGATCCTCATCCATCTTTATGTGAGGACTGATGCAGACTGTGGTAAAATAAAACACTATTAAAATCTCATATGTTCATCCCAAGACCAGCCCTGTCTCTCCCCCTCTCCTGGCTCGACCCTGTCTCCATTAGCTCCTGCCCATTAATCAGTGCTGCCTCTAGTGCCACAGGTCACATGACTGCAGCTGAGGACAGCTTTACAATCACGGCCAACTGTTCTCCACCCTAAAGAGGTGTGTTTATCGCAGCCGAGGAGGGTAAGTTTAGGCAGTACTGGGCCGGTCGGAAAATGGAATGGCAAACTCGACAGTGCTTCAAAATGGAAAGAAAAAAAAAAAAAAGAATAAAAAGGAAATCGGAAATTGCTTCGTCAGATGAGGGCTTTGAGTTTGGGAAGTGATATGATGATGGATTTGAGTAATGGAGCGATTATGTTTTATAATCATTCTGCTATTGTCCACATGTTACTCACAGGCTTTAAACATCCTGCATTACGCAGAAAGGACTCTTGTGAGCTCTGACTCATATTAAAATGCTGTTACATCATAAAAAACATACCTGGAGTTGTGTTTTGTTTCATTCACACATTTGAGTAATCCTGTATGCTCTTTTCCACCTTGTGATGTCATGAAGTGGTAGTTTTCAAGTTCACAGACACCTTTTTTTACCTTTTGTTCTATAGACATGGAACAATTCCAGGGCTGAGATCATCCAAATAATTCTAGTAAAGATGTATGGAGCACTTCCTTATGACATGACATCACAAGGTGGAACAGAGTGTTTTCAGTTTGAGAGAAGAATATTTAAGCTTAAATATTGAAGGTTTTAATTATTCAAGACATGTGAACAAAATAAAACACAACTCCAGGTATGTTTTTGATGAGGAAACATTAAAACATAGATCAGAAAATAGCCTGCTTTTTTACATTGGTCAAAACTCTATACTTTTGATGAGTGTTGTCACAAGACTAAATTTCAAACTTGATTTCGATACTAAGGAAGCACCTCCTGTATTACCACATGACATCACAAGGTGGTGTTTTTTGTCTGAGAGAAGAACTCAGTCTAAATCTGCAGAGTTTGTGCGTTAAACATGTGTGAATGAAAGAAAACACACAAAAATACTCTTTCTTTAGCCAACAGAATGTCGTTTTAAACAGTAAATTGTAGTACTTTCCTTTCTTTTATGTTACCAGGTGGTCTTATATACTGTATGTTGAAGTACAGGAAGTGCTCTACTCTCCTCTGTGTTTTTAAACTCCATGCAACTTTACTTGAATCATTTGGATAATTTCAGCCCTGAAATTTCCATTGTCTACTGAATTAAATGTAGACAAACTAATAATAAAGGGTTACTCAAACATGTGTGAATGAAACAACTTCAGCAGGTTACAACATTCTAACATGGCTTAAAGGTGCACTGTGTAACTTTTCTAGTATAGCACATGGTTGTGTCCATGGAGATATGATAGGGAGGTTGCTTTCCCTGGAATATTCCACAATGTACTTATATGAATGTGCTTATTATTATTATTATTTTTTATTTTAAGTGTTTTTACGATAAAACAATACCTTGACAAATATGCATTCTACTGTAAGCAGGCCCACCTCTCCACAAACAAGACCTGTAAACTGGCATGGTGCTTGTCTCCATGGAAATAGATGAGTTTAAAATTGCATTGTGTAACTTTTCTGGTGGAGGGCCCGTCAAATTCTTTTCTCTGTGATGTTATTGCTTTGTCTGGAATGTTTCACAGGATATTAAACCTTTCTATCTTCATGGAGACCAAAACCGACCAAGTTACAGGTCAGATCTGTGGAGAGGTGACCCCGCTCCCAGTCAGAATGCTTTTCTAAGCATTTTTCAGCAGTAAAACTCACTCAAATCATATGTAAGGTAGAGCTGTTTAATGTCATACTGTGGTACAAAGGAAAGACATATCCATAGAAACAAGCATCTCCATGGTGACGAATCCTTATTACCCTTATTATAACAATTGTAAATATAAATTTGAGTTTTACGTCAATCGAGAAGCAATTTGTGGCGAAAAGTTGAAAAATATGTTACAGGAAGCAGAGTTTTCAGCATACTGATGACATCACGCTATAGGGAAAATTCAATCTAAAAGTTTGTCACAAAATACAAGCAGGATACTTTAAACATTAATCCAAGAAAATAAAAGTGTTTTCTTATATTTGTATTTGTCAGATAATCATTTCTGTGCACATTAGAAGAGTTTTGCTAGATAACAGTCCTGGAAATCTCTAGTCTGATCTGATATCACGATTTCCAACCAGGAAGTACAATTTTTACCTTAAAAAATGTAAAAATTTGGAAAATGAGTGTGCAAAAATGGTATTATGATGTTGTCAACTGCGTTTTTTGTAAAATGAGTACCTGACATAGGCACTTTAAAGCTCACAAGAGTCAATTTTGCATAATGTAAGTTCACTGAATAATAATAACACTGGAGGCACTATACAAACCCCTTGTGCATACATACATTTCATCAGTTATATCATTTGAAATAACATATTACAGTCTTCACTAGCTTTTCGCTGTCTACCGCAAATGTACATAAGTGAATCCATCAGGCTGTTATGAAAGCCCTTATGTAACAAATCAGGAGTAGATGAACCAAAACATGGATCTTTGCTCAGCGGAGTGAAAAGCCAGCATATGTATCAGCCCGCATGTCACAAACAATAGATTCATATCAAGACTAAATACATAAATAAATAAGAAGAGTCTGTTTGAGAGCCGGTCTGGCCCCATGTTGTTCTGAGAGAAATCCAATTATACTGAAAATACTGGAAAAGGGCCAGACTGCAGTTTTACCTTCACGTTGTATTTGTTCAGAGTGGAGAACGAAGCTGCCACCGTGGCTTCAGTGTTCGGTGAGAGCTTCAGGCCATAGCTCTTCTGTGTCTGTGTGTGTCTAATGAAATGTTCTCTATATTTTAGTTGTTGTTGTTTTGGTTGCCTAGGTAATTCAATAATAAAGGCGCACTATGGGACTTTTCTGGTGGTAGGTGTACGAGCTGCTTGTGGCCATGGGTTGGTGTCATTGCTTAGCCTGGAAAGCTCCACAATATGATGTTTATTGTACTTATCTGGTATTTATTTAAAGGTGTACTGTGTAACTTTTTGGTTGGGGGTCCGTCACCTTTTTGTTTTGATGGTGTATGACATTAAACAGCTCTATCTTACATTTATTGAATTACAGGTGGTTTTATAGCTCAGAAATATCTTAAAAGAAAAAAAAAAAAAAAAAACTGTGACTGTGAGTGGGCTCGCCTTTCCGCAGATCTGACCTGTAACATGTTTGAGTAATTAGTGTCTATATATCCAAAGCTCAAAATCTGTTCCACCTTGTGAGGTCACAAAGCTGTAGTTATCAAGTTAATTGCTACTTTGTATTTTGTTTTGTAGAGACTGGAAATTCCAGGGCTGGAATCATACCAATGGTTCTAGTGAAGGTGTATGGAGTTTAAAAACACAGTGGAGCACAAACATGTAATAGAAATCTGCAGGGTTTTTGTGTTAAACATGAATGAAACACAACTCCAGGTCTGTTTGTGATGAGGAAACAACATTAGAACAGAAATCAGAAGAAAGCATATGGGTCACAGTATGTGACTGTTAGCCAAAAATGTCTTAAATAAAATCATGTTGTTGTTTTTTTGTTGTTGTTGATTTTTTTTTTTTTTTTTCCAAATAAACGCTGAAAGATGTAGAAATATGTAAAAAAAACAAAAAAACAAAAAAACAACAACATGTGCTCCTACCCAAAACACAAAAATCCCACCACCACCACCAACAATGATTTCTGTTACTACTCTATTAAAATATAAAAACTGTTTAATTGAAAATATAATTAGCTTCAGCGGCTCATTTTGCCACTCAAAAGCTGGAGTGAAGCCACAGAAAATGGTCCAGGCTTTCTCTACGGGTTCATTTTCACAGAATTAATCCTGATTTCAATTAGGAGCCAAGCTAAATATTTGTGATTATCATTAAATGAGAAGCCCAAAATATATTATGCTTTTAAGTGTAACTGAACTGCAGACACAGAAAAGCACCTCTTCACAGTAGTGTTTCACCACAGCAAGCAGCAGATTTTCATGTATTTGTTTTTATTTTGAAAAATTTGTTATGCATTATATTTGAACAACGTATGACCCAGAGTCTGATTTTTTATAAATAATCACAAGTAAATGAGCAGTGGGAGGAGATAGGGGGTAGGTGAAAATAGACATTTTCTAAGCACTAAACAAGAAGGAAACAGAACAATACAGGATTACTCAAACACGCATGAAAAATACAAGTCTGAGTAAGTTCATGACCAGGGAATACTGTTGGTTGAAAGTGTAAAAAAAAAGTTGAATTTACAAGTCCCCTTTTGTGACTATACTTTAATAAAATATACCTCATTAATACAGTCAAAAAGTGGTTCTTAAAGATATACGTATAGACATATATTGCATAAGCAGCTCTTGAGGTCAAAATAAGTCAGCTGTATAATACTGTCTGCATCTAATTATAAAGAGTTTTATTGGCTGAGAATCAGGAAGTGCGCACTCAACATGCTAGCTGTGCCTATAAACTCATTGCAGGGAATAATAAGCATGCTCAGAATGCATAAGGTAAGTGAGAAATAACTTTGGACCACCGCAAACCAATTAAAATGAACTAGCTCAGTCACACGGGAGGAGAACGTCTCCCTGGGAAGGAGTTCATGTCCTACCAGGAGGAGGCCCTCAGTAAGACCCAGGACACACTGGAGGGACTATGTCTCTGGGCTGGCCTGGGAACACCTCAGGACCCAGTGGAGGAGCTGGAAGAAGTGTGCGTGGAAAGTGAAGTCTGGTCCTCCCTGCTCAGTCTGCTGCCCCAGCCGGCCCCGGATAAAGCAAAAGAAAATGGATGGATAGTTCTATTTTTCAGGTTTTAATATAGTAAACAGTACAGCGCCTTTACACAGAAGTAGTGGCAGTAGTAGTGGTTTAAGAACTAGTTTGTTTGTATTGCATTCTAAGTAATTGTACTTTTGTTCACAACTGAATGACATCACTCTCTGTGAGTTATAAAGGAAATGTCTTGCCATTTCTATAATGAATGTACCGGGAGTCTGTGTGTTCTCCTCAGTGCCTTAATTACACAGTGTCAGATATAAGTGATTTTAAATAGACCTCGGCTCTATTGAGAACAGCTTGTAATTAACATCAGCATGGAGTCCTTTTCACATCTTTCCAGTTGCAACAGCGGTATAGGAAACACAGTTGTAGCAATCTGAATGTAATATGTAGTTTTATTTCAGTTAAGTTTGCACGAGCGCTCTCCATCCAGATGCAGCGCTGTAATCTGTCACAGCTGTGTTTTGGAAGTGGCTCGATTGGAGCAAGCAAGTTGCACATACAAGTGCTTAATGGTGCTTTTGATTTGCTGTCACAAACACAAACAAACATATTTTCAACATTTTCCTCCTCTTAATTTTCTGATATGTTTAAATAAATCAGGGTTGTGTATCAGTGAACAGTTTAATTATAGCCGCCTGTTACTGGTGTAGATGACGCTCGTTTCTCTGCAGTAATAAAGAAGGTATAATGTAACTGTGTAAAGGATACATACTAAGGACAAAAGTTTTAGAGTGAAGACATTTCAAGCTGCTTCTTCAGGTCAGATTGTTGGTGGACACTGCCTTATATCTGCCTGAAGGGAGGAGCTCACTAGGGGTGGGACGAGATCAGGTCCACAAGAACGAGACAAGATGAGATTTTGACATAATTTGTAATAAATAAGTACTGCAATCCATTACATAATTCTGACTTCACTATTTGTATTTATTTTATGTCATACTTTAGACTTTAGTGGTCATTGTACTACTGCTTTTCGGAACTACAGCTTCTCAAATTGCAGAACTCATCAGCTCTTAACTCTTTTTTAGTCCAAGCCAAAGGGAAATTCATGAAGAAAAAATCTCACGAGGTCATTTTTTCTCATGTGTGCACGATCTTGTGGCAATTTTGTCTCGTGAGATCTTGTGGTATGAGATCTTGTCCTGTGCCTAGAACTAACTACACTGAAACTACTCTGAAACTACTTTCTTAGTTTCTGTTTGTTAGCTAGGTCTGTTGAACTGCACTAAATGTGAACTGTGCCTGAGTCAGTTTAGCATAATTGTTCAGACACCTGATGGGTGCTCCTACACCTATTAGCATACTGGCTATCACTATCACTTGTTTTGATTTCAGTCTGAGGACTGAGTTGTAAATAGGAGATAAATGATTTTAGAGCACCCCATTTCTGTTCAAAGACAGAGTGTCTTTCCGAACAAAAATAGCCTATTTAACCCCCCTCTCAAACCATGAAAAATAGTATGTGATCTAAACTCTTTTTAGCTTAGCATGCATGTCCTCTCATTAAAAAACATACCTGAAGTTGTACATTTTGCTCGACTGATACTGTAAAGCAGTCCAAAAAGCTCTATTTGCATTTTGCCAGTTTTGTTGCATCATAGGTAAAAATCCAAACGGCAGCTACAGCGTTTTTAAGCCCATAAACCACCACCTGACTCATGCTGTGGTCAAATTGTATTCACAGGTGTCTATTAGCATAGCATTCACAGGGAAAGAGACTTCATTTGTTTACTTTCTGATGTTCATTCCAGTTGCTGACAGCAGAGGGAGCACCAATGCCAAAAAGTGTCATTGGAAAAGGAGATGAAGTTTAAAGTAAAATTTCCAAATGCAGATTATGGTTTTCAGTTAGAAAATGTGAAATACTTATCCTAAGGTGACCGAAAGCATTCTTAAAAGAGAATTAAAGCTATTTTTGTTCTTTAAAAGATCCTATATTACGTAAAATAGACTCTTGTGAACTTTAAAATATGTTAGAATGCTGTTACCTCATCAAAAACAGTTGTGGAGTTGTGTTTTGTTTCTTTCACACTTATGAGTAATGCTTTGTTATTATGCTGTCTACATCTCCAAATCTCAAAATGGGAAGAGATAATTTTCAAGTTAACAGTTCCTTTTAACTTTAGATCAGTAGAGCTTGGCAATTCCAGGTCTGAAATCATCCAAATGGTTCTAGTGAAGGTGTGTGGAGTTTAAAAACACAGTGGAGCACTTCCTGTATTACCACATGACATCACAAGGTTTCTCTCAAACTGTTTTCTGTTTGAGAGAAAAACTAAATATGCAGTATTGTATGTAAAA
Organism: Taenioides sp. WSHXM2023; assembly: GCA_029959045.1. Taxonomy (NCBI): domain Eukaryota; kingdom Metazoa; phylum Chordata; class Actinopteri; order Gobiiformes; family Gobiidae; genus Taenioides; species Taenioides sp. WSHXM2023. Next base: position 5,845,209 of record CM057092.1, read on the forward strand.
ATGTGTTAATGAAACAAAACACAACTCCATGTATGTTTCTGATGATTAAACATTATAACATATATTTGAAAATAGCGTTTTTACTTATTTTTTATTTAATTTTGGTGTCATCCGTTATCAGATATCCGTATAACAGTATATCGGTCACATTGCCTGATGGGTATGTGTTGCAGTCCTTATCGTTTTGTCCAATCAGATGAGAGCAAAAAGCCTGCATTATAAACAGTGAAGGGCCAGGCAAATATTAGCAGTGGAAATCTGTGTTTGAGTCCAGCCGTGTGGAGGTCTGCGGGATCAGAGGGGTTAGCTTTGTTATGATTGCTCCATGATGCATTCACTGCACATAAATGGTGGAGGAAACCTTAAAATTTCACCATAATACTCCCTACAACTCACCCTTCTATAATATATAATACACACTTATGTAACAGGTAATACTCCCTACATCTGTACAACTCACCTTTATGTAAAGGATAATACTCCCTACATCTGTCCAACAACTCACCCTTATGTGATATAATACTCCCCACAACTGCATAACAACTCACCTTAGATAATACTCCCTACAACTGTACAACAACTCACCCTTATGTAACAAGTAATACTCCCTACAACTGTACAAAAACCCACCCTTATGTAAAAAATAATACTCCTTACAACTGTATAACAACTCACCCTTAGATAATACTCCCTACAACTGTACATCTTATCCTTATGTAATAGATAATACTCCCTACAACTGTACAACTCACCCCTATGTAACAGATAATACTCCCTACAACTGTATAACAACTCATCCTTATGTAACAGATAATACTCCCTACAACTGTACAACAACTCACCCTTATGTAACAAATACTCCCTTCAACTGTACAACAACTCACCCTTATGTAACAGATAATACTCCCTACAACTGTACAACAACTCACCCTTATATAACAAATACTCCCTTCAACTGTATAACAACTCACCCTTAGATAATACTCCCTATAACTGTACAACTCACCCTTATGAAACAGATAATACTCCCTACAACTGTACAACTCACCCTTATGTAACAGATAATACTCCCTACAACTGTACAACAACTCACCCTTATGTGATATAATACTCCCCACAACTGCATAACAACTCACCCTTAGATAATACTCCCTACAACTGTACAACAACTCATCCTTATGTAACTGATAACTGTATGTCTTGTCAGTCATGATTTTTGTCATGTTTTTCCTTACGACCTCATATTTTCGGACTTCTTTTTGACTTGTACATATATATTTATATAATTATACCTTATTGACACAGTCTCTTGCTGTCTTTTGTGCTACTTCTTAAAAATTTATTATTACAGTTCATATATTTTTTTTACCCTTTGTTATTCTGTTATATTGTGATGTGTGAGCTGCTGTGTCCAACTCATTTCCCTTATGGATCAATACATTTTTTCTAAGTCTAACAACTTCTATTACTCCTGTAAATACTGTGAACATTGTGACAGTGAAAGTCGTGGAAATACAACATTCGTTTCAATATCTAATACTGAGATTCATGGGAAAATTGGTTAAAGAGGGTGTACAGTTTTTCATTGATTCTTGTTTGTAGTACAGTGGAGCTATATTGATTTTTTCCCTGTAAGGTATAGAGCTCAGGATAGAATAAAAGAGCTGTGAAACGACTCCACTGACTACTGGTACGTCTATCTCCAGTGTTGGGAAGTAACTGAATACATGTACGAAGATACTATTCTGAATACTCTTTTTGAATAACTATATTGTGGTACAGTTACTTTGTATTTGGTGGTGTTCGGAGTACAAAAGTGTTTGCTGATGTGTGCATTGTGTTCCCATGGTATCTTCTGAATATTCTGGCCATAGAAACACATGCAGAACACCCCCAGCGTGATGTCACTGGAAAGTATCAGTAATACTTCAGTAATCAGTAAAGTATTCTAGTATCGATAACACAGGTGAGGGGAGGAGAGGTTTCATGTCTGCCATCTACTGGTAACAAAACATCAACAAAACATAAAGCTCTATACAGTAGCTTTTAGTCCTTCCTCCCTGTTTGCTCCCAGCCTTTAGATCATGCCCCTCCAGAGGTCAAAGGTCAATAGATTATAGTTGTTCCTGTCTGCTCCGGAGCTCAGGGCCCCATAGGGACATTAGTTTGCACACAGCCAAAGTGGTCAATGATTTCAGTCAATCCATTATGTGTTAAGTAAGAATTAGTTAACCTGCACTACAGCTGCCCTATTGTTTAACACTACGGGGGAGCGAGTGGATTACACAGCCTTTTATGGACATACAAAACAAGTAGAGCCTTTTTATTTTATTTTATTTTATTTGTCTATATGTTTACTTACAATTTGTCTATCTATGATTCAGCTGGGGTTACACTTAAAACAATGCTGAATGATATACATATTGATATTTTGCAGCTGATGTCATCAAAAATCCCTGACGGTGTGTAGGCACTGCTCTGTAATCTGTGCTTTAAATCGCAGCAGAATGACACCTGTGTGTTTTGTTCCACCTTTATGCCCTGGCAAAGACCACCTTGCTAGTCGAAACGTGTTGGCGTCCCTCCATGTAATAAAGGACTTTTAATACATTCAGTCGGTGTGCCTCAGGCTTGTACCGTTCCCATTTTTACAGTTTACAAAAAATCTGACATTAAAACGCTTTATAATTAGATGCAGACAGCACACAGCAGACTTATTTTGACAAAGACACATTTTGTTCAAACACATTACAGTACAGGGCCTTTAATTAATAGTGAATACATGGTAGTAGAGCTTTTCTTAAAGGTCCTGTATTACACAAAATGTACTCTTGTGAGCTGTAAGCCATGTTATAACACTGTTACCTTCTCAAAAACAGCCCTGCAGTTGTGTTTTGTTTCATTCACACATGTTTGAGTGACTTTAACCTTTTATTCAGTAGAGATGGGCAATTCCAGGGTTGAAATGATCCAAACGATTCTAGTGAAGCTGTATGGAGCTTAAAAGCACAGTGGAGCACTTCCTGTATTACCAAAGGAATACAGGAAGTCAGGACACACACTCACTGTTTAGCTTGGCCTTTGATTGAAATTTTATACTTTTACTTCTTTTTATTATTCATATTTTATTTTATTTATTTATTATTAGCTTGAACTCATATTCCTTTATAATTTTTAGAATTTCCAGTGTTTCCTCTGTAGGAGCCCTCTGCACAAGGAGCAGTGGTCGGCTGGTTCAGTCGGCTCCTGGTGGAGGGATGGTGCTTGGGCCTCTTCTCTCCCCTGGGCCCTGTGGCGGTTCCTCCTGGTGTGGACGGCTCCTCTGGTGTAGACGGCTCCTCTGCTGGTGCTTTCTCAACTGGTTCGTCTGTATTCAGCCTCACATTTTACTATGAGTAGTTGTATGTATTTTAGCATGTTAGTTAGTGTTAGAGTGTGTGTGTGTGCGTGTGCGTGTGCGTGTGCGTGTGCGTGTGTGTGTGTGCGCATGTATGTGTGTGTTACTGTTTGGGTTGTTTGGTTGTGTGGGGTCAGGCAATGTGGGGTTGTTTTTAATCACTGTAAAGCACTTTGTGTTACATTTTTGTATGAAAAGCACTTATAAATAAAGATTGATTGATTGAATGACTAACATGACGTTACAAGGCGGAACATAGCGTTTTCCTGTTTGAAAAAAGAACTCGCCTAAATATGCAGGGTGTGTGTGTTAAACGAGACAAAACACAACTCCAGGTATGTTTGCGAAACATACCTGGAAAAAAGCATCATATGGGCCTTTTAATATTGAAGCACAAACAGTAATTGGATCCAGTAGCTCCTGAATGCTTCTTGCTTGAGGCTCTCAGGTGTGAAATGCCAGCACTAAACTGGGCTGGTGTAAAGTTACGGCTGCAGTCAATGACAGTTTTCTTTGCCTCAGACGGTGGATCTCACAGTTCAGCTCCTCTTGTTCTTACTCTGTCACGAGCGGTTAGCATCACAAGGTGTTTGGTGCCAATTAGCACTTTGAACACATGCAAGAGGACAATTAACATCTGCCTTAGACTGTCTCATACAGCAACAAGCTCAGAAGGATAGGTTTTTACAATGGTACTTACACTTGTGTACCTGGATCCATCTCTTTTTAGTCTTAGATGTATTTTGGTTAGCATTTTCTTAAATTTATTCAACTATTTCTTAAAGGGCCCATACTACGCTATTTTCTGATCGATGTTATAATGTATGTAAACACAACTCCAGGTATGTTTTTGATGAGGATTTTGTAGGACCTTTAAAGTGTTTATGACAGGTTTTTACCATTCTATCATTTTGATTTAATTTGGTGGAATTATACATGTTGGTAATGTAAATTATAGTTTTACATCAATCACGCAGCAATTTGCGGAGAAAAGTTAAAAAATACACTGAAAATACACTAAATACAGATTATTTTAGAGAATTCCATATTGATGACATCACATTAGGGAGAATTCTGTCCAGAAGTTTGGCACAATTTATATAAGAAACACATTTTCTGATACTTTAAACATGACTTAAACAAAATAAAGCTGGTTTTGTACAATTTTATTTGCCAAATAATAGTCCCTGTGTACATTAGAGACGTTTTGGAGACAAGCAGATGATGGACCTTTAAAGCTCACAAGAGTCCATTTCATGTACCGTATTTTCCGGACTATAAGCCGCTACTTTTTTCTCACACTTTGAACCCTGCGGCTTATACACCGATGCGGCTAATATATGGACGGATTATTCGTCTATGAACACAGCGGATGTGCGCGCAGCTTGAGTGCAGAAAGCGCCGCTGTCTGTGCGGTGAACATGGGTTAGGGTTAGTTAGAACACTCGCTAGCGCTGTTGTCAGCACTAAAACAGTTTATCGCTGCGTGATAAAATAAGTTCTGCTGCTAAATGAACATTAGTGAGTGGGATACGTTTTAATGACCCGTATGTGTTAAATGCAGGTGAAGCGTAAATGACGAGACGAAACGTCTCAAACTTCAGTAGCTGGACATCCACTCACACATGATCGATACAACTAACCCCGACCCCCGGAGAGCCTGAAATCTGCAGAAATCCTACAAGACACTGACATGATCCCAGACAGGACAGCGACTCTTTCTGCTCGAGACATGCGCAGTAGAGCGCCAGAGCGACTCTAGCGCGTGACGAACTGACTCAATGCAAAAAGACGACAAAAGCTTTAGAGGCAATACAAGCAGATGCTCGGAACTTGAAAACTTCTTGAAGACGTGGACACCTGCGGCTTATAGACAGGTGCGGCCTATATATGTACAAAAATAAAATTCTTTGAAAATTTAGTTGATGCGGCTTATATTCAGGTGCGCTCAATAGTCCGGAAAATACGGTAATATAGGACCTTCAATACTAGGCACCTGAAAAAAGCACCATTTATCTAGAAAGTTTTAGATTTTCTTTGCCAGTGACACCATCTTCACCGAAAGAGGCAGAACTAGGTACGCCAGCCAAACCTGCATAAATCACTGAAGTTAAATAGGTGAGGTGGTAAATAAGAGCTCTAGTTTATCCATCCTAAAAGTGTGCGCTACATTCAAATCCCCGGTGTACGCCCCAAATATGCCACCATACATAATTGAGAATTCTCCACTCACCTTGAAACGCTTTCTCTGTCGCGGTGAGATTCGGCCCCAGCTCTCCAGCCCAAGGACACGGCGTTGAGATGTGATGGGCGAGCGAGGAGACAGGTGCATGGGTGAGATAGGGCATCAGATGAGAGCGGCGGCGTTCATCTGTCAGCATTGTTCCCAGATCTGAGCGGGGAGAACCGGGTTCATTTTTCCCGCTGATGGCTGTTGTGTTTGGGCCAGTGCGGGGTAGTTTTTCAGCCTCTTATCAGACGCTATCTGGGTTCATCTCATTGTGGCCTGCACAGACCGCAGCAGACGCTCAAGTGCTGGGCTAGAAATACAATACAAAACACTACATGTGGAGAGAAGGCAAAGGCAGACGTAATTTTGTGTAATACTGTATGTGGTATACATTATTTTATGTAGTCGTATAGCTTGAAGTGATGTCTGTGGTTGAAAAAATGCATTCATGGCGTATAAAGATTGTGGCTTCAGTGGAAAATGAAGCGCTGTGAACAGTTAGAACAGATTTCTGAACAGTTTGGTGAATTATACATCTTTCTTTTCTATAGTTTCACACCAAAAAATAAAACGTTTACCTTGCTGAATGAACATATACACACTTATGATTTACACAGTGTTGGTAGGTAACTGAATGCATACATGACACCTTCCAAATAAAATATTCTGAGGGAATGAACACAAGGGACTGTTGGATTGTGTTTGTGAACTGTTTGTTTTTCCCATTCCCACTGAGACCGTACAAGAGGAACTAAGGCGCTACCTGAGGAGCTACCTATGGGCATTTTTACATCATATGTGGCAGCAAATGCGGCCCAAGACCTTCCAGATGAAATACTCCAAGACATTCCAGAGGATCTACTTAGAGGTGATCAAATGGAAGAGTGAATCCTTTCCTGTTGTGTCCACCTGGCTCACCTGTTGTAATGCTGCAGGACACAGAGAAGAGGCTCTTCTGGCTTAGTAGAGGCTGTAGTAAATTGACCAAAGAAGGCCAAACATTCAAACATATAATTGCTATTCTTAAAGTTAAGACCTCATTTTGCCCAAAAATGTCAAATATTTGACCATTTAAGGCTGAAATTGGCTAATACTGTAGTGTGACTGCCTTTCTTGTGTTCCCTCACCGTTCCTGCTTCCAGGTTTTTTACAGCAACCATAGGCCTTTGGTAGTCAGCCCCTGCATAGAGGTTAGTCCCCGTCTAATCAGACATTTCTGGAGATTTGAGAAGGTGACAACGACCTGGAATCAATGCTGTTATTATTAATTCATTGCACGACATTGATCCATTATTGACATGTGTGCTATTGGCAGTCTATTTTCGGCCAGGGTTAACTCAAAATCAGATACCCCCCGCCTCTGTAAAGGTCATAGAGCACCAGTGTTTGAACAGTCACACACCAGTGGAGACGTGCCATTCAAACACACAGAGGCAGAGGTGCTGGACCCAACAGACAAAAGGGTTGTGTAGAAAACCAGTGAAAATTGATTACCCCAATGGAACGGATGAATAGTTTCTGTATTATTGCTGAGTTAACTGACAACTGTAATGTCCAATATGTGCTTACAATTCAGTCCACGGGATAGAGACAAGACAAGATTTTGATATAATTTTAATAGATATATTGTGCCATTCAGTTCACAAGTTTTGCCCCCTGTTTTTATTCAAGGCAAATGTACGTAAATATATGAGGGGAAAAAGTCTCTCGTGATCATTTTCCTCATGTGCGCACAATCTTGTAGCGATTTTGTCTCGCAAGATCTTGTGGCATGAGATCTTGTCCCATCCCTAGTGCTTACCATTGCTGGTTAAGTCTCTTGCCAATGATAATCAAAAAAAAGTACCTATTAAAGGGCCCATATTGCACTATTTTCTGATCTATGTTCTAATGTTGTTTCCTCATCACAAACAGACCTGGAGTTGTGTTTTGTTTCATTCACACATATTTAAAACATGTATATTTAATTCTTCTCTCAAACAGAAAATACCTTGTAGTGTCATGTGGTAATACAGGAAGTGCTCCACTGTGTTTTTTAAACTCCATACACCTTAGAATTATTTGGATACTTCCAGCCCTGCAATTACCAATCGCTAGGTAAAAGGTAGCTGTTAAAGTGAAAACTACCACTACATGACATCACAAAGTAGAACAGCTTTGGAGATGACTAATAATAAAGGAAAATTATAAATGAAACAAAACACAACTCCACGTTTTTGAGGAGGTAACAACATTCTAACATGGCTAAAAGCTCAGTTTTGTGTAATATAAGACCTTTAAGCAATAAGTAATAAGTAATCATATAATAATTTGCACTATGTACAAATGTATATGCATTTAAAACTTATTCACTAACAAGGACCACGCCCCGACAGTGAAATACGATAAAGATATTTATTAACGATGGGTAGATGTGATGGATGGGGGGAGACTCAGGGTGGGGGCTCCATCTCCAATCCAAAATGGTCGCCCAGTCGAGAGAGCTGACACGGACATTGTCGGGATAGGCTGTATAAACAGGGCTTCTGGGTAATTGGAGGCGTGGTTGAGATGAGCTGTGGTTGGCTGGCGAGGAGGTTGAGGCGTGGTCCACCTCCTGAATCTAAGTTAGTCATATTAACTCCACCTCAAGTGAGACAGTTTATTGTCCCGCGGGGAAATTTGTTCTCTGCTATTGACCGTCCTTCAATGCCAGTAAGGTACCAGTTGTTTAGTAGAGATTGGCAATTCCAGGACTGAAATCTTCTAATTGATTGTGAATTGAGCACTTCCTGTATTACCGCATGACATCACAAGGTGGAACAAAGTGTTTTCAGTTTGAGAGAAGAACACAGCCTAAATATGTGTGTTTGTGTGTTAAACGTGTGAATGAAACAAAAAAAGAGCTCCAGGTCTGTTTGTGATGAGAAAATATTAAAACAGATCAGAAAATACCAAAATATGGGCCCTTTAATATATATTTACCAGCAAAAACTATAAGTATCCTATAACATCTTCATTAGTACTGTGTGTACGTGAGTAGTGGAGGTTGCCAGATAGGCGAGTTGTGGACAGCCAGATGCCGTGCTTTGGCTGCTTTTAAATTGGACACTTCTGACTCTTTTATGGGGCTTCTAAATAAATAAAGAGGGAGAGTGAGTGGCCTACACACAGACAGGAGGTGGCATTTGTCCCAGTCACAAACAAGCCTCCTTTTAGCGCCTCTTTACACTCTCCTGGCACTGTTCTCATAGATCCACCTCGGCCAAAACCGTACGACAATAGGGCGTACGGTTTTGAAAGTTTCATTTGAGACTTTCAAGGGGCTCAAATGAAAATATATGTTTAGAATGAAGAAAAGTCGTTCAAAATTCTTCAAATCAGGAAGGCATTGTTTGTCCGTACACCCTGAAAACCTTCCAGTGGTTGTAAACAAAATGCTTCCATTCTAAAGCCAGGTGCCCTTCCATACTTTAACTTCAGTGCGTTTTCAGTGGGAGAGTTAGCATTAGCCTCCAAGCATCACAAACTATGAAAAACCGGGGCTCTTTTGGTGACTGACAACCGGCCAAGTTAACAGCTAACTTTTACTTTTAATTTTGTAGAGACTGCAATTCCAGGACTGAAGGTATCCAAATGATTCTAAGGTGTATGGAGTTTAAAAACACAGTGGATCATTTCCTGTATTATGACTTGACATCACAAGGTGGAACAGAGTGTTTTGTGAATGAAACAAAACACAACTCCAGTTATATTTTTGGTGGGGAACAACACTATAACATAGATCAGAAAATAGTGTAACATGGACCATTTAGCCTTTTAATTGTTTGCCTTTATTTAATTTTTGATAATATCTGGATTTGACACTTATTATTAAGATGGCACTTTTTTGAAAATAAGAAAAATATAAAAGGAAAAAACAATAATTTGATTTGTAAATATTGTATGAGTAAACTGTGATTCCTTAATAAAAATATTCACACAAAAAAAAAAAAAAACATTTAAACTAAATGATCAGGTTCAATATTGTGTGAATTTTGTTTTTGGATGTTTCTTTGAATGAAAGTTATGAAAGTACAATGTAATCAAAAGGAAAATTTGTCTCTTGCCCCACATCTGGGAGTATAACAATAATAATAAATCTTTATTTATTAAGCATTTTTATAAACAAGGTTTACAAAGTGATGTGCAGTCAGTTAAAAACAATACAAGCATAAATGACCTAGAACATCATAATCACACTGTAGAATTTATTTTTTTTTTCTCTTTGGCTCCTTGCGAGGGCGGACACATTTTTCTCTTCTCTCCTGACCCTTATCTTTTCCCTGCTTTGCTCTATGTCTCGTCTGGTCTAGTTTCCTTGAGTGACTCTCTCCGCTCTGCTCTCCAAAACCAAATTAATTATGGATTTGATAAATTGGTCTCTAAATGCTATTGACACTATTTTTTCAACAAGACAAGCAGGATCGGGCGAACCTGCGTGTCCTGCGGGAACCTACGCTGCCGGATACACGATGGACGGTTGGGACAAGTGGCGAGTTGTGTGTCTGTCAGCGCTTTCCGTAGAGGACATAGAGGATCTATACTTATTCGGAACCATGATTATAGGACTTTTGCTGATTGGATTAGGCGTAGCCCTGTCTTTTAAGGAAAATCAGAGTACCGAGGCAGCTGTTTAAAGCCCCACTTGGCTGCCCGGATTGATTGAAACGATGGGCAAACTGTGACTGTGAGCCGTATGGACGGAACTTTGGCTATAACAACATGGTTAACATCTTGGAGACGTTTGGATGCTTTGCATAGAGGGATGGGGAGAGATTGAGACCAATGGACAAAGAGAGCAGTGTTGTGGAAATTGGACTCAGCCGCTCGCTCTAAAACCAAAACAACCCAATCTTATCTTTTGGCCTCCCCAAGCCAGCATCGGTCACAACCAAGGCCGGGCTGGTGTCAAATCGCCCTGAGATCACAGCAGAGGGAGCCTGGCCCCTCCCTAACCCCTCGCAGCTTCGTACCCCCGACCGGGTGGGCGGGTCCGTTGTATAAGTGCCGTCAGTGGCTGCAGGATCCGGATGGTCTGCTTGCCTACGTTGGACTTCCTCACACCCCTCCCCTCCCCTGTTGCTAGTCCTGTGGAATGTTTGTACTGTGTTTTGACTATGTTGCTGATGCTCGGAGTTGTTTTTATTTGTGCACTCACTCCATACGATGCCCCGTTAGGATCATGGTCTTGGGGTGGTTCTCTTTTTTTTTCTCCTCCCCCTGTCCTCATGTGATGCTGTTTATTTCTACTGGAATTTCCCCACTGTGGGACTAATAAAGGCATATCTTATCTTATCTTATCTTAATCTGAAAACCACCAGTATCAACCATAACTATAACACAACGTGTTTAAGACTGCTGCTTTTAGGAGCTGTTGATTGACTATACAGAAGTGTTTGTGTGTCTGCATCTGTGTGTATGTGTGTGTGTCTGCATGTGTCTGTATGTGTGTGTGCATCTGTGTATATGTGTCTGTGCATCTGTGTGTGTGCATCTGTACGTGTGTGACTGTACATCTGTATATGTGTGTGTCTGCGCATCTGTGTGTGTATGCCTGTATGTGTGTGTGCATCTGTGTGTGTGTTTGTGTGTATCTGTATATCTGTGTGTGTGTCTGTGCGTAACTTCAAAGCTGCTTCTAAGTTTCCTCCTGGGATCAACATCAGACTTAAACCCTGCGCAATCTTCTTCAAAGTCCCATCCACCATCCGCCTAAAACCCACCGCCGACAAACACGCCTCCTCTAAATATCAACACACGAGTCGAGATGGCGTCCGTGGGAGATCCCTGCCCCATCCGCTCATATGCTAACGAGCCGGCATACATTTGTGCACAGGGAATACAACCCTTTATTGCCTTTTTTTTTTTTTTTTTTCCTAGAAACTTAACAATGCGTATTTTCAGACTAATGCCAATGAGTATAAACTGGAGTATGCAGAAGAAGTGTTTGAGGATGATAACCGCAGAGAAAGCCTAAATAAATAAAACACGAGATAAACAATTGAAAATGAAGTCTGCTCAAGAGATACTGCTGTGTACTATAATTTTATTCTCATTATATTAAAACTGAACCTTTACTTTGAAAGAAATAAAGAAATGTAAAGTAATTTTGTCTGTTTATTTCTACAGCTTTAAACATCAACTTCTCAAAGTTAACAACACAACATGTAAGCACTTAAATAAATAAGTTACGTCATTACAGTTAGGAGTATTCTGAATCGCTGTTGGTACTTCGCAACATTCCCTTGGATGGGGTGGGGGTGTGATGCTAACTGTAGGCTCTGCTCTGTCTGAGGCTTTATTACACTTTAATCTGAGCTTTATTTATGTATTTTAACGCAATTCAGTGACCAGAAAGAACTGACTTGAGCTGATTTGCGCGTTTAAAACAAGTCCGTCGCACATGAAACTACAGTCACGAGCTAGCTAGTGTTAGTTAACAGTTTTTCAGTTAGTCGCTCTCATCTTTTTTGTTGAAAATCAAATGCGTAAACAGGACCATGAACGCTCGGACTGAAACGGTGCTGTTTAAATCCATTTTGTGTTTTTTCTTGAGTTTTCAGACCATCTTAAAACAGTTTTGACGGTGTTTGCTGATGTGTGCATTGCGTCGCCATGGTAACTACTGAACATTCCACCATTAGAGATAGCTGCAGAACACCCCAACATGACGTCACTGCAAAGTATCAATAAAAAAATAAAAAAAACATTCATTGTAGCTTGTATGGCAGCGTGATCATATCTTGTTAGTAAATTTGAATTCTTTCCTTCCTCAGTTCCTTTCATCTTTATTACTCTTCTGTTAAAGACGCACTGTGTAACTTTTTTGGTGGTTTATTCGCCTCTATGTAGATGCTGTTGCCTTGCCTCGTATGTTCTAATCGAGGATATACAGATGAAATGACTATTAATATTTTTTTATAATTTTTTTTTTTTCCTGTAAAATCTCAAAACACACCTCAAATTTGAAAGAGCTGCTACAGTTTAATAACAAATATAAAAGTCTACAAGTCAACAACATTCCCTGGGGGTGTGATGCTAACTGTAGGCTCTGCTCTGTCTGAGGCTTAGACAAAACTTAGCCAAATATTAAAGCAGACTGATTTTCAGAGCTTTTAACCATGTTGTAGTTGCTTCCTCATCATTTGCTCAGCCAAAGTTGTATTTGGAGTGATTTTGCAGATCAACCCCACCAACATACACCAGCTTTGACATACTTACAATAATGTACCGTCAGCTCCCATTGGGCACTGCAACACAGAACTCAGTGGACTTGTTTCTTTTATTAAACCATTTTAGATGAGTATTGTGATTTAAAATGTCCAAATTATAACATCATGATCCAAAGGTGTCACAGATTATAACTACAGAGCAGACACAAGCACAATAGGTTCTCTTTAATGCCATCAAGCATCACATAACTTGCAGAAAGGTTACACCATACACCTGTAATTAGTGTATTATAAACAGTGAGTCATGATGAAACTTTCTTACTCTCACCACACGTTTTCTCAGTCTGTGTTTGTCAGTAGCAGGCTCTTCTCTCCATGCTGATGCAACGTGCTGTAGCCTGAGCAGTTCTTCTCATGTGGACCTGAGCTGCCACTTCAGCTGAAATGCTCAAACCAAATCACACGTCATGTCTGGTTTTCTCCGTCAGCTCTGAGCTGCAGACTCTCTGGACCCTCTCCTCTCTCCTCTCCTCTCCCACCGACCCTTTGATTTGTCTCAACCAGAATCATATACGAGAAGAAGGACTCCACTGGGCTGACTGCTGTGTTCATCCACCATAACAAGCGTGGCTGTTTGGTTTCATGGTTTTGGTTTAGTTGATAGTAATAAGTTGCTTGTGTTTTGATTAGTGGACTGCTTATACTGTACTTTTCTCAAGGTCGTGGGGGAAAAAATGGGTACAGGGCCTTTAAAGCTGACATAATTTTTATATATAGGCTTTTTTCAAATATATGTTGAAGAATTTCTTTATCTATGAGTTTCAGAGTGATGAAAATTTGCATTGCTGCCATGGTAATTCACAATCCAAAACTAAATCTTTTGAATGGTGAAAAGTGCTTGAAATGGCACCTATAAATTCCTGTTATAGATGCATTTCACCATTCAAATGAGCTATTATTTAGTTTCAAATTGTTAATTGTTGCTATGGTAACAGTTTCAGTTTTTCATTGGTCTGAAAGTTGTAGATACATAGGAGTTTCCTTGGTGTAACCTTGTGTCAGTGATTGGTTGTAACTGGTATATACACTGTAGAGTCAAATTGAGACCACTGTGTTCTATATACATCCTAAAGCATTTTTTATCGTCTGCGAACCAGAAAGTAATGTTGGTGTGCTGGTAAAATGCTAGTTGTTGTTAGCAATAATACAGTGTTTTCTGATCTGTGTTTTAACATTGTTTCCTCATCACAAACATGCCTGGAGTTGTGTTTTGTTTCATTCACACATGTTTAATGCACAAATCATGCATGGTTATAATAGGATGTCTTCTTCTCTCAAACGGAAAGAAGTCTGTTCCATCTTGTGATGATGTCAGCCCTGCTGATCTCTACTGAACAAAGGGTGAAACGAGCTGACATCACAAGATAGAACAGAGCATTTTGAGCTTTGGAGATGTAGGAAGTGAGCATGGGGTGTAAACATTGTCACCCCTCTCTCTGTAACTACTGCTATGAGCCTCATCATTTTGGTCATTTTGGTTAAAATATTCGTAGTAACCCACTCTACATGATCATGGGGTTTTTATTTCGTTCTTTGTTCATAAATCAATTCTTATTCCTAATATGAAACTCCATAACTGCAAGCCTCAGTGAGCTTCATTTGACTGGAGCAGGGTCACGTCACACTCCCTTAGTCCACTTCTTTATACAGTCTGTGCAATAGACTAATAAACCAGAACTATTTAAACATGTGTGAATGAAACAAAACACAACTCCAGGCATGTTTTTGAGGAGGTTACAGCATTATAACATGACTTAAAGGTGCACTGTGTAACTTTTCTGGCGGAGGGTCCATCAAATGCTTTTCTCCATGGAGATGTTATTGCTTTGTCTAGAATATTTCACAGTATGGTATTATATCTTTCTATCTTGAAGATCAAACCAGACCAAGTTACACATCAGATCTGTTTCTGTTTCTCTAAGTATGTTTGAACTATAAAACCACCTGGAATTGAATAAATGTAAGGCCAAGCTGTGGAACATTCCAGGCAGAGCAATGACATATCCACAGACACGAGCAGGTGGCGGACCCCCAACCAAAAAGTTACATAGCGCGTCTTCAAAGCAAGAGTCCATTTTGTATAATATGGGACCTTAAGTATATTATTATTCTTGAAAACATACCAGATCATTAAACATTATGATTTTTATCCATATAATTGCCCGTATTCAGACACACAATCACTTTATATGTGTTTAATTATAGGTGTAATTTCTCTTAGACTTTATTATAGTATCCAGGCAAACCTCATTAAAACCCGATGGTAGCCCTGAGTGTGTATTCCTCATTTAAAATCACGATCCACCTCCTCTGCATGCATCACGCTGTTCACACAGCATTAAGACGGCGTATCACACAAGACGGATCTGCGCGTGATGTTTGATAAGGTTTAATTAAAATGATTGGGATATGGGCCCCAGTGCATGGCGTTTCTATTACACTCAGAGACAGTCTTTGATTAATGCACATTTGAGCTAAATGAATTAAACTCACTTAAGCAGAAGTCTGTAGTGACTCAGAGAACAGGAACGCGGCGTGGCGCTGTAACGGACAAAGTCTGCGTCATTGGTTTGTGCATTCAGTTAATTAATTAGTGTCTTGAAAATGTGAAAAACAGAATTAGTTCATTTGAAACGGTTTCCAGTGGTCCAAAGTTATTCCTCTTACCTTATGCATTCAGAGCATCCAAATTATTCACCCATAATTATTTTTGCAACTTTCAGAAACCAGAGTGTAGTTCTGCTGTCATGATAAAGCTAACAACAAATCAGCATGCTAACACACACTTCCTGAGTAGTGGATTAGGTATGCAGTAAATCTGTGCTGGGGCAATACATTTTTTTTTCTCAAGTTCGTGGAAAAAAAACAAACATAGATTTTATATATAGGCTGTTTTTAAGTATTTGGTTCTAGAGTGATGGAAATTTGCGTTGCCATGGTAATTAACAATTCAAAACTAAATATTCTGAATGGATAAAGTGCTCAAAATGGCACCTATAAGTTCTTTTCACCATTCAAAAGATCTATTTAGTTTTAAAAGGAGGTAAAAGTGCCAGTTTTTCATCATTCTGAAATCTGCCGAGACATTTTCAGGGGTCCACCTTTTATTTTTATAGATATGAAATCCCAAAATGGTGTGAAAACTGTGAATCTGTGAAATCTCTAAGGATCCAAGTAGGTGACTCATTTTTGGCATGTAGCTGAATAAAAAAATATAGATTGGTTGAGTTTTGATCACCCTGTGGAACATTCCAGACAAAGCGGAGAAAAGCAACTGATGCACGGTCCATCAGAAAAGTTAGGTTACACACTGCAGAGCTATTGTCTTCTTCTCTTCCAATTGAATAAATGCCATACAGATACCATTAATGCCAGACTGTGGAACATTCCAGAGAAAGTATTAAAGGTCTTATATTAAGCAAAATTGACTCTTGTGAAGCCATATTAAACTGCTGTTACCTCAAAAACAGACCTGGAGTTGTGTTTTGTTTCATCCACACATGTTTGAGTAACACTTTATTATTAGTTTGTCTACATCACCAAAGCTCAAAATGCTCTGATCCACCTTGTGATGTCATGAAGTTAACAGTTACCTTTTTCCTTTAAATGAGTAGAGATCGGCTTTTCTAGGGTTGAAATCATCCAAATGATTCTAGTGAAGGTGAATGGAGATCACAAGGTGGAAAGGAGCGTCTTCTGTTTCTGAAAATCAGCACGTCCTACTAAATAAAGAATGCACAGTTCACTTTTAAATGTAAATGAATGATATAGTATCTTTAGCTGTTTGAAGTGTCTTTCAGACAACTTTGAGACAGAGAGGAAGTGACTAGAGTTGGGCTTGTACAGCACATCGCGTTTGGATCTCTGTCTCTGTCCTCTTTGTACCACTCCAGTCCGGGCCCTCCGCCGGGACTTCTGACTTTCCTTTTATCCAGAATCTTTATCAAAGCCCACACATTTATCATCAGTCTTAAAAAAGCGACAGAGCTGAGTACCGGAGGAGAGGTGCTATTCTGGAGGAAAAGAGAGAAAGCGAAAGAGAGAAGGAGCCTCGGGGAATAATGGAGAGACAGGTGTTGTTTTAAAGGCTCAGGTATTAGAGAGGTTCTTCGGATTCTAGGTCAGGAGTCTGGTTGATGGATATGACACTGTACGCCACGTCGACCTCTTCCAGGGAACAGGAAATGACCCCAACCCTGAAAGCTTTAACTAAAACATCTCAGTGTGAAGACGAGACTGGTGCTTTAGGTGTAATAGACTTGTAATATGATACTTTGCAGCTCATTCCCTGGGGGTGTGATGCTAACTGTAGGCAACTGCAATTTCCCCATTGTGGGACAAATAAAGGATTATCTTATCTTATGCTCTGTCTGGGGCTTTGTTAGACTTTAATCTCTGCTTTATTTTAACACAATCTGACCATAAAGAACTGAGTTAGTTGGAAGTACAACAGATGAGCTGATGTGTTCTGTTAAACAAGTCCCTCTTGAATAAATTACAGTCAAGCTACAGACAAGCGCCATGAACGCTCGAACTGATCACAGGCTCCTGAAAATGTGCTGTTTGAATCCGTTTTGTATTTTTTCTTGAGTTTTCAGATCATCTTAAAACGTCTGGTCACTGCAAAGTATCAGTTCTGTAAATGTGACCTAACTGTGTCCCCTGATACAAAGTAATCATGTTCAAACTAATCATTTATTTATGTATTTATGTTTAGACCTAGTTTAGAACTGGTTTAGTCCTGGTTTAGACCTAGTTTAGACGTAGTTTACGCCTGGTTTAGGCCTGGTTTAGGCCTGCTTTAGTCCTGGTTTAGACCTGGATTAGACATGGTTTAGACCTGGTTTAGTCCTGATTTAGACCTGGCTTAGTCCTGGTTTAGACCTGGTTTAGACCTGGTTTAGTCCTGGTTTAAGCCTGATTTTGTCCTAGTTTAGACCTGGTTTACACCTGGTTTAGTCCTCGTTTAGTCCTGGTTTAGACCTGATTTAGTCCTATTTAGACCTGGTTTAGTCCTGGATTAGGCATGCTTTAGTCCTGGTTTAGACATGGTTTACACCTGGTTTAGTCTCGGTTTAGACATGGTTTACACCTGGTTTAGTCTCTTTTAGACATGGTTTCTCGTGTTTCCCATTGGCAGCGCCGCAGAATCACAACCAACATTTGAACTCTTCTGGTGTTTCCTATTATCCAATTAGAAAGCAGAATGAGTGTGAGAATCTCAAGTGACTCTCTCTGATCTGATTGGTCCCTACCTAAACCCCGGCACACGCAGCCAGTCATGAATCAGAGCTAGTGCAGCCTCTGAATTCTGGAGGTTCTGAGCTTTCACATGAGAATGAGACAAACTTGGATGTCTCCTCTATCTGCAAGTTAAGGCTCTGGCAACTCAGGTTTAGTTGTGATGTGTTACTTTTTAGAAAACTGTCAGAGGCTACAGGCTACATACTGTGCTCCTACTATAAAAAATAAAACAGTTACTACAAAAGGAAGGAAGAAAAGAACTACAAAAGATCCCTACAATCCCTTAGTGGGAATATTTCCAATTGAATTTTGAACCGCTGCATTTACACACATCTCCAGTTCCTTTATAAAATGCTTCATGTGGTCCCGCTGGTCTTCAGTTTTCTTCACATATTCACAGTCTGCTGGTTCAGGCCTGCCTTCCTCAGACTTTGAAAGTAGTTTTGTTGTTGGGCAAAATACAACAAAATGGCCGATCAGTGTGTGTGTAGAGTATTCCAAAATGTGCTGCAGTTAAAGGCCCTGTACTTGCTTCTTATCCCCATGTATAAGCAGCTCTTGAGGTCAAAATATGTCAACTGTACTGTACCTGCCTGCATCTAATTATAAAGCGCTTTATTGGCAGATAATCAGGAAGTGCATGTTAGCCTGCTAGTTGTTGTTAGACAGCAAAACTCAGCTCTGATCTCTGAAAGTTGTGAAAAGTGCTCATAAAGTCATCTTGGTGAATTGTTCGTAAGATGTTCGGAATGCATATGGTAAGTGAGGAAGAACTTTGGACCACTGCAAACTGTTGTTAGTTGTGTTTTTAGTTGTTTTTCACATTTTTAAATAGATACAGCACCTTCAAATTTGAGTTTTTAATTGTGTATTTCACTATGGACAATTCCAAAGCAGGAGGGACAAAATACTTAGAGTTGAAGGTGCATTGTGTAACTTTTCTGATGGAGGGCCCGTTAAATGCTTGTCTCAATGGAGATGTTGCTTTGTCTGGAATGTCCCGGTATGGAATTAAACATTTCCATCTTGCATTTAATCAGTGTCAGGGGTGAAAGGTAACAAAATACAAAAGTAAAAGTACAATACCTAAGTATAATGTTTAGGGATCTGCACTGTAAAGTAAGTACATTTTCTGGATTTTACTTCAGCACATTTTCCAGTGGATACTTTTAACTTTTACTTCATTACATTTGAGAGCGTGTATCTGTACTTTCTACTCCACTACATTTTCGATCTTGACTGAAAAGTAAAAAGTACTATTCTTTATGGTTTAAGACCTGCTGAAATGGCTGAGACTTATTTTTAGCACATTTTGTTTGAGTTAACGTCTCAACTTCGAGCAAAACCAAATACACAAAAACGCAAAACAGCTACACAAATTAAGAAATCATTTGAATCACTTAAATTCAGCTAAATTCTTAATCAAAATCACTACATTTGAGGCTTTAATTATTCAAAAAATCTCTTCAAAGTACTTTTACTTTTTACTCTTAAAGTACATTTTTTAACAGGTACTTCAATGGTTTTACTTTACTTTTACTTGAATAAGCTTTTCCCCTTGTATCTGTACTTTTATGTAAGTAACAAAATTGAGCACATCCACATCTGCCCAATAACATGAGTTTTTATTGACCTAAAAAGTTGCATTGTTACTGTGAGTGTGAGTGGGCTCGCCTATCCACAGAAGTGACATGTAACTCCGTAGAGATAAATAACTGTAATGCCAAAGTGTGGGCCACTGCAGGCAACATCTCCGTGAAGAGAAGCTGGTGACGGACCATTTACAAGAGAAGTTACACAGTGCAGATAATTTTCTACAAAACATATTAGCAAAGGGCAATGGTTCCATATTTTCCACTACTTTTAACTCTGATTTATTTTTGTTTTCTTCAGATGTGCACAATGCATAACTAATAATATCATTGTGTTACTCTTTTGTCTGTGATCCCACACTAAAGGTGGTTAATTCATGTTTAAAAGCCACTAAGAGACAGAAGAGCACGTCCCTGTAAACACGCCATTACTGCTGGTGCTGAAGAAGTACAATTATCTCACGGACCACAGTATTTCACTATTTATGGTTTCATCAAGTCAAACTCCAACATTATTTCTATCAATTAATTTTCATTAAAGTTTCATTTGGTCGTTATTAGATGTTGCAGTGATAAGAATTCTGGAGATGCCCCGTTTTC
Organism: Taenioides sp. WSHXM2023; assembly: GCA_029959045.1. Classification (NCBI taxonomy): domain Eukaryota; kingdom Metazoa; phylum Chordata; class Actinopteri; order Gobiiformes; family Gobiidae; genus Taenioides; species Taenioides sp. WSHXM2023. The sequence goes on from CM057092.1 coordinate 5,865,525, forward strand.
TAGTGGCTTAAAGATATAGAGAGTCATTTCTGCTCTTAGTGCATTAAATTGAGAGAAAATTTGAGAAAAAAATGATCATATTAACATTAAAGATGCACTATGTAACTTTTCTGGTAGAGAGTCCACCACCTGCTTGTCTCATAGAGCCCACAATAAGGCATTAAACGTCTCCATGGATATTGTCTGGTTGAAAGCCATTGGTGCTTTGCAGATTCTAGAATGTCATGATTTGTAAATCTTGTATGAATATACTGTGATCCATTTAACAAAAAAAAAAATATTCTGATCTCATTACTCTCATTAGAAAAACGACATTGTGCGCCTTTAAGTGTGTTTATCTGTTTGTATTGGAGTTGCAGGATAAATAAACCGTGTATTGTAATTCTGTTTTGTATGGGTAATGTGTCACTCTGGTTGGCTCACTCCGCTTCTGTTTGTGTAATGTAATCATGATCTCACATGTAATTCCTTATAATATTAGTCAGCATTTATGTTGAATCAAAATAAGACCATCGTGTGTTTAAAAAAGTCCATAGATTGTTTAATACAACATACCATATTCTCAACAATTTAACATCAACAAAATTTTGTTAATTAAAAAAAAAAAGGAAAAGAAAAAGAATCTGCATATTATTATTGCACAGAACAATTTGAATGTATTTCCATAGACTTCTTTTTAATATCTTTTCTTGTAAAAAGTTGGTTTGGACTACATGGTTGGTATAGTCCAAAGGGTCGGAAATAAAAAATAAACAGAAACCCGGAGTTCACTTGGGGCCGTACAGTAGCCACACTTGAACATATAGAGAGCATTCAGAAATCAGCAAGAGGGACCAGAGTAACCATTGACTAATCAAATCCGAGTATTTCCACCCATTTCCTGTTTAGTTTTTTCCTCAGTCGAGAGCTGCTCCATCTGTGTACCACCGGCGCATCTGCATTTTTGGTCCGTACTTCCAGCCCATTAACGCGGCGCTGTCTGTAATGTCATCCATCATACATTATTTAGACTTTATCCGAGCAAGAGACTGCCAGCACCAGATGTCCGAGGTGTGGTAAAGGCTGTGTACCTCCCATACATATGCAGGGCCCGTTCTGAGCATTCCGCGTGTTAGTCCGTTATTTCTCTTCCTTGTCAAAATAGCACATTTTCAGTTGTTAGCTGGAAAAATATCCCAGGAGGAGGGCCGGCTAATGTATCTGTGGGTTTCAGAGGTGGAGAGTAGTCAGGAATTGTACTCAAGTTAGAGTTAAAATAATATTCCTCAAGTAAAAAGTAGTGGTCCAAGAAGTTACCCAAATAAGAGTAAAATTGGGAAAACTTTTACTCAAGTAGTTGCATCATGTAACTTTTCTGGTAGAGGGTCTGACAGATGCTTTTCTCCGTGGAGCTGTTATTGCTTTGTCTGGAATGTTTCACAGTACGGCATTAAACCTTTCTATCTTCATGAAGACCAAACCAGATGAAGTTACAGGTCAGATCTGTGGAGAGGCGACCCCGCACACAGTCAGAATGCCTGTTTTTCTATTTTTTGAGCTATAAACTCATCTGTAATTGAATAAATGTAAGGCAGAGCTGTTTAATGTCATATTGTGGAACATTCCAGGCAGAGCAATGACATATCCAAAGAAACAAAAGAGGTGACCGACCACCAACCAAAAAGTTACACAATGTACCTGAAGTTAATTTGCTCATTTGAATGACAAAAGGACAGACACAAAAATGAGAAAACAACATTATATCTAAAAGAACGTTGCCCAAAGCAAAAACAAATGTTCAAATCATTTCATATTGCAAAACAAATGTCATTTGTAGATTTACTCACAGTGGGAGGAGTAACCAAAACTTCTACCCAAGTAAGAGTACTGTTACTTAAGTAAAAATATGACTCAAGTAGGAGTAAAAGCACGCTGTTGGAAAAGCACCCTGAAAAGTACAATATCTTCAAAAAGTGATGTAACTGAGCAAATATAACTGACTACTACCCACCTCTGATGATTTTAATGAAGGCAGAATCCACACAAAAAATAAAAATAACTGTAAATAATGAACATTGATGTGTTCTACAGCTTGGGGAGCACATTTGGTGTCATCACTCCAACCACCATCAGTACAACATAATACCATTACATCATAAAACTGCATCTCATATTGGGATAACCTTGTACAATACCAACGTACCCATGCCACACGACACATCTGGTTTGGAAACTGCGTAACATTAGCTTAATCGCTGTTTCTCACATTCAAATTACACCTTTGACTTAGCTTGCACACCGTCAGGGCTATATAGGGAAAATGTATGCGTGAAATCGACAATGGTATCTGATATGGGGCTATGCATTATATATAGCACCTTTCCAGGAAAAACATTAGGGAGTCTTATGTAAACCTGCTATACATTTAACAATATATTTCTACGTTACTTAGGTTACCAAGGTTACTTAAAGTGCGTATGACAGGTTTTCATGTTTTTTCTAATTGTTTTCTAATTGTTTGTATCATAGTTTTACATCAGTTAAGTGGCAGTTTGTTGAAAAAAGTACAAAAATACAGGAAGTAGCGCTGAGTTAAAAAAAAATAAAAAAATACCTCAACACAGAAAATTTTATCTAAGAATTTACACACATAAGAAAGGCAATTTAAACCTTAATTTAACAAAATCAGTGCGTTATTTTTATTTTTATTTTTTTTTGCCTGATCACAACTATTGTGTAATTTATATTTTGAATTTATTTCAGTTTAAGCTATACACTGTATAAAGAAGCGGACTAACAGAGTGTGACGTCACTCAAAGTCAAAGCCAGTCACATGAAGCTCACTGATGCTAGGAGTTATGGTGTTGAATTTGGAGTAGAGTTCTATATTAGGAATAGGACTTGGTTTAAATAGTGAAATAAAAACACCAGAATCATGTCGATTGGGTTAATGTGAACATTTTAAGACCAAAATGATGAGGCTCACTGCAGCAATTTTCAAAGTAAGATCAATTTGAGCCAGAGTCGATGGAGCCGGAAGCGCCCCTATGCTCAGTTCCTATTTGCAATGCAGCGACTAGAGGGTTAACTCTGTCCATTTATATATACAGTCTATGGTTGTTAACATTATAGTTGCTAGGTAACAGTTATGGAATTACCTCTCTTGTCCAATCAGGAAGTCAAATTACAAACAAACTAGACAATAGTGTTAATAATAATAATAATAAAATAATAATACAATTGTTAATAAAATGTTAACAATGTTTTAGTAAAATGTGTAATCTAACCTGTCATATGCACTTTAAGGATAGAGGCAGTTATCATCAGTACATTTATTCTATCGTTGAACTCTTGCGCTATACCGTTTACCATGTTAAAACTAATTGCTGGGGCATGGTCTTGCGTAAAACAACAATACATTAAGTACAGAACAGTCATCACTAAACATAAGGGAATAACAAAGCACACTCTGCAACGTGCTGCTAATGTGTTCGGATAATTGCGTACTTCAAATGGGTCAACATGTATCAGTGTACTCATCGGCCCATAGAAAGCTCATTTAAAACTTGACATGTAACCTCAGAAAAAAAAAAAATGCACTGAAATGAACAGACGCAAACAGTCAAATTATAATGTTGTATTTATCTGCATGAAACATTTCTAGTATTTTAAATCTGAACTGTTGTAATGTCTGTGTAAACCCTTAGTTGACCAGGTTGGTTCCATAGCAAAAGAACATTCAATTTAGTCAACTTCAAACCTTTATCCAGTTGACTGAATCAAATTTGCTTTTGCTATAGCTCATTATAATGTTACTGCAGCTCATTCGATGTAATTATGGGTCGTGAAAAAACAAATTGTGCTCTGAAACATTGAACGCACAGTCAGTCCCTCTTGCTTTAGAAACATAGTCCTCTCTATTGTGATTCAGTCAGGAGAAAAAAGTTACTTCTTATGTTAACAGACCAGGATCCACAGGTTTGTAAAAGAAAGGATAGAGTCTTGCCTTCCTCTTTTTCTTATACGACAAGTCCAAAAACGATTATATTCCATTTTTAGATCATCTTCATGTTAAACTTCCGAGGAGCATCCACCGTAGTGCTGCTCATCCCAGCGTCTGATTTCCGCGGGACATACTCAATCTCGATATTGTGCTTGGTGTTACCTTTACCCCTGCTCCACAGAAACAGCAGCACCAGGCAAAACAAGACCACGCCGAGGAATGATATGAACCCCATGGTGGTCGCGATAATCAACGTCTTTATGTCAAAGGGGAAGGGGACATTTGGTCGGGTTTCGTTCACTCCGGTATCGGCTGGTTGGTTTGAGATGAAGGCGAAAGTTTTGTTGGGTTGGTGTGGCCAGTCGGGGGAGTAGCTGTGGATGTGCAAATGGGCCAGAGATGTATCATTCCCTCCTGCGTTGCTAGCAATGCAAACGTAAGTACCGTTGTCCTGGATTTGGGCGTAGCGTACCTCAAGAGTACCGTCTGGCAACACCGAAATCCGACCGATGGTTTTGGTAGTGATGAACTTTTTCTGAGGGGATAACCACATGATCACCGGAGCAGGGTCTCCATCAGCCTGGCAAGAGAAGTGAACGATTGCCCCTTCGTCAACAAACTTCTGCTGAGGTTTCCGATCCCGAATTCTGGATTTGCGACATGTAAAGTAGTTTGGCTGCAAGACATCGGGGAAGTCCTTGAACTCTTTTCCTTGGACGAATTCAGGAGAGGTGCAGGTAGGTTGTTGCCGGTTGAAATTAAGCCTCCAGCGTCGACGGAACACCCATAGAAGTCGGCAATCACAAGCTAGTGGGTTGTCGTACAAAGCTAAGGTCTCAAGATTGCCAACCGAATGGAACGCAGACTCCTCCAAAGTAGTAAGTGAATTCCCGGACACGTTCAAAATCTTCAGGTAGTTCAACCCACGGAAAGAATAGGGTTCAATCATCGCCAGTCTGCCCCCGACCAAATGTAACTCCTGCAAGCGGAGAAGATCATGGAGTTTATTTCCTTCAATGGTATGGATCGGGTTGTAGGAAAGGTTAAGGAAACGCAAGTAGACCAAGTGACGCAACGCCACATAGGGAATAGTAGTCAGATTTGCGTTTGCAATGGTCAGAGAAGTGAGGTTTAATCCATACAAACAGTTCGGGGTCATCGTATCCAAATAAGGCCAGTTGGCTATTTCCAAAACTTTAAGTCGGTACAGCCTCTTGAAGGAATAATCCCGGATAATGTTGATGTTTAGGTGGCGCAAGCGAAGGGTTATCAAACTGTGCAGGTGGGTGAATGCCTCAGTAGGTACAGAGGAAAGGTTGCACTTTTCCAGACTCAGATGCTCCAAGCTGCTCAGACCATGGAAGGCTCGATGGGAAATAAATACCAGATCATTATCCCCAACTTCCAAGGAACGCAGGTTGTACAAATCCTGAAACATGTAGTCCAAAAGGATCACAATCTTATTCTCGCTTATGTCCAGTTGGGTAAGATTACTTAGACCAGTGAATACACCAAGTTGGATCAGCTTCAGCTTGTTGCTACGAAGCCCCAATGTCCGTAAACCATATAAGTTGTTAAAAGCCCCCGGTTCAATGGTGGAAATGGTATTCTCACTCAGCTCCAGTTGCTCGAGGTTGGGAAAGTTGGCGAACTCGTCCGGGTTGATGGTTCGAATACGGTTCTTGCTCAGATCCAGGAGTTTGGTTTCCGTGGGGATGCCCTCGGGGACGGTCATGAGCTTTTTGCGGTGGCACAGTACAGAGCGTTCCTGGAGGTTGCACTCGCAGCGGGACGGGCATCCAGTGGAGGAGGCTGGGGACAACACAGAGCCCAACATCAGGATCAGGATGGGCTGCCAGCAAGCCACCAGGTAGCTGTGCCCAGTCGCTTCCCTGGCTGCCATCTTATCGGTTACCTGAGGAGACACAGAGAGAACAATAACATTAGTCAAATTATCTATAAAGTCTATCAAACATTTAACCGGAAAGTTCAACCTAAAAACCAATCACTCAAACAAATAGTAAATATTATAGTAAAAAATAACAAACCTAACTATAACTATTGATACTGCAGCTGATGTCGTCAACATTCCCTGGGGTGTAAAGCTAACTGAAAGCACTACTCTGTTAGAAGCTCTGTTATTCAAGTTAGACTTAATATGAGCTTTGATTTAACACAATTTGGCCAGAAAGAGCTGACGTGGTTGGAACTACAACAGGTAAGATGATTTTCAGTTAGTCACTCTCACCATTTTTGTTAAAAATCAAACACCCAAACAGGACCTTGAGTTTTCAGACATGTTTTTTGTCTGTGTTTGCTAATGTGTGTCTTGTGTCACCATGGTAACTGATGTACAGTCAGCCAATAGAGGGCACATGTAGGGTACACCCTACGTGATGTCACAACAAAGTATTGATACGACTGAAGTATATAAAATAACATACGGTACTCCTTAAAGGTACAGTATATAACTTAAAACCGTACTTTGGAACATTCTCCACTGAGATAGAAACCTTTTATGTTATATTTTATGCTAAATATATAATGAAAGGTTATTGCAAAAGGAGCCGGCCTTCACCAGGACATATACAAGTCAGGTTTGTGGAGATGCAAGGTCACTCAGTGTGAAGATGGAAGTTTTTCAGTGTAATAAACATAATTTACTAAAAGGATTACTGGCTAAAAAGTTACACACTGGGGCTATACATATATACATACACATACATATATACATACACATTAGAATTATCAATACAGAACTTGTATACACTGTACAAGTTTATTAGAAGCAGTTTAAGCCACTACCACTATTTGTGTTGAAAGGGACATTCTTTTGTCTAAAAATATGTTCTTTATGTTACCAATATTGATTACGAGCATCAGTCCTTAGTGTCAAAATCAAGTTTGAGATTTCATTACATAACACAAGATATACAAATATGTCATCATTTGAAGATATTCCATTTTGTCAACACAGCGTGCTAAATTATGTAAAATTGAAGAACCACATAATAAGAGAACCTCTCCAAAAGCCAGGTTAACTCTTAGGCTCGTACAACTACTCTTCTCTGACAAACCTGAATTAAATAAAAAAGTACATCGCCAGCAAAATTTCGAAACCGCTGTGACATTCAAATTTCCATTATTCTGTTAAATATATTCATGTCATATGCGACCGTAGAGGGAGCATTGCCAATCTCATTCAAAACTACTTTACGGCCATTTTCTTGCAAGCTGGCCCATTTTACAATCACTAGGGCAAAAAGATGCTCTGACACAATTTCTACACAACCAGCGAGTATGATTCCTGCAATATTCATGGACTCAATGCGAGATGAATAGAGGTGGGAGGTTACTAGGGATAAGGTATGTGCTGCATATTTGACTCTGCTGACAGCTATGAATTTTGTATTGTTCATTTCCCTCACATAGAAATTCCGAAGCTGCTCAAATGGGTTTATGATGGTAAAGAAGCTATAAATCAGTAAAAAAAAAATAAATAAATAATAATAAAAAAAAAAAAAAAAATCAAAGGGTATACAGTAATTCCACTAATCTACATACATCCAGCTTAGTACCCTGTATGTGGTAGGATCTCCCATACCACTTTGCGAAGGATCAATGGAAGTCAATGCCAACATCTTCATATGTGTTGAATGACTGCAGTGTGCACCAGGAATTATAGGAATTTTCACATGATAATCCAATTCCATCTGGGACTGTCTCTTACACTTGTTGATAAAATCCAATAACCGCAGATAACAGGCTGTATTTCGAGTTACGTTATTTAATGAGACGCATTATGCAAAATTGACTTCCACTGGCTTGTAATCTATTCCGCCTCGTTAGCTAACCCAAAGTTGTATTTTGATTGATTTTTGCATGTTTGAGCAATCTTGTGCTCAGAGTAGTGTGGTCAAAAATATTGAAAATCAGTACTAATCAATATTAAAATGAGGATCAAAACTATATGTCATTTGAGCAGGTATCGATACTAATCAATTGTCTAAAGAATCTTCATGGTATCGGATTCAGTATTGAGTATAGAGTCTTTTGCTTAGTATCAAAATCGAGTGTGACACTTTTGTATTGTGACAATTTTCGTTGTGTACTTACTAGCAACTATTTAAACATTTTAGACTTTGGGAAAAAACAAAATGAATAAAAATCTGCTTCTTGACAGATCCCACTTCAATTACTAGACTAATGAACAAAATGTAAAATAGCTATATGTGTTATAGTTTAATCTTAAATACCAGAAAAAAAACTATAAGAAAGTTTAATCGCTCAAAAGATAAAACATGCATTTATTACATTTTTAAACATGGTGTAAAGTTGTAGTATAATTAACAGTAGCATTAACCCCATTATAATCCTAGTTAGTGGTAAGTCTTGTATTTGCAGTTGCAGTAATAGTAGAAGGAACAGCAGGTTAGATAGTGAGGTAAATGGTCACATCAAGGAACCACTCACCCACACACACTTTCATACACCGATGTACAGAGACACTCGGAGCAAGGGAGGTTAAGTGTCTTGCCCAAGAAAACAATAACAGCATCTGCGGGAGCTGGGATCGCACTGCCAATCTGCCTGTCAGTGGATATCAACGCTCAACCACTGATGTCTATGTCGAGAGCGGGATTCGAACCAGCAACCTTCAAATCAGTGACAACTCTACACTATTTTAACAGCTCCAACGAAAGCACATAAATTGAGTTTCTGTGTGCGTACTATTCAAAGACTCCTTGCACCAAAGTCAATTTCCAGTTCCGTTATTTTAGAATTGTTGACGTGCTCCTGCTATGCATCAAGACCAGGATGTCAACACCGAGCTCTGACGCTTCTTTCCATCCTTTGAATTATCTGCTTCTTTTTGAAACTCTCACGGCAGGGGTCCCTCATGTTTTCAGGAAGAGGCTTTCAAAGAGAGGAGGTGTCAGGGCCAGTATATACAGTATATGTTCTCCTTATACTCTCCTCATGCTGTCCTTCTTTTACTGTCAAATATTCAGAGTACATCACCAATAGCAGGCACTGGGACTAATCGTGACTAGTCGACTATACAAAGACAAAGACAGTGCCATTATTAAAGCTACAGTGTGTAACTTTCTGGAGGTGGCACATGGCTTACATCATTCATGGAAATAGAAAGTTAAATCCATACTTTGGAACTTTGTCCATGAAAAAACGCAAGATCATAGCCAAAGGAACAGCATCTCCATGGAAAAAAAGAAGGATGAACTGCCTCCAAGCAAATATGAGTCAGGTTTGTGGAGATGCAAGCCAGCTCAGAGTAAGGATGTGTGTTTTTTTCTGTTTTTTTGGTGCATACCTTAAAAAAAGAAAAGAAAGTTACATACGGTTGCTTTAAATCATCACTTTATTTGGTAGATAATGTATTAAAAGGGTCCATATTATGCATTTTTTTAAATTCTGATCTGTTATAATGTTTCCTCATCACAAACATACCTGGAGTTGTGTTTCATTCACACACATTTAACACACAAATCCTGCATATTTAGTCTGAGTTCTTTTCTCAAACAGAAAACACTGTTCCACCTTGTGATGTCATGCTGTGATACAGGAAGTGCTCCACTGTATTTTTAAACTCCATACACCTTCATTACAATAATTTGGATCATTTCAGCCCTGGAATTGCCAATCTATTCTGAACAAAAGGTAAAAAGTAGCTGTTAACTTGAAAACTATCACTTCATGACATCACAAAATGGAACAGAGCATTTTAAGCTTTGGAGATGTGATCAGACTAATAACAAAAGATTGCTCAAACATGCGTGAATGAAACAAAACACATTTCCAGGTATGTTTCTGAAGTAACAAGATTCTAAATTGGCTTAGAACTCACAAGAGTCGATTTTGCATAACATGGGACCTTTAAAATTCTCAATGTACAACAGAACTAACTGTTTGATTAGTAAACTCCTGAAATCCTGGTTAGCCTCAGCCCTGCCAGGCACATTAAAACAGAGCCTTGGTACATGAAAACAAATTGCATGTAATTTCACTGCTGCCATCTGTTAGCAAGCTTCCAGACCTCCAATAATGAAGCAATTACCCATTAATTTTATCATTACGGAATTTTCATTTATATGCAAAGAGGGCTAATGGCAGCTGGTAGTGTGCCGCGTACATGTGATGCTCGCTTATGTGCTCATTTACATATTTGGATTTGAATATTTAAATGCGCAAGGTGTTCGTTGGAAGAAACTCATAAACTAATGACATATGAATAATTGAGCATCACCCCGAGCACCTGATTTGCAGCTCCTTTAAAATGCCGTTTGCCGCTAATCGAATGGGTAAGAAAACAAACCGGAAAATACTTATACAACCATTCAAATTCATTAATGGTGCACTGTGTGAGTTTTCTGGTAGGGGATGGATTACCTAATTGTTGCCATGGTGATTTTACTGATTGTGTATGTTGCTATTGCGCAAAAAAACACTTCAAAGAGGGGGCCTGAATCATTCACAGTATGGCTTTAAGTGTGTCTTTTAGCATTTATTTCATTAAGGGTATATTGTTATTACTCCAAAACACCTTAAAGAGGGGGTGTTTTACTTCGGGGGGTAAACTACATGATTGTCGTCATGGTGATTTTCAGACTGAACGTTTCACAGTATGGTTTTAGCATTTATTTTATTACAGGTATATTGTTATTGCTCAGAAACACTTTAAAGGTGCATTGTGTAACTTTTCTGGAGGGGATATACAACCTGTTTGTTGCCAAGGAGATGCAACTGTTTTGTTTAATTGTTCAGACTGTGGTATTATACTAATCTGTACTGCGTTTATTCAACTACAGGTGTTATTTATTGCTCAAAATATCTCAAAACCCCCCCAAAAACATCCATTCTTATGGCATGGGGTCGCCTCTCCGCAAATCCAACCTGTAATTTGGCTTGTAAGTCTCCATGGAGATTCCTGGGTTTATGGCCATGCAATGGAACATTTACTTTTACTTCTATGGGGTATTAAGTGCTAAGACATAACATATTTAGATCTCCATGTTACCTTTAATTGTTTTTATGTTCTCAAAAAATAATGTTTTAACAGGTTTCACTTTTGTTTTTGATGTTCTGAATCTCCCCTCTCTTTGCTCCCTGCGTTAAGTCGGAGCGTTATCACAACACAATCAGCGTGCATCCCTTTAAAGAAACTACTGCACATCGCGTCAGGTTTGTCAAGTTGCTGTGTACAGTTTTGTATCATGTTTTTTTTTTTTTTTTTTTTATATTTATGGAGAAATGTTGTGTGACTGTAAGGAGGGTTCAAATAGGGCCCAGGAGAGATTGCTAAATGACTCAAACATGCATGGATGACATCTAAAAACTCTTCAGGCATGTTTTTGATGAGGGAACATTACAACATGGTAGAAAGCTTAAAAGAATAATTTCGCATAACACCCCGTCTTTAAAAACATACATTATTACTCTGAGCGGAGTCACCTCTCCACAGCTCTAACTTGTGGTTTGGCCTGCTCGTGTCCATGGAGATAGACAAGTTAAACCCATGCTGTGGAACATTGCTTATTTCTGCGTAGCTAGCTCTAATTCAAATTCGCTCCACTTCAGCCTTCAGCAACACGTCTGCCCCATAACTGTCAATAGTGAAGTCCCATAATGTTTGCCCTACTTTCAAAATGGCTGCTTTTTGGTGACGCAGTTTCTATAAGCGTTTATTTTTTGACGAGACGAGACACACTGCAGTGGCGTGGTAACAAGTCATTTCTTTCTTTTTTCCCTTCAAACCTGCAGAAAATTGAATCTCCCGAGTAACCCGACATAGATGGAGACAGATATTGTGAAATGGCGTTTTATTCCGCCAGGATCACTGATGATGGTGTTGACAGTAAAAGACACAGTGAAGCTAATTGATTTTGCTTTAAGATTGGATTATATTAGCATTAGCTGGTTCTGTCTCTATCAGATATGCTTGGTTGAGTTTAAGATGGTGCTTATAGTAAAGAGGTAAGTACAAGATACAAGAACACAATAAGGCAAAACTAAAGAAACTAGCGTGGGTGAAAGATAAGACTGAGGTGGGAGATTTGTTTAAAAAGTTATAATATGTGTGTACGCAGACACGGGGGACGAGGTGGGTTAAGTGTCTTGAGCAAGGACACAACTGCAGGGTTCATGTGCGGGAGCTGGAATCGCATCGCCAACTGGTGGGTCAGCGGATCTGCTCTGCCAACGATGTGTGAGATATTGAGAGCGGGATTTGAACCGCCAACCTTCGGATCAGAGGAGAAGCGGACTACTCTGCTTCTAAAAAGGAAATACAGGTGGTGTTTTTTGCTTGTATACACTAGCAGACCAGATGCAAAGATCCCAAAGGACAGCGATTCACACCCTGTAGATGTAACACAGGGAGGATTTGAATAAATAACGTGTATTAGTGATGAAAACTACATTTTTTTTTTCAAATATATTTTGGAATTTTTATTTAAAGATTCCATAATAAGCCAAAATTGACTCTTGTGAACTTTAAGCCATGCTAGAATGTTATTATCTCATCCAAAACATACGTGGAGTTGTGTTTTGTTTCATTCATACATTTGAGTCATTCTTTATTATTAGTCTGTCTACATATCCATAGCTCAGAATGCTTTGTTCCACCTTGTGATGTCATGAAGTGGTAGTTTTCAAGTGAACAGCTACCTTTTACCATTACTTCAGTAGAGATTGGCAATTCTACGTCTGAAATCATCCGAATGATTCTAGTGTAGACGTAAGAAGTTTGTCAGTGTTTTCAGTTTGAGAGAAGAACTCTAAGCCTAAATATGCAGGATTTGTGTGCGAATGAAACAAAACACAACTGCAGGTATGTTTTTGATGAGAAAATTACAACACAGATCAGAAAACAGCGTAAAACAGGCCCTTTAATCACTGCAACCCAGTACGAAACCAATGAATTTCAAAAAAGGCTTACCACGCTGTCACTCTCATTTCGAGAATTCACACAGATTAAATTAATGAAATCTTCAATTGCTTTGTTGAAAAAAATAAAAAATCAATAAATAAAAATACCTGTTGCTATATACAGTCCCTACTCATTCCCCATTCTTGTATCTTCACATAGTCACAGTGAATGCACATTAACATAAGCGCGGATAACATCCTCTAGTCTTGTTGGTTAATGATCTGTTGTTATCAGAGTTTTGCAGGCTGCAGCTTCAGTGCTCCTTCATTCAATCAACAGCCTCCTCGTAGACTTCATTTAACAGTGGTTGAGTAATAGACAGTTATTTTAAAAGGGTTTGTAATGACGTTTTTTCCATGGATTTACCCCAGTACAGATACTACGTTGCATTGCAGAAGCAGCATTTGAGGTCAAAATAAGTCTACTGTGTACTGTCTAGGGCGTGAAAAGTATTGAAAATTAGACGCTAGAAAATCTTAAAACTAGTATCGAAACTAGAGACTCGTTTGAGCAGGTATCGATACTAAAAAAGTCACAGAAATGAACTTTTTCTGAATAGCTTTAGAATGATCATGTGCTGTATGAGAACAAGTATAAGAATTCTAATAAGAATCTAAATAGAAAGCATTTATTCAATAGTCAGAAAGTGCGCGTTAGCATGCTAGTTGCTGGTAACTTGACCGTCACAGCAACACTCCATGCGATGAATAATTAGGATGCTCAGAATGCATAAGGTAAGCCTTTGGACCCTTGCAAAATTAGTTTTATTTTTCACGTTTTAAAGGGCCCATATTACGCTGTTTTCTGATCTGTTATAATGTTGTTTCCTCATCACAAACAGACCTGGAGTTGTGTTTTGTTTCATTCACACTTCTCTCAAAAGGAAAACACTCTGCTCCACTTTGTGATGTCATTTAGTAACACAGGACGTCTTCCACTGTATTTTTAAACTCCACACACCTTCACTAGAACCATTTGGATGATTTAAACGCTGGAATTGCCTATCTCTACTGAACAAAAGGTAAAAGGTAGCTGAAAACTTCCACTTCATGACATCACAAGGTGGAACACAGCATTTCAAGCTTTGGAAATGTAGACAGACTAATAATAAAGAGTTACTAAAACATGTATGAATGAAACAAAACACAACTCCAGGTTTGTTTTTGAGGAGGTAACAGCAATATAACATGACTAAAGCTCACAAGAGTCAATTTAGTGTAATATAAGATCTTTAAAGACAGTTATTTAAAGGCGCTGTCTCTGATTTTTACAAACTGTGCTGGATAGCGGTGATCTGGTTGGGTAACAGCATCTCTGGGTGAATGGGGAGATTAATGGTGCTGTGTCAAACCTCAACTGAAGACTTAAGAGTGTAGTTCGATATCAGGAAGTGGAAGGCTCTCTCTGCTCTTCATCACTGTCAAAAGGACCACTCCTCATCAGTGGATTTATGGCCGTAATTAAATGAACAATGAGAAGGAATCCCCAGGAGGACCAGCAGGCTTACACAAGGACTTGAAATGGTTTTGAAAAGGGTTCAAGGGTTAATTTGACAACAAGTATATATATAGATAAAGAGAGAAATAGAATGTTTTAATTTGGTGTATACAGATAGTATGAATAGAAAGGGCTGTTTAAAAGATTGGAGATACACTACACTGGAATATCTTTAAAGGTTCATTGTGTAACTTTTCACAATATGGCATTAAACCTTTCTATCTTCATGGAGACCAAACCAGACCAAGTTAGTGGTCAGATCTGTGGGACTAACTGTAAGCACTGCACAGTTTGAGGCTTTGTTCGACTGTAATCTGAGCTTTATTTTAACACGATCTGACCATAAAGAACTGACTTAGCTGGAACTACAACAAGTGAGATGATTTTAATAGCACCCTGCAAAGAATACAAAACAGTGATGCTTTAAACCGGACCTGGACGTGTTTTGTGCAGAGAGGCCTGTCACTCACCATTGGGTCATCTGCAGTGAAAACAGTAATTAGACTTGTCCGTTCTTAAGACAATCACTTTAAGCCTCAGTTTCCCTGTCAGAACACATTAGAGACAGAGCCGTGTGATAAATGCCACGTTTAAATACCTGTGAGCTGAGAAAGCACCGAGAGAAGTGGCTGTCGAAGACTGAACCAGCTACATATGTACTGTATCCATAAAACAAAGTGGTTTTAAAGTGACTATATTACACATGTTGTAATGTTACCTCATCAAAATCATACCTGGAGTTGTGTTTTATTTCATTCACACATGTTTGCGTAATCTTGCATTATTAGTCTGACATCTCCAAAGCTCTAAATGCTCTGTTCCACCTTGTGATGTCATGCAGTGGTACTTTTCAAGTTATTTCAAGTAGTCAAGCTATGTTTTATCTTTGGTTCAGAAGACTCAGCCTAAATCTACAGGGTTTGTGTGTTAAATGTGTGAATGAAACAAAACACAACTCCAGGTATGTTTGTGATGAGGAAACTACATTATAACATAGATTAGAAAATAGAGTAATATGGGCTCTTTAAATGGAGGAATAATAATAATAATAATAATAATAATAATAATAATAATAATAATAATAATAATAATAATAAAAAATTTAATGTGTTTGTTTCAACAATTACTGCTTTTACTACTACAATTATACTACTACTACCATCACTACTACCACTAGTACCACTCAAGCTCGTCGACAGAAATTTGGGGGTCCGAGGCAAGAAGTCTTTCACCCAAGAGTTTTTGAATGTATCAATGTATCTTGTATGTCTTTCAAAAGCTGAAATACTGTAGCTAGACTGCATATAGAGTCACTGATGCCAGTTCAGCCACACATATAAGGATCTGATTGGTTTGTCTTTGTTTTGTTTCCAATTCCCTGAAGGAGCCAGACTTTGGTTAAATCCTTCTAAAGCAGGACGTGACCTCTGCTCCTGGAGGGCGATGACTTTCACAGAGCTATAATGTCTCTAGGTTAGCCTCTAGGTTAACCTCTAGGTTAGCCTCTGTTCACCGCGCACTAATCTGCCTAGTGCTGTCTCGTTTAAGAGCGCTCGATGAAATGACCAGGCTTAAGCTGGTCACAGACAGATGGACAGCAGAGCCCTAATCCTGCAGGACAAGTGGATCTGAGAGGCAGGAGCAGACAGGTGCGGACAGGGGCGGACGGGGACCAGGTGCTGTCCACATAAAACACGGCTAAGGGGTTATACTCCTGCAGGTGTCCAGATGGATGGGTTCAAAACTGGACAAGCAGAGCAAATGGATACTTAACAAAGCAAGGGACAGTGTATGGGGTGAGGTGACCCAATGGTTAGCTAGAGTAAAAAAGTTTTAACTCCAAAAAATGAGGTGAAATTAGAATTTTTAGGCACATTTTCAGTCAGATTTAGTTTACTGAAATACTAAATAAGATAACCAAACTCCCCTCTGTATATTTTTAATACCTCAACTCTTTGCAAGGTCTTTACTGTGTCAACAAAAAGAAGCAAGAAATTTAAACCTGGCTTTTCATGTTTCTGTTTTGAATGTCCCAAATATGCAAAATTTTGGATGTTTTTACATGATGAAAAACTTACATTTACGTGAGTAAACTACAGAGGAAGTTTCAAAATGATATCTCTAAATGAATGAAATAGCAGCTTGGATGAGCTGCGAAAATGTTTTCAACCTAAGTAAACGTTTGTCCAGTTGACAAATTGAATTTCTCCTTTGTCATGGATTCTACCTGGACGACTGAGGGATTCTACACACGTCTCTAAATGCCCTTTTTTTTTTTTTTTTCCTATTCATCTGCCTTAAACGTACACTGTGTCACCTTCTTCTTTCTATGGAGATGTCATTGTTCTGCCTGGAATGTTCCATAGTATGACATTAAACAGTTCTACTTTACATTTATTCAATTACAGGTGGTTTTATAGCTCAAATATACTTAGTAAAAAACAGACATTCTGACTGAGCGGGTCGCCTCTCCACAGATCTGACCTGTAACTTGGTCTGGTTTGGTCTCCATGAAAATAGAAAGGTTTAATGCCATACTGTGAAACATTCCAGACAAAGCAATAACATCTCCATGGACAAAAGCTGGTGGTAGACCCTAAACCAGAAAAGTTACACAATACATCTTTAAACCTCTATCCCATACTCCTGTTCATTAGTAATCTAGTAATTGCGATAATTTCATCTGCAGCGATTAACCAATAATAATGTTACGTTTAAGTTACACACTGACTCCATATTTGTTGACTTTTCCGAGCGGGGGAGATTGACAGCACAAGCCTCAATGTGACAGCAAAAACAAACTTGTCACAGCTCCCAGAATGCACCTGGAGCAGAGTCATTTGCATAAAATCTGTGGGAAGCGAAGGATCAACCAGCAGCAGACTTGTATCTCTGGCAACAAACAAACTTAACGCACGATTTAACCTGCAGGGAATTTGAATATTGGGGTCACTTTTTCAGTTGTTTAAAAACGTTACGATAACAACTAATGATTTATATACAAAAAATTAGCATGAAATGAGGTGGCAAATATGATAATCACCTAAAATATTACTAACAGAGATAAGTCATAATGCTACAGTAATTTTAGTTTCACAATAACATTTAAAGCAGACCTATTGAAAAAAAATAAAAAAATAAAAAATGCTAATTTCGTTCATTTAGTATTATTAAATCAGACCTACTGTTTAAAGGGCCCATATTACGCTATTTTCTGATTTATATTATTACATTATTATATATCATTTCCTCATCCTAAACATACCTGGAGTTGTGTTTTATTTCATTCACACAAAAACCTTTATTTTGTCTTTACATTTAGGCTGTGTTTTTCTCTCAAACAGAAAACACTCTATTCCACCTTGTGATGCCGTGGTAATTCAGAAAGTACTCCATACACCACACTAGAGTTATTTGGATAATTTCAGACATGGAATTGCCTTTTACCTTTTGCTCTACTGAACTAGCTGTTAACTTGAAAACTACCACTTCATGACATCACAAGGTGGAACAGAGCGTTTTGAGCTTTGGAGATGTAGACAGACTAATAATAAAGGATTACTTAAACATGTGTGAATGAAACAAAACACAACACCAGCTATATTTTTGATGAGGTAACAGCATTTTAACATAGTTTAAAGGTGCATTGCGCAATATTACTGGTGCAGGGTCCACTACTTGTCTCCATGGAGATGTTATTGCTTTGCCTAGAATGTTCCATAGTATGACATTAAACATAGCCATCTAGCATTTACTCATTACGGGTGTTTGTGTTGCTCAAAAACACAATAATTCCTTCTGTGAATAGGGGCGACTCTCCACAGATCTGAACTGTAATGGAGCGTAGTGCTGTGAACAGGTCTATACTGTGGAACATTCTAGACAAAGCGATAACATCTCCATGGAGACAAGCAGGTAAGAGAAATGTTACAGAGTACATCTTTAAACCCAAGAGTCCATATTTTTGTAATATAGGACAAAATGACATGCACTAAACAGTATTTGACCACAGTGAAAAACATGAGAACCAACCGAACATGTCTGACGTGAATCGAATTAAAACAGCCTTCCTCTCACAACTTTCTTTCATCTACTTGAAGGCAAGCATCTTGACACCTCTTGGTATCACCTGCTCTTGGCGCGTCTCACGGTGAATTGTTCCTGTTCATTATTTTTAGCCCATCGCACCGGCACCTTCAGATCTTAGAGTTAGCGCCATGAGGAGAGCTCCGCGGTGCACCAGGCTGACGAAGCTAACAAGCAAATAAACAGGTAGGGCTGCACAAATTGGGGAAAAAAAGAACTGCGATTTTTCTGACAAGCATTAAGGTTCGATTTGTGATTTATGTTTTAATAATAGGGTTCTGTTCAGAGTTCACACCTGAAGCACGTCCAGGAGAATTGGCATAAAAGCTGAAATATGAACTGACAAACTAATACAAGAATCACATTTCAGAGCATGTTTGTACAAGAACTGAACTAAGCAAGTGTGACGTCACCCATAGCGTTTGTCTCCAGTCAAATGAAGCTCATGATTAGGAATAGGATTATTTTAATGGACAAAATAGTGAAATAAAAACACCAGAATCATATAGGGTGGGTTAACACGAACATTTTAAGACCAAAATGACGAGGCTCACTGCAGCAGTTACAGAGAGATTCGTGCGACTTTTACTTCTTTGGATTGCCTGGATTTTGTTGTGTCTAAAGTTTTGATCATTTTTCCAAGAGTGCCCTCTACCTGTCCTCACTAACTGAAACACCTCTCGCAAACAGCCGCATTTTTGTGTTTCAGGGCAGGATATTTAGTTGTTTGTGGTTGTCAAAAGTACCAGAAATCAGACTCAGATACTTATTTGAGTTATGTATATACTTATTTGAGTATTTAAGTATCAATATTTAAAAAAAAATCACATAACTGAATAAAATTTGAGTTTATCAGACCTAGTGTAAGACCACATGGAACAATAAACAAATAGCCTACTGTTCATTTGTGTTGAAAATTACAATATTGTCTAATGTTGTCTTTAAATGTATCATCTGGGTATCAAAATTGGTATTGAGTATCAAGTTTATTAATACTTTGCATTGAAATCACGCTGGGGTGTTCTACATGTATCTCTCTGAAGGAATGTTCAGGAGTTACCCTGGTTACACATTGAACACGTGAGCAAAAACTGTCAAAAAGTTTAAAAATTGTCTGAAAAACTCAAGAAAACTAAAAAAAAAAAAAAAATATTTAAGCAGCACATTTTCAGAAGCCTGTGATCAATACGTGTTCGTGTTCATGTTCATGGTCCTGTTTAGGAGTTTTCAAAAAAAAAAAAAAAAAATGTGAGAGGGACTTGTTTAACAGTACAAAATCATCTCACATGTTAAAATAAAGCACAAATCTGAAAGTCTAACAAAGCTACAGTCAGAGCAGTGCCTACAGTTAGCATCACAACCCCAGGGCATATTGATGACATCAGCTGCAAAGTAAGAATTCTTTAGTACTGAGATAAAGTTTTAAATTTTAGTATCATGACAACACTAAGAAAAAAAACAAACCAAAAAAAAAAAAAAAACGCAGCCTTTGCGATTTTCTTGCGATTCCGATTCCTCTTGCAGTCTTCTACACAAACAGGGCTGTGCTGCAGTTTTGATCAGCAGCCATGAAAACAGGCCCTTACGTAAGCGCTCGTCTCATTTACAAGCACGGGGACACTGCCAGATCTTCCATAACCACACATTCTCTTAGCACTCACAAGGCTACATGTGCTAATGGCCTTACGCAATTCAAAACCCCCAATTATGGCCCTGGTGTTTTGGCGGTTTATTCTAGAATGTGATGATGTCATTCTCCCAGATGGGGGCAGGAGACAGTTTTTCCTATTGATTACGAGTGTTGCTCCGATACTAATTTTTGGGGATCTGATCAGATACCGATACTTGGCCTTAGTGTAATCGCCAATACCAGTACCAGTCCCATACCACATGATGTGAAGAGGTAAACTTAAGGATACTCAATTTTGTTACAGTACAAATGCAATAAATCAGGCTATCATAAAAAGGCTATCTCAAAAGAAAATCTAGAAGAATAAGCTAAGAATAAGCTCTAAGAAGAAGAAGAAGGAGCTATCTCAAAAGAAAATCTAGAAGAATAAATTAGATTTTGAGAACTGTTAAGAGTCAACTATATAAGGATCTTGACGATAAGTAGTGCTGATTTAAGCATTTCTACTTTTCTAATTCATTACTTTTACTGCAGTGGATGGGTAAAAACAACATTAAGGCCTGTAAAAAGATGCTCATCCTCAGAGCACATGGATAATTACGCAAAGTAAACAAAGTTCGAGTTAAAAAGACTAAATGAAGGTATCAAAGATGTAACATACATTTCTTTTCTGTCATTATCAGCATGTAAGTGTCTGCATAGCCTCCATAGTCTACGTTTAACCTGCTCTTACCATCGAGGTAAACAGCGGAAAAGACAGAGTAGTATCGGACCGGTGATTTGTGTATTTTCTCAATAGTTATGTGTATCCTAAATTACATAATCAAATACCGTAATGTATTCCTTTGATTTGAAAAAAGTAACTATATTTTGGCTAAAATTTAAGATATAAATCTATAAGAAAATGACTTAAAAGTAGTGAAATTATCTGTCCGCGCAGCTAGATAATTTTACTTGCCAAGTTATCTTAAAATAAACTACCTCTAGACTAGAATTAAGCAAACTCTGGTCTAGTAAGTAGATAATAAATCTGGCAACAAAATGAATAACCTGATATAAGTTTTAAAATCTTGGCCAGATTTGCAGTTTATAATGATGGACTTCGTATTTTGCTGAAAGTCCCTCGATGGACCAGTGCCAGTTTGCTGTTTGTGCAAAATAATATCCCTACATTGAATGCTATGATCAGAAACTTTGCATACAAGTTTATGAAACGCTTTGAGGACTCACAGAATTAAATTATAAATGTTTTAATAACGCCTGAGCAGAACGGTGTCAGGTTCTGGACTCTGGAGGCACTGGAGGAACTGTTCATATGGACTATAGACCATTATTACACTTTTGTTTGTCTTCTGTCTGTTTTTAAATGTTATATATAGATCCATTGGAGTCTGAAATAAAGCTTGATTGATTGATTGAATACTGTTACGCTAAACAAGCATTCTGAATACGTATTCTCGGTACATGTATTCATCATTCACTTCCTACCACTGTTAATAACTGACCCAAAAACTCACTGTATTACAACAAAAATCTGTATATTATTTTAGCTGCCCTCATCTGTATTAAATAATATTGATCAATAGAATGTTGTGACGTCATCTGAAACATAGCGATAGATAAAAGTAGTACTATAACAGGAATTTGTACATGCAGTTATTCCTCTTATGTGGTAAATGTTTGTAGCTCAAAATGCTGCCATAGGAAAGATTCTATTGTATTTCGACATAACCTGAAATTTAAGCCACAACAGTGTCAAAAGGAGAAAAAAAAAGGTAAAGTTCTTTCTTTGGGGGGGGTCTGTCACCTGCTTATCTTTGGGTATAATAGTCCACAGTATGGCATTTAGCATACTCAGGAAAGTTACAAGTCAGATCTGTGGAGAGCTGACCCGAAGTAACAGAGTGTACCCTTACTATTACAGTTTAAATTTTCACTTATGGCTTTCAAAATATAATTACAGACTTATAAATATTAACCTGGAGTTGTGTTTTGTTTCATTCACACATGTTTGAGTAACCCTTTTATTAGTCTCTCAACATCTCCAAAGCTCCAAATGCTCTGTTCCACCTTGTGATGTCATGAAATAGTAGTTTTCAAGTTAACAGCTACTTTTTACGTTTAGTTCAGTAGCGATTTTCTGTTTGAGAGAAGAAATTAGCCTAAATATGCAGAATTTGTGTGTTAAACATGTGCGAATGAAACCAAACAAACTACAAATGTGATGAGGAAGAAACATTATAACATAGATTAGAAAATAGCGTAATATGGGACATTTAAATAACAGTATTTTACAATAAATACAGTCTGTACTTTCATATCTGATGTCAAAACGTTGCCCAAATACAACATGCCACGTGAGACAAAGAAGTCCCAGAGGACGATTTAACGCGATGTACCAAAATGCAGCCCCACCTCTGCTCTGCGCCGTGAGCTTTGACGTTAACAGGGCCTTAAAAGTCCTGTCACATTCTATTTAACGCACATACAAATACTGCAGGGCTGGAGACACTCTACCAGCCACAATCTGTGAACTATGAGGTGTTAAAAGTCTGCCGGCTTAAGAGAAGTGGAAGACTAATGAGGATTCAAGAAAACTTATTTGTCTAATTACTCCAAAAGGAAAGAATGCAAACTGATTGGGTTTGACGGTTGTTTTGAATAGGAGCAGAAGTTACGTGTTTTTTTACTGACTATATACAGGACTGCTACTGAGTTTGTAAAAGTAAAAGTGACCAAACTGCATTTTTTACATTCAAGAAGTACATCAGATATAATATCAAATGCCCTATATAACACAAAACTGACTCTTGTGGGCTTTAAAGGTGTTCTTTTTTTTTTCTGGTGGTGGGTCTGCCATCTGCTTTTCTCCATGGAGATGCTATTGCTTTGTCTTAAATGTTTCACAGTGTGGAATTAAATCGCTATCATTATAGAGACCAAACCAGATCAAGTGACAGGTCAGATCTGTGGAGAGGCACAGTCAGAATGCTGTTTTTTCTAGGTATTTTTTTAGCAATAAACCCACCTGTAATTGAATACATGCAAGGTAGATCTGTTTAATGTCATATTGTGTAACATTTGAAATAAAGCAATGGCATCCATAGAAACAAGATAGTGATGGTCCCCCGACTGAAAAGTTACATAATGCACCTTTAAGCAATTTTAGGATGTTGTTATTGCATCAAAAACAGACCTGGAATTGTGTTTTGTTTCATTCACACACGTTTAAGTAATCCTGAATGATTAGTCTGTCTACATCTGCAAAGCTCAAAATGCTCTGTCCCACCTTGTGATGTCACTTAGTGGTAGTTTTCAATTTAACATTTGCCTTTTAGCTTTTGTTTAGTGAAGACTGGGCAATTCCAGAGCTGAAATCTTTCCAGTGAAAGTGCAGGGAGTTTAAAACACAGTGGAGCACTTCCTGTATTACCACATGACATCACAAGGTGGAACAAAGAACAGCCTAAATACGCATGTGTGAGTGAAACAAAACACAACTCCATATAAGTTTGTGACGAGGAAACCGCAGTAAAACATAGATCAGAAAATACAGTAATATGGGCCCTTTAAATCCCTAAATTGCAGTTACATAACTATGACGGAACAAACGCTTTCGATCAGACAAAATAAACTTTGGATATATTGTTGCTTTGCTGGGAAAGTCCAATAGTACGGCATTAAATGCGTGCTAGTTTCTATCAGAAAGTTCCATAGTGCACTTTTAACAAGCTACAAGCCTGATTTTAGGCCCTGGACCAGTGTTTGGAGACCTTTGAAATAAATAATGTATATTTTTCTCTTGTTTCTAAGTGGATTCTAATAAAAACATTCATGCGCCAATAAATTCAAATGAAAAAAAAAAAAAGAAACAAAAAGACACTATGGCTAGACCAGGACTAAACCAGGACTGGGTTTTCATGTTTTGCCTGCTGGTGTACGCATGAATGAAGGCTAATTATACTACAATACAGTCTATAATTGAGACTACCATGTGTGCTTAGTCTGCAGTAACTGTTCCATAGCTGTAGCCAGTCCCCTGCAGTACACTTTCAGAGCTAATGAGCCGTAATTATCTGATAGAAAAACCACCCCGATATGGAAAAAAGCGCCTTGGATTCAGTGTCGGTAGGATTCAGTGTCTACCAATAGAAACACACGCTGGCTTCGTTAAAATGGCAGGATTCGTTTACAGTGGAGCTGTCTGGGCAGAGAGGTCATGGACAAGTGGAGTGATGAGGACTGGAGATAGACGTTTAGTCAATATATTGGGCCGATATTTGCACTTTTTAGAGTATCTGGTATCGATCTTCAATCTCTAACAGAGGTAGATTTTTGTTTGGGCCAACTAGCTGCCTAAAGAAAAAGCTTTATTTGAACACTTTTTCACAGTCACGGATGAGTTTGTAGTAAAGTCAAATTAAATAATTTGGGGAAAATCATGTAAATTGTGCACGGTCCCTGTCAAATAAATTAAATAAACTGAACTACCCACATATCAGTCTAAAACATTTCGGCAGAGTTTATCAGCCATCAGTTGCTCTGGATCCTAATACAATCGGTCTCGGCATCGCCCATGAAAAAAAACCCTTATCGCAAGGTGAGTAAGTGTGTTAATAAGAATGTAATACGCAGGATGTAAATTTGTAGTAGTAGTAGTAATAGTAGTAGTAGTAGTTTTAATGTACGTACAATTACCAACAAAAATACTACAACATTTTGAAATGTATTGAAATGTAGAGAGACATGAAGAGTTAACCTATTTTGATCAACTGTAGTAGTAGTAGTAGTAGTAGTAGTAGTAGTAGTAGTAGTGGTGGTGGCAGTAGTAGCAGTAGTAGTAGTTTTAATATACAATTACCAATAAAAAATACTATATTTTGAAATGTATTTGAAAAGCAGAGACATGAAGAGTTAACCTATTTCAATCAACTATAGTAGTAGTAGTAGCAGTGGTAATAGTTGTTTTTGCAGTAGTAGCAGTAGTAGTACCAGTTGCAGGAACACCTCTAGTTGTAGAAGTTGTGGTTTTAGTAATAGCAGTAGCAGTAGTAGTAATAGTTGTTGTTGTAGTAGTGGTAGTAGTAGTTGTAGTAGTAGTAGTAGTGGTTGTTGTTGTAGTAGTAGTTTTAATATACAATTACCAACAAAAAATACTACAACATTTTGAAATGTATTGAAAAGTAGAGAGGCATAAAGTCTTAACCTATTTTAATCAACTGTAGCAGTAGTAGTTGTTGTTGTTGTTGTTGTTCTTGTTGTAGGAGTAGCAGTACCAGCTGCAGTAGCATCTCTAGTTGTAGCAGTAGTAGTAGCAATTGTAGTAGTAGTAGTAGCAGTAGTAGTAGTAGTAGTAGTAGTAGTAGTAGTAGTAGTAGTATTGGTAGTAGCAGCAAACAAAAATACTACAAAATTCCCAAACATATTGAAAAGTAGCATTAAAAAAAAAAAAAAAAAAAACTATTCTAGTCAAATACTCTTTTAAAAATCATTGTTATGGTTCATATAGTTGGAGTATAATAAAATACTACTCACATATATTTCCTTTGACCTCTACTGATATTTAACAGACTATTAACCTTCTCGTATCCCGGGGCGGCTCCGCTCAGAATATAGTCCCTAAAACGTGACATTCACATTCAGAGGAAGCAGTTCACTGAAGCACAACAACAATATACATTCTCCCACCTCCCCGGGCCATACACACAAACACACAAACACACACACACACAAACACACAAACACACAAACACACGCACACACACACACACGCACACACACACACACACACACACAAACACACATACACCATGCATCACTATGTACCATGAACTGTATAAAAAAAGTGGACTTAAGGGAATGTGATGTCACCCGTAGCGTTCGGCTCCAGTCAAATGAAGATCACCGGTGCTTTTGGTTATGGGGTGAATTTGGAGCCTTCCAGATTAGGAATAGGAATTGATTTACAGACAAAATAGCAAAAAAAAAAACAACAACAAAAAAAAACAAAACAAAACACCAGGATCATGTAGAGCGGGTTAATAAGAACATTTTATGACCAAAATGAGGAGTTTGACAGCAGCAGTTACAGAGAGACGGGCAATGGTTTTTCAATACAAAGTGGATTGGAGTTGATGGAGCCGGAAGCACAACCCTTAAATTATATCATAGTAGTAGTAGTAGTAGTAGTAGTAGTAGTAGTAGTAGTAGTAGATTAGATTTAGATATATTGTCATACAAAATACAAAGAAATTTCGATAGAGCAAAACTGTAGTAGTAAAAAATAAATAAATAAAAACACAGTAGTAGTAGTAGTAGTAGTAGTAGTAGTAGTAGCAGCAGCAGTAGTAGATTAGATTTAGATTTATTGTCATTATACTAAATACAATGAAATTTTGAAAGCGCAAAACTGTAGTAGTAAAATAAATATATAATAAATAAATAAAAACACAGTAGTAGTAGTACTTTATGAGGAATTGTTATATTTTAATTATTATCAAAATGCTAAAAAATAAAACATAAAAACATAAAATAAAATAAAAAAAAAAACATTTAAAAACACAGGTTGCTGGCTCCTCTCTTCTTCCTGCTTCCTGACACATATACTGTAGTCTGACAGTGAGACCTGAGAACAGACTGAAACTCCTCACCTGCTCATCTATGCAAACCCAATGGTGTCTGATGAACCGTGCAAACTCTGACCACAGGCTGCAGCCGACCGCACCAGACCGGACTGGACTAGGCTGGACTGGACTGAACTGGACCATTGATTCGACTGGCTTTTGCTGATCAAACCCCTAAGACCTCGACCAAAGGAGACCGGGAATAATCTACACTACTAGCAGTGACTAGAAGGTCACGACTCCAAACCAATACCCCATATGTTTTCAGCTTCATATATGCACATTATCGCTGTAGGGGAATGAGTGGAGAACTTACATCATGTTAACAGGGACAGAACTGAGAGGCAGAGTAAGCGAAACAGCTACAGCTTGTTTTTTGTTTTTGTTTTTTTTATGTTAAGAACAATTTGCAATTATCAAAACACAAAACACAGTTATTGTTTTGGCAATAGAACGTTAGAATAAAATATACTGTTATAGAAAAAGAAACTGCTAATCTTTGACTATTTGGTAAAGCAGTTCATGTTTCAGACTTTTTTTTTTTTCTGAAATGTTACAGGTTTTATGCAACATTGACTTTTTCTGAGCTTTTAGGCATGTTCCAACGTTATCTCCTCATTAAAAACATGTATTTTGTTTCATTGATCTG
Organism: Taenioides sp. WSHXM2023; assembly: GCA_029959045.1. Taxonomy (NCBI): domain Eukaryota; kingdom Metazoa; phylum Chordata; class Actinopteri; order Gobiiformes; family Gobiidae; genus Taenioides; species Taenioides sp. WSHXM2023. The sequence continues at coordinate 5,892,939 of CM057092.1, forward strand.
TTTATCCGAAGTCGTCTTCTCTGAGCTCTCAAAAAAGCTCAGTTTGCATTTTGCCCAAATTGTTGCATCATAGATAAAACTCCAGACTTTTCTTGCGCAATTTTTAAGCCAGTAAAACATGAGCTCACTCCAGGTTGATATATGTGTGTCTCTCTGAACTGAATTCTACACATTGTCAATCTGGAATGGTTCTGACTGAAAGAGATCAGAAAACACAGAAGCGTCACAACAGCGGAACAAGCCAAAAAATCAATCTTTCGTTACATCCAGTTGAGAGAAAAGCGCAGACATTATCCCTGTCCACAAATACACAAAGTTCTTCCCTTCTGCACGTTTTTCACAAACTAAACCATCTGAATGGGCTCTATTCACGCTTACGTCATAAAACCAGAGGATGTTTGGAAACATGCGGATGACGACTTCCTTTGGGCTCGATTTTCTTTACCTAGATGTCAATGTATTCTTTCTTTTTTTTCCTTTTATAAATTGCCTATTAATTTGTATATTTTAATTTGTCTAACCAAAAAGATGTCATTGTAGAGTTCCGTCATGTTCGGCAGATCAACAGTTTCAGCCAGCTGCCTGTGAGTGACATCGAAGACGCGATTAGAGTCCCGTCCCCCATGGAAAGCTTTGGCAGGTTGTGAAGACGCTGCTGCTAAATCTACAGTTTTATCCCATGCCCAGCGTCGGTAACTCCACCGGAAGTCGTCATCCGTATGTTTCCAAACGTGAATAAGGCTTTATTGACACTAAAATAGTCTGGAGTACGTCTGTGGCCCTCCCCATGTTTGTTTTGGTTCGTTTGGGCGCTTCACCTTTGGCTTCTGCACAAACCTCAATGCTGCGACGTGATTGGTCCACCTGGCTACAGCGGGCGCATTCCAAGATGGACCGCCATGACTTTGCGAACTCAGAAATATTGTGAGAATCCTTGCTGGTGTGCGAGGTTATCACCACACTCATTCTGCTGTAAAATTGTGTTCACAACCAACAGGCTCTTTTAGCATAGCCTTCACAGGGGATATAATCTGCTTTTGTTTATTTCTAATTGCGTTCCAGTCGCTGACAGCAGAGGCAAATGTATTCACATAACTTCACTTTTTAAAACCGTGCAGCCCTTTAACTTATTGCTGTGTTTCAGATGACATCACAGCGTGCTATAGGCCAATAATATTTAATACAAATGGGGGGCAGCTAACATTAATATTGTTCGAATGCAGATTTTTGTTGTAATATGGTGAGTTGTTGAATCGAATCACTTGTGGAAACGCCACATTTGTGCGTTTACCTTTTGGATATTTCATGGCAAAGTTGAATGTTAAAAGTGAAAAAAATGCATAGCACACTCAGACGGCCGATGTCCAAAAGCTTTTTTTTTTTTTTTTTTTTTTTAATTAAGTTTCGGCAAAAAGCCTTCGTCAGATCATTTTTCTTACTTTGGACCAGAGTAAGTTACTCGTGGTCCAAAGCAAGAAAAATGAGTGTGCTACGCATTTTGTCAGTTTTAAAATGCTGTTCCTTGCATTTGCACCTCTACAAGAATTTTGGTGTGTGTTTTCAGTTTCATTTGAAAGTACAATGTTAAACATAGAAAAATCATAGTCTCCTGCCGCCCATCTCGGAGTACGACGTTATCACCTTCTAGAATCTGAACACCATCAATACTTTAAAGATTTTAAAGCAATTTCAACATTTGTTATCGATGTATTTTATTGAATGGAAAAGTGCAGGTTAATAGGAAACCCGATTTAAATGAGAAAAAAAAAAAAAAAAAAAAGAGAAAAAAAAAAAATGTTCTCTTTACTTTGCTTGTCTCCCATTACTACTGGATCAGGCTGCTGAAAAGATACAATGGATACCAGAGACTTTTAAACATAATATTTTTTCTAATGTACTTTAAAGGTGCATTGTGTAACTTTTCTGGTGGAGGGTCCTTCACCTGCTTGTTTCTATAGAGATGTCATTGCTCTGTCTGGAATGTTCCACTGTATGTTGTTAAACAGCTCTACCCTACATTTATTCAATTACAGATGGTTTTATATTTCAAAAATACCTCGAAAAACAAGTATTCTGACTGTGAGCGGGGTCGCCTCTCCACAGATCTGACCTGTAACTTGGTCTGGTCTCCATGAAGATATAAAGGTTTAATACCATACTGTGAAACATTCCAGACGAAGCAATGACATCTCCATGGAGAAAAGCATTTGATGGACCCTCCAGCAGAAAAGTTACACAATGAACCTTTAAGAAAACGCATTAGAACCCCCACGCAGGAAGTAAACCGGCCGCCCCAGAGACACTACACAAAGCCCTGGATATAGATAGACGAGCGTGGACGGAAATAGCTTTGTACATGTGTGATCAAGAATGTGCATTAATTATTCAGGCCTCATACGTCCCTGTTTGTTGACTGCATGACTCACCAACGCTTCATTTGAATTCATCCTCTTACTGTATACATCCACTTATACGGAGAAGAAATCACATTATTAACAGTACCAAGCTTTCTCCTTATGTACGAGCCTGAAATCATCTCCCAAGATATACATTAAAGGGTCCATATTACGTTACGTTATCTGAGCTGTGTTATAATGCTCTTGTTGTGTTTTGTTTTATCCACATGGTTTAACACACAAATCCTGCAAAATTAGGGTGAGTTCTTCAGACAGAAAAATGCTCTCTTCCACCTTGTGATGTCATGTGGTAATACAGGAAGTGCTCCACTGTGTTGTTAAACTCTATACATCTTCGCTAGAATCATTTGGATGATTTCAGCACTGGATTTGCAAATCTCTACTGAACAAAAGGTAAAGGGGAGCTGTTAACTTGAAAACTACTGCTTCATGACATCACAAGGTGGAACAGAACATCTTGGGCTTTGGAGATGTACACACACTTAAAGTAAAGGGTTAATCAAACATGACAGACACAGCTTCAGGTATGTTTTTGAGGAGGTAACAGCATTCTAACATGGCTAAAAGCTCACAATTGTGCGTAATATACCATTAAGGATTATTGTGGCAAAATTCTGTGTAATCAAATCAAAATTGTAATTTAAATTCGAAAATCACAAATTATTCTTAAGAAGTAATTCATATATAACCCTCTTCAAACATCTTCTTAAGACCACACCGTGTATCTTTTCTGGTGTAGGGTGATTGTTATAGCTTTTCCTGGAATGTTCCACAGTATGGCATTATTTATTCATTTACAGGTTTTGTTGCTAAAATACCGTGAAGAACATTACTAAGAGCACTAAGCAAACTCTCAAGCTTTTGTAATACATTATCAAATCAAATAAAGGTTGAAATATGGAAACTGAAGGTTTGTAAAAAAGAGAATAAAGTGTTTTAGACATGAAAAGGAGAAATTATTTAATCTTCTTTGATATTTTGATTTAATAATGTCGCTGTCTTTGTTATAAAAGGTCTTTTTATATGAATTTAGAGTCTGTTTAGTCCAGTAACAATTTAATCCCTTAACTATTTGTCTGTCTACATCTCCAAAACTCAAAACGCTCCGTTGCACCTTGTGATGTCATGAAGTGGTAGTTTTCAAGTTAATAGCTTCTTTTACCTTTAGTTCAGTAGAGACTGGCAATTCAAGGGCTGAAATTATCCAGATGATTTTAGTGTATGGTGTTTTCAGTTTGAGAGAAGAATTCAGTCTAAATATGCAGGATTTGTGTGTTAAAATGATAAATTATTAAAAAAATATAGAGAGAGAAAAAAGTCAGTCACTCAGGGCAATCTTAAATTAGATCAATCCAAAATCGTGTTCTAGGTTTTCAGCTCCAATTATAGAGTTTTCCCTTATATGTTTCTCATCAATAAATCATTTCATTCTTGTTTTTTCGAGCATACAATATATTTTTTTCAGTAGCAACCATGTTTTTTTTTCTTTATTTATACATTTTTTTTCACATTCACACTACAGGCCTTCTAGTGGACCCGCCCGCACAGTTTAATCCAGGCCCTTGAGAGATGCGGGGCTGCAGATTTGAGGGCGTAATTATCTAGATAAAGTCACACATAATGACACCAGTGAAGAAGCCAGAGCACAGCCAACTGTAAAGCTACTGTAAAGAATAAGAGACACAGATGAGATGAGTCAATGAACAGCGTATAGGTAATAAGGACATTGAGTGCTCAGATTCAAAATGACAGTCTTACAGTGTCAAATTTGCTCCAAAATATTAGCTAAAAGTGGTCAGAATTGATATATTTGCTATTTCCTGATTTTTTTAATTTTCTTAAAGGTCCAGTATTACACAAAATGGACTCTTGTGAGCTTTAAGCCATGTTATAATCCTGTTACCTCATCAAAAACATACCTGGAGTTGTGTTTTATTTCATTCACATGCTTAAGTAACTCTTTATTCTTAGTCTGTTTACATGTCCAAAGCTCAAAATGCCTTGTTCCACCTTGTGATGTCATGTAGTGGTAGTTTTAAAGTTAACATCTTTAGTTCAGTAGGATTGGCAATTCCAGGTCTGAAATTATCCATATGAATCATGGGGTTTAAAACACTGAGGAGCGCTTCCTGTATTACCACGTGACATCGCAAGGTGGAACAGAGTCAGCCTAAATAAGCAGGGTTTGTGCGTTAAACATGGACGAATGAAACAAAACACAACCCCAGGTATGTGTGTGACGAGGAAACAACATTATAACATAGATAAGAAAATAGCGCGATATTAAAGTAGCAAAAAACAGACATGAAAGTGAAAGTAAAAGTTCAAAAGGCAATCATTCAATAACGGTGTATTTATTGGTCTCCAGTTACAAATGCGCATACTTCTGAGTACTTCTAATCGTACCCACACCGCAATTTGAGAAGCGCTGCAGAGCAATGAAAATCCACCTGCTCCAAAACCCCCCATAAGAAGCTTAGACAAAAAAGCGCTGACCTCCAAACAATAAAAGATTATGAGCAAGAAAACAACAACAGAATTCTGAAGTGCTTATAAGCAACAGCTCTCCAGAGGTGCGGGTAATTAAAGGCAAAATTACTCCATACCGCGTCCTTGCTTGAGCTTTTCGCCTCTATCTAACTCCCCGTTGGCTGTGAGAGGGGGTTACGAAGATAGGGTTGAAAAAAAAGAAAAAAAAAACAGATTATCAGACGAAGCTAATCCTGGGGGCCACCGTGGGGACCCGATCTCACTTTTAGCGAGAGGCAATCTGGGTAGTTCACATGCTCTGCCGCCATAGATCAATGACAAGGTGACCTGATGTGGTGGGAGCAGATGGTTTCGTACAGGCACGAGTGTTCGCTATAGTGGATGGGAGGAGGAGGGGAGGAGAGGAGAAGGACGGGGGAGTGGAGGAGAGAGAAGGAGAGGAGGAGAGGGTGGGAGAGGGGTGAGGAGGAGAGGGAGACAGGAGGAGAGAGAGAAGAGGGAGAGGAGGGGGGCAGAGGAAAGGGGAGGAGGATAGGAGAGAAAGGATGAGAGGATTTGGGGGGTAGAGGAGAGAGAATAAGAAAGGGGGGAGTGTTGGAGAGGGAAGGATAGAGCGGGAGAGAAGAGAGGAGGTAGTGGAGATGACGAAAGGAAAGAGGAGGAGGAGGGGAGGGAGACAGGAGTGGAGAGGAGAGGGAAGGAGAGAAAAGAGAGGGGGTGAAGGAGAAAGAAGGAGAGAGAGGAGGAGAGAGCAGAGGAGAGAAGAGGGAAATGAAGGAAGGACAAGGAGAGAGGGGTGTACAGAAGAGGAGAGTAGAGGAGAGAGAAGAAAAAGAGGGGAGGAAAGGAAAGGAAAGAGGAGAGAGGAAGGTAGTGGATTCAAGGGAAGGAGAGAGGAGGAGAAGGACAGGGAGACAGGAGGGGAGGGGAGAGGGCAGGAGAGAAAAGAGAAAGAGGGAAAGCTGGAGAGAGAAGGAGAGGAGAGGGAGAAAGGAGGAGAGAGAGAAGAGGGAGATGAGGGTTTAACAAAGAGGAAAGGGGAGAGAGCAGACGAGAGAATAGGCGGAGGGGGAGAGGGGAAGAGAAGAGAGAGGAAGGGGAGAGAGTGGGAGAGAAAAGAAGAGAGGAAAGGGGGAAAGAGAAGAAGAGATTAGAGGAGGAGAACAGGTCAACACATGCAGAGGGGTTTGACGCTAAAATGGGAAGCTCAAGTGGGAAAACGATTACATGTAATGACATACACGAAGGTCAACAAAAAGCTAATACGAGTGAGAAGTCCTACATTCAAGGTACATCATGTAACTTTTCTGGTAAAGGGTTCTCCACCTGCTTGTAGCTATGGAGATGTCATTGCTTTGCCTGACATGTCCCACAGTATGGCATTTCAAACGTATTTTTACAGCATTTATTTCACGACAAGGGTTTTTGCTGCTCAAAATACCTTGAAAAACATGCATTCACACAGTGAGCTGGGTCGCCTCTCCACTGATCTGACTTGTAACATGATTAGGGCTGGGCGACATGGCCAAAGAATGAAATCTTGAGTTTTTTTGCACACCCTGGACAATTATGATTTAATTGCTATTATTAAAAGCTAGAGTAGGGACTTTCAAATGGCGGAAGCTCTTTACATTTTCATTCTTATCGTATGTTTTTATTTAAGACATTGTAAAGCACTTTAAATTGCATTTGTACAGATATCTGATTTTTACTGCACAATATCTCTGCTTTACAAGTAAGAAAGTTCAGTAGTACACTTGTTTCACTTGATTTCACAATTTAGCATTAAAAATTTATTATAAAACACCTGAATTAATGGTTAATTAATTTGATTTAATGTCCATCCCTAAACTTGATCTGATGGAGTCACCTGCTTGGCTGTATGGAGACAGATCAGTTTAATGCCATACTGTGAAACATCTCCATGGAGGTTTCGTAGAGTTCCATTCTTGAGCCAATTACCTGTTCCTCATCAAACACACAGAATAGGGATTTGTTTTGGGTTTTTTTTAATACAGTCTCCAAACATCAGCTCAGAAGCCAAAAAAAGTTCTGTTTTTACAAATATAACTCAGAAGGTGAGCCACCAACCATTACCGAATGTCTGCATCTTCTCTCCACTGTTCCTGCTGCATTTCATCTTCTAAACACTGAAAAAGTCTCTTGTTTTGAATCATCTCTCCCAGCATAAACCTCTAATGAGCCCATCTCACCAAAGCAAGTCCGACTCATCTGATCCAGTCTGCCGCTCAGCTTTAATTAACAGGAGTTCTCAGTCTACACAACCCGGGCTTTGTGGGTCCAGACTGACAGACAGACTGCAGTTTTGCCTCTGGATAAAGCATTAGGACGACTGTACTGTAGTGCTTCGTGTTAGCACAGTCATGTTTGAACTGGGTGTGTGTGGAGCCTGAGGAAGAAGAACTGGACCTGAATATTTGTGTGCCGTTACAAAACTGGCCTAGTTTTACAGGCATCCGCATTGATCTGTTGTGTTTTTTTAGTGCTGGCCCAGAAAATCTGTCATTTATGGATGGATTTATGTTTCTAGTCATGAGTCAATGTTTCTTAAGCCTAGTGACAAATTTAAAACCACAACCAATTCCCTTCATTTTGTAAAAGTCACAATAATAGATCCTTGAAAAAAACATTTAGTGCTGCTTGTTTCCATGGAGATGTTTTTGCTTCGTCTGGAATGGTTCGCAGTATGGCATTAAACTTATCTATTTCTATTTACAGGTATGTTTAATGCTGTGGAAGTCTTTAGGCAAAGCAAAACATCTCATGGAGACAAGCACGTGGTGGATGCTCTACCAGAAAAGTTACATAGTGAACCTTTAAATGAAAATTCAAGAATTACAGCAACTACTAAAAATCGTGTTGTCGTTAAGGACGCACCGATACGATACTGGTATCAGATATCGGTGCCAATATTGCACATTTTGGTGGATTGGATATCGGTTTCCAAGATACTGGTGTAGCCGATATCCCATTTTGGTTTATAAACTGGTGTAATAAGATGATTTATTGGCCAATGTTGGCGCAAATCGTCTCATAATATTAAATTTGTGTTTTTACAAAGCTGTTCAGTCGTTGCAAAACACATTTGGATCAGTTTTTGCCTTATGCTGTATGTGGCAAAAGGAGAAATTCAATCTGTCAGCTGGACAAAAGTTTATTTGGTCGAATACGTTTCACAGCTCTTCAGTTCTAGTCAGACGCTGGTGGACACTGCCTTATATCTGCCTGAAAGGGGCGCTAACGACAATGAAATTACTCTGAGACAACCACACCTATTTGTTTACAGTTTCTGTTAGTTAGCTAAGGCCTATTGAATATGTAATGAGTGTGGGGTCTTGTTAGCAGAACCATTCAGGGCCGTATGCTGTTTGTGTTTAAAGGAAATAAACACTATTTTCAGTCTCTGCCCTAGCATCATGATATCGGAATCGGTAGACACTTAAAACAAAATGATATTATGGTTTAATAACTGCACAGGTAGTTTCGGCAACAGTTAATCATTGTTCTATATCACTACACACAACATATCGACGCATTCTGTATCAACATCAGTATCCAAACAGAAAAACCTGGATCACTGCATTGCTAGTTGTGTTGCTTTTCATTTCACACTCACAAAATCCAAAAACACAAAAAAACGTCTTGGAATTGACATTAGCAGGACACACTTCTGAACGCACACAGTTAAGACTTGTTTCTAAGATGACATATAAACAAATGTATTAATACTCATCATTATGCATCCTAGTTAAGCCTGGTTAAGAGCATCTGCCATCAGTGCTATGAACGCTCCAGAACAGAATGCTCTCCATACACAAACGCTAATATGTTTATGCTACTGTGGCAGACAGGGAAAGTGCTGGTTAAAACGCTGGCTCTAATGAGGCCTGATCTCTGTGTATGCCCACAGAAACAGTCAAGACGATGTAGATTTTCCTCGCCAGCCTTAGTCATTATTTCCAACATGGAGGCTGCGCGGAGAGAAGTGAAGGGTCTGAATTATTCATAGACACATTTGCATATGGAGCTCAAGGAAGGCTTTTATTATGAAAGGTAGGATAGGATCGTCTTCGTCTTCTTAAGGTCAGGCAGACATCTTTACCGCTGCATTTTTACATTAGGGTTTCTCAAATCAGATGTATGCTGGGAAATGCTGGTGTTGTGATTCTAACGCGAGGTTTAAATCAGAACTGAACCAAAGTTTTATAATGACAATGCTAAAATATGCTATGTTGCAGCTGATGTCATCAATATTTCCTGAGGGTGTGACGCTAACTGGAAGCACTGCTCTGTTAGAAGCTCTACTACTCAAGTTAGACTTTGTTTGAACAACAGCTGAGATGATTTGTGAGCTTAACCAAGTCTTTTAGGTATTAGGGAATCCCTTCACCGAAATTGTTGAAATAGCCACAATTATTAGTAAATAAAAATGTAAAAATGTTAACTTCGTCGTAATTCAGAGTGTGGACTTACTGCACGCCCTCCTCTCAGACCCCGCCCTCATCTCATCCTTCCTTCCTTCCTTCCTCTCCAGGCCCCACTCCCTCAGGTCTCGCACTACTTTGCACTTCTGTGGCAGCTCGTCACTTCCAGGCGTCCAACGGGGTCAAATGCCATTTCATTTTCTTGCCTTTGATCGCCCGCCTGGCTGTTTCATCAATCTCGCTCTGCTCTCTCTCTCTCTCTCGCTCTCTCCCCCTCTCCTTCTCTCCCATTACCACCCACACCCTTTCTTTTGCTATGCCCCCCCTCCTCTCTCCTACTCTATCTCTCTACTCTCTTTTTCCTCTCTCTCCCTCTGTCTCAGCCCCACCTTTTTCTGGTCTCTTGCTCTCCCTTTCTTTCTCTTACTCTGCCCTCCCTCTCTCTGCTTTCGCTCTCTCTTTCTTTCTCTCACTATCTTACCTCTTTCTCTCTCTCTACCCACTCTCTCTCTTTTTCTGATCTCTCTCTCTCTCGCTGCCTTTCTCTCTCTTGTTTGCATGCCCCCCTATTCCTCTTTCTTTCTCACTCTCTATCTCTTTTCTCTCTCTCTCTCTCTTTCCATTTTCTCTCTCACTATCCCCTTTCCCTCTGCTCTACCACTCTCTCTCTCTCTCTCTCCTTCTCTCCCATTGCCACCCACACCCTCTATTGCTATACCCCTCCTCCTCTCTCCCACTCTATCTCTCTCTACTATCTTTTTCTCTCTCTCCCTCTGTCTCAGCGCAACCTTTTTCCGGTTTCTTGCTCTCCCCTCCCTCTCTGCTCTCGCGCCCTCTTTCTTCTCTCTCTATCTTACATCTTTCTTCTCTCTACCCACTCTCTCTCCCTCTCTTTTTCTGATCTCTCTTTCTCTGCCTTTCTCTCTCTTTTCTGCATGCCCCCCATTCCTCTTTCTTTCTCTCTGTCTCTCTTCTCTCTCTCTCTCTCTCTCTCAGTTTTCTCTCTCATTATCCCCTTTCTCTCTGCTCTCCCTCTCTTTCTCTCTCCCAGGTCCACCTTTCTCGGTCTTTCTCTGTTCTCTCTCTCTCTGCTCTATCTTTTTGGGTCTCTCTCTCTCTCCCTCTTTCTTTTTCACTCTCTGTTCTCTCTCTCTGCTTTCTCTCTCGCTACCCTCTCCTCTCTCTCCCTCTGGTCTCTCTCTCACCCTCCTCTCTTTCGCTTTCACTCTCACCCTCGCTCTCCTCTGGTCTCTCCATCTCTCAACCCCCCTCTGGTCCCTCCATCTCGCTCTCTCCACCCACGCTCTCCGTCTCCCCAGCCACTTCTCTCCCTCCTCTAAAACACATCTCACACTTCTCACCAAATGCTTTATTCCCATCACTTTCTGACGATAACTCCAGGACTCGGAGAAAGAGCGCTCTCGTTACATCGACAAAACACACAAAGAATTTAAAGCTCCACTGTGTAACTTTCCTAGTGGACGGACGGAATATTCCACAGTATGACACTGAATTTCTGGCGGGTGATGCTACGAGGCCAGGTTACATGTCAGATCTATGGAGAGGCGACTCGCTCAAAGGAAGAGCACGTTTTTTTGAAATCTGAGCAATAAAAACACCCATAAAACTAGCCAAGAAAGATAAGTTTAATGCCTTAGTGTGGAACATTCTAGGTATTTTAAGTAGGAGTGTACAAAAATATAGAAATACCGATATAACATGATACTGAATTTGATGAAACAATATCGTTATCATGGGCTGCTGTATCGATATATCACGAGTACTTTTTAACAATTTTGCAACTTTTTTGTGGAAGGAAACTTGTTTATGCAACGTTTTGATGATTAAAATAAAATTATTTCACATGAACTTTGCAGAAGTAGTGGATTAACAAAGAAATATTACTAAAATGTATTTATTCATTTATTTGAAACAAGGACAGTGCACAAAAAATATTAATCTCTGTGAGAAAAAATGCTCTGTGCCAGATTTAGCAACAAGCTCCGTTCCATCTGCAGTCCTCAGGCAGGTACAAAATACATTAAAGAAACTATTTACATTATAACTCTAACAACATTTCATCAGTAACAGTGTCTCCTTAAAATAATCACAATCCAATTCATTAAACATTTAAAACTCATTCATTCTAATTTCCATGAATAAAAGATTTCAGATTCATCATTATCTTCTAAAAATGTCATTGTCATAAATATCCTCTGAAATGTAAATTTACCAAATTCATCAGTATTATTACAATTAATCAACAATATTACTATCAAGATAAATGTCAGAAGTCAAACACATTAACACAACACATTTACATCTACACAACACATCTACAGTACAATCAGCCCGACTGTTTAAATGTTTGAAGAAGCCTAATGTTGACGTTCCTGCTGCTCAGAAGACATTGTCTTAGTCCATCAGAGAAAGTGTGATAGTTAGTGCAAGTTTTAAGTTCAACTGGAAGCGTATTCAAGTTTTTTGCTGCTGTGTGTGAGAAAGCCGACTGTCCCATCACAGGACATTTAAAGGGAACGGTCAGATCAGAATTTACAGATGAACGAGATGTTCTAGTCGTCTGCTCTGATCTTAACTGGAAGAAGCCTCTTAAAGGAGGAGGAGCAGCATTGTGAAGAATTCTATGGAGCAGCTGCATCTCGAGTTTGACAGGTTGTATCTGTTCAGTATGTTACAACTGTCTACATTTGGTGGGCAGTCTCTTAAAATCTTCTGTCATTTGGATCAATGTAACTCACCAAAAATCATAATTCCATGCATGGCCCTTAACTGAAATCATTATTTGCAATTAGGAATGACCGATATGGCTAAAAAAATGTATCACTAATCATTTTCCTCTCATTAGTCCATCTCAAATTTTGATTCTATTCATTTTTTTTTTCTTGTTAAACATTCATGAGTTTAATGCTAATTGCTAATACTAAAACAAATAGGATAGTCTTTTAGTCAGCGCCAAAAAGCTAAAGAATTGTCAAATGTGTTCCTCAAAAATCTAAACTTACTGATAGAGGGTTAGCTTCATTAAAAAAGACCAAAACTGAAAATCTGATACAAATCAATACTAAAACTAGTATTGAAACTAATCATTTGGTATAGAAAAGAAAGTACTATGATTTAATGTTGAAAATCACATAATAAAGAGTATTTGTTTTTTATTATCATCATGGTATCGGAATCGATATTGCGTATCGAGTCTATTCCTTAGTATCGAAATCGAATCCTTACTACTCAAATTCGCACATACATCTCAGCACACTAAAAATATGCAAATTCCTCACAAAAAAATTAAATTGTGTTTGAAGTGTTCCGTCACAATTGCAGCTTCTGAAAACATAATGACTATTGTCCTGTCCTGCGCTCCCAGAATCCTGAGTTGTGCGGCGGGTTCTGATTAGCGCTCTGAGTCGAAATCATAACACGCCGCATCTGCTCTTGTCAAAACCTCCATTCAAGTGTGTTCGGTGGTGATTACACAGACAGGCCCTCTCCAGCAGATCTCCAGAAGGGGGTGGTACAGAGGCGTGTCAATATATACAATGTTTTGAAGTACCGTGTATTGGGTACTTCAATATTTACATGGCCTGTATTACGCTATTTTCTGATCTATGTTTCCTCATCACAAACAGACCTGGAGTTGTGTTTTGTTTCATTCACACATGTTTAACGCACAAACCTGCATATTTAGGCTGAGTTCTTCTCTCAAATTGAAAACAGGAAGTGCTGCACTGTGTTTTTAAATCCATGTACCTTCACTTGAATCATTTGGATGATTTCAGCCCTGTAATTGCCATTTTCTACTGCACAAAAGGTAAAAGGTAGATGTTAACTTGAAAACTACCGCTTGATGACATCACAAGGTGGAACGGAGCACTTTGGGGTTTGGAGATGTAGACAGACTAATAAAAAAGTGTTACTCAAACGTGTATGAATGAAACAAAACACAACTCCGAGTATGTTTTTGAGGAGGTAACATCATTATAACATGGCTTAAAGCTCACGTGAGTCAATAATCAGGAAGTGTGCCACTAGCAAACTAGTTATTTTCAGCATTACCGTGATGGTCCTTATAAATTCATTGAGGAGAATAATTAGGATGCTCTGAATGCATAAGGTAAGTGAGAAATAACTTTGGACCACTGCAAACTATTTCAAATTAAAAAGGCAAAAAAAGTATTGTCATTTATCAAACTAGACGTCACTATCGCCATTATCTTGGTGGCTGAGATGGTTCCACGCCACTCCCGTCTGCGTTAACGACCGGGAGGGCATCTGGAGCACTTTGGTGTCATTGTTTGGGTGCTGTGAACACTCTCCACTCTTGTCGGCTCCGTCTGTCTGTATATCATTGCATTCCTATTGTCCGATCATTTAGTGCCCTGTTTTTTGTTTTTTTTTAAAGTGTCAAAATGTAAAACTAAAACATAATACTGTATTGTAGTGAAACAAATAAAACAGAGTGAAACATGCTGTACAATTATCCCATTAATACATGTTTGGGAAGAATATGTATTTAGTTACTTCCCAAGATATGGACAGTGCAAGTGGAAAAGCTTTCTGATTGGATAATTGTCTTGTCAACCAAGAAAAAAAAAAAATTATATATATATATATATATATATATATATATATATATATATATATATATATATATAACTTACATACTGAAAATGGGACCTAATTTCCAAGTTTTTTGTAATTTAGAATAAATTTGCGTTACAATTGTTATCAATAAAGGCTATATTGTCTGGAATGTTTCACAGTATGGCATTAAACCTTTCTGTCTTCATGGAGACCAAACCAGACCAAGTTACAGGTCAGATCTGTGGAGAGGCGACCCCGCTCACAGACAGTTTTTTGAGCTATAAAACCACCTGTAATTGAATAACTGTAAAGTAGAGCTGTTTAATGTCATACTGTGGAACATTCCAGGCAGAGAAATTATATATCCATAGAAACAAGCAGGTGAGAAAAGTTACACAATACGCCTTTAGTTTTGGCAGTGAGTTGAGTGAGTTACAGTGTCGTCTCAACTCAGACTTTTTCAGCGTCTTCTGGCTCCTCCATTATCCGTCCTTTTCATGCTCTCACTGTGTTTTCATTCATCTCCGCACTATTGGAGACAACAAGCTTTGAGGTCTGCTCCGGGGCCCTAAAAGCTCACTTTCAATATCTCTTTGAGCTCGCCTTGCTTAACTTGCGTGAAAAACTCCTCCGTGCCACTCGCCGTGAGATAAAAAAAGAACGACAAGGTTTGAAAAAAAGGGGAAGAAAAAAAAAACAAAAACGTTGGCGGTGATTTCTGTCGATGCGGGAAAGCTAAGAGCAGGGAGGAAGCGGGAGGTCACATTTCAGACCATCGAGCGGAGAGAGGGAGGAGAGGGAAAGAGGAAGAGAGAAGGAGGAGAGGGGTGGTTTGACATGAATAAGCAACAATATAGACCCACAAGAAGAAGCTCAAACGAAAGTAGATCCGGCCCGCGAATATAGATCCGGAAAATAACAATACAACAAAAAGGTTGAAGGATTGATTTCAGAAACGAGACCAATGTGTGTCCATTCATTTCAGCTGTCATTCAGTATTTTCAGGGGTATGAGAGTTCAGAGCCTACAATTACTTTAAGAATGAGCCTTTAGTAAAAAAAATAAATAAATAAATAAAAAAAATTGCAGCTTACGTTAAAAAAAAAAAAAAAAAATCTGTTATTTAGTAAATTATAAGTCAATATAGTCATTAATTTCAGTTGTCATTCAGTATTTTCAGGGGTACGAGAGGTCAGAGCCTACAATTACTTTAAGAATGCCTTTAGTAAAAAAAAAAAAAAAAAAAAATGCAGCTTACGTAAAAATAAAAATGATTTTTTTTTTCTGTTATTTAGTAAATTATAAGTCAATATAGTCATTCATTTCAGTTGTCGTTCAGATTTTCAGGGGTATGAGTGGAGTTACTTTAAATGTACACTGTGTAACTTTTGGTGGAGGGTCCGTCACCAGCTTCTCTCCATGAAGATGTTTCCAGGGATGTTCCGCAATATGGCATTACGCTTATTCATCACTACAAACGCAGCAGGTGGCACCATAGGGCCAAGTTACATGTCAGATCTACAGAGAGGCAAGCCCAAGTCCAAGTCCTATGGAGTAAATTCAAGATGGATACGTTTAATGCCATACTGGGACATCTGAGATGACGCAACAACATCTCCATGGAGACAAGCTACACCAGAAAAATTCCTCAGTTACACATTTTGTAATTAATTCTATATAATTACAAAAAAGTCACAGGAAACAACATTATAGCTCAGGAAATAGCGTAACATGGGCCCTTAAATACAGATGCCAAAATTAATATTGTTAAAATGCAGATTTTTGTTGTAATACATTGAGTTCTTGGGTGAGTTCAGGTTCAACATTTGTGAATTCACCTTTTAATTATTTCATGACAAAGTACAATGTAATAAACAGGAAACACCTCTTGCCCCCAAGTGGGAATATGACATAATCACATTCTAGAATCTGAAAAACACCAATTGCCCATGTACCATTTTGTTAACCATCTACAGCTTTAAAATGTTATCTCTCTCCCTGCACCGAAAGCCCCCGGCCTCCGAGAGCAGCCATTTTGTCTCCCTCTCTGCCCTCGGGTCTCATTTGCAGCTCGGTATCAGCTCGGCACAGAGACATATGTGGCATTCATATGATTACGAGAGAGACGGATGACTTAAGTTTAATTCTGCCCGGCAACGGAGGGGAGCGTCATTGATTAGGGCCCATGCTCTGACTACAAATATGGCCCCCCGTGGGTTTAACAGGAGAACTACAAAAACACTACGCGTACACAAGCTCTAATACAGAATACTTTAATGTTTTCTTTCACCTTTTTTAATGTCAATCTTTTAATGAAGCAGGTGAAGCGAGTGGAGCTAAATGAGACACTGTAATGAATTTTCGGCTCTTTTATGGGATCAGAATCTCATTTCAAAGAGCCGTTCAAAAGATTGGCTCTTTTTGTATTGATTTATATGACTGAAGGCAATGTGAGAAGTCATTTTTTTCTACAAACTCATCACAGTCCAACGCTAAAATCTGTTTAAAATGGCTCAAACTGACAGTGGGAATGTGTTTACCCTTTGAAATGATGTGGAATCTAAATAAAACCTTGCACTACAATAATATTTTTAACTGTCATATGATGCTAAAAGTGTTTTTTGTGCACAAAGCTCTAACTCGTGTTGCCTGCTCTGCTTCTGAGCGGATTCTTGGGTTGGTTCAGGATAAAAATGCATTAAGAATTAGTAAGATATTAGAAAAGCTTTGGTTCTTTAAAAAAAAAAAAAAAATATATATATATATATATATATATATATATATATATATATATATATATATATATATATATATATATATATATATATATTAGATCCAGTATGGCATTTAACTAATCTGTCTTCATGGAGAGATCAGATCTATGGAGTGGCAACCCTGGTCACGGTGAGAATGCAGGTTTTCGGTAGTTTTTTTAGAAGAACAAATGACAAATTGATAAGTATAATGCCGTACTGTGGAACATTCCAGGCAGTGCAAATACAATCAAGTTACATACTTCTCTTTTAAAATGAAACCCAAACTATAGCCATACATCACACATTTTATAATTAAATACTGAAAAAATTGCTGGATCGGACATCGGTTTCCAAACATCAGTTCAACCGATATCATGGTTGGAGATGTACAATGATGTAAGTCTCAAACGATTTGATTTTTTTTTTTTTTTTCTGTAGTTACTTTAGAGGTAAATAACAGTTACATAACACATTTGTATCAGTTCTGTCTCATTTTATTTTCATTTAAAGGTAATAAATGCTGTTTTCATTGCACTGGTATCGGTTAATATCAGGTATCGGCAGACATTTAAAGCTATTTTATCATAATCGGTATTGGAATTGAAAAAGCTGGATTGATGCATCTCTAATCTTCATTTGTACTTGTTAAAGAGGCCCCATGTAATTTTCTGGTTGAGGGTCCGTTACCTGTTTTGTCTGGAATGTTCCACAGTATGATATTCAACAGCTGTACCTTGCATTTATTCAATTACAGGTGGTTTTAAAACTCAAAAATACCTAGAAAAACAGACATTCTGACTGTGAGCGGGGTCACCTCTCCACAGATCTGACCTGTAACTTGATCTAGTTTGGTTTCCATGAAGATAGAAAGGTTTAATACCATACTGTGAAACATTCCAGACAAAGCAAAAAACATCTACATGGAGAAAAGCATTTGACGGACCCTCCACCAGAAAAGTTACACAATACACCTTTAAAATACTGATAAAACAAGTTTAGATATTCAGAAGTTGGAATTGAAAACAAGTTAAAAGGCCTTAAAAATGAATGCTGTTACATAACTCGACTAAAACTAAAAATCAGCCATTCGACGCGCTCGGTCTTACATAATTATTGGATTTTACCATTTGTACAGTCGTGCTATTAAATAAATGAAAATGATATTATGGAGAGTGTTTGTTTTTTTTACATTTTAGTTCATGTGTTTGTGTTTGTCCCCGAGAATATTCTGCATAAACGTCCCTTTGACTGAGCTGCAATGACCTTAATGGCGTCTTGTTTTTATTATGTGAGAAAAAACAAACAAAACAAAACACTTTTCTCTTCTTTGTTGTTTGGCTCCACTTGTCACACACGACTCACCGTTTGATTTCTGTCTCTCTCTATCCCTCTCCCTCTTCTCCCCCACTCTCTCTTTCTCTTTATCTCTCTCTCTCATTCCCTCAAACTCTGTCTCTCTCTCTTTCTCTCTCCCTTACTCTCTTTTTCTCTACTGAGCTACCTTTCTCTCCATCACTCCATCTCTCTCTGTCTTTAGTTACCTCTCTCCCTCCCTATCTTTCTTTCTCCTCCCTTGCTTTGTCCCCCTCCCACTCGCTCTCTCTCTTTTCTTCCTCTCGTCCTATCTACCTCTCTCCCTTCCTCTTTTTATCTATACCTATATCCCTCTCTCTCCCTCCTCCCTCCCTCTTTCTTACACTCTTTTTCTCTCTCTCCCTCTACCTTTGTCGCTACCCTCTCATCGCCCACTGACTCTCTTTTTCCTTATTTCCCTCTTCATCCCTCTCTCCCTCCATCTATCTGTCTCTCTCTCTTTCAGTGTCTCTGTCTGTCCGTTGGTCTCTCTGTCCCTCCCATTCTCAATCTTTCTCTCTCAGCGTCTGTCTCTCCTTACCTCTCTCTCACTCTTTATCTCTCACCCTCCCTCTTTCTCTCACCCTCTCTTCCTCCCTCTCTCAAAGCACTTTGAATTACTTTGTGTACAAATGGTGCTATACAAATAAACTTGCCTTGCCTTGCCTCTCTCTTACCCTTCCTCTCTATCCCTCTTTCTCTCCCCCCTTCCCTCTCTCTGTCTCTCTCTCCTTCTTTGTTGCTACCCTTTCATCCCTTACTCAGTCTCTCTCTTTTCCCTCCATTTCTCTCTCTCTCTTTCAGTCTTTCTGTCTGTCCTTTGGTCTCTCTACACCCTCTATCTCCCTCCCATTCTCCATCTCCTTACCTCTCTCTCATTCTCTCTCTCTCTTTCTATTCTATTTTTCCTCCTCCTCCTTTCTTTGAATTACACCTTTCCCATACTTCCTCGTTACAGATTAGCAGTTCTGTCTTTTTCTCTCTCTCTTTTTCTCCATCCCTATCTCTTTCACCCACTCTCCCTCTCTCTTTCACCCCCCTGCCCTTCTCTTTATCTCCCCACTTCCCTCTTTCTGTCTCTCTCTCTCAATCACACCTTTCCCATACTCCCAGGTTACAAATTAGCAGTTCTGTCATGCGCTCTCTCTCTCTCACTCTGACGCCCTCGCTCCTTCCTTTTCTCTCTCCCTCCTCCCCCCTCCCTCTCTTTCTCTGTCTCTTTCTCCTCCTCTCTTTATCACACTTTTTCCATACTCCCAGGTTACAGATCAGCAGTTCTGTCATGTGCTCTCTCTTTCTCTCTCTCTCTCTCTCCCTCCTCCTCCCTTTCTCTCTCTCTCTCTCTCTCTCTCTCTCTCTCTCTCTCTCTGTCTCTTTCTCCTCCTCTCTCTATCACACTTTTCCCATACTCCCAGGTTACAGATTAGCAGTTCTGTCATGTTCTCTCTCTTTTTCTCTCTGTTGTAAATAGCATAGAGGTGAGCAGACCTACAGGCTAATGCAAACACATGGCATTTAGACACAGTTCTAACAAGGCCCATTCTACACTGACATTTCACTTACACACCGCTAATTCATATTCTACCACTGATACGATCCAGACGCCTCGTGCCTTTTTTTTCTGAGTGGAATTAAGAGACAGAGAATTGGAAAAGGTGACATTATGACATCACAGAATCTTTCCAGTTTAACACTGAGCTGGAGGACAGGGCAGATTCTGTGGTGGAATTTGCTGTTTAACTTTTTTTGTTAAAGGTTCTATATTACACAAAATGGACTCTTGCGAGCTTTAAGTCGTGTTAGAACGTTGTTACCACCTCAAAAACTTACCTGGAGTTGTGTTTTGTTTCGTTCACACATGTTTGATTAACCCTTTATTATTAGTCTGTCTATATCTCCAAAGCTCAAAGTGCTCTGTTCTAATTTGTGATATCATAAAGTGGTAGTTTTTAAGTTAACAGCTACCATTTATTTTTTTGTTCAGTAGCGATTGGCAAGTCCAGGGCTGAAATTAGTCAAATGATTCTAGTGAAAGTGTATGGAGTTTAAAAACACAGTGGAGCACTTCCTGTATTACCACATGACATCACAAGGTGGAACAGAGTGCTTTCAGTTTGAGAGAACTCAGTCCAAATATGCAATATATATAATATGTTATTATTATTATTATTATTATTATTATTATTATTATTATTATTATTATTATATTTTTGAAGAATAATTATAATCACTTGAACTAAAATGAACACAAAAGTGCATATTACTACCAAATTTTTAAAGATACAGTATGAAACTTTTTGGAGATGGCATGTCACCTCCATAAATCCATGGAAACAGAAAGTTAAAACAACATGTTTTATGCCATAGTGTAGAATATTACAGCCAAAGGAATAACATCTCCATGGAAACAAAGCCCTCTACATAGCCAAGTAGGAGTCAGGGTTGTGGAGACGCCAGCTCACGCTCACATGTTTTTTTTTCTAAATGTCTCTAAACCAAAACAAAAGAAACAGGCTTTTCTTTTAGACTCAAAAGTTACATAGTGTGGCTTTAATCATCTCTTTTTATATGATTTTATTTTTTTATTGACATAACATTTAACACTCCCCCTCTCCAGCTCACAAAATGGCAGCCACTTGTCACTCAGCATCGTATAATTATGCTAATGCGGAGGACGCAGGGATTAAGGTCAACGCCGTTCGTTTGACCATTCGATTTGGGAAAGTGCCACCAGCTAAAAGAGGGTTAGCGCGATAACGACAAGAGTTCAATTGGGGAATCACCCTGCAGGATCAGAGCCCAAATACACGAAAAACTGCGACGGTTTGAGGTCATGGGACGCCATATTGGAGCTGTTTCGCTCCCTCGTAATTTAATCACATATAGCACTCCAGCTAAACAACAGGACTGTAATGGAACAGAAAGGACGATGCTTTTAGACAAAATCATCAAATCATGAAATTGGTTGGAAAGAAACAGTGACTCTGTGATGGCAAGGTGGGAAATAAAGTCTGACATTTAGTGGTTTGCACAAGGTTGAAATTCTGTTTTTATTTATTTTTTTTTATGTTGAGTTGAGTAGTAGAGGTAGTACTAGTATGCAATACACGTAGTAATGTGCAGTGCCTCTCTATGTTGTTATCTCAAAGTGTTGGCAAATGCGATGATTGAAAATACAAACCTTATGCAGCATTCTTCAAGGGCCCATATTGCCCTAGAATTGCCAATCTCACAAAAGATACAGTAAAAGGTAAACTGTAAACTAGGAAACTACCACTACATGACATCACAAAGTGGCACAGAGCATTTTGAGCCTTGGAGATGTAGACAGATTAATCATAAACATGTGTGAATGAAATAAAACACTCCAGGTTTGTTTTTGAGGAGGTAACAACATTAAAACATGGCTAAAAGCTCACAAGAGACAATATAGGACCTATAAAAACAAATAAAAATGTCAATATACATTTTCTGAACAAGAGAGCCATAAAAAATTAAAACAAAACTGAAAAAAAAAAAAAAAAAAAAAAAAAAGTGAGCTCCAAACCACACACTTTTACTGACAGAGGATCGGCTGTAGACCTCTCCATGAAAAAGACCCAAGATGATTATTGAGAATTACAGACGACTGAAACTTGATTAAAAAGATATCAGTTACACAGCCCTAACTTAAAGCCATAGTGCGGGACATGTCGTGGACGGCATGGGAAGCCAAGTTACCGTGGTGACACATTGCACACATTAGCAAACACAGCCAAACAACTTTTAAGATCGCCTGAAAACTTAAGAAAAAATACAAAATGGATTAAAGGGCACATTTTCAGGATCCTGTGATCAGTCTGAACGTTCATGGTCCTGTTTACAAATCATCTCGCGTGTTGTACTTCCAGCTAACTCAGTTCTTTAAGGTCAGATTTTGTTAAAATAAAGCTCAGATTAAAGTCTAATGATGCCTCAGACAGAGCAGAGCCTACAGTTAGCATCACGCCCACATCAGCTGCAAAGTGTTAGTAGTAGCAAAACTGTAACATACATATATACAGATATCCACTGGCCCAAGAACAGTTCTCTGTCCTTGGTCTCCTGCAGGACCATGGACAGCTCTCTTCTTCTCTCCCTATTAGAAACATACAGGCTGGATATTCAAATGGACTTCCTTTGAAAAGTAATTTGGAATTGTCTGTGTTAAAAAAAAAAAAAAAGAAAAAAAAAAAAAAGAAAACACTTTGATAATGTGGCTGATTTGACAACTGTGTATTATTGAGAGTTTTTTTAAATAGAATTGTAAAAAATAGTAATTGTAAAAATGTAAAAAAACATATGTACAAATGCGTATAGTCCAAAAAAAGTGAACTTAAATGCATGTTTAAGTGTTTGTTTAACTTTTTTTTTTTTTTTTTTTTTTTCCTGGTTGTTTATGTCATATTCAGATTTATTTATTTATTTATTTATTTTTTATCTGAAAGTTAGATTTAGATTTAGAGCTGGTCACTTAATTAAGGAACGGACACATATTAGTGTGGAAAAAAAATAATAAATAAATAAAATATTAGATTTCACTGTTTTGGTCATAATGTCAAAAATCACAAATAATCATTAAATTCATCATTAAAATTTATTAAAATCATAATCATAACACTCAATCAGTTCTCATGACACCACTGATTTCAATTCATCTTTCTCCATCTTTTGTCGTTGGATCACATGCTGCCAATCGTTACTTTTGTCTTTTGAACCCAGCGTACTTCCCGGTCCCTGGAGCACTGCTAGCTTGTGTAGGTTTCGTGTCCGCACTACTGGGAGCTCATAGACACCTTGTAATCTCACTTTCACACGGCTGATGAGGATCTGAGGGACACGTGCATGTGACACGTCACCAGAACGCCATTTTACACCACCAATCTGCTCATTTAGCGCTTCTGAGGGAGGTACGCCTTCTGCTCTCTGCTAACAGGCTTAAGCAATAACATCCAGGCTAGTGTCTTGTTACTAGGCGAGTTTGGGAAAAAGAAAAAAGAAAAACATATTGTGATTTTTATGACAAGTGCACATCGTAAGCAACAAGAAGACTGAACTATGCACCGATCCAGCTTTTTCAGCTTTTTTTTATTTTTTATTTAGTTTTTAGTATCTGCTGATATCGAGCGATACCAGTGTAGAGACTGAAAACAACATTTAGTTTCTTTAAACAAAAATAAAACACTACGACCAGTAAATAATCATCAATATACAAGTCTAATTATTTAGACTATGTCTATTATTTATATAATTAGAACACTATTTACTATTACTATTATCAATACTGTATTTCATGCCATCTGCCTTTCATCTACTACAATATCACTTTATAAATAAAACAAGAACTGCTTTACAACATGACAAGCCAAGCCCAAATTTATTCTGAACCTGATTTAGACTTGACCCAGGACTAAACCAGGAATAAACCCAAACTGAACCAGGGCTAATGTAGGTCTAAAACCATGTTGCTATTTTTGCCCTTTTTTTTTTTTTTTTTTTTTTTTTTTTTTAGTTTAGTTTTTTATTACTATTTATATATATTACTCTTTGTTATTATAATGTATTGTCATGTGTAAGCTACTGTGTCATTTCCCTTGTAGATTAAAGTCTGAAGTCTGTCTAAGTCTAAGTCTAATGTTAACTAAGCCAGATCTAAATCAGGTTAACCAAGAACTAGGGCTGGGCAATTGATCATATTTTAATGAAGATCAAGATTCTGTCTAATGGTCAACGATCAGCGGTCTTTTTAATGGAAAGTTCTACAGCCAATCCTTTGTTAGTAAAAGCATGGACAACAGTATGGACTTTGGAAGAAAAAATAAAGCTGTTTTTGTGTTAAACAATGATTAAAAGTCTGCTCATGAAATCAATATGGAAAACAAAAACAAAAAATGAAATGTATCACACTCAGAAACAAACCTAATCCGGTACTAAACCAAGACTAAACCAGATCTAAACAAGCACAAGACTCTATAACGCCGCCACACCATTCTCATCCCACATGTGAAGTCTGTGACACATCTCCATCGCCTAATATTCAAATCACGCTCCTCTTCTCCTTCTGCTCCCCTTACGATTGAATTACAAACATGGCCGTCCCAACATAATACCTACATAAAGCACGATTCTACCCCGTGACATACGATCGCAGCGAAACACAGCTCTCTCCTCTATCACTATACGGCCCTATTCTTATTGCAAACATTGATCACCATGTTGTAATTCGATAGAAAATGTCAAAGTAGCGAAAAGGAGGAAGAGGAGGAGAAGGGGGGATGAAGAATCAGAAGGAATATGCATAGTGTTGGCTGGTATACTGCTATATTGGTGAATTGTATTGACTTAAGGGACAGAGCCAAGGTCAGCGGGAATCGGTCTGTTTAATGGAACCTAGTGTGGTGAGGCCAGGACTAAATCAGCAACATCTCAGTAAGGTTAATAAAAAAAAAAAAAAAGAATTGGAAATTAAATTGCAAGATTAACCTCAAGCGAAATCAGAATTTGAATGTGAAATCAGCAAATCGCTAAAGTGTTAAACGAAGGGCTTGATTCAGGACAAACTTAAACTACTGGCACTAAAACACTAACAGTTCTAATAGCAAATTGTATGACCATTTCCACATGAGGTTGGTAAATACAAGCTTTTCTGTAGGGCTGTAAGAAAAAAATTGAATCACTGATATATCGCGATACTTCATTGCACAATTCTTATATTGATTCAAATGTGTCCAAATAAATTTTTTTAATCATATTTTTTCCCAAAAAACCATTAGTTACTAGCAATGTAACGATATAAAAATCCCTCAATATGATATGATTTTCATGATATGGATGTCACGGTATGATATTTATTGCGATATTTTGTGGAGGCTTATAGAATTGTGAATACGCATTTTTTTTTTTCCTTTTAAAATGCCTTGACAGCCCATTGGTCTGTCTTTTCTGTCATCATCCAAAGAACTAAGATTTAAAAGTGCTTAATATCATAATTTCTTCATGCTGTCTGTGCTGAAATAAAGCAAAGGATCATTGTCTATGTAGTTCCCTCGGCTTTTTTAGTTGATACTGTACCAAAATAAATTATTAAAGTAAAGAGACTTGTACTTGTACCCACGATATTATTGAGACTTTTGATATTTCATATAATATTGTTCTTGTGAAGGTGTACTTGACTATAATATTAGAAGAAATTTTTGAAAAATCACACTATATCGTCCATTGTTTTAGTATCAGGATATACTAGTATCAGGTATATCGTGACATGGTCTGGATGGTCTGCCAGCAGCTTGTCTCCATGGAGATGTTATTGCTTTGGCTGGAATGTTCCACAGTATGGCATTAAACATACATATATCCCCATGGACTCAAGCAGGTGACACCACAAGAACATGTTTTTTTAGCATGGAAATAATGATGAACAATCAATGCAAATTAGATATGCTCAATGCAATATTGTGGACCATTCTAGGCAAAGCATTAATATCTCCATGGAAACAAGCAACCAGAAAAGTTCCACAGTGCCTCTTTAACCTGCACATTACACTGCTTTCATTAGAATTTTAAAGCAGACTTCCCCCTCTCGGCCGCTCTTCACCCCTCACGTGAACTGAAGCTCTTTCCTGTCACACACTTAAAGATAAAGCAGAATGTGAAATCTGGGTTCAGATCTTAAAATGGACCCCTCACTCCCCCACTGCGACACCCGTCCCCCCTCACATATCTCCTGTAGCATCAGCGATCTGTCATAAAGGGAAGGCCTGTCCAGATAGGGTCCTCTCCTCTACTTCTAATGCTTGTTCTACTACTGCTATAGTCCTGCTCCCTCTGGCTATTTATAACAACACAGCTACAGCCCTTAATGAAACTCTACAGGCAGGCGAAGACAGCAGCGTGCAGTACTGAGGGAGGTGGGCTGCTGTGGTTTTCATACGGCCGACTGGAGTGAGGAGAATATAGGGCTAGACCAGTAAACAGCTATATTTAATGGTGCATTGTGTAACTTTTCTGCTGGAAGGTCCGTCACCTGCTTTTCTCCATGGAAATGTTATCACTTTGTCTGGAATGTTTCATAGTAACCTTTCTATCTTCATGGAGACCAAACCAGGCTAAGTTACAAGTCAGAATGCCTGTTTTTAGGTATTTTTGAGCTATAAAACCACCTGTAATTGAATAAATGTAAGGTAGAGCTGTTGAATGTCATACTGTGGAACATTCCAAACAGGGCAATGACGTATCCATAGAAACAAGAAGGTGACAGACCCCCTGGAGGTTTTGCAAGATAGATCAATTCATTTTTTGCTGTCACATTTTTGTTAAAAGTATGCAACTTTTCCAGTGGATGGTCCACTACCTGCTTGTTTCCAGGGAGATATTACCGTTTTACCTTGATTATTCCACCGTATGGACTTTGTAAACTTTGTAATCACCATGGAGACAGGTTAATGGTCAGATCTATGGAGAAGCAAGCTTGCACATGATAAGAATTCATGTTTTTTTTAGGTATTTTTGAGCTATAAAACACCTGTAACTGAACAAATGCAAAGGGGATATGTTATTGCTTTGTCTGGACTGTTTCACAGTACGGTATTAAACCTTTCTATCTTCATGGAGACTAAACTAGACCAAGTTACGGGCCAGATCTGGGGAGAGGCAACCCCGCACACAGTCAGAATGCCTGTTTTTTAATGTTTTTCTAGGTATTTTTCAGCTATAAAACCGCGTGTAATTGAATAAATGTAAGATAGAGCTGTTTAATGTCATACTGTGGATTAATTCAGGCAGAGCAACGAAGAAACACATTAAACATTTTGTCTTTACTTGTCAGTGTGTGTTAAGAGTCACTTTAGTTTGCTTTTCTTCTCAAGTTCACTTCTTGCATGTGAAATTTATGGCCATCCTTTGTATCTATAGTCTTCTAGTCATGTCCAGACCTCTATATGTTCTGACCTGTGCTTGGTGGTCTGTTTAATCAGTTGTTTCTTGCATTAGTCGTGTTGTGTCTTTGGATTTGACTTTGGCCTGATCTGCCTTAGATCTGGTTCAGTAGACCTGCTTTAATCCCGTTTTAATCCCCCTTCAGTCTGGATTAACTAATGGCCTCACACCTGGTTGTGTTAGTTACATTTAGTTGTCACGATACTAAAGTTTCAAAGTCGATTTCGATACTAAAGAAAAAGCTTCATATTCAATACCAATTCTGATAACACAAAGATGAAAAACAAAAAAAAAGAATAACAGAATAGAAGTTAAAGGTCCTGTATTACACAAAATTGACTCTTGTGAGCTTTAAGACAAGTTATAATGTTGTTCCCTCCTCAAAAACAGACCTGGAGTTGTGTTTTGTTTCATTCACACATGTTTGAGAAAATGTTTTATTGGTCTCAAAGCTCAAAATGCAAAATTATGTCATGCAGCAGTAGTTTTCAAGTTAACAGCTTGGCAACTCCAGGGCTGAAACCATCCAAATGATTTTGTTGAAGGTGTATAGAGTTTAAAAACACAGTAGAGCACTCCCTGTATTACCACATGACATCACAAGGTGGAACAGACTGTTTTCAGTTTGAGAGAAGAACTCTTTTTGACAATCCTACAATACATAGGCCTACAATAGGTCATTTCTAGGCTACAATAGAATCTTGCTGTAATTTGCTTTCAGATAGCAGCCTTCAATTAATAATAGAAGAAAAAAAAATGAATCTTGAGCATCTATTTTCGATACTGGTTTAAGTATTGATTAGTATCTCATTTTCAATACTTTTGACAACCCTATAGCCCATCCTCATTTGCCACAATAGAAACTTGCTGTAATTTGCTCTCAGGTAGGATCCTACAGTTAATAGAAGATCAAAATGAACCTTGAGTATCTATTTTCGATACTGGTTTTAGTATTGATTGGTATCTTTTGACAATTTTTGATACTTTTGACAGTCCTATAATATATACACTAGTCCAATCTTGTTTGCCAGTATAGAAACTTGCTGTAATTTGCTTTCAGATAGCAGCAAACAGTTAATACTAGAGGACTAAAATGAATCTTGAGTATCTATTTTTCGATACTGGTTTAAGTATTGATTAGTATCTGGTTTTCAATACTTTTGACAACCTTATAATACATACACTAGTCCTCATTTACCACAATAGAAACTTGCTGTAATTTCTCAGACAGGAGCCAGCAATATCTGTTTTTGATACTGGCTTTAGTATCAATTAGTATCTCATTTTCGATACCTATATTTCAATCTTTATTTGCCACAATAGAAACCTGCTGTAATTCTCTTCGACAGGATCCTACAGTTGATACTAGAAGACCAAAATGAACCTTCAGCGTCTTTAGTATCTGATGTTCGACACTTTTGACAACCCTATGGTCTATTCTCCTTTGGCACAATAGAAACTTGCTGTAATTTGCTTTCAGATAGCAGCCCACAGAGCGTCTATTCAACGTGCCCAACATTGCAGCAGTGGAGCAAAGAAAGAAAAAAAAAAAAAGCGCTCGTGTTGCCCATTTAGCAGATAGCTATCTTTGCACATGCATAAAATGGCAAATGCGGTGGATCACGACTGCTTTGCACTAAATGAGAGATGTTGCTACAGCGAGAGGAGCCTACAGCGGCACGGGGAGGTTGGATTGAGATAACACGGGCTATCCATCGCTCTCTCGTCTATATCCTCCGACACGCACTCCACAGCCCCGCTCCCCGGCACATTCACGGGACAATTAAATTTGATTAATGGTTTAAACCCGCGTACCGGTCCATCCAGACGCCGTACACACATGCTCGCAGACGGAAAACGACTCGAAAAGGCGATTAGGCTGTCAAAACGATAACAAATCTCTGAAATTAATTTGAAATCTTTTTTTTTTTTTTTTTTTTACCTGCAGAGGACGCGCCTTGCCACACACACACACGCACGCACGCAAGCACACGCATTCGCACAAACACATAGACAATCCCCTGTTTATGTCCCTGTCCCGTTACTCCGCAGATAAATGGAAAATTTCTGATTTTGCTGCGTAAAAGCACCACCAAGAACTACCACGCACGTACCGATCTCGTTTCTTTAAGTAAACCTAAAACCCAAAGGTGTAATCTATAAGACAACATCGATAAACGCAGTAAAATCTTAAAGCAGATATAAAATTCAACATATGCGTAAAAGTATGCGTATTTTCAGAGCGTATAACCGGACTCACCTGCTGTAGACCTCACTGCTTCCGAGCATCCTTTCGCATATCGAGACGGCAACTCCCAGCCAGCCAGCGACACTTCAGTACCGATCTCTCAAGTCTCTCCGCGGGAACAGATGTCCTCCAAACCAAAGCCAACGAGAAGAAAGACCACCAAGAACCGGGCTATATCCAAGCAGTTGTAGTTTCTTCACCAGAACACCCGCGGACAGTGACGGACGGCAGATGCACGGACGCGTCGCATGTCCCGAGTCTCCCAGCGAATTCAACTCCCGAAAACACAGAAAGCGGATCGCGAGGGGAAGCGTAGACGGGACCGGCGCCGAAGAGAGACGCAGAAAGAGAGAGATATAGACTCCCACGCGCGTTCTGGCTCCTTGGTGCAGGTCTCTCCACCGCGAGGCTGCTTCTGTCGTCAGGCGCAGAGGCGATCCGCGCGCAGCAGCTAGAACGCACGAGGGAGGGAGGGAGAGAGGGTGGGAGGGATGGAGGGAGGAGGGAGAGACGATCATCGCACTCGGGCCGATGTCGTACACACTCACATGCGCGCGTGGACCCGTCACTCAGTGTACATATGTGTCTAATCATAACACGGCAGCTGCCCTTTTACGCGCTATGGCAATGTACCGTTTGGCGCAACAAAAACAAGAATATACCGCTTCAGACTGCGTTCTTCGGACTGTAAAAACGCGTCAGAATGTAAGATTAAGAGAGCAGGGTTGTGGTGAGATCTGATGAAGAAATTAAATTAGATAGGAGTGGAAAAAGGGAGTTGAAAAAAGGAGAGGGAGCAGTGGTATTTCCGCGTGTGTCCGCCTGGTGGCACTGTCAGCCTCGTGTACAAGAGGGGCTGTGTGGTCTGTTTGATGCACGCGGGCTCATCTCAAAGTGGTTTCTTAAGAGGCACGAGCTGAAAGACGCAGGCTCAAATCACGAGGACAAAGGTGCGTAAAAGTAGCGTGGATAAATAAGAACACGCAAGGTCATCTCACTGATTAACTTTGATTTCCATCTACAGCAGCTTGGGTTCTGTGACTGTCAACCCAGGGTTTTTATTGTATTATATTCTGTTCAGTGTTTTAGAATAGGTAAATAATAATAATAATAATAATAATAATAATAATAATAATAATAATAGCAGCTCATTAAAGGTTCATCACGCAAAGTTGTGAGATTTAAGCCATGTTATAATGTTGTTATCACCTCAAAAACATACCTTGTGTTGTGTTTTGTTTCATTCACATGTTGAGTAACTCTTTATTATTAGTCTGTCTACATCTCCAAAGCTAAAAATGCTCTGTTCCACCTTGTGATGTCATGCAGTGGCAGTTTTCAAGTTAACAGCTAATTTTACCTTTAGTTCAATATAGAGATTGGAAATGCCAGGGTTGAAATTACCCAAATGGTTCTAGTGAAGGTGTATACAGTTTAAAATCACAGTGGAGCACTTCCTCACATGCCATAACAAGGTGAGATAATGAGGTGAGATGAATGTAATTTTATTTATAAAGGATGTGCGACCAATGAGATCGTTCGGTTTACATGTGTCACTGAAAGAAACAAATCTAATCTTGAGATTAAATGGAGGGCGTAGGGACCAGACTGATATCAATCTGCATAAAAAAAAAAATAATAATAATAATAAAATAAAAAAAATACAAAGAGATTCAGCCTGGATTTGCCAGGCAAGCCTCGACACAAACACGTTTTAGCACATTCCTGATGCATTGTTAAAAAATCATCTGAATACTGTTTGAGATAATATGAAGATATCCATTCTTGTCAATATCAAACGAAATGCGTAATTCGCTTTAAAATGACAATAAAAGAAACATTTATAGGCCTATTCCTCTTATTTTATGTTTATTATGTTTATGATATTAAATATGGTGTACTGCACATTGATTAACATGTGTTAGAACAAGATGTAAATGTGCCAGAGTTGTCCACGCCGGCTCATTTTCATGCGTAGTCCCATTGGCAGGTTGACGGCAAGACACAAATGAGGACACAACAGGCACAAAATATATGACGTACAGACATTAAAGATCAGTGAAATATAAAATGTAGCCATATTAGTAAAATGAGAACAGGCTAAAAACACACTATGCTTTCAATTTCACAACTTGAAGGGATAGACTCAAGATACTCGAGATGCTCAATATCGATTCTTCAACTTGAAATCATAGTATTTTCTTTTATATTTCCATGTGCTCTTATATCTGTGTACTGTGCCCTTAGTGTTTTATTTTGATATTTCACCTATCAGCTTGTTGCTTTTAGTTTCACTTCCTTTCTGCTGATTGTTTTCCCCGCCCTAATGTGTTACACCTGTGTCTGTGTGCGTTTATACCCTGTGTTCTCCTCTGCCCTTTGTTGGTCCATTGTCATTATCAGTGTCTCGTCATGTCATGGTCGCGTCGATTTTTGGATTTTGGTCATTCTTTGTTTGTTATTAAAGAACTTTAAGAGCAGCCCTGCATTTTGGGACCTCCCTCTTTTTCTATATATCAATGTCAAATGAATGTCTAGTTTTGATTTAAGTTGTAGTATTGTTTAGCATCTGATTTTCAATACTTTTGACAACACTATTACAAAGAAAACAGGATAAACAAACAATAGATGAAACAATTACAATCTCCCAACGACAGCAACATTAGATTAGTCTATATGAAAAACCCCTCCATACTTTCTGTTATATTACTTGTGAATTTAGTTTAGCTGGGCAGTTTTACAATATACATTATACTGTACATAGATTATCATTGTATAGTAGCATATAGAGCCTGGAAGGATTAGGTTGAAGCAATTGCTTTTGTGCGCCAACCGTCCATACAATGTGATTATAAGAATGCAAAGTGATGGCTGCAAGGTAATGGCTGAATCTGATCTTAACCACAGACAGCTAAACCGCTAGCTATCGCATTCCAAATAAGAAGTGAGCATGGGTGTCCTTCGGGCTTCATCGACTCTGGTTCCAGTTCACTTTCGATTGACTAACTGTTCCTGCGAGCCTCGTCATTTTGGTCTTAAAATGTTCGCATTAACTCGCTCTACATGATTTAGTTTCACTATTTTGTCCATAAATCAAGACATGAACATGAAAAATGCATTGTGTAACATTTCTGGTACCTGCTTGTCTCCATGGAGATGTTATTGATTTGTCTAGAATGTTCCACAGAATAGATTAAACCTACCACGAGGGAGACAAGCAGGTTCAGGTCTACGCTACATTACATTTCAGATCTGTGGAGAGTCGTCCCTATACACAGATGGAATTGTAATATTTAAGCAATAAAAACATCCATAATGAATAAATACTAGATGGATATGTTTAATGTCATACCGTGGAACATTCTAGGCAAAGCAATAACATCTCCATGGAGACAAGTAGATAGCGGATTCTCCACCAGAAATGTTCCGCAGTGGACATTTAATAACAGACCAATCAGGTGCCTTCTTTCCCCAAGGTCACTCTTAGCAACGCTGTCAATCAAACCTGTTGCTAACGCTAACTCCCTGCTAAATCAGCAATGTGGGCGGGAAGGGGCGTTACCTTCACCAGCCTCGCTCCAGATTGGCTCCTTGGTTGCTATGATAATCGCGGTGGGAATTACAAATCCAAACTCCAAATTTGCTCCTATAACCGCTAGCCTCTGTGAGCGTCATTTGACTGGAGCTGAACGCTATGGGTGATGTCACGCTCCACTTCTTTATACAGTGTGATCGTAACAACTGAAATAGTCAGTATATTGTTTTCATTTTGGGAAATTTACATAAAAACACCACCCGCTCGAACCATTTCTTATTTTCACAAACAGATAAATTCCAGTCAACACACAAGCTAACATGTTTCCGTGCAGATTAATGCCACTAGAATATATATTCATCTGCAGTAAACAATCCTTAAGACAATTAGTTCCCGTTCACTGGTCTTGCGTTTACATGCATTCCAGTGGTTACTTCAAACGCCTTAGACAGACTCGTATAATCACTTCTCATAGATTGTATTGATCCGGCCAATCTGCACCAGTATGGATTCATTTTGTATTGGTTAAAATTAAGCCAACGAGGAGCGGCTGGGGGCTCGTGTACAGGATTATCTGCTCTCGATAACTCCACAGAGGGAATACAGAGGAGGTTAGGGGCTGTACACTTCACCAGGATGGAAGAAGAGTCGATTTGGACCAAAGACAGGCTTTTCACTGTACTATATTAGCTTGGGAAGTGTGCAGAGGCAACAAGACCTGCACTGCGCTACTTAAAGATGTGTTACTTTTTGGTTGATTTGATTAAACATTAAACAGCACTGCCCTACATTTATTCAATTACAGGTGGTTTTGTCCAATAATACCTACAAAAACAGACGTTCTGACTGTGAGCGGTGTCGCCTCTCCACAAATCTGATCTGTAGCTTGGTCTGGTTTGGTCTCCATGAAGATAGAAAGGTTTAACACCATACTGTGAAACATTCCAGACAAAGCAATAACATCTCCATGGAGAAAAGCATTTGATGGACCCAGAAAACTTACACAACGTACCTTTTAAAGCCACAGTATCTACATTTTTAGGCAAAAAATAAAGTAGAACACAAGCATGACCACAAATCTAACTTCTATTTGGCGTTGATCAAGGTCTTTTCTTGCTAGTTTCCATGAAAATGTTATTGCTTTGGCTTTAATATTCAACAGTATTGCATAAAACTTAATAATATATCGTTGCTATGTTCCGTAGGATGGTCATAACTTTCTGTTTCCATGGAAGCACACAGGTGACATGCTACGTCCAGAAAATCACATGCTGATGGACTATGCAATGCAAAAGTAACATGTTAATAAGTAATTGTGTATAGTAGGGTTGGGAGACGGGGATGCCTGTAAACACCATGGTTGGGAATCAAGTACATCCACTGAACTACCCTAAGGTGTGCACCTAGTTCATTTGACTTAAATAATAACAGAGAATCCTTACTGAAAACAGCAAGAGTGTGTTAGTTTCAGTGTAGTTGTATTTAAGCCAGTCCCTTGCCTTAACTGGACGACCGAGGGAATACACAGATACATAAGCAGTGATATCACTAGAAAATAAAACATTTAACTTGGCTATAACAAATCCAAAAACATGAATTTTGTCTTCTATCATGCAAAATCAACTTTTTTAGAGCTTTTAACCATTTGAAATTGGGATCCGTGGATGTTTGAGTAATCTTCAATCACTTAATTTCAAGACGCCATATTGCCAATCAATACCTGTTTTCACCGCCACCGGTACACGCCTACTGCTCTGTACTTACTTTGTTCTCCAGTTTTAGTTTCTTAATCATGATACGCACAGGATTTGGCGCTCCCATCGGGCACCAGTTTTCTAATGTGAAAATCAGCAGACTTGTTTCTCGTTTTAGATGAATATTGTGATTTAAAATGTGCATAGTGTAACATAATGATCCGTGGGTGTCATAGATTATAACTATATAGCAAACACAAGCACAGTATGTCTTCTTTAAGATATCGCTCACTGTTTTGTCATAAAAGTTGCTGATTGCTGTCGCTATGACAAAACACAGCAGCACAGCCAGCAAACATTAGCATGAAAACAGTACAGTACAGTTCAGCCGTTCCTCCTCCAGGTTTTATGTATATGGTGCGTAATTGCATGTATTTTTCACATTATAGTTTTTCGTACACAGCATTTACATAACAAAACACAATGCATGTAAAACACAAATAAAAGGAGGCTGAATAGTCTTGCAGCTCTCCCCCCACCCTTCACTCTGCTTGGTGTTATTGTGGAAGTATCATTTTGGCACATTAGAGCAGACTCTGAGGAGCTCGTGCTCTGTAATAACCTCCACACACTGAGCCAAACGCTATAATTAAGCAGGAAATCTAACTGAGTGCTTTGCAACCAATGCATTTGATTTAATTTATGTTGCAGTAAATGCATAAGTGCTTTAATTTCAATTAGCCCGCTATGTGCTCCTACAAGATAATTACATATATTACAGTTTGTTTATCCTGGGAAGCCACTCTATTGATTCTATTAAAGCTAAATGTTAGTCTTATGTTGTCATATTAATATCCAGGGTGTTATGCAGAGTACAGTGGCCTGCTCTATATCTCCTGGAATACAAACTATATATATATATATATATATATATATATATATATATATATATATATATATATATATATATATATATATATATATATATATATATATATTCTTCTACATTTTCTATAATGACTCAACATCATTTCTCTCAGGCTAAAAGTTACTTGGATTTGCTGTAGCTCTTAATTAAAATGAATGATTAAAGCTGTTTTATATATTTAATATGTTATATTAGAAGGAGCAGTTATCTTTCCTTGGACATTTTATTGCAGTGCATTTGCTTCTTCTGGAATGAATTTATAGTCTTTAAAGAGGGTATTAAGCAAAATTGATTTTTATTTTTTTATTTTATGTAATTTTTTTTTTTTTTGAGCTTTCTACCACGTCATAACGTTGATGTGATCCATGCATGTTTGAGTAATCTAGAGATCTCTCCCTGGCCCTATTCAAACCCTCCTTATGATTAGGTGTAAGATTCTGTGCAATGCTCCATCCACAGGCCTACGTCACCCATGTTCCCAGACGACAATTCTCCATAAATATACAAAAACATGATACAAAACTGTACACAACAACTTCACAAACCTGATGCGTTATGCAGTAGGGGAGACCAGGACATGTTGTCACACTGGGTAAGTTGTTGCACTGCATTTTTTTTAATTTTCTTTTTTTTGAGCTCCTTTTTTTTGAGCTCCTTCAGTTTATACGTGGACAGCTCTTCAGTTTGCAGATTTCCCTCATTTAGAGTTGATTTTATCCACTTTTTATCCTCCTTTGGAACATTTCTTGTTTAGAACTACAGTGGAAACAATATAGTCCACATTCAGACCTGGTTTAGTCCTAGATTAGACTTGGAATAGATCTGTTAGAGCCCTGTGGACAGGCCTAAAATTGCAGTCCACAGCAGCTAGCGTTGGGCTTGTTTTTGTGCCAAACTAACGCAGTTGAACCTTGTGTGTATTTCAAAACAAAAACTTAAAAGAGTGAAGTAAACACGGAGCTGTGGGCACGTATAGGGATGTGTGAAAACTGAACTTTTTCAGAGGAATGGCGCCTCAAACACAGGACAGTGAACATTTCTCAAACAAGCATGAGTCACTTCGAAACACCACTTTGAGTGAGTTAGTGATAGACTTTGACTTAGACAAACTTTATTGATCCACAAGGGAAATTATTTGGATACAGCAGCTCAAACATCACAATATAATATAATAACAGAGAGTAACAAAAATAGATGGTGTAGCAAAAAGAGCAAGAGACAGGTGTCAAATGAGACATAATTATAAAAATAAATGTATATGTACAAATCAAAATAAAATCGAAAAATAAGTAATAAACCATAAAATAAACTATAAAGTCACAGCTATAAACAAGAGACAAGAACGACAGTGTAATACTATGCTCATTGACAGGGCATAAGGTTATCTGTTACTTGAGATTAAGTTGTTGTACAGTTGTAGGGAGTATTATGGGAGTATTAGAGAGTCATGAAGGAAAATCACTGTTAAATGGTTAAAAGCTTTTCAAAGTTTTGCATAATATGTCTCCTGTCCATAGCCCATACAATGTTCAAACCATAGACTGTATGAAGAAGGGGACTGAGGGAGTGTGACGTCACCCATAATGTTCAGCTCCAGTCAAATGAAGCTCCGCGAGGCCGGCGTTCTATATTAGGAATAGGAATTGATTTATGGATAAAATAGTGAAATAAAAACATCAGGATCATGTAGAGTGGGTTAATATGAATATTTTAAAACTAAAATGATGAGTTTGACAGCAGCAGTTACAGAGAGAGGGGTGATGTTTTTTTCAGTACAAAGTGAAAAAACAGAGTGAATGGAGCTGGAAGCATGTCCACGTTCACTTCCTATTTGGCTAGTGAGTTAGCTATGTCCATTTATATATACAGTTTATGGCTCAAATGACTTTTCCAAAATAACAAAAGTTGGTGAATGTGTTGAATGTATCTATGTCATGTGTGTCTGATCATCTATACAAGTGAAAACTACGTTAAAGGTCCTAAATTAAGCAAAATTGACTTTTGTGAGCTTTAAGCCATGTTAGAACCTCCTCAAAACCAGACCTGGAGTTGTGTTTTGTTTCATCCACACATGTATAATATTAGTCTGTCTACATCTCCAAAACTCAGAATGCTCTGTTCCACCTCGTGATGTCATGAAGCGGTAGTTTTCAAGCTACATTTTACCTTTAGTTCGGTAGAGACTGGCAATTCCAGGTCTGAAATCATCCAAATGACTCTAATTATCAAGATGTATGGAGTTTGAAAACACAGTGGAGCACAAGATGGAACAGAGTGTTTTCTGCTTGAGAGAAGAAATAAATATGCAGGGGTTGTGTATTAAACATACGTGAATGAAACAAAACACAACTCCAGGTCGTGTAATATGGGCCCTTTAGTGCCAAACTGTGGAACATTCCCATGAGTCCACTGACATCACATGGTTTTCCTTCAGGACAGTAAAGTAAAGTAAGTAAAGGGAAATATTTTCTGCTCCAAACTGGTGTAAGACATTTATTGGTTTTCGTGTTGTGGTTTAGGAGCCTGGATCCAGAGGCATTCATGGTGTTTGGGTTCAGAGGAGTGCTCAATAATGGTGCTGCGGAGGAGGAGATCAGAACACGCGAAAATTGACTTGGGCGTCTCTCTTCTGACGAAACGCAGCGGTGAGGCCAAGTTCATGCTACGTGCTCTCTCCTCCTTCATCCTCCTCCTTCATCCTCCTCCTCCCTCCTCCTCTTCCTCCTTTTCATCCTCCCTCTCCCTCCGCTTTCACTTCCTCCTCCCTCCTCCTCCTGCTCCTCCCTGTTCCCTATTCCCCCTCCTCCTCTTGCTCCTACATCCTCTTTGTCCTCTTCCTCCTCTCTCCTGCCTCGTCTTTCTCCTTCTCGATCCTCCTTCTCATCCTCCTCCCTCATTCTCCCTCTTCACCCGTCCTCCTCCTCCCTCCTCTTTCTCCTTCTCCCTCCTCTTTCTTTTCCTTCTCATCTTGTCCCCTCCTCCTCCCTCCTTCTCATCCTCTTCCTCCTCCTCCTCCTTGCTCCTCTCTCCTCCTCTCTTCCTCCTACTTTTCTTCCTTCTCCATCTTCTTCCTCCCTCCTCCTCTCTCCTCCTCCTTCTCCCTCATCTTTCCTCCTCCTCCTCCTCCTCCTCCTCTCTCCTTCTCCCTCCTCTTCCCACCTTCTTCCTCCTCCACCCCTCCTCCTCCTCCCATCTTCTCCTCGTCCTTCTCGTCCTCCTCTCCTCCTTCTCCCGTCTTTCAAAGAGCGGAGATAGAACAACAACAGAGGTAACAATGGATACGAGTGACGGCAGGGCTTTGAAAGCAGCGCATCAATAATGAATGTGTGTGTGTGTGTGTGTGTGTGTGCGCTTCTCCTCTGGGCGGGCACACACACACTTTTGTTTTACAGGTCGCCAACATGGGCCAAGGTACACACTCTATACACACTCTAAACAACTCTTGCCTTTGAACACGCACTGAAAACCTGTAGACTTCAAATGTAACCCAATGAAAGTGCACTATGTAACTTTTTGGTTAGGGGTCCGTCACCTGCTTGTTTCTATTAATCTGCGTGAAATGTTCCACAGTATGACATTAAACAGCTCTACTTTACACTTATTCAATTACAGGTGGTTTTATAGCTCAAAAATACCCAGAAAAACAGACATTCAGACTGTGAGCGCCTCTCCACAGATCTGACCTGTAACTTGGTCTGCTTTGGTCTCCATGAAGATCGAAAGGTTTAATGCCATACTGTGAAACATTCTAGACAAAGGAATAACATCTCTGTGAAGAAAAGCTCTTGACGGACCCTCCACGAGAAAAGTTACACAGTGCACCTTTAAGTACAACCTGTACTATGCCCAGACTAAACCAGGACTTAGGTTTACACAAATTCTAAACAAAGATGGGAAAAAATAGTACTGGTGTGGACTAAAATCAAAACTAAGAATGAACTAGCCTAGAACCAAACTAGGGTTTAAGAATCTAAACTGGATTTACCCAAGACTAACCCAGGACTAAACCCATATTACCTCTTTGTTAGTTATACTAAGTTTAACCCAGGTCAAAATGAACACATAAAAAGTTTCCTACCTGCTTGTATTCATGGAGATTATTGCTTGCCTGGAATATGTAACTTTTTTTTTTTTTTTTTTTTTCAATTCCAGTGTTCTTAAAGGTGCATTGTGTAACTTTTCTGGTAGATTGTCCGTCAAATGCTTTTCTCCTTGAAGATGGTATTGCTTTGTCTGGAATGTTTCACAGTGTGATATTAAACCTTTCTAGACCAAGTTACAGGTCAGATCAGTCAGAATGCCTGTTTTTCTAGATATTTTTGAGCTATAAAACCACCTGTAATTGAATAAATGTAAGGTAGAACTGTTTAATGTCATACTGTGGAACATTCCAGGCAGAGCAATAGCATATCTATAGAAACAAGCAGATGACGGACCCCCAAAAAGTTACATAGTGCACCTTTAATGCCAACAACAGACCTGGAAAAACTTGTTTTCATACTAGGACGGTCGACTCTCCACAGATCTGACCTGTAACTTGCTGTGATGGTGTCACTTTCTTTTCTCCATGGTGATAGATCAGTCTAAACAACCTAGAGAGGATCCTTCATTCGAAAAGTTACACAACGCACCAATTCAACATGAAGACTGATGAAATAAACTCTGGACTAAGGTAAGATGTATTTTCTTTATCCTCAATATTACCCACTGGAGCACCTGTCAGGGGCCATGGGTAAAATGCACTGCAGCTCCTAGGGGCCCATTTTCACATCTTGAGCTAAATTGGACAGAATTATCAAGCTGGAGGATGA
This sequence comes from Taenioides sp. WSHXM2023, assembly GCA_029959045.1. Taxonomy (NCBI): domain Eukaryota; kingdom Metazoa; phylum Chordata; class Actinopteri; order Gobiiformes; family Gobiidae; genus Taenioides; species Taenioides sp. WSHXM2023. The sequence goes on from CM057092.1 coordinate 5,933,170, forward strand.
CGTTATTGTATATTTTTAAAGGGCCCATATCACACTGTTTTCTGATCTATGTTCTAATGTTGTTTCCTCATCACAAACAGACCTGGAGTTGTGTTTTGTTTCATTCACACATGTTCATCACACATATTTAGGCTTTTCTCTCCAACAGAAAACACTCTATTTCCACCTTGTGATGTCATGTGGTAATACAGGGAGTGCTCCACTGTGTTAAACTCCATACACCTTCACTAGAATCACTTGGATAATTTCAGCCCTGGAATAGCCGATCTACATGACATCATAAAGTGGAACAGAGCATTTTTAGCTTTGGAGATAGTCAGACTAATAATAAAAGGTTACTCAAACACGTGTAAATGAAACAAAACACAACTCCAGGTATGTTTTTTGATGAGAAGAGTCAGTTTTGGGTAATACAGGACATTTAAGTTTTTAGTAAAGACCAGTAAAAACTTGGACGTCCTCACTGTTACAAAACTAGTTCTGCTAAATGCTAGGTAGTCCGTGATGAGATGATAAAATGAAGGTTGACCCGTTGAGATGTTGAGATAAACCTTTTCCCATAAATCTACACTCTGTTTTTCATATACAACAATAGCTGCTTCTTGTCACTCTCACTCAGCATCACAGTGTCTCCGATTTTAATACATTTCATAGCTTCATAACAACACGCCCACACAATATGCAAAGATTCATTTGGAGAAAGAGAAGGCAGATGCTCAAATGTGTCCGCGAGAAAAGAAATGAAACTCGTTCACATTTTCTGCTCGGATAAATTAAATTCTGTCGCTCGGAAAGAGGAAATGTCGTCTGTCCCCAGTGCAGGTGACAATCTGAGACTTTGTATCTGCAAGAAGGTCCTCAAACCAACTCAGTCAGTTCTATTAAAACACAAGATTGGACAACACTGGAGATCATGTTCTTCAGTAAAAGTGGTACATCTGTCACAGTTCTGTCTCTTCTTTTCCTCTTTCGTCTAGTCTGTTCTGGTCCCTTGCTACTTTCCTTTATGTTTTGTTTCATTCACACATGTTTGAGTAATCCTTTATTATTAGTCTGTCTGCATCAACAAAACTCAAAATGTTCTGCTCCATAGTTTTCAAGTTAACAGTTACCTTTTACCTTTTGCTTAGTAGAGACAGGAAATTCCAGTGTTGAAATGATCCAAATTATTCTAGTGAAGGTGTATGGAGTTTGAAAACACAGTGGAGCACTTTCTGTATTACCACATGACATCACAAGGTGAGAAAAGAACTCAGCCTAAATAAGTGTGGTGTGTGTGTTAAACATTTGTAAATGAAACAAAACACAACTCCAGGTCTGTTTGTGATGAAGAAGCAACATTATAACATCAGAAAATAGTGTAATATGGGCCCTTAAAAGTGGAACTAAACACTAAATCACGTGTTTCTTTAGGCTAAAGGTGACTGTACTGTGAACTGTTACTAGTCGCTTTGGTAATTTTGGTGCAAACTAGGAACATTAGCAGCTTTGTGTCCAAAAACAGTCAAGAAGTGTGTGCTATTACAATTTAAAGTCCTATGTGACATCACACAGGACTGCCCCTATTACAGCCAGGTGTTTCAGATAACAAGTGTGGATACCTGTCAGACCAATCACAATGTTCCTTATACCTCCCGCCTCCAGCTACTGCCCAAGTAAACTGCATATTTTCACCAGGAGAGGCCCTGGTTCATGATGGCTGCAGGTGCTGGGGTTTAGGTAGTGAGCATTCAGATCAGAGAGAGCCATTTTAGGTTTAAACACACTGGATTTTAGCACTGAAACTGGCAATCCAAATGAGAGCCTCCTGTGTGCCTCATTCTGCTTACTGATTGGAGAATTATCATGAGAACCAAAACACCAAATAACACACAAATAACTTGGCCATGTCTGATGTTTTTGTAATTAAAATAGATCAGCACTACAGTTGTTATCAGTAAAAGCTCTGTTTGATTTGAACATGTCTGCCTCATATCTGGGGACATCTGGGGTTAGCTCATGTTTATGGAATTTAAAATCAAAATCATTTTACATACAGTTCCTAAATTGATTTTAGTAAAGAAATGTATTCCAAAGTGGTGTATCTGTGTGATTGGTCATATTAGAGTCACTCATTTGAAGAAAATCTTGTGTTGAACTTGCCAGTTTCCCAGTGAATTATCAGTGAATTATAAATTGAACCCTGAAAGCTTTGAAAGTCAATGATCTATTTGTCATGTCTTGTCATTGATTGCATGTCCAAAGCACAGAGCCACAGCAGGTCACCGGAATATTCCACAAACACCAGAAACTCTTCACCTTGAGCATGAACAGAAATCTGAATTACAATCAAGCAAACTCTCCCCTTTTTGATACAAGGACAGAAATTCATTTGGGAAAAAAAAATAATAATAAATAAATAAATAAATAAATATCAGATTAAAAAAATCTGAGCTTTTTCCTGTCAAAAGAACAACACAAGCCACAAGCTATTCTGTTAGAGCTACAGGAAAGTTATCGTGCTTTCAAATCGGACAAAGTTTAAATCACATAGCAGAGAAAATAACACACAATGTAACTCTATTGTATGGCTATATTTGATGCTACGGTTATCTGAAGAGAAAAACTCCAAAAGCAGACTAGACTTGAGTCAGGTTTAAAGTCAGGACTAAGCTGGGCGAAAGTGACTTGTGTGTGTAAAAGTCCAGTAGTGGCCTCTGTACTGGTCCCTGGCCCACCACAAACTCAAAATGATACCACTAAAAAGATTACACAATCGTACTTTAGTAAAAAATACATTGTAGTTGAGCTTTGCAGGCAGAGTTTCAGCACCATGGACAGCGACAACCACCAGTTTTTGCCTATACAGCTCAAATAATTACATTTTCTTCAACTTACAAACTATAATTCTCATCAGATGTAATGAATTAATATTATTGAGTGCTATGTAGCTGCTTTTCATATAATATCTTCATTTAAACCAGGATTTATTGTCACTAAACCAAGATAATACCAATACTAAGATAGTATTTTAGGAATACAGTGATTTGACTGACTTTTTTTTTTTTTTTTTTTTTTTTTTTTGTTGCTCCGATTCCGATGGCGATACTTTGGCTTTTAGTCCTGATATTAACCAATACCAGTGGCTGTTTTAGCCACAAATCACAGCTAACTTATTACAAAAAGGACCCAATAGTGTAATGAAACTGTTATTTAGCTTGTAAGTAACTACTGAACAGCTTTGTATGAATTAAAGTTCATACTAAGTAAACATTTCATCAGATTAAAGCCCCTGCCAGGGTATCGGCTAAATCGATATCATGGGACTCATACCAGATCCAACCAATATTTTAGATACCAGTATCAGTATTGGTATCGGTGCATCCCTAAGCGGGACTAGTGATCTGTGAGTCTGTTCAGAAAAAAACAAGTGTTGCTTAAAAACACAGTAGTTTACATTATTTCCCCCATAAAACAATGTCCTATCAGTGGTTTTCCCATTCATAAAATCCCCAAACACTTTACAGCCAAAACCACATGCTGTTTTTACTCCTGGGCTCATTCCAGCACCATGGACAGCGCCAGCCACCAAACAATCTGTTGTCACAACAGAGATATTTTAAGTCTTAAGAAACAATAATATGGCAAAAGGAGAACTGAAGAAGCAGCTTGGATGAGCTGGGAAATGTATTCGACCAAATAAACTTTAGTCCAGTTGACAAATTGAATTTCTCCTTTTGCCATGGATTCTACCTGGCTGACTGAGGGATTCTACACACAAACAATAATATGAACAAAAATATATTCATGTTAGACATAAGTGTAATATTATTTTCTAAATGTCAAAATTAGACTGCTTGAGTTTTAATGATGGAGAAAATGGTTAGGAACCACTAGGCTACACACTACGCAGAGCTAAAATTATAAGACTTAAAGGGCCCATATTATGTTATTTTCTGATCAATGTTCTAATGTAGTTTCCTCATCACAAACAGATCTGGAGTTGTGTTTTGTTTCATTTTGTTTCATTAACACACAAACCCTGCAGATTTAGGCTAAGTTCTTTTCTCCAACAGAAAACACTCACCTTGTGCTCTACTGTGTTTTTAATCTCCATACCATAGACTGCTGCTGTCAGACTCCTCATTTTTGTCTTAAGATGTTCTCATTAATGCACTCAACATGATTCTGGTGTTTTTATTTCACTATTTTGTCTGAAAATCAATTCCTATTCCTAATATGAAACTTCACTCAAAATTCTCACCAGAACTGCTAGCCTTGAGCCCACACTCCTTTAGTCCACCTCTTTAAACAGCCATTGCTCGATACACCTTCACTAGAATCATTTGGATCATTTCAGCCCTGGAACTGCCAATGTCTACTGAATGTTAAAAGGTAACTTTTAACTTGAAAACTATCGCTTCATGACATCACAAGGTGGAACAGAGCATTTTGAGCTTTGGAGATGGTGACAGACTTATAATGCAGGATTACTCAAACATGTGTAAATGAAACAAAACACAACTCCAAATATGTTTTTGAGGAGGAAACAACATTCTAACATGGTTTAAAACTCAAAAGAATCCACTTTGTACAATATAGGACCTTTAAAAACACAGTGGAGCACTTCTTGTATTACCACATTACATCACAACGAACAGAACACAGAACACAGCCTAAATATGCTTGATTTGTGTGTTAAACAATGTGTAAATTAAATAAAACACAACTCCCGGTATGTTTGTGATGAGGAAACAACATTAAAACATAGATCAGAACAGTGTAATATGGGCCCTTTAAGTACAATACATCTTTTTTTTTTTTTTTTTTTTTTTTTTTCCCCACCCAGCACTGCGCCATCAGCAGATTCCCCATTCATAAAACACTATGAACACATAACAGCCAACACCACACGCTGTTTGTGTTCCCCCGTCTCATTCCAGCACCACGGACAGCTCCAGTCACCAGTCACTCTCCCTCAAAGAGCCCCGATACAATGGTCAATCTCTCTATTCTCTGGCTACAGCCCCGCGGACAAAACCATGCGCCGCGAGAAGGGCCCATGTCATGTTCCCTTTACAAACCTGCCGCACAAGACCGCGAAATTATTCCACTCGCTCCTTTATTTACCTCTAGCCAACAACAAAAAATTCCTCTACAAAATAAGGACAAAAAACTATGTGTCCTGAGTCAGTAATTTAAGAAAGGCATTCAAAGGATTCTCGAGGATGAAAGATGAAGTGGAGTTCGGGGTGCTTGCTGTATACGTTTCCCGAGCTTGAACTAAACAACCTGAAAAGGAATATATATTTGGCACGGAGACGGTCATCTTGGAACTGTATGATCTCTGTGGCCGTGTGTGAAAGTGCACTCTAGCCCCTAATCCCTCGTTCACTACACAGGCCTGCACTAGTCACACATTCACAGAGCTCAGGTCACGTGACTCTGGCGTCTGGGTGGCAAAAAAAGTTAGCTAATAAAACTTGATTTCTGTGATATATTGGTTAGTTAGGTCGCTTTATTCGTACCCGTTTGTACATTTCTTTTGCTGATTGGAGAGGCTGGTCCCACATTTCACATTTCATTCATCCACAATAAACACATATAAAAACACAACGATAAATAAAGTGTTAGTGCTCCAGTGCAGAATGGTTTTGTTCCATAAATAATTAATTCATTCATCACGCTTAGCTAAAAACAACACTAAATATTAAATATATAAAAAACACGACTTTCCAAGACAGGGTACTAAAATCAATAAATAAATAGATCACAATTTATTCATTTGTGAAATAGCAGCTGGAACGAAGCTCCTTTTAAAAGTAAAAGGTAACTTTTAACTTGAAAACTATCGCTTCATGACATCACAAGGTGGAACAGAGCATTTTGAGCTTTGGAGATGGTGACAGACTTATAATGCAGGATTACTCAAACATGTGTAAATGAAACAAAACACAACTCCAAATATGTTTTTGAGGAGGAAACAACATTCTAACATGGTTTAAAACTCAAAAGAATCCACTTTGTACAATATAGGACCTTTAAAAACACAGTGGAGTACTTCTTGTATTACCACATTACATCACAACAAACAGAACACAGCCTAAATATGCTTGATTTGTGTGTTAAACAATGTGTAAATTAAATAAAACACAACTATAAACACATATAAAAACACAACGATAAATAAAGTGTTAGTGCTCCAGTGCAGAATGGTTTTGTTCCATAAATAATTAATTCATTCATCACGCTTAGCTAAAAACAACACTAAATATTAAATATATAAAAAACACGACTTTCCAAGACAGGGTACTAAAATCAATAAATAAATAGATCACAATTTATTCATTTGTGAAATAGCAGCTGGAACGAAGCTCCTTTTAAAACGATTCGACGTAATGATCATCATCATCATAATGATGATAATGATTGGACTGGCACAAGTATATACAGAGTTATAATAATCATACAAGTTTTCCTCAAGCCGGATCTCACTTAAACGGACTGGATAATTCAGATTTTTGTCTGAAATGTGGAAATGATCGCTCTTTTAACAGCTCAATAACATAATGGTTTATTTAAGTGTTTTGTTCACAATCAGGGATCAACAGTGCGATAAACCAGCACTTCTGTCTGCTTCATCCAGTCGTGTTGTGTCCAGTTAAACACCTGTCTCTGTCTGTTGGTGTTTTTCTGACCTTCACAATGCACTGTTGTCCACACTGACCACTCTAGACTCAAGATCACACTGGACACTACTTTTCAAGGTGCATTGTGGGAAATTGTGAGTGCCATTTCACCAACTGGACATTCGGACACCCTTAAACAGTGTCCTAAATAGAGAATAGTGTAGCCATTTGGACACATGCATTTAATAACTGTAGGCACTTCTCTGTCTGAGGCTTCTTAGACTTTAATCTGTGCTTTATTTTAAAACAAAATGTGACCAGAAAGAACTGACTTAGCTGGAACCACAACAGGGGAGCTGGTTTGTGCTGTTAAACAAGTCTCAGTTAGTCACGCTCACCTTTTTGTTGAAAATTAAACCTAAATAGGTCCACGATCACAGACTATCAGACTATCTTACACTTTTTTGACAGTGTTTGTTAATGTGTGCATTCTGTCACTCTGAGAACTTCTAAAATTCCACCATTAGAGATGCACATATAACCCCCCCAGTGTGATGTCACGGTAAAGTATCTGTAAAGATGTTGGACCGTAGACAGCGTAGTGCCTCACTGAGACCAATCAATGCTCCGGCACAGAATCCCTTGTGTTCCTTTTAGCTGTGACGCCTTCAAAGCGGTTCCTTCGCCATCTCTCTACATGACAATCTCTGCTCCTTATACCAGACATACAAAGGACCCGGAAATTTCATGATTAAAGCGACTCTAAATCAACTCTAAATCAGTTGTTTTAAAGGTGTATTATGTAATATTTCTGGACCTGGACATGCTTGTCTCAATGGAAATGATACAGATAGTACAGAAAGAACTAATGATTCATGTATTACAAAGTTGATTCAGTAAAGGATTAGTTGCGATTAACAAATAAATTATCTTACTCTGCTGCCCACACCCGCTCACGAGACCATATCCCGTCCATATCCCTTCCAACAGCGCATCAACTTCAAGATCCTCTTGATCACCAGCAAAGGCCTCCATAACCAGGCCCCTCCGTACTTCACAGGCCTCGTCCAGCCCCGCCATCCCTCGTCCGACTCTAACCTCCTCACTCCCACAGTCAAATCAAAGCGCCGGACCTTTGGGGGATCGAGCCTTTACCATGGCCGCCCTCTGGAACTGTCTCCCCCTTCACATCAGAAACTCAGACTCACTAAACACCTTCAAAAAACTGCTCAAAACTCACCTTTTCCTCTGAGCCTACAGCTCCCACACACGACTGCTCCTCATTACTGTTTTATCTGTCCTGTCCTTTTTTTTGTGTGTGTTAGTTTATTATGAAGTGTATTTGTGTTACCGAGAAAAGTGCTATATAAACCAGTCATGTTTCTAGAGGTTCTGGGGTAAAAAGGAGTAAAAAAGTTCAGATTAAATCATTATCTCATTGGTGTCTGATAACTGTGATGCTGCTGAAACTCAGAAAATCCTATCATACCAGAATATACAATATGGAACTTTTCAAAAACCACAGATAGCTCTTAGCACCAGAGCGATAACAAATTTTGTCTGGCACATGGACTAAAACAAATGACTTGTTTTAACCCTATTTCAGTCTGGCAGTAAACATATACATCTCCATGGAAACGGGTAGGTGACCCCGCCAGGCCAAGTTGCAGGTCAGATCTGTGGAGAGGCAATACTAACAAACAATGTTATAATTAAATACAAGACAGATAAATGTAATTCAGTACTGTGGCAAAGCAAAAGCGTCTCCATCCCATGTAGACAAGCAGGTGGCAGATGTCCTTCACACCATTAATAATCCATTCTTCTATAAACAATCATAACAACAGGTGGCAAGTCATATATATACTGAGGAAAAAAGAAAGACTGAGCATTGATGATAAATGTAAAGGTATTAAAGAGCCTATATTATGCTATTTTCTGATATATGTTATACTGTTTTTCCTGTTTGAGGAAAAGAAAAATATCAGACACTCACTTAGTTACAAAATATTTAAAGGCATTTACCGTGAGCAGACAGGAAGCATTAAAACCACACTGACACGTGTCGGCTTGCACCTTCTTCAGGCTGTGGTCATGAATGAGAATTGAGGACCAGTTTAAGCATTTTAAGTGTGCAGGGCGGAGGGTTTACTCATTCAGTTTGTCTGATTGGGCACAAGGGGAGTACCTTCTTAGCTTCAGGACAATTTCAGTGAGGGCACTAAAGGCTTTTAAATATTTTGGAACTAAGTGAGTGCCTGATATTTTTCTTTTTCTCAGTGAACTGCACCCTTCTTCACGAGCACCCTTAGTCACATGGATACCAGCAGCTCCCTGTCTCTGCTGTTTGTGAATACCTGGAGTTGTGTTTTGTTTCATTCACACATCTTTAACAATGTGTTTTTAAACTCCACACACCTTCACTAGAATCATTTGGATGATTTCAGCCCCGGAATTGCCAATCTCTACTGAACTAGAAGTAAAAAATAACTTGAAAACTACTGCTTCATGACATCACAAGGTGGAACAGAGCATTTTGAGCTTTGGAGATGTAGACAGACTAATAATAAAGTGTTATTCAAACATTTGTGAATGAAACAAAACACAACACAACACCAGGTATGTTTTAGATGAGGTAACAACATTATAACAAGACTTAAAACTCACAAGAATCCATTTTATGTAACATAGTCCCTTTAAGTAAATATTTTAAATCAAGTAACAGGAAAAATCGCAGCAGCAACAGACTTCCAATTGCTAAATGATGCATGAAAGAAGTTCAATTGAAGCCAGTGCCTTGAGCCAGAAACACAAAACAACAAAATATATTTTTAAAACACAAAATCAAATCAACCAAAACATAAAGTTCAATAACAGTGTAATAATGTCATTATTGTGGCCATCTCCCATGCATTCCTCTCTGTACAGCAAACACACACACACATACACACACACACACACACACACATACACACAAACAGACACACAATCACTGTCAGATGTCTGGTTGTATATACATCTCCAGCTCGGCTCTGTGTAAACACGGCTACACAAGTAAAGAAAGTGGAGCTGTCAAAAACAACTTGAGTCACTGGGGGCTAAATGCTAACAGACGCTCACTTTAGCTCCCTAAAACTGCACAGTGTTTCAGTCTGAGCCGGATCACTGCACAGTTCTATGACACTTATGCTAACGCCGATGTCAACATTGCAAGTTACTGTTTTTTTGTTTTGTTTTTATTTTATTTGTGTGTTTATTTCATTTAAAGAGCCCTTATTACTCTATTTTCTAATCTACTCTATGTTATAATGTTGTTTCTTCATCACAACCATACCTGGAGTTGTGTTTTGTTTCATTCACACATGTTCACGCAAGCAATCCTTTATTATTTATTATCAAAATGCTCTGTTCCACCTTATGATGTCATGTGGTAATAAAGGAATACCTTCACTAGAATCATTTGGATAATTTCAGCCATCAAATTGCCAGTCTCTACTGAACTAAAAGTAAAATGTAACTGTTAACTTGAAAATTACAGCTTCATGACATCACAAGGTGAAACAGAGCTTTCTGAATTTGATGTCATATTTCCAGATGGGTAAAAGGGCCTGTCCATGGGGTTGAGAATGATGAAAAGTTAGGACCGTAGCTATAGCAATTAACAATGCAAAACAAAATATTAGATGTTTTTAATTGTCAACTGTCCTCAAAATGTCACCTTATAACGGGAACTTTATCATTGTTTGTGATTGGATTGGAGAGAAAGGAGAGAGGGAGCGAGAGGAAAAGAGAGAAAGAGAGATCAGTGGAAAGAAAGCGAGAGAGAGAGAGAGAGAGAGAGAGAGAGAGAGAGAGAGAGAGTGGGACGGGGGTGCGACGAAGGAAGGGGGGGTGGGGGGAGACAGAGAGAGGGATGAGAGAGAAAGAGAGAGGGAGAAAGATGGAAAGAGAGGGGAAGTGGAGGGGGTGGAGGGATAGGGGAAGAGAGAGACAGAGAAGGATGAGAGAGAGAGACAGCGGTATAGGAAGGGAGAAAGAGAGAGAAAGGGAGAGAGATGGAGATTGAAAGGGAGAAGAGAGGGAGATAGAGAGAGACAAAGGGGGGGATGGGGAGAGGGAGAGCTATTGTAAAAAAAAAAAAAAAAAAATCTCTTTCTTTTTGGTTTATTTATGCTGAAGTGTTGAAATGTTGTGCCAGTTTCTGTTTCACATGGATAGGCCCAGTCATTCCAGAGAAACGAACCATAAACCGGGTCAGACAGGTAAACAGCAAATTCCACCACAGAGCTCTGACCTTTGACCTCTGACCTGTCCTCCAGCTCAGTTTAAACTGTAGCTGTGACGTCCTGTGAACACAACCTGTGCGGGTCAAAAGCTAAACTCCAGTGTCTGTTTTCATAGTCACATTTTGGTGTTAAAAGGTCGAGTATGTGTACTTTAAGCCACTTGTTTCATATCATACATTAAACAGAAGTATTCATATTTAAAGTACATTTGACAGATTCATATATTTGTAAATATTTTTAAACGCTAGCATATATTTTTCTAATTATGGCTTGGTTTGGTGGGATAGTACTTGAGATACTGTAAATGTGCATCATAATACACAAGTTGGTAGAGCGTTTGGCTACTGATATGAAAGTTGGCGGTTCGAATCCCGCTCTCGACATAAGTATCATCCGTCGGTAGAGCGGTTATATCCACTGACCCACAAGTTGGCGGTGTGATTCCGGCTCCCACAGAATCAGAATTCTTGGGTAAGATGTAAAATGCTGTGATTGCCTTGAAGGTGGAAAAGTGCTGTATAAAAATGTGACCAAATAAAAGTCAGTTTATGAAGAAATTTAGAAATTACAGAAAGTAGTGGTGAGTTCTAAAACCGAATCGAATCCCTCTACTTATGGCAATGTACGCACAAGAAAGGCATTTTTTGGACAGTTTAAACCTTAATTTAAAAAAATAAATAAATAAATAAAGGTGTTGTCATTTGTCAAATCATAACTGTTGGGTAATTTCTTGAAGTTTTGGGTCTTCTTAACATTATAGTTGCTAGTTAACATACCTCTATATGTCATATGTGCTGCCCATGTCCAACCAAGAAGTCAAATGATTAACTAGACAATACATTTTAGTACAGTCTTAACTATAATCAATGTGAAAAGTCCTACATTACAAAAAAATGACTCTTGTGAGCTCTAACATAGTGGTAGTTTCATCCAAATGATTCTAGTGAAGGTGTACGGAGTGTTTTCTCAGCCTAAATATACAGGTTTTGTGTGTTAAACATGTGCGAATGAAACAAAACACAACTCCAGGTCTGTTTGTAATGAGGAAATATTATAACATAGCTCAGAAAATAGCGTAATACGGTCCCTTTAAAGATATAATTAAGATTTTCTTTCCTCTTTATTTTCAGATGTTCCAGAGGTCAACCAACCATCACAGACCCAAAACGCAACACTTCAAATCACTTCCAGTACTCCCAAGCCATCACTTTGCCGTACTTCCTCTTACATACCGGCCTCTAAGCACACTCAGAACTGTGCAAACGAACAAAAAAAAAAAAACATTATTCTCCAAGGCCAGAGGCGATATTAGTTTCAATGAGCTTTGCATTGTCCAAGGCACGAGTTAGTCTTGTTATAGCAGCTTACGGAGACAGCGTCCAAACTCAGAACACACACACACGGCTCTGGCCCCGGTCACATCATCAGAACACATGTATTACCTCCACAATGGGAAATCCCCTTATGCCATTATCTGCGCGGTAACGGATATGCTCAGAGGATTACTGGGTTACGCCAGCGGTCATTTGGGTACGGAAGCGTAAGCTGGTATGCAGAGGACGCCGTGTAATGGTCTTAAACTGGGCCGAGAAACAAAGGGAGAGAAAGACAGACGGTGCAATGATGTGTTTTTGTTTGCAAATCTGCTTAGAATTGAAAAAAAAAAAAAAAAAAAAAGGATACTAACTAAAGGAAGTCACGGTGTTGTGTATTGTTATTTTTATTATTATTTATGTATTTATTTTCTCATTTTCACAAGTGTTTGTCCACTCATTCGAAGGTTGGCGGTTCGAATCCCGCTCTCGTCATAAAACATTATTGGTTGGAGGTATGATTCTAGCTCCCACGATTCTAGATGAATGCTGTCGTTGTGTCCTTGGGCAAGACGCTTAACCCACCTCTGCCCTAGTGTCTGCGTACACTGGTGTATGAATGTGTGTGTGAATGTGTGAGTAGTTCTTTGCTGTAAAATGCAAAAAAAAAAAAAAGTGTCTTGAAGGCGGAAAAGCCCTCAATAAAAATGTGACCAAATACCATTTTTTTTTATCATGTTTTGAGCCCTTTGTTGAGATGCTTGTTTCCTGAGGTGTTTTTTATGTTGTTCTTTTATAATAATAATAATAATAATAATAATAATAATAATAATAATTATTATTATTATTATTATTATTATTATTATTATTATTATTATTATAATAATAATAATAATAATAATAATAATAATAATAATAATTATTATTATTATTATTATTATTACTACTTCTCTCCTTATCGATATGTCTTAAGTATGAGTGGGTATGGATGTGGGAAGCCTAATAATAAAAAAAAAAAAAAAATAAATAAATAAATAAAAATAAATAACTTTTTTTTTTTCTTTCTTTCTTTTTTTAAGTCACAATGTTGTGTTTGTTTAAGGTCCTATGTTGCACTAAGTTGACTCTTGTGAGATTTATGACATGTTACAATGTTGTTTTCTCATCAAAATCACACCCGGAGTTGTGTTTTGTTTCATTCACACACGTTCAACACACAAACCCTGCGTATTAAGACTGAGCTCTTCTCTCAAATGGAAAACACTCCCCCCCACGTTGTGATGTCATGTAGTAGTAGTTTTGAAGTTAACAGCTCCTTTTACCTTTTGTTCAGTAGAAATTGGCAATTCCAGGGCTGAAATTATCCAAATGATTGGTGTGTGATGAAGGTGTGTGGAGTTTATGTCACAGTTTTGCCTGTTGTTTACATGTTTATCCCCAGTCCAGCTCCAGTTCTTAACCTGATCCAGTCCATCTTTTGCTTCCTCCCTGTTTTTCCTGCAGCTGCCGCTCATTCCCCAACCATCCCAGGGTCGTCTCTATAAACTCCCTCTGCCCAGTCAGTTCTTGCTCGATTGTCGACGAGTCAAGAGATTCTCCAGCTCTGTATCTGAAACTCTGAATCTGAAATCTGTTGTTTGTAATTTGTGCAATTCTGCATTAGCCTCTATTTGAAGAATCTGTTTCAAAGTTATTCCCAGCCTGTTTTCTAATTAAAGAATTTCCCAGTTTTGGAGCATATTTTAGTTCACATAATATTGTCATCTCTTCCTTTGTTGTTTATCAGCCTGATTTGTCATAGTAAGCTTTTCTTATTGTAGGACACTTTCTGTTGAACTGAATCAAGGCCTTTGCATTTGAGTCCAAGTTACCTGATGGTTTATAAATGCAGTGAAGCACTATCTGTATTACCACATGACATCACAAGCTGGAACAGAGTGTTTTCAGTTTGAGAAGAGAACTAAATATACAGGGTTTGTGTGTTAAATGTGTGAATAAAACGAAACAACTCCAGGTGTGTTTGTGATGAGGAAACAACATTAAAACACAGATGAGAAAATAGCGTAATATGGGCCCTTTTTAAAATATCTATACTGATAAATTATTGAAAAGTTCTTAAAAAGCTGCTTATAACCACCACTGACAGTTTTCTTTTCGGGTACCTCTTAGCGGTTGGCATAAATTTGGCAGTGAATTGTGCTAATGACTGTAGAAAAACATTAAATTATGTAAAAGAGGCAAAGTTGCCAAAATTACTATTGAATGTGGAAGATGCCCAAATCCCAAACACTATAAAACAGATAATTACATATTTGAAGTGACACTCTGTAACTTTCTAGAGACAGAAAGTAACCTGCATAATTTATTTTATCTATTTAAAACCACAGACTGTAAATGGATATAGCTAACCTGCAAACCGTGGCATTGCAAATAGGAAGTGAGAATGGGCACGCTTCTGGCTCCATCGACTACGGCGCCAGTTCATTTTGTACTGAAAAATTGTCGTCCCTCTCTCTGTAACTGCTGCTGTTAGGCTCATTTTTGGTCTTAAAATGCTCATATTAACTTGCTTTACATGATCCTGGCATTTTTATTTTGCTATTTTGTCTGTAAATTAAGCTAAAACTGTCAAATCAGGCGCCTTCTTTGCCTGAAGCCTTACATGATTTGATTGACAGCATTGCTTAGCGCTCACTCTCTTCTAAACCAGCAGGACGGGGCGTGTACCGTCAACAGCCTCGCTCCTGACTAGCTCTTTGGTTGCTATGATACTCGCGGTCAGAATTCCCAATACGGAACTCGACTCCAAATTCGCCCCTATAACTGCTAGCCTCGGTGAGCTTCATTTGACTGTCGCACTCCCTTTAGTCCACTTAGTCCAGGCCATTTAAGCATCAGTTAAACACACACGCTGCAATGGAACGCACACTTTTTAATATGACATAACAATTCATTTCAATAGAATATGATTTTTTTTTTTTCTTTTTTTTTGTGCAGTGACTTTATGGAATTCTGTTTTTGGACAAAATAAAGTGAAGCGTCTGCTGTGGTAGACTGTGTGCAGAGCGGAGACTGCAGAGGATTACACCATCTCATTTAGGTGTTAGCTGCAGATTAAACCCTGTATTCACTCACATTGTGTTTTGTTCTGGGGTGGAAGTGACTTTGCCAAGACGCGCTAAGATAAGCAGCTAACTGTTTTTAATTTAACCGCACTGATAGTCTGCTCAAAGCGCTTTGTGCTAATGGAAACAGAGATTTAAATTTCTTCTTATTATTTTTTTTTATTTTGTGATAAACTTAGCCCGGGGCAAATGACGACTTTCCTTTGATAGTACAATTTAACACAACTGTCAAAGGAGAATAAAATGTACGTTAAAAGTGTGTAGATTAAAAAAAGGCTTGGATTATTTTTATTTCATTCATTGTCTATTTTGTTTGGCTATGAACAAAACTAACTGAACACAGAAGAAAAAAGAAGAAAAATCAAAATAGCCATATTTGAATTAAAGTTGAAATATTCTTTAACTTAAAGATTCAACCATGTAATTTTTAGTGAATGAATGAATGAATTTTTGCACTGAAAAACATACATCCTTACTGTGAACGGGCTAGCATCTCCACAAACCTGACTTTTACTTGACCTGATCAGAGGGCTTCTCCTGCTTGTTTCCATGGATATTTTTTTTTTCTTGGCTATAATGTTCTTCATAGATAAAAGTGCACTGCATAAAACATTTATTTCCATGGAAAATGTTGGCGTTTTCCCATAGACGTCACCCATAGCATTCAACTCCAGTCAAATAAAGCTCAGTGAGACTAGCAGTTATAGGGGCGAATTTGGAGCTGATATCGATATTTGGAATTCCAACCGAGAGTATCATAGCAACACTGTCAATCATGCCTGTTAACGCTGGGGGAAACGACTGCGGGGAATGGACATGGCAAACCCGAACAGGAAGTGAGCAGGGGCGCACTTCGACTGTGGCTCCAATTCCCTTTTGTATTGAAAAAATGTTGCCCTTCTAACTGCTGCAGTGAGCCTCGTCTTTTTGGTCTTAAAATGTTCCTGGTGTTTTGATTCATCCCATTCTAGAATCTGAAACCCACCAGCTGAAATCACTTCATTTGATTCGACCTCAAAGGTTCCCATACAATTAATTTCATGTACAACGACAACTTGACTGACTACTGCAAAATTAACAGTAATTAACATGTTCCTTTAATTACATTTAGACTGAAGTGGAATTATGAAGTGTCACGTCTGCCTGTTTGAGATTTCACACTGGACTGAACTCAGTTCCTCAGACCACCCTGCAGCTGCCGCCCCCTGGCTGTCTCCAGACGCCACTAAACGTGAAGCGAGACAGACGATGGGCTTTTTCATAGATTAGAGCTCCCATGTGAAAAATGACTGACAGCTCTATTTGTGTGCACTGTCTTTTCTGTATTGACAAAGACCAAATAAGAGGCATAGTACCAAAGAGCTCAGGGGACAATATGTTCTTCTGACCACTGTTCAATGGAGTGAATGCATGTGTTTGGAGGAGGAGGGGTCCAGGGGATGAAGAAAAAACGGGTATATGAATTTGCATGTTTATTATTCCATTAAATCAGATATTTTCAGTTCATGTTTTGGAATGAAATGAGAGGTCTGTTACTAAAATGTACTTTATGTGAATATTTTGTGGTGGAGGGTTCGCTACCTGCTTGTCTCTGAAGATGTCATGATATGCTTTGCCTGGAATGTTCCTTAGTATGATATTAACATGTCTGTCCCCATGGAGACAAGTAGGAGATGCCAGCTCAAGTTACAGGTCTGATCTATGGACCTTGCTCATAAGAATGCATGTTTTTTCAAGGTATTTTTGAGGAACTGATCATGCTGGAGGTGTTCTACAAGTATGTGTGTAATGGAATCAATTCATCAGTTACCATGGCGACACAATGCACACATTAACAGTCAAAAGAGGTTTTAGATCTGAAAACCCAAGAAAATGTACAGAATACTTGCATAACAGTAAAAAAAAAATAAGATTGTGTGTTGTCGTTCCAACTAAGTGACTTCTTTATGGGCAGATTATGTTGGAAAAAAGCTCAGATTAAAGTCTAACAAAGCCTCAGACAGAGTATGCCTACAGTTAGCATCACCCCCCCCATCAGCTGCAAAGTATGAACAAAAACACATAATTGAATAAA
Organism: Taenioides sp. WSHXM2023; assembly: GCA_029959045.1. Classification (NCBI taxonomy): domain Eukaryota; kingdom Metazoa; phylum Chordata; class Actinopteri; order Gobiiformes; family Gobiidae; genus Taenioides; species Taenioides sp. WSHXM2023. The sequence goes on from CM057092.1 coordinate 5,950,576, forward strand.
GAATGGATATGTATAATTCCATACTGTGGAACATTGCAACACACCCTCTTAATATTGTTTTATGACAGACAAAAACAAGTGTCTGGACAGTCGCAAGCAGTTGTTTCTATATGGTTCTCATTCAACCACGCTCCTGATTGGACGATAACCTAAAGCCACTAAAAGGACACAATTTATCACTCAAAAAATGCCTTTGAAATGAAAAGGTGATATGCCACTTTCTCAAAACCCACTCCCGACATAAACATCATTGGTAGAGCGATCAGATCCACTGATCCACAGTTTGACAGTACGATTCCGGCTCCCACAGACGTTTGCATTTGGGAAACTCATTAATTTGAAACATTCATAAAGCATGGCCAATGATTAGTCAGTTTTCTCCAAATGAAAAATCCAGAGTCTGGGAAATAAACCCAGAACATTGTGGCTCAGGTGAAGTTATAGCTAATTTATGCATTCATATTTTACCCGAAAAGTGTCAGAGAGAGAGTCTTTGATGCTTTGAAAACCACGTCATTGCAAAGGCCAGGGCTGCTCACATGTCCCTCTATCAGCCTCTAATAGACTCTGCTCAGGCTAGATGAATGAGCCTCTGGAGCTGGAGAATAAATGGAGCCAGATAACACAGAACGCATGACGCCGCGAGACTCTGCACCAAAACCATTCGCACACTCTGGCCTCGGACTTTTCTATAGAGATTTTAATAGACAGAGGCGGGTAGAATATTGCTAATAATCAAATTTAAGTTACTCAAAACAATGTCGCTCAAGGAGAAATTAGTGGTACAGGAAATTAAGCAAGTAAGATGAAAAAATGGGGGAAACTACCACTAACTGACTGGACGTTACATCTTAAATAATGCCTAAATCTGGTGTTTTTTAAAGGGTAGACACATTGTCAACATAAGGCTTTTGTCACTTGTAGACCATAGCTTTTACACCATCAAATACTGTAACTAAGGCCTAGGGATGATACAAGATCTCGTACCACCAGATCTTGCAAAACAAAATTACCACAAGATCATGCACATAAGAGACAAATGATCTTGTGAGATTTTTTTCCATGAATTTACATGTGGATTGGACAAAAAGGGCTACATGTAAAAAAAACAAACAAACCCTGAACTGTGAAGTTTATAGGGGAATTATTTTAAAATCTCATCTCGTTCTTGTGGACCCAATCTCCTACCATCCCTACTAAGACCCAATTCTCGCATAGTTCCCAGTAAACTGACAGGTACAAAATGCAAGAATACGCAACAGTGTCCTCTTATTCACATATGCACTCCAGTAACCAAGGTAAAGCAAACTTATACAAATGAATAAATACATAATATAAATAAAACAAAATCAGTTCTGGCTTCTTTCACACCTTTTCTGACAAAATGCAGGTAAATTCCCAGGTCGGACTGTGTGTGTGAATGGGACTTCAGTAAATGTAACTGCCCACTCATCAAGAGCCCTTATAGGAGAATGGCTCATGGTTCTCTGCATTGATACTTTGCTGTAACATCATGCTGTGGAGGTCTGCATGTATGTCTATGGCGGAAGATTCATCAGTTACCATGGTGACACAGTGCACACATTAGCAAACACAGCCTGAAAACTCAACTTGTGATCAATACGAACGTTCATAATCCTGTTTAGGTGTTGAGTGTGTGAGTTTCAACAAAAAAAAAAAAAAAAGTGATTAAGTGACTAACTGAAACTGTTTCTGCTAGCAAGCTTGTGACTGTAACATTATTTTAGAGGGACATTTTTAACTGTAAAAATCATCTCACCTGTAGGTATAGAATCAATGCAAGTAGCAGTTCAGCATGTTTCACTAACTTTTCTACAGGTTTTAGATATCTTTTCTACAATAATGTTGGTTTGGATTTTTATGTAAAAGAATTTTTTATAGCAACCATTTTCACCATTTTAAATAAATAAAATGGCTATACTGTGACTCAAGTGGCCGCTAACGTTTGCTACACGTAACAGTTACTCGCCGTCAAAATGGATTAGAACAATAGTTTTCTGCCACTTGCATTTTGTTATTTCAAATACACGAGTCTAACCTGAGTAACAGAGCTTCAGACAGAGCAGTTCCTCCAGTTAGTGTCACACATCCAGGGAATGTTAAATGACTTCGGCTTTGAAGTATCATCAGCCCTTAGACAAGCATGACGGATGTTCGGCTCATAGCCTCTGCAACAATGGTGTTGCGTTATTTATTTATTTTTTTCTCATTTTTTTTCATCTTGGGGGCACTATTCATCGTCCGACCCATACACGGCTGTCATCGGGCGCATAGACAATAGCTCCCTGACAGCACAACACAGTGTAAAAGATCACTTACACACAAACACATAATGCTGGGGCCCTTTGCAGTGGTAAACAAACAAACATATGTCAGAATGGAGCTGGAGAGGGCTGAATAATACACTCTTAGCAGGACTGGCACCAAGAAATGTATGCTATTTTACACTATTGCGCATACAGTGTAGTTCAATGTATTTAGATTTGAGTTAAAAAAAAAAAAAAAAAACTGTTTTCTGATCTGTTTTAATGTTTCCTCATCAAAAACATACGCAGAGTTGTGTTTTGTTTCATTCACGCATGTTTAACACACAAACCCTGCATATTTAGGCTTAGATCTTCTGTCAAACACCCCACCTTTTGATGTCATGTTGAATACAGGAAGTGCGCCACTGTGTTTTTAAACTCCATGCCTCCTCACTAGAATCATTTGGATGATTTCAGCCCTGGAATTGCAAATCACTACTGAAGAAAATGTAAAAAGTAGCTGTCAACTTATACAGGGTGAAACAGAGCATTTTGACCTTGTAGACAGAGTGAAACAAAACACAACTCCAGGCATGTTTTTAGTAAAAGTAGTAGTAGTAGTGGTAGTTGTAATACTGAAGTGGTGACAATGGATAAAAAAGACACCAAGGCCCAAAATGCATCGCTAAACATCTTACTAAATGTAACAGATTGGATCACATTTCTTGAAGAACTACTGGAATATCCCTCTGCCCACTCCATAGAGCTTTTCTCCTTTTGGGCCACCTGTCTACAAGCTTGCACCTGTCACTGTCCGACTGGCACAGGAATAGACTGTATATATAAATGGACATAGTTAACCTCCAAAGCTAGCTCCATTGTTTCTGGCTGCAATTCACTTTGTACTGAAAATCGTCGCCCCTCTCTTCGTAACTGCTGCGGTGAGCCTCGTCATTTTGGCCTAACACGGCTTCAAATTCGCCTCGTAACTGTCAGCCTCGATGAACTTCATTTGACTGGAGCCGAACACTATAGGTGACGTCACACTCCCTTAATCCACTTCTTTCTACAGTCTATGGGCACAGGGGAGCGAGGTGGGATTCCCCCGCAAACATTCGCATCGAGTTAACCGTGAGCCACAGCTGTTTTCTCAATGGGCTTCTCTGGGCTAGAATCAAAATAGCGGTAATGCTAGGTCACACAGTTGCAACCCAAACCTCTATAAACTGTTGTGCAGCACGAGAAAACTCCATTCTTCGAAGCACAATTTGTCCCAAACATAAACATGTACCAAAGTGAAGTCAAATGGCTCCACTTTGCCCCAAACACAGTCTTATAGAGCCCATTATCGTGTTTTTCTGAGAGTAAAAGAAGCCCCCGCTAAAACCCTTTTTCATGCATTTTTGTGATTACTCCTTTCACTTCTAGGCCTTTTCGAGCACATAAAGATTTCAATCAGTCTATAGCTGCCTGGGTTGCTTTCGTAAATAGCTGGCACCAAATGGACGTCGATCCGCTGAGTGATTGCGTGCTGCTAAAGCTCTAATCGCGTTTACGCTGTGAGAGTTTGAATGACTGAAACCAAACACACGCTCAACTTTCTCTTTGTCAATAATCAGAGGCATGATGAGGGGCGGAGGCTGCAGCCACACGACTTAGTGCACACAAGCAGGAACTGTACTGGAATGAATGGAGTAAAGTGAAGTGGGTTATTATGTCAACAAAGATGGAGTGTATTTTTTCTTTTACTTTTTTGAATATTTTTCAGATATTTAGTTTTACATTATAACATGATTTTGTAAACAGAAATATTAATCTAAAACAGTTTAACGTGGACCTATTCAGCAAAATCGACTTTTCAGAGCTTTTAACCATGTCACTTGTTTTCCCATCTCATTTACCCTACAGTATTTCAGGAGTCTCCAAACTGTAGCTCGGGACCTACCAGTAGCTCTCCAAACCCTTATAAGTATCTCGCCAAGGGATTTCTGAATGATTTCTGAATTAAATGCCTATTTCCTTTGTAAGTGGATTGCCATGGCTCTTATATTTACAAAATTTCTGGCGACTGCTAAAATTAGTAGCTGTCTGGCATTTTCGTTTTACAAAAGGTAGCTCACAGGAGGAAAAAGGTTGGAGACCCCTGCCCAATATGATTTTTTTTTTTTTTTTTTTTGAGTGATTTGTGCATGTTTGAGTTATCTTTAATCACTTATTTTCAAGATTAATCCGTTTTCACCTACACCGGCATACGCCCACTGTGACGTACTTACTTCTTAAATTTTATTTCCTTAATCTATGATAAGCATAAAATTACAGCGATGCCAGCTCCCAATAGGCACCACAGTTTTCTAATGCAGACGTCAGCGGACCTGTTTTAAATGAATATTGCAATTTAAAATGTGCAAATTTTAACAATAATCCACAAGTTTCATAGATTATAGTAGACACAAGCACAATAGGTCTTCTTTAATAACAGAAACGGGTCCTTTTACTTTTTATTTATTTAAAGAAATGTTTTAAAGTATAGAGCAAATATACAGCTGTGGGTGGAGATAGGGGGTAGGTGAAAACAACTTTTCAGAGCACTCAAACCTCAATCGCAGGACAACACAAGAAAACTCAAACACGCATGAACCAATTGAACTACAATTTGACTACGATAACGGCACGCTATCTCCCCTTTAAAACAAAATATGGTAATATCAATATAAGCACTCATTTTTAAAGGTGAAATCTCCAGACGATTGCACATAGAACGACTTTATTAGATAAGTGTAACAGCCGAGAGGGCCGGTTTTGCTGATGCACACTCCATAAAACTGCTTATAGAGGCCAAAGCTTCATCTGATTTTCCAGTCCCCACTCACTTAACACTGCTGAGGCGTTTAGCTGCGCAAAAAGCACGACTCATGGAAATATTACGGTCCCATGTATGTGCAGTGGATGGCTGGGAAACACATATGGAAGCAGCCACATTGCACTTAGGTCAATTACACTGGATGTCCACAATCTCTACAGTCAGCAGCATGGAGCGCCGAGGAAGGCTGGGGAATACTGCACGGAGCCAGAGAGGGACGTAATTTGATCAATATGTGAGGGATTGGTCAACTCGGAGAAGTGTAAGAGTAATTTTAGCAGCGTTCCTGTTCTTATTTGTTGTGTTTAGTTCTTTGGTACACAAGAGAAAGAATAGTGTGGGTTTAAAGGCGCTGTACCTGATTTTTAGTGTCTTGAAAACGTGAAAAATAGAGCTAGTACATTTTAAACGGTTTGCAGTGCTCCAGTGAGTTATTCCTCACTTACCTATTTTTTCCGTCAGACCAGAGAGGTGTTCTGCACTGACGGAAAAAGCTAACGACAACTAGTATGCTAAGGCAAGCTTCCTGATTATGTGAGAGTAAAACGCTTTTTTTTTCAGACCAGAGGGTTAGGGTTAGGGTTAGCAGTTTTGCAGTGATGGTAAAGCTAACGACAAGTAGCAGGCTAAGGCACACTTGCTGATTTTCTGGCAATAAAACGCTTTCTAATTTCAAAATATAGTATTAGAGTGTTCACTTGCACACACGAAAAGTAATGATTCTCATGCAAACTTAGCAATACTGAAAATGTTTTTTACATTGTTTATCTGCACATAAATACAATTTTTAGATCAGTTCAAACCGTGTTGGAGCAAACATAACGACGTCAGTAGATGAGACTCAATACTTTTTAATTGAAAACTCATTGGTATTAATATTGGTTCACTATTGCGATAATTGCCATTGCCACTTGATACTGGATTGAAACAAAAAAGCATCACTACTGATCTAGTCCGATTTTAGTTTTTGGTTGGTCCTAGTTTAGTCCAATATTGGTGCTTTTCAGATTGTAAAATGTGATGTCATACTCCCAGATGGGGGAAAGAGTTTTCCAGTTGATTGCATTCTACTTTGTCATGAAATATCAGCAAGGTAAATTCAGAAATGTGGGACCTGATCATTTGTATTTACAACTAAACCCAAGAACTCACTGTATTACAACAAAAATCTGCATTTGATTGCGCTCCATCTGTATTATACATTACAGTGGCATCATGCTGAGGGTGTTCTGAAAATTCCACCACAGAGATACAGAGATAGACAAAGCACACATAGGAAACACTGTCAAAAAGTGAAAAACACAAAATGGATGTAAATAGCACATTTTCCGGAACTCGTGATCAATATAAGCTCAACAAAAAGGTGAGAATGACTAACTGTGACAGTAATTTTAAGTGTGAGAGACTGGTTTTAACAGCACAAATCAGCTCACCTATTGTAGCTCCAACTAAACCAGCTCTTCTGTTAAAATAAATCACAATTTAAAGTCTAACAAGCCTCAGATAGAGCAGTACCTACAATTAGGATCACACCCCCAGGGAATGTTGATGACACCAGGTGCAAAGTATCAATTGCTGTGCTTTGCTAGTGTGAACAGTCAACACTAGCTATATTTTCCTCATACATGTATTTTTAGTGCTTCCAAACGGCGCTCTCCCTTCTCTAAGCAGGCCTCTTTCCTGTTGTGTCAAATAGTCCCAATAGATTCTCCCTGCAGGACGCGCTGTCACTCCCACACGCAGAGACTGACATGTGCTATACATCCAGAATCCCCCCAAGCATCAAAACCCCATTATTTTCTCTTAACATCTTTCCTCTCTCTGCAGACCATTTCCATAATAAGCAACTGACAGCGGGCCTCCCTTAACCCACAACACAGATGACACAGAAAATTGCTCGAGTTTGCACAAAGTTAATGGTTTCATCTGATGTAGTGTTTTGCCAAGGTGGAGTCGCACTGGAACATGTCTTACTGTTGCTGAACTGAACTGACAAGCGTCATTTAGCCCAGTGAGCTGATTAGAAATTAATATGTGAAGGGTGTGAAATATGCAAGGCTGTTATGTTTATTAAAGGATAACAAAAAATCTGCTGCTCGCTAATGTGATGTGCAGCTGTCCATACGAGGAGCTACACGGCTCCCATCGGACACAGCAGTTTTCATTTCAACATGCCTACATCCTTATTATCTTGGATTCTCGTTAAAAATAAAATAATTTTTTCAACCCCTTGGCTGTACCTGTCATAATCTGATGCCAAAAGTGAAAACCTTTAAGTAGAGGGCACTTTCACCGCATGGCTCCCTCTAAAAGCCATCACCGGGCTGTAACTCACTTCAAAATAGTGTGTGGGTCCGAATACCACACACGCTGTGCAGGATGTGTGTTCCTGTCAAATACCAGTTGTTGTCATGTAAACCATAAACTTTCTATCATGTAAACCCATAGAAGCTACTTTGGAGATGGAATCCCACAGACGACACAAAAATAGACCTGCACCCAGGACTCGACTAGGACAAGTAATCGGCCCTGGACTTTTTACGCACGCACGCACGTGCGCGCTCACTCATGCACGCGCACGCACGCACGCACGCATGCACGCACGCACACACACACTTTTTTTTAATGCTGATATTATAGATTGTCTTAATATTCTAGTATGGTTGGCCTGGCCTTACACAGGCCCTCATACTTTTGGCTATTTTCAATTGGACACTGTTATTCATTGTAAATCATTAAATGTTGCTGGTTTTTAATTATGATGATTGGTAGAAATGACATCAATGACTATATAAAATAAAAAAGTTGAACAGGTCCCCCTGTAGGAGAGTATACTTGGAGTACACACCCTGTATACTCAGAGCATGTGTAGTGGTGTTGCACAGGTCTGACAGTGACTGGCCCAAAACTGCCTCATCCCACTGGGAAAACTCCCAGAGTTCCAGATGGTCAGCCCAGCCCTGCTGCCTCCATCAAGACTCAAATACTCACAGGCTCCACATATGCCAAAAAAGACAAGAGTTTATTCTAGCACCACTGACAAAGCTGAACTGGAGTCTGAACCTCAGTCACCCTCAGAGGCTTCTGAAGAGCTGAAGAGCTGCTGTGGGCGTCACACAAGAGACCCCTGGTTTTTGTTGTTGTTGTTTTTTACTAAAATCACAGGTTTGCTCTGTGATATCAGAACCATAAAACATCACTACAACTATATCCAATACATCCGAGCGTCAGGGGCCGAGCGTCAGGGGCAGATAGAGACACAGAGGTAAACGATACAAACAGGAGAAATAGTGAAACTGTAATGTTCTCATCCATGTCCTTTTATCCATTAATCCACAAATCAATGAAACAGTCCAAAAACCATCACTATTAATCCAGTTTGAATTGCTGTATTGGGAAAACTGTATTCCGCTGTATTCCAAGCAACCATAATTTTAACAAGGGCCAAAATGTGTCTAAATTGCACAATAGTTACGACTAAATTAATACAGATAAAACAGTAACACCTTCATTTTGTTAGATTAAGGTTTAAATGGCCAGAAAATGATGTTAGTACACATAAATTGTCTCTTCATTGTGGATGCTTTTTAGAACTTGCGTACTTTTCTTCTCAAACTATAATAAATATTTAAACAAGTATAACCCAACCAAACCAAATAGGCTAATAATTAAATGAATGTAAAAACCTGCCTTATGCACTTTAGCACCTTTATTACACAATATTTATTCTTGTGAGCTTTAAGTTGTGTCATAATGTTGTTACCTCCTCAAAAACATACCCAGAGTTGTGTTGTTTCATTCACACATGTTTGAGTAACCCTATTAGTCTGTCTACATCTCCAAAGCTCAAAATGCTCTGTTCCACCTTGTGATGTCATGAAGTGGTAGTTTTCATGTTAACAGCTACCTTTTACATTTTGTTCAGTACATACTGACAATTCCCAGTCTGAAATTACCCAAATTACTGTCATTAAAGTGCATAGATTTTAAAAACACAGTAGAGCACTTCCTGTATTACATGACATCACAAGGTGGGATTGAGCGTTTTCTGTTTAAAGGTGCACTGTGTAACTTTTGTGGTGGAGGGTCCGTCAAATGCTTGTCTCCATGGAGATGCTATTGCTTTTGGAATGTTTCACAGTATGGTATTAAACCTTTCTATCTTCATGGAGACCAAACCGGGCCAATTTACAGGTCAGATCTGTGGAGAGGCGACCCCGCTCAGTCAGAATGCCTGTTTATGTACAAACTAGTGCACCTTTAAGAGAACACAGCCTAAATACACAATGTTTGTGTGTTAAATGTGTGAATAAAACAAAACACAACTCCAGGTATGATGAGGTAACATTATAACGGATAAATACATAAATAAATAAATAAATAAATAATTAAAAAAATAACAGCATAATATAGGCCCTTTAAGTTTGCCCTTCTGAAAATTACTGGGCCTGTACTTAAAACTGGCCCTGACTCATTGTTCCTTTGAGCTCCGGAGTGACCAAAGTTTGACTGATCTGCAGCGTGCGGTGAATCATCGTAATATCTCCACTTTACGGTGCTCTACTGCCTGGAGGAAATCTTCTCTTTAATTGTATTTAACATCATATTGCTTTCCAACAATCCATAATACTCTTACAATTTGTCTGGATAGCGAACAGAGCTCCTATTATCTAAATCGCTAAGTGGAGCAATCTCCCGGAATCAATGTGTTTTTCATTGAAACTAAATATAACCTCTTTGCAGGAAACGGCTACGGCTACACATTGTTTTTTTTTATTTTTTTTTCCTCCTCTGAGTGACTTGACTGCAGTAAGGGAGCACTATACAGACTACAGAATAGAGAAGTGTGTATGCGATTTCACATGACAGGCAGGGGCGGCGCCAGGGGGGGCTTGGGGGGCACTAGTCTCTCCTAGAATGGCCAAAGCACCCCCAATAGCTCCCCCAAAGATTTTTACCTCATTTTCATAGGACATTCTACAATAAAATTTCATATTTGGTTTTACAAATCACTACAATTACTAACTACATTTAAACATATTACCGCTGTCAAAAGTACTGTAGTTGAATCGAATTAAAGTCTATATGTAGGATCAGGGTGGGCGGTTGTGTAAATGGGTGCTTGGGTGGGTGGTTTAAGTTCTAAGAGTGGGGTTGCTGGGCTGCCGTAAGGGGCTGGGGAAGGGGTATATATATTTAACCAAAATAATAATTAAAAAAAAAAAAAAAAAAAAAAAAAAATTGTACATTGTACATTGTACATTGCTTGGACTTAATTAACTTGACCTCATAAATAAATAAAAAAAATAAATTTTTAAAATTAAATTTTTTCAACCGTTTTACGATAGCGATACAAACATGGTAGGGGTGGGGGTGCGCACACATCCCTAAACAGCTCTAAATGAACATGTAAAGTGAGCCCCCCCATTGAAGACCTTGCCACCCCCATAGCTCCTACAACCAAAAAATATCTGGCGCTGCCCCTGGTGAGAGGTTTTCATGCTTTTCTAAGTATTACTTTGTTTCGTGGAGTGGTACATGTGGTACAAAATGTATTAAAGGTTTACATCAGTCAAGTAGCCGACTTGTATTTATATACAAATAATTATCATACAAGTGTTTGTTAATTAAAGTTAACAAACACATGACCGGGCCTGGTCATGACCAGGCCCGGCCTGGTCATGACCAAGGCCGGGCTGGTGTCAAATCGCCCTGAGATTACAGCGGAGGGAGCCTGGCCCCTCCCTAACCCCCTCGCAGCTTTGTACCCCTGACCGGGTGGGCGGGTCCGTTGTATAAGCGCCGTCAGTGGCTGCAGGATCCGGATGCTGTCTTGCCTGAGTTGGACTTTCTTACTCCTCTCCCCTCCCCTGTTGCTTGTCCTGTGAAATGTTTGTACTGTGTTTTGACTATGTTGCTGATGCTCGGAGGTGTTTTTATTTTGTGCACTCATTCCATATGATGCCCCTGTCAGGAGCATGGTCTGGGGTTGATTCACTTTTGTTTTTTCTCCTCCCCCCCCTGTCCTCATGTGATGCTGTATTTCATTTCTACTGGAATTTCCCCACTGTGGGACTAATAAAGGCATATCAATCAATCAATCAATCAATAAATTAAAGTGCAGATAATGGGATAATGGGATGATAGGGTGAAATGGCTCTGCTGTGTGCTGTCTGCATCTAATAAAGCATTTAAATCCGCCCAGATTCAGGAAGTGTGTGGTTAGCATGGTAGTTTTTGTTATTGTTGTTGGCATTACAGTAACTGCAAAACTCCGCTGTGCCCTCTGAAAGTCTGTGAAAAGTGCTTATAGACTCATGAATAAATATGCTCTGAATGCTTAAGGTAAGTGACGAATAACTTTGGACCACTGCAAACCTTTTAAAACTAGTTTTGTTTTTTTGTTTTTTTATAAAGCAAAAATCAGATACAGCTAAAGGATGAAAAATGTTTTACAGAAAACATTTGGTATTGAAATACTATTCAATTCATACTATTCAATTTGACATCATTCTAAGTACCACTTGGTTGGGAAACATATTTAAAGGTCCTTTAAACTACACAAATTGACTGACTGATTGTATTTTGTTTCATTCACACATGTTTGAGTAATCCTTCTACATCTCCAAAGCTCAAAATGCTGAGTTCCACCTTGTGACGTCGTGTAGTGGTAGTTTTCTACTTAACAGCTACCTTTTACCTTTTGTTCAGTACAGATTCCCAGGCTAAAATCACCCTAAATCTGCAGGGTTTGTGTGTTAAACATGTGTGAATGAAACAAAACACAACTCCAGGTAAGTTTGTGATGAGGAAACATTAGAACAGATCAGAAAATAGCATAATATGGGCCTTTTAAGACCGATTTACTAAGACAACAATGCATTAAAACAGCTTTCTGCTTTGATTCAGATGTGTTTGTGGTCTACATTGATTGTTCTGGTGATTCTCCACTTGAAATGTTACGCAGAGCACCTTTAACTTAGCAAGTATTTCATTATTCTTGAGAAAAAATGTTAGTCAAAGGGTTAACAGAGAGGCATAAACTGCTCTACATGGGACATTAAAAATTCATCCATCCAAAACAATACAGTTTGTTTATTAGTTATTAGGGTTGTCAAAAGTAAGAAAAGTGTTGATACTAAAAAAAGATATTCACAGGACAGAAATGAAGCTTTAGTGAATAGCTTTTAGAATGATCTTGAGCTGGATAAGAGCACATAGACTAGTACACGCCCATGGACCACTATGGAACCTACAGGACCACTGAGGAGTACACACATATAAGACCACATGGGATTAGAAACGAAAGTACTATGGTTTAATGCTGAAAATCACATTATATTGTCATTTTTTGTTTTTTTTTTATCGAGTCTGTACCTTAGTATTGAAATTTTAGGCACTATCACCTATACATAATACATTTCAACAAATTGGGACCTGGAGTTATATAATAGCAGTGAGTAAAGTCTTTTCTCTTCTTTGTATTTCAGAATCTGTCAGAAGTGTTTTGATTCAGCCCCGCCAGCAGACAGCGATCACATAACAGGCTCTGCAAAAGGTAATTGCTCACCGAAATCTCACCAATAAAAGACACCTCAAACTGTGGGCAAAAATACAAAGTGCCAAAATGAAAAGCATATTAGTGCCATTTGATGCTTTGACAGCCGAAGCCTCTCTCAGAATAGGCCCGTACTTACACCAAATCAGTTTTTATAGCTGGATTACATATTTAAAGTTGTTTTTTTTGTGGCGTTGGTTACAGGTAGCGATGATATAACAGCGATTTCACACAAGGGGATGGAAATAGGAGACGGTCAAATATAGCAAACGAAACCTATTTACCTCCTGAACCTGCCTGCACTGTGGAGGTAGAGGTGTATGTTTCTTACACGTAGGATAGAGGTCTGTTAGCATAATATCGTAGAAGATATGTAAAAGTACGGACAATTATTTTACCTGGCAACACAGATCAGTCCCTATATAATCATGTTACAAGCACTGACAGTTTTAGTCTTAAATAAGAGTCAGGTTTGTGGAGATGCAAGCCTGCTCGCAAAGATGCTGAATTAACACCACGATATCAAAATGTCAAAAAGTTGGGTGCCTCTTCTTGAAACTTGAAACTTCTTAACGTGTGGCGAATGTTGCTGAAAGTAAAATATTTTTAGCTCTGGCATCTGATGATTGTCAACGTTTAAACATGGTCCGTTAACGCTCAAGATGTGTGGCGCGAATGCTCAAATGCGCTGCAGAAATGTTGGACCAGCGTAGATGTGCATCCCCATAAACTCTGCAATTAAACCCGACGCCTCTGACGCCGCTGTCTGAATGCAGCATAATGATTTATTTTACTTGTTTTCTTTTTTTTTTTTTTTTTTTTTCTTTTTTTATTCAGGTTGTTTCAAAATCTTTATTTGAAAGAACGGCCATACCATCTGACTGTGTGGTAATGCCACTTGATTAGTTCTTAGCTCTTCACAAAACTCACTACTGGTTAGGGATGGAACAAAAACAGTTTCTTGTGGTACATTTTGTTGAATTGCGTTTAAGAGTAAGAGTAAGAAATAGAACCAAAATGATACCACCAGAATGTGCACAAAAACCTGATGAATGTTATGTTCTCCTCTAGATCTTTGATATTTTCACTTTCCCCAGTTGTTGTTTAAACATGGTTCATAATAAATAATTGATTTGTTAATATAGTATAGTAATTTGATTATATTTGCATTATGTTTGTCATGCACCAGTGTACGCAGATACAAAGGGTGTGGTGGATGAATTGTCTTGCCCAAGGACACAACGACAACATTCATCTGCGGGAAATGGAATTGCACCGCCAACCTGTGGGTCAGTGGATCTGACCGCTCAACATTTTACTGCTATCAGGATCATTTTGACTATGATAATCGTAACGCTGAAATCCAGTACTGGTCACTACTATAGATTGTATATATAAATGGACATAGTTGCTAGCCGCCACATTCCAAATAGGAAGTGAGCATGGAGGCACTTCCGGCTCCATCGACTCTGGCTTCAATTCACTTTCTGTTGAAAAAAAAAATGTAACTGCTGTTGTCATGCTTCCCATTTTGGTCTTAAAATGTCTGTAGTAGCCCACTCCACATGATCCTGGTGTTTTTATTTCTCCATTTTGTCTGTACATCAATTCCTATTTATAATATTAAAATTGGCTCTAAATTCACTCAACTGCTAGTCTGGGTGAGCTTCATTTGACTGGAACCAAACGCTATGGGTGACACCACACTCCTTTAGTCTTCTTCTTTCTACAGTCCGTGGGCATTACAAAAGCTCATCCTTCCTTGACAACTATACATGTTCTCTTGGGTTTATCTTACACAGGCAGCGTAATTGTTTTGCCAAGAAGGAAACCAAGGCCAATTTCCCCGACCACTGTGAGGGGCCGTCGGCAGGATCTCATTATACCCTGCACATCTGAGGCAATTATTTGGTAGATGAAAAGCTATAGATTTCTATTGGGGCACTATGTTTGATAGGGTTATGGCCCTTTCTCAATTGGCTCTACATAGCAGCTCATATCGGGTACTAAAAACTGTAGAGTATTTGGAGGAGGGGTGACCAGTATGATTTCTATTAGCCTTTCCTCTGCTCAGAAGCCAGATCAAATGCCATCATGCCAACGTTGAACATTCAATTAGCTTCAGATAGCATAGTTAGCTTGTTCTAGGATGTTCAAATATTGATGGGTTTCAACCAGAGACTGTATAAAGAACTGGACTAAGTGATAGCATTCAGCTCCAGTCAAATGAATCTCACCAAGGGTCGTAGGAATTGATTTACAGACAAAATAGCAAAATAAAAACCAGGATCATGTAGAACGGGATAAAATGAATATTTTAACGGTGCACATTTCTAGTTAAGGGTCCGCCAGCTGATGCTTCCATGGAAATGTTATTGCTTTGTCTAGAGTGTTCCACAGTATAGATTAAACCTCTGTCAAGCAGGTGACAGCACTACGCTACATTACACTTCAGATCTGTGGAGAGTCGCCCCTATTCACAGAAGGAATTATTGTATTGTTGAGCAATAGAAACACCTGTTAGGAATAAACACTAGGTAGAAACATTTAAAATCATATCATGGAACATTCCAGGCAAAGCAATAACATCTCCATAGAGACAAACAGGTGCGGACCCTCCACCTGAAAAGACCAAAATGACAAGTCTGACAGCAGCAGTTACGTAGAGAGGGGAAACGCTTTTCCAATATTATGTGAACTGGAGCCAGAGTCGATGGAGCCGGAAGCACACCCATGCTCACTTCCTATTTGGAACGTGGCAGCTAGCAGGGTAGCGATGTGCATTTATATATATACTAGTACAATCTGTGGTTTCAACTTCCCTTCACAGGCGACATTTTGAAGACTTTCCACCTTTTAAAAGATATAATATGTTGTTTTCAATGGTTAATCGCTATGGCAACAGTCCTATATTTTCATCATTCTGAAACCCACGCATACAGTTTTACAACTTGGATTCCCATCGGTCAGTTTTAAAATATAATATGGTATATGCTCTGATTTCTACCCTATATAAAAGAACTGTATGGACGAATGAATAAATGAATTGAGACAAGCTGTCAGTATGAAAAATGCATCAAAAAGCAATTATCTACCCGAGCCAACCACACGCAATGCTCAGACATGACATCTATAGATTTATTATTTGTGAGTTTTCAATATTTTATCAAAATACTTTTCAGTCGTTACTTTCAAGATAATGTAGAATTTTATGGTTGACACACGCTGCTCGCCGAACTCAAAAGGAAATTTACATGTGACGATCTGTCAACACGGAGAGCTATGTAGAGTGGGTTTTCAGCGTTGAAACTGGCAACCCGAATGAGACGCTTGCGAGGCTCATTCTGCATTCTGATTGGATAGTTGTCATTAGAACTGAAATACCAAATTATAACATCAGGTCCTGTGTTTTTGTAATTAAGAATAAATCAGTGTTAATTATCAGAAAAAGATATGTTTGATTTGAACACGTTTACCTCATGGAAGTTTATGGAAGTACGTTAATTTCTTTTGCCATACCATAATGTCTACGATACGTGCAATTAGACATTGGTTCCTTCTTCCTTTAAGTGGGCTTGCCTCTCCACAGATCTGACACCTGTACTTTTCTGAAAACTCTAATTAAAGGACCTGTATTATGCAATTTTATAAGCAATTTACTGATCTATTTTATAATGTTTCCTCATCACAAACAGATCTGGAGTTGTATATTTAGGCTCTTCTCGTAAACAGAAAACAATCTGTTCCACCTTGTGATGTCATGTGGTAATACAGGAAGTGCTCCGCTGTGTTTTTAAGCTCCATACATCTACACTAGAATCATTTTGAACATTTCACCCTTGGAACTGTCAATAAAAGTAGCAGTTATTTAGTTAGTTTAAAACTACCACTACATGACATCACAAGGTGTAAGAGAGCATTTTGAGCTTTGAAGATGTAGACAGTCTAATAATAATGTGTGAATGAAATAAAACACAACTCTGGGTATGCTTTTGATGATGTAACGGCATTTTAACATGACCAAAAGCTCACAAGAGTCAATTTTGCGTAATATAACCCCTTAAAATCACCGGTCCCTTGTGAATAATGTAAAATATATGGTATCTAAAATGTCTGGGAACACATTTAAAGTTGTTTCTCTGCTGTAGCGTCTTGTTACCGTGGTGATCACTGAGGCATACCATAGCCGGGCTGACAGTAAGTGCACGATTTGACACTGAACGAATACGGTAGTTTCCTGTGTTCTTTAAAATAATGTCAGGCTGTGTGTTTGTGTGTGCGCTGGCAAAATATTAAAGCTTTATAGTGTGGGAGGACCTCTGCACACGTCAAAGCGTTATTAATACACACATGTGACGTAGGCAGGCTCCAGTGAGGGACACAGTCACTTATGGGAAACCAGAAGCTCCTACTATGATGATCTGGACTCAGATTTGGACTTTTTAAAGGAATGGAGAAGATAAGGAAATGTTAAAAAGGAGATAAGGAATGACCCAAAGCTGTTATAACCTGCTGTATTTGTGTTGATACTTTGCAGCTGACATCGTCAACATTCCAAGAGGGTGTGATGCTAACTGTAGGCATGCTCTGTCTGTGGCTTTGTTAGGCTTTAATCCTAGTTGGAAGTACTTCTACTACTTTTTACTGTTAAAGAGCCTATATTACACTGTTTTGTGATCTATTTTATAATGGTAACATACAAACTCTGCATATCTAGGCTGAGTTCTCAAACAGAAAATGCTCTGTTCCACCTTCTGATGTCATGCGGTAATACAGAAAGGTATATTTTTGAAGGTAACAACATTATAACATGGCTCACAAGAGTTGATTTTGAGTAATGTAGGACCTTTAAACTAGAGGTAAGGAATGAACTAAAGCTATTATAACCTGCTGTATCTCTGTTGTGCTGTACTCAATCAAAGGCAAGGCAGGTTTATCTGTAGAGCACAATTGGTACACAAAGTAACTCAAAGTGTTTTACAGATTAAGAAAGACACACAGTACACAATCACAATACAAACAAACTTTCAGTCATATGCAGCTAAACAGAACCATTTGGAACCTGGATATAAACATTGTCAGAGCAGAGGTCTGTTTCACATCTTCAGGACTGTTCAAGATAATTTTTTTTTACACTGTTGAGGTGACCACTGATGGCATTGTGATGTAGATGCACGTCTTATAATAGGGAATGTGACTGGACTATATGATGGCAAATTACCACTAACCCTGGCGAAATGTAAACCAGCAACTACCCTCCCTTTGTTGGGCTTTCAATCGGTGTCCTTAGGCAAGACACTTCAACCACACTGCCTTCTACAAAAGTGGTGTCTGAGTGATGGTGGGGCCAGATGGGCTGATGGCGCAGACTGGCAGCCTCACTTCTGTCAGTCTGTCCCAGGGCAGCTGTGGTTGCCAAGTGTGGAGAGAATGAATGAAGCCTTTCTTATATTCTGGAAAGTGTAGAGTGTGCCCTTATCTTACTCTTTCATTTCTGTTTCTTTTACTAGCTTATACAAAGACACAACTAGTATGTAGCACTAGCCTTAGCTATTTGGTGACTGCAGTTTTTAGCTTGATTTTCACTCAGACAGACTTTGATCAGAGCCTCGACTTATGCAAACCTGTAAACAGTCCATGTGCGCTGTGTTACAATTCAAAATTTCCAACATCTTTTACTGTGGAAAAAATCTTACAAGACAAAATCATACAGTGCCGCACAAGACGTAACGTGCCAAATCAGAGGTTCATATGCTGGGATAGACATAACAGCCAATGGCCTACCTATAATAATAATAATAGAAAGCATATGTACAAATGACTATATTACCTTTCATTTGCAATGTGCAGATCAAATCTAACAAACCACGGGTCTAAATCACTATCATCAGGTTTAAATATTTTATTCATTGGACGTAGCTGCAAAGTACAAAACTAGGTCTCCCTGAAAAGCACTACTCCTTAATGACTTTCCGTACAGAGCCGGGAGCACACAGTCGTAGAAGTCCTGACTCAGCAAAAGCCCGTAACTCTTGCTCTTTCTGGCTAAAAACAAGAATTAGGCCTTAGATTTAGGAGGATAATGATGAGGATAATGTTGGCCGGGGAAGAGCTCATTACTGACAGATGCAGAAGGTTAGGGGCTTTCTATGTGAGCAGATCTGACCTTTTAATTACACAGACTCTAATGCTGATTAATGTAAATACCGCAACAGTAAGCCAGCGTTTAACAAGCAGTAATGGGGTAGGCTGGAATACACTGTTTATTGATTAGCAAAATGGACTGGGAGGAGCTGTTTGAGTTTATTTTTAACATTGTATGAAATGATGGTAGTCATTTGAAGTAGCGAGTAATGAAAAACTGTACCTCAGTAAGTAACATTACGTCAAAATAATATTACTCAAATACAAGGTGGTGATCCAAGAAAATACTAAAAGAGAGTAAAAAGAGTAAAGAGTAAAAACATATTTCCGGAAACCACTACTTAAGAGTAACTTAAAGTAACTGTCAGAACAAAATCCTATATCTATCCAAATCCTATATTTCACAAAGTAGACTCTTGTGACCTTTAAGCCATGTTAGAATGTTGTTACCTCATCAAAAACATACCTGGAGCGTTTTGTTTCATTCACACATGTTTGATGAACATTTATTATAAGTCTGTCTACATTTCCAAAGCTCAAAATGCTCTGTTCCACCTTATGATGTCATGAAGCGGTAGTTTTCACGTCAACAGCTACCTTTTACGTTTAGTTCAGTAGCGATTGGCAATTCCAGGGCTGAAATCATCCAAATGATTCTAGTATAGCCGTACAGACTTTAAAAACACAGTGGAGCACTTCCTGTGTGTTAATGTGTGAATGCAACAAAAACAGAACATAACGTAATATGGGCCCTTTAAGCTTGCATACTCTTTATGTAATAGATTTGCCAACAACATTGCGCTGACAGGAATATGTTCGGACAACACAGCTCCTGACCTCCTCACTCCAGTGTCCCTCTGATATCTGACAGCTGAAGTGTGTGTAGCTCTGAGCAGGTCTGAGCAGGTCTGTTCAGGGCGAGGGGGACCGGGGGTATTAAAGGTGAGAAGAATACAAAGCCAATAAAGACATGCTGCTCACGGCTGGAGTCACAGCGGAGCCCAGGGATTAAAAGGTCTACAGAGGACAAGTGTGCTGACACATGGGGAGAGGTCTGGTATACTGGGACTGAGCCAAATATGTGAATGGAAAAGGAAATCATCAAAGGTGTTGTGGTCTGCTAGAGAGAAGGTTTACTATGATGTGTTTGTCTGACTTAATTTTATTAGAATATGTATGTGTTGTGGTTTTGGAGACAGACTAAGGGTGAGTTCACATTTGCACATGGCCCCAATCAGTATTAAACCAGAACTAAACCCAAAACGAAACCTGGACTCGATCAAGACTAAGCAATGACTACCACAGGACCAAACCAGTACATCTGAACTCAAAACAAGATCAAACTAGACTAAACTAGAGTGAATGCAAGCTTAAGCAACAACTGGAGAGCTTTAAGTAAGGTAAGGTACCCATAGGAAATTTTTTATCTGTACAAATAAATAATGTTTATGTATTTATTTACCATGAAGGACTGATTATAACATGACCCACCCAAGTCACCCAGGCTGTGTCTGCTGGGGTACCATCACAGGCCGTATAAAGAAATGGATTAAGCAAGTGTGACGTCACCCATAGCGTTCGGCTCCACTCAAATGGAGCGGTTAAGGTTACAGGAGCGAATTTGGAGCCAGGCTCTAAATTAT
Organism: Taenioides sp. WSHXM2023; assembly: GCA_029959045.1. NCBI lineage: Eukaryota > Metazoa > Chordata > Actinopteri > Gobiiformes > Gobiidae > Taenioides > Taenioides sp. WSHXM2023. The sequence goes on from CM057092.1 coordinate 5,971,048, forward strand.
AAATAGGATTTTCTAACACAGAAAATAGCAGAAAAAAATATCATGATCGTGTAGCGCGTGTTAATACAAACATTTTAAGACCAAAATGATGAGGCTCACTGCAGCAATTACAGAGAGAGGAGCCACAATATTCCAATGTAAGTCAATGGAAGCCAGGGTTAGTAGGAGCCGGAAGAGCCCACATGTGAGCTTCCTATATGGAACGCAGCGGCTAGCACGTTAGATATGTCCATACTGTATATGGATACCATGTATGAGCAGTGCTGTTATACTGATTATGAAGTACTGGAGTGGTGAAATAAAGGAGTTATGAACAAACACTCCAGAAAATGACTGGTAATACTGCATGTGAGAAGATACTGGGTGGAAAATTAAGTGGTGACCAAACAATGTTATTATTATTATTATTATTATTATTATTATTATTATTATTATGTGTATTTATTTATTTTATTTTTATGTAAATTTTTGTTTTGACTCCTAAACTATTTTATATTAATTTTTCTTATGTATTTTTACTTTAATAAATACTTTGTTGAAGAAAGATAAATAGGTGACTATGACCAGCAAAAAAACACCTATATAATGCCATATTTACATTTTTCCCTCTAAATTTGGTCCAAAAAGCTACTCAGATAGGACATAGAAACTTTTCCGTTATTCCTTCCAATATACGCCTGACTGTCTACATTGTCGTCACCTCTCTACCGCATCATCTTCACAACTGCAAGGGATCATGGGTAAACAAACGCGCGAGCCTCCATCTCAAGTGATCAGCTTCCCAGACCATTTGCCCACCTTTGGCTTGAACTCCCATCATCGAGACCGCCCCCAACAGGCCTATTGAAGAAATGATCCTTACCCCGCCAAAACAACGCCGGACAAATTGCTTCTCGATAGGGAGTAAATGACTCGTTCACAATCAATGCTATTCTGCTCTGACACGGCGCATTACTTAGTGGTACTTGGCATCTCAGCAGGTAGTTTGTCAGAAGCACATGTGAGCTTTGAGTGGGCTACATTTGAAAATAAGGCTCCAGGTGCAAACGCAAACCACTCCAGACTCATTTCCATTGCAAAGTGTGAAGTCGAATGAGGAGAATAAACAGACAACAAGCTAAGGGTATATATATGTGGGCTGGTGGTAGAAAGCATTGTAGTAAGAGCGTAGCAATGTTTTAAAGGTTCAAATTAGATTCTTGTGAGATTTAAGTCATGTTATAATGTTGTTACGTTGTCAAAAACATGCCTGGAGTTGTTTGAGTAACCTTTTATGATTAATCTGTCTACATCTCTAAAGCTCAGAATGCTCTGTCCCACCTTGTCATGTCATGAAGTGGTAGTTTCCATGTTAACAGCTCCTTTTGCCTTTTGTTTAGTAGAGATTGGCAATTCCAGGGCTCAAATTATCCAGATGATTCTAGTGAAGATGTATGGAGTTTAAAAAACGCAGTGGAGTATTACCATGTGACATCACAAGTTGGGACAGAGTGCTTTCTGTTTGGGACTCAGCCTAAATGTGCAGGATTTGTGTGTTAAACATGTGTGAATGAAACAAATCACAACTCTACAAAATACATAACATAGATCAGAAAATAGTATAATATGGGCACTTCGCAGAGGGCTATTACACTTCTAAGGGGTATTAATTGCTATTACATATTTAGATTTCCATATTACCTTGTATTGTTGTGAAAATGCTATATCTGCAGAAAACAATCTATTAACATGTTTCACTTTCTGTTTACTCCCCCTTCAGAGCGCTATTACAACACAATCAGCGTGCATTCCGCTAATGAAACTATTGCGTGTTGCGTCAGGTTTGTCAAGTTGCTGTGTACAGTTTTGTATCATGTTTTTGTATATTTATGGAGAATTGTCGTGTGGATGAGATAAGCTTGTGGGCGGAGGGTTGTACAGAATCTTACAGCTAAAAAACAGTAAAGAGGTTCAAATAGGGCCAAGGAGAGATCTCTAAATGAGCGAAACTTACATGGATGACATCTAAAATCTCTTCTCTTTATGATGAGGGAACATTATAACCTCCATTTAAATCCTCCAAAGAATTTTTAAAATATGTTTTACTGGGACTTTTTTAAGTGCACAACTCATTTCATATGTTGTAGTTCAAACCAAGTCAGCTCTTTCTGGTCAGACTGTGTTAAAATAAAGATCGGATTCAGTCTAACTTGACTAACTGAGCTTCTTAGAGAGTAGCTAGTGCTTTCAGTTAGCTTCACACCCCCAGGGAATGTTGATGACATCAACTGCAAAGTATCAATTCTGTGAAACATGTAAGCAAAGCAATAGGAACTCCATGGATACAAGCAGACGGCAAACCCCTCTAGAAAAGTTACACAGTACACCATTAAATAAAGTTTGTTTTTCCAATTTCCCATTGTGCGACCCAAATACAATTTCCTGTAAACCACCTCTTTACTACATCAATCTCCAGGAGGTGTGTCATGCGCCATTGTTTTAAAGTACAAGTATTATTTTTTTATGGATTTCCAGAGAACGGTTGAACCAGATAATGCCGAAACGCCCCATATCATTTAAAACAGGAAATTGTCTGTGCAAAAGCCTAACGCCCCTCCGATGACTCGCCTCCTCTGCCTGAACCATTTCCACTTTAACGTTTTAAGCATCGATCATTTACAAGACTATAGGGCCTGCTTTAGTGCGACAACATGTGTAGCTATAGAAGAGCATGATAGTGAATCGTCTATAGCATAGCCTTGCACACTGGCACTAAACATAGACATAAATCTTATATATGACGCTGCCAGGGTGCTACCTTAGTCTGCAGATTCATCACCTGACAGTAGCCCTGTGCTTTACAAGATGAAACAGCTGTATTATTTGGATTTAATCACTGTTTGAAACTATTTTATATATATAAAAAAAAAAAAAAAAAGAAGAGATGGCGATAGAATGACGTCAAATAATAAAGATTAAAGACACTGTACCTGACTTTGACTGTCTTAAAAACTTGAGAAACAGAACTAGTTCGTTGTAAACAGTTTGCAGTGGTCCAAAGTTATTCCTCACTTATCGTAGGCATTCTGAGCATCACCACGATGGTAAATGGTCACATTTTTATACAGCACTTTTCCACCTTCAAGACACTCGAAGCGCTTCACCCATTCACACATATTCAAACTCTCTACCAACTGTGCTACTGCTGCCCCTAATGATAATGAGTTTATAAGTGCTTTTCACAACTCTCAGAGCTGAGTTTTGCCGTCATGGTAAGGCTAACAATGACTAGTATGGTAACCACACACTTCCAGATTTCCAAACAATAAAACTATTGTTAATTAATAATTCATTCATACATAATTAGGTACACACCGTACAGATTATTTTGACCTCAAGAGCTGCTGTACATTATATCCGTACTGGGGCAAGACAACTTTTGCTCAGATACATGGATTAAAAAAAAAAAAACAGGTACAGTTTTAGTTTTACCTTTGGTTGACATGCTTTCAAAGTTAGTCATCAAGGTTTTATTTTTATTCTTTAATCAAGACATTTTGATCCATCCAGACGCCATTGTCAAGCTGAAGGTTATACTTTATAGAACTGTTAATTATATAACATTTTCTTCTAAATGAAAGTGTGCTGCGTAACCAAAGGAAAACATGTATTGTTGACTACACTCCAGCCTATACAGAACACTGGGTCCTTATCCTGTTGTGTCTTATAGGAAGGCATGTTGTCAATGTAGTGGAGATTGACTACTTAAAAGGTGCACTGTGTAACTTTTCTGATGGGGACTCACAACCTGTTTGTCCTGCTTTGGTTTAAATTGTCCACAGTATGGCTTTAAACTGATCCGTCTTGCATTTACTCAACTACAAGGGTTATTTATTACTCAAAAATACATCCATTCTTACTGTGAGTGGGGTCGATTCTCCACAAATCTACCCTGTAATTTGTCTTGCAAGTCTCCATGAAGATTCATAAGTTTTATTGTCATACTGTGGAACATTTTAGGCACACCTCCATGGAGACAAGGTGACGGACCCTTCACCAGACAAGATGCACAGTCCAACTATAAATGCCAAACTGCGTAACATTTTAGACACAGCGGAAACATATCCATGCAGATAACCAGGTGGACCCTTCACCAGAAAAGCAGGTAAGTTTCATCAAATACTACTTCCTTCAACAATCCCTCCTCCCTGTTTCAAATGTAATCTAGCTCTTCTCCTCTTATGGCAGTATAAATTCTAGCCCTCACACCAGTATCTTCAGATTGGAAATGACTTTTGGATGGCCATAAAAAAATTGATCGTAAAAACAGTGTCCAGATGACTACTTTTGAAAACGTTTTCTACCGTAGACCACTCCTGGACAACTGAGCGATTACACCAACAAGTGAACCTGATATGTGTGGTACTATCTGGCCCTTACAGCCTCCAATAGTGTTTCTAGTGATTTCGTTTCATAACACTGTTGCACCCTTGTTGCTAGAACTTGCATCAATATTTCATCTCAAGTTGGATCGCAAATAGGATTCGATTTGGTTACAGCCTGGCCGGCCTTATGACTGTTCAGATATACACAGAGAAAGTCAGTCTGGTGCTTTGATTCAACTAAAAATCTAAAAAAAAATTTGTTCATGTAATTAAGTAAAATATGTCTTGCTCCAGAACACATCTATTGTAACATAGGGGTGTACAAAAATATTGAAATATGGATATATGGATATATTGTAACACCAAATTTGGTGATACAATATTGTAATCATGGGCGACTATCAATTTATATCGCCAAGAGTATTTTTTTGGTATCTTTTAGCCTTTTTTTTGTGACTGCACTAGAATTCTGTTGCTTATTTAGTTGAAGGAAACGTGTTCATGCGATACACTTGACATATTCACTGACATTAGTTGTATTTCATGTTAACTTTACACAGGTAGTGGTTTAACAAAGAAATATTGTTGCTAAAATGTATTTGGTTCAGTATATATCGCATATATCATGCGAAATATATGAATTATCACATGTATCGCCATATCGTGATAATATCGTATCGTGAGCCACTTATTGTGTATCGTATCGAATCTTGAAGGACCCTGTGATTCCCAGCCTTGTTGTAAAATCAGCTCTTTGAAAAGGAGACCATTGAATGCGCTTTATTCTCCACAAAACAGAAAATGGGCGACCGTAGCTCAGTTGGTTTTTGTCCACTGTTCCGAAGGTTGGAGGTTCAAATCCCGCTCTCGACATAAACATCAAACTGCGGAACATTCACTGACCCACAGGTTGGCAGCGCGATTCCAGTTCCCACAAATTAATACTGGCGCTGTGTCCTTGAGCAAGACACTCAACCCACCTCGTCCCTGGTGTCTGTGTGTCTGGAAGGTGGAAGCGCGCTATTTAAAAGTGACCAATTACCAAATGCACCATTAGCATGCTAGTTGTTGTTATCTTTAGTGTGACCACGCTGGCCTCTGAAAGTTGTGAAAAGCGCTTAAACTCAGAACTCAGAACTTATTGCGGTGAATAATTAGGATGTCTGGAATGTATAAGGTAAGTGAGGAATAACTTTGGACTTTTGGAACACTGCAAACTGTTTAAAATGAACTAGTTCTGTTTTTTTCACATTTTTAAGAAAGTAAAAATCAGACATGGCACATTTATTTAAGTTAATTTACACTTTTAGAGTTGTTATTTGCTGCGGTCTTCATCAGAAACCCAAATACAATGATCCTATGCGACAACTATCTCACATGTGACTGTATAATATGATGGAAAAAAGTCCTCCACACTAGAAAATACTTGAAACACATCTAATTCACATGTATGTATGGTTATATTCACTTTTGGGAATAATTTGCTTTGAGTCCAGAAGGAAGCCCACATGCCAGAGTCTTGTTAGCGTTGTGTCCGAGCTGCTGTGTTTTGATGCTTCGGATAGAATAATTGGTGGTATCAATTAGCGCCTGCTGCTATCTGCCTCCATCACACTGCATGCACGGGTTCCCCTCTGTTGCTCCAAGAAGCCTGTATCCCGTAGCAACCAGTCATTTCACAATCACAATCTCAAATCAACATTTCATTAATAAACAAGACCCGTGGTTTAATCAAAGAATGCATCTCTTTAATGAGCTGTCACTTCCTCCTGATTGCGCAGACATAGAGTGAGTAAACAAGAGCCTGGGGTTTTGAGCTCAACTCTGACAATAGATCAGGCCTGGACGGAGGGTACAGTCTGTTTTACCTTGAGCTTGGTTCGCCTTGAAGTTTTCTCTTTTTTTCTCACTATTTTTCGTTATTTCTTCATTTAAATGCGTACTGTGTAACTTTCCTGGTGGAGGGTCTGCTATAGGGATGGGCGATATCACAAACCACACGCTTTGACCAAAAATTTATAAAGACGAGTGGATGTGGAGCCGTGTCCTGTCTCCCTAATTACAGACTGACAAGCGGATTAACCAGTCAGAGAGATGCATGTTCTGTTTGCATCAAAAAACAAACGTGGCTGCTTAGATGTCAAAACAAAGAGACAAAACTATATAAAGGACTACAGAATCAAAAATCAAAGCACCAAACTATTACTTATGTCAGGTGAGAGACACATGCTACAAATTGGCATCTGTGGTTGGACCGTCTCATTTGGATGGAGGATTTTCACACTGTATGATCTGAGTCGAGACCCTTCTCAACTCTAACAGAACGTAGAAGGGACTGACTGGTCAGGCAAGGTGAAAGTGACACTGTCATGATCCTCCAGTCTCTCCCTTTCTCCCTCCCTTCTGTGTCACCTGCCTTGGGTGGAGTCGCCTTTCACCAACTGCAGCCTCCTAGTCATCATCACACCTGAGCTCCATCTCCAGTCTACTCCTGCCCATATCAGCCTGGTTCTTCCTCCACTCCCTGCCAATTTGTCAGTTTACCACACCGGTAACTAGCTCATGGCTCACGCTTCTTTGGATCATATTTTTGAAACTGTTTTATGGTTATTCCCGAACCTTTTGTAATTTTTGTTGTTGTTTCTGCTCCCAGTGCTCCCTGGATCTCCCCTCTCGACTCCCCTGTTCTTGTGGCTCGTGTTCCTTCGGACCCCCCTGCCTTGTGCCTGCCTGCCTCCACTGGACCCTTTTTTGGCCCAAATCCATGTGTACAATAAACCTGTTAACATTACCTGAGTTCTGGTCCGCTTTTGTGTCCTACTCCCGTGCATTATAACAGACACATTCACAAAACAAAGAAAAAAATGGTCCTAACATGGTTAAGAGTGACTAAGTTTGATGCTAGCCTTAAAACGTGCAAATGTGAAATAGTATCAATATTTGCACTGACATTTGTAGTGGTACTTTGAAGATCGATATATTGGTACTTCGAAAATCGATACTCCCATCCCTAGTCTGGCACTGTCTGTATGGCATTTAACAACTGGGACATCAATGATCAGATGTGCTGCAAAAACTTTGGACGCTCCACCCCCCCATAGACTTAACATGTAAACCCAACGCCCCAGCATTAGAATGAATGTCTGGAAAGGTTTAGCACAGCGGGTAGCACTTTTATTTTTTGCAAGTTCTCTGTGTTCGCATGGGTGGGGTTTACAAAATCTGCACATCAAAGAACACATCGGTGACAAATTAGCAAACCCATGGTATGTACAGAAATAAACTATTCAAAGACTTACTACTACTACTACTGCAACTACTACTACTACTACTACATTTAACTTATTGTACCCTTGCACATTACCAAGAATAAATAACTAGGTGTACTTTAAGTAGAACAAACAGACTGTCACATCATCTGTACGACACACACGCACACACACGTGCACACACGCGCACACACACGCACACACACGCGCACACACACGCACACACACACGCACACACACGCACACACACACACACACACACACACACACACACCTCTATAGTGAACAAACAAGGCCATATAAAGTGTATATGTTTTTATTTCTTTTCAATGGGAGATTTATGTTGTCCATGCGGATGAAAAAGCAATCTACCTTTGTGTGCTCTGCTCTTTGTGACCTTGAGGAGAGATGCCTTAGTGATCAGTGTCACTTTTATTCCCACCTGTCTCCCATAGCTTAAGAAAATCGTCAGGCTCTCTATAGCAATAAGTAACAGGCTGTTGTGTAGGCAGTTTGTACGGGGTTTATAGAAGGGGCATGGGAGACCAAATTCCTCATATAAGCCTTGGATCTTTACTGAGGGAAGAAAAAAAGAAAAAAAAAAGAAGGAAAGAAAGTTCTGTAGTGATGCAACAAGAATATCTAAGAATAACCTTTTTATATTGTATTTTTAGGATGTGTATGCAGTTTAATTTATTCGTTTAGATATCAACCATGCATACAGTGTATATTTTTTTTAAGTTCCTTGAGCTTTAAGCCATGTTAAAAAGCTGTTACCTCATCGAAGTTGTGTTTTGTTAGGCTGAAGAGAGAGAGGGAAATTCAACTTTACCTGCAGCAATATTTACATTGCGCTTGTGTCATTGGCCTTTTTTGTCTCAGTCAAAGATCTCAGTGCAGTTTAACAGGACTTACTGGTCAGGTAAGGACATCAGATCTGTATCAGGGCAGTTTAAGGAGAAGAAGAGCCAAAAGTGTCCATCCTGTGTAAGTGTACCTCCTCTGTGCCCTGCAGGTGAACAGGAAAGGCCTCACTCTTGTTCTGCTTTGGTATTTCGGTTGGTAATGAAATGGTTAATTCCCTCAAAGCATTTCCTCTAGAAGGTCTTCTGCCACAGTTGGTTGTAAAAAGCGTGTAGCATCACAAATGTCCATAGGTAGCTCCTTAGCTAGCCTCAGTCTCCATGGATTTGGGAAAAACACAGTTAATTTCACACAATCCAACAGTCCCTTGTGTTCATTCCCTCAAATTATTTACTCTGGAAGGTCCCGGAGTATCTTCTCTGGAAGGTCTTCTGCCACTTATGTTGTAAAAAGCTTGCAGCATCTCAAATGTCCATAGTTAGCTCCAACCACTGCGCTTCTGTGCTGCTTTGGAGGGATTTTAAACAGGTTAAAATTACAACTAAAGTGACTAAAATGAAACATAAAAGGTAGAATGAAAAATAAAGTTTGTTTTTTTTCCCTTATGAAAAAATCATTCAGAGGCTACTACTCCTCAGATAAAATTGATGCTATACTGTGGAACATTCTAAGCAAAACAATACTGTAACAAATCTATGGTAAGAACTGCAGATGGACCCATTGTAGTGCACCTTTAAAGACTTAAGTAAGTATGTCCTGGGATATAATATTAATGTATAGATAATAGCCCAATGCATTACTACACAGTCTTATACTGAATGTGCCTTGTATCTTCCAAACTGCATCACAATCCCACATACTGAAATCAAAGCATGGCTCCAGCAGTTATTTAGGTCATAAAATAGCCTACTTTCCAATTCATGATAACTTCCTCTTTTAAGGCAGTATTTAGTCTAGAGGTTCATAATAAGATTTGAATTCAATAACCAGTCTATGTTCAAGGTTTGATGGTTGACGACGTGTAAGTAAAGGGAATAACACTGAGCATTAAAGCAGACCTATCATGCAAAATCGACTTTTTAGAGACTTTAACTGTGTCATAGTTGTTTCCTCTTCTCATTCACCCTCTCGAAGTTGTAATCTTTAATCACCTACTTTTCACTGCCCTCAGCATAAGCCCACAAGATTTGGCAGCATTGTGTAAGAGGTCCATAGGAGGTGCTGACTATTTGTTGTGATGACATTTAGGTGACGTCAGCTCCTAATGGGCACCACAATTTTCTAACACAGACTCATTTCCTTTGTTAAGTTATTTTAGATGAATATTGTGATTTAAATGTCCAAATCAAAACATAATGATCCACAGATGTTGTACATTATAACTAGCAGACACAAGCCCAGTATGTCTTCTTTAAATGTGCACTATGTAACTTTTCGGTTGGGGGTCCATCACCTGCTTGTTTCTATGGATATGTCATTGCTCTTCTTGGAATGTTCCACAGTATGACATTAAACAGCTCTACCTTACATTTATTCAATTACACTTGGTTTTATAGCTCAAAAATGCCTAGAAAAACAAGCCTTCTGACTGTGAGCGGGGTCGCCTCTCCACAGATCTGACCTCTAACTTGGATCTGGTTTCTCCATGATCATAGAAAGTTATAACACCGTACTGTGAAACATTCCAGACAAAGCAATAAGAAAAGCATTTGACGGGCCCTCCACCAGAAAAGTTACACAATGCACCTTTAAAACATTTCCTTGTGAATGCAAAACTATGATTATTTTGAGATATCGTTAAAAAAAAAAAGATGCACAAACATATAGACAGATGATTGAATCTCTATTTAAATCCTTGGCAATGCAATTTCCTGCTTTGACACAGCAATTCAAGTGTGTCTATCAGAAAAAAAATGCAATACAAATAAGAGACAAGAGATCTGATGCTATATATAAGGGCGTATGAAATGATATACTGTATTGAAACATGAAATGAAATAACTCGTCCTGCCATTTCAATACAAAGGGATTGAGTGTGTGTTTCAGACATGTGACTTAGACATATTGGGATGGATATTGTGGCGATTGTGGGTAACTACAACTGAGAGAATCGAGAACATTATGCAAAATAACACTGTCTATTCAACTTTTTTTTGGTTCATCATTATCCAGTTAGAATGCATAATGAGCCTCACATAAGCCTCTCATTTGGGTTGCCAGTTCCAACAGCTAAATACAGTTTGTTTGGAAATAGTTGTTGAGTTTTGTGTATGTGAGTCAGCAGCAACAGCGCCAAATGAGTACAACCCCTTAAATGTCTTATTACTCATGTTTGCTGTGTGTTTGGTTCATTGATTCTATAGTGTCATAATAAACAAATATATCAAAAGACTATAAAACTAAAATAAACTACATTTTATAACAGTTTATAACAGAGGCTCAGCGTGCAGGAGCGGGTACACAAGGAGGAACAACTAAAGGGAAAATTACACAAGTATATCGATCCACATATTAATATAATATATCCAATAATATTGGATATCCAATAATATTGGATATCAAACTTTAGCCAAACGCATGTTGAATTCTGAAGTGGTCTCCGACTTTCCAAGTAAAAATTCCAAGATCTCTGTCATGTACAGGTCTGAACTGGGAAAATCCGACCTCCGAGGATGACTGGGACACAACAAGACCTTCCCACACCACATTTAATTGTTTGAATGTATACGATTTATGAATACTCTTAAGTAGTCTGCTGTGTGTTGTCTGCATCTAATTATAAAGCATTATATTAATCAGAAAGTGCACGGTAAGCATGCTGTTTGTTGTTTGCTTTACAAAAACTCCGCTCTGGTCTCTTGAGAGTTGCGAAAAGTCCTTATGACCTCATCGTGGTGAACAATTAGGATGTGCTGAATGCATACGTTAAGTGAGGACCACTGCAAACTGTTAAAAAATGAAGTAGTTCTGTTCTTCATCGCGCAGTAAATCATCATCTACAGTGAGGTATAGAGCTTTAATGTGTATGTGCAGACTGTATACTACCTACCTACCTACCTACCCCGCTTCAGGCCCATAGACGCTGGGACAGGCTTCTTTGTGTGACTCTGAAACAACCATGCAGAGGCCTGAGTCTTAGTACAGTACTTCCACTTTTCTCTGCGTTGTGTTTACATTATACAACAAATTAGCAGATGAACAGATTGTGCGTGTCGCTAAAAGTAATCAGTCCCATTGTAAGTTAAATTGATCTATTGTTTATTTCGGATTAATTAACAACAGCACATTGGCTTTTATTTCATAGACTTGTTTATGCATTCAACATATGTTTATCACTTAATACAAGACTCTAATTGCTTTCTTAATACTCGGGAATTTTATAATAGCCTTGGATGAGAATTGCAGTTGCGTTTGTTAACAGTAATATACTTTAAGTGCTTGTGACAGGTTTTCATGTTTTTTGAAGCATTATTCGGTTCGGTGGGTAGTACCTGTGGTAATTATTTGTCATAGTTAATTTAGTATAGTGACAGTTTGTGGGGAAAAGTTGAGAAGAAAAGTATAAAATTACAAGAAGTAGTAGTGAGTTTGAAAACAGAATATCTCTACACGGAGAATTCCATCCAAATGCAGGGACAGTTTACGCACAAGGAAGACATTTTCTGACAGTTTAAACCTTTATTTAAAAATAAAATAAAAGTGTTGGCCCTTGTTTACGTTATGGTTGCAAGGAAACAGTTAGTAACAGTATAAAATTACTAGGAATGCACCGATCCGATTCTGGTATCGAGTAATGGCGCTGATACTGAAAAATTAGCTGGATCGGATATTGGTTTCCAAATATCGGTCCAGTCGATATAATGGTTGGACATTATGATTGATGTAATAAGTCTCATAATGTTATCATTTTACTTATTACAATGTTGTTCTCTAGTTACCTAAAGCTATATAACACATTTTGATCAGGTTTGTCTTATTTTAGTTTTGTATAAAGGACATAAATGCTTTCTGTCTCTGCACTGGTATCGGTTAATATCAGGTATTTAAAGCTCTAGTATCGAAATCGGTATCGGAACTGATACAGCTGGATCGGTACACCCCTAAGAATTACCTCCATGTATGTCATATCAACTGCCTGTGTCCAACCAGGAAGTCATATTATAACATCACAAAATAAGTAAATACATATGCACTTTGAAATAGACACGTCGACGACCTCTACTGCCATGTTAACACTGGATTCTACTCTTCAGTATTATCACAAAATTGAAATCAAAATCAAAATAAGGAACATGTCATGATGACCCATTTTGAAACCACCTCTTAACCAAGAGAGACAGTTTGATCCTTATAACAGATGAGCGTTGGATTCAGACGATTGCAGGACCACAGAGAGATAAAGAGAATACCCCATGCCTTAGGTTAAACTGACAAAGCCTCTGTTCACTCAGCAGTGTCCTCCAGTGTCCTTCTGACCTTGACCAAAACAGTAAAATCCACCAGAATCAATACAGGTAAATCAAGTTTGATAAGAACGTCCGATGGGAGGAAAAATTAAATGGATTATAATAAAAATGAGCACCATAAAGTGATAAAGGAGAGAGGGCGAGGACATTTTTCATATAGAGAAGGTATAGGCCAGAGATATGTTATGATGATCAGTGAAATTATAGGTTATCCAGTGTGCGATGAAGCATAAAATGTACAGATTTAAACTTGCAGAACTGTGATTATAATGGACTCGTATACTTGTTCTAATCACACCTGTGTATAGATGGAAGTATATGGTATTTGCACCAGTCTTACATGGCTAGCAGGCTGTCTGAGTTCCACAGAGCCTAAAACGCACTCACATTATAGAAAATGTATTCCCCAATCTCCTCTATACTGTATATCCTTGGACACTTCCGATCAGTTGAGTAATGTAAAGGTATTGCCTGGAACATGAAAAAATCCAATGCATTAAAAGCAAACTTGATAGTTACAAAGCTTTTACGAGTACATGACTAGATGGATGGATAGATAGACTGATAGAGGGATGCATAGATGGAATGGATGGATAGATATAGGTAGGAAAGAAAGGCAGATATAATTTTTGTGTGGAAAAAAAGAACTATGGAAAGTATAGCACTAAGTTCTCAACCATAATACCTCTACCCAAGTCATCAATACAGAAAATTCCACCCAAAATGGAGGGACAATTTACGTGCAAAGATTTTTTCTGGGCAGTTTCATTTAACAAATTAAGGGTGTTATCATTTATTTGATTTAGTCTAGTTTTAAAGCAGACCTATTCTGCAAAATGGTTCTCTCAGAGCTTTTAACCATTTTATAGTTCTTTCCTCTCACCTTTGCATCACCAGACGTTGTATTTGGAGTGATTTTTACATGTCTGAGTAATCTTTAATTTATTATTTTCAAGACACTGTATTGCCGATCAACCCCCGTTTTCATCTCCGGCATACAGCCACTGTCGGTGATATATATGTAGGATTCAGCAGCGTCGCATAGTCATTTTGGTACAAATGAAACAAAGATCTGCTCCTCGCTTTGTGTGATCTGCAGCTATACAGATGCAGACTCTTAGTTGTGATGACGTTTATGCCGATGTCAGCTCCCATTGGGCACCTATTGGTTTTCTAACGCGGAAGTCAGCGCACTTGTTTCTTTCATTAAGCCGTTTTAGATGAATATTGTGATTTAAAATGTGCAAATTCAAACATAATGATTCACGGGTGACATACAGTAGATTATACAGCTGTATAACAGACAAAAGCACAATAGGTATTCTTTAACTGTTGGTCAATTTAGACAAGTTTGGCCCTTGTCAATATTATGATTGCTAGGTAACAGTTATGGAATCGCCATATGTCATATCTGCTGCAAAAAAAAAAGTTTTTTATACAATAATTTTAAAAAGAAATGTTGTCTGGGGGGGATTTTGTGTCATTTCCTAGTTGAATTCAAATTGGTGGGTAGTCTCCATGGATATGTTCATACTTTGCCTAGAATGTTCCATAGTATGACATTAAACATAGCCATTTAGTATTTATTCATAACGGGTGTTTCTATTGCTCAAAAATACAATAATTCCTTCTGTGAATAGGGGCGACTCTCCACAGATCTGAACTGTAATGTAGCGTAGTGCTGTGACCTGCTCGTCTCCCTCATTATAAATGGATTTAATCTGTACTGTGGAATATTCAGTATTCAATAGACAAAGCAATAACTTTTTCATGGAGATAAACAGGTGGCGGACCCTCCCCTAGAAATGTTACGCAGTGCACCTTAACATTACATAAAAATGAAGTTACGTAACAGATTCATTTACATTTAGACTAAAATATATTTCACAGACCTTTTTTTCTGCATTTCCTCTTCCTCAGCGTCAGTATTAGTCATTATTAAAGCCTGTCTGGTGTGTTTATTTCTGGTTGAGCGTGGTTTATTTATGGTTTCATAAGGAGTCAAGATGCACCAGCAGATTTTTGCCTACGCTGCCCATTTCCACCAGAATCCCGCCCTCCCGCCGTGAGCCCCCATCTGCTCTTTGTCTTCTGAGCCTGGCCAGTCCTTTACCGTCTGTTAAACACATCAATATTAGATGAAGAATACACTACTCACCATTACAGCTAACCTTGGTCTGCGCGGGGGCAAAATGTTAGCAATAGCGTATAGTGCTAACATCGCAGCAAGTGACCTTCATGCACAGATGCGTTGCAATCATTTTAAAAGCAGTAGCAGTGTGAGTGAGATAAGCCCTTACAAAAGCGTAGGGGCCCCTCTCATCCTTGGGTCACGAACGGGTGTGAATAATTTTGACAAACGCTGAAATCACAATACGCTTCAGAGTCAAGATTAGCCACGGAGAGCCTTGACCTTTGAACTGTACGTGTAATAACCCAGAGGTGTTGGCCGCTCAAATGCACTCACAATCACGATTTCAATAAGCGCAGGTATATAAGAACTGTCTGCTGGCAACAAAAGGCAATCTTCTAATGTGTGGGAAGAATAACAATAATGCGTGTTTTAAAATTTTATCTAAAAATAGGGAACTTAGTACTGAAATTACTCAATAAGAAATAAACGAAATATGTACTGCGTTAAAAATGGGTGGCTCAAAATTACTGCTGGATAACTAGAAGGTTGATTCTTTGGGTCAAAAATTACTCAAATCAGCGTAATATTTCTTTCAATATTTTATCCATAGGTTTCCAAATTAAATGTGTCGCCTATAAACAGGAAGTTGAAACCATGAATATTTGGAAAGCGAAAGGAGAGCTGCCTGAATTTAGACATATTATCTTCATCTTCAGCCAAGTCTCCACTGCATGTTTTGCCGTGCTTTGGCCCACCTCCTCCAACCGGGACTTCTCAGTTTCGTACAAATTGTTTTGCTTCTGGTTTACAGCTGGATCCTGTAGTTAAAAAAAAAAAAAAAAAAAAAACTATAAAGAAAAAATATATAGAAAAATGAATGCTGTTAATAAAATAGTTTTGCGTTAACTTTGACGCAATATTTTTGACAGCACTAATATCTATATATGTACACTTATGAAATATAAAAAGGTTTATTCTTTGTTATTCTTTCTTTGTTCCCAAGCAAGTCTCTCCTCAGTCTCAGAGTGTTTATATCAGAGCTCTTACACCTGAAAGGGTTAGGGTTAGGGTTTCCTGTGTGGTCGGAACAGTGCCTGTTGAGTCTTCATACATGCTAGTGTCTGGTCTGGGTATTTGACAGACATAGACCAAATGCACTTACATTAAAAAAAAAAAAAAAAAAAAAAATAGAAAATATTTTCTTCACAACATGAATACACACACACCTTTCCATCACAACAGGCTTGATGTTAATTGGAGCTCCTCTTTGGTCCTACGATGATTTTGAGTTTTTTCTTATGTTGCACATGGCCAAACATTCTACAGTGGACACCTTTCATGGGTTAAGGTACACCGTGTTGTCCTCTGCATTTGACCCATTCCTCAAAGCTACTGGGGCAACCTGTCCCATCTCCAGATCCAGCTAGTCTTGGTCAGGACTACTTTGAGTTAATAGAGGAAAACTTGAGTGCCCAGAAGAAACCCACCCAGACACAAGGAGAAACAATTCAACTCCACACAGAGAGAATGTTAGCCAGTCAGCCTTGTGCCTTCTGAAATGACTTTGACACAACATTGTTAGTAATTTAACCAAATGTGTTTTCTTAGGCACGTGTCCTTGTACTGTTCCATGAGGCCGACTGTGCCTGAACGCACCACCATTACCATTTGAACAAAACTACCATCACAAAGCTTATTCCCTTTGGTCATACTGAAATATATACGACCGACTATCAAACGTAAACACACACATTTACGTCTCTACTTCTGCGTAATCACTCCGTTTCTATGGAGACACGTACACAGAAAATTGTGGAAGGCATCTCATATTGTCAGCTTGAGTCTAGAGCATATGGCACGGTTAAGTTATTGTCTCATATTGTAGAAACAGCTCCGTTATCCCCGCGTATATGTGCTCATGAATATATAGTGAGCAAAGACAATGACACTTGTGTTCCATAAAACCTCTGCTCTGAAATCCCCTCGTATGCGATGGAGCGCGTTGGCTAGCTCCTCCACAGCGCTGACCTTGAATCGACGATGCACGCTTAGCTAGCTGGAAGGATTAGCAGAAATCTTCCTTCAACATACATTTCGCTCCAAGATATCGGCGCTGTGTCTTCGCCCCAGCTTATAACTTCAGCGAAATGCAAGACAATATAACGTAAAACTGCAAAATGTGGCTATTGACGAGAATGGGGTAATGAATAGTATGGAAGAGGGTGAATTGTCTCTTATCTGTTGTGTTGAAAGTAGGTCGGACTCAAAGGCAAAGCAACTTACTGATATGAAAAAACAAAAAGTCAAGATAAACTTCCAAACAAACTGCCTGAGAAAATAATAATTTGGTGAAGGAAATACAGATGGGTGCCCCAACCGAATAACTGGGTGAATTTCGAGAAGATATATTACTTAGATGCCAAGAAAATGCGGTCTCTTTGACAAATCAGTAACAGAATGGGTTCAGAAAAAACATATTTGGAAATATTGTAAGGTTTGACTTTGGGTAAGTGTCAGTGTATCCTTGAGCGGCCGAATAGTGTGATTATGTTTGAATAAAGCATATCTCTGAGTGGACTCTTAAAGGGCCCATATTACAGTATTTTCTGATAATGTTGTTTCCTCATCGCTAACATACCTGGGGTTGTGTTTTGTTTCATTCACACGTTTAACGTACAAACCGTAATACAATACGATACAGGAAGTGCTCCACTGTGTTTTTAAACTCCATACACCTTTACTAGAATCATTTGGATAATTTCGGCCCTGGAATCTCTACTGAACTAAAGGTAAAATGTAGCTGCTAAAATTGAAAACTACCGCTTCATGACATCACAAGGTGGAACAGAGCATTTTGAGCTTTGGAGATGTAGACGGACAATATTATAAAGGGTTACTCAAATGTGAAGATAAGATAAGATAAGATAAGATAAGATAATCCTTTATTTGTCCCACAATGGGGAAATTGCAGGAAAGGAACAAAACACAACTCAAGGTATGTTTTTGAGAAGATTACAATTTTCTAACATGGCTTAAACTCATACAAATCAGTTTTGTGTAATATAGGACTTTTATCTATTTTCTTTTTTAGCTATCTATTTGCTACTCTCTGTTATTATATTATGTTGTGATGAGTGAGCTACTGTATCCAAATAATTTCCCTTGTGGATCAATAAAGTTTGTCTAAGTCTAAGTCTTTAAATTCAAAATGCTATGAATTATGTTTACAGCTATTCAGCGAGGTCTTCTTCAATAGAAAGCAATAGAATCAAATAAATATATGCATAGATTGTAACTTTTCTGCTTCAGGGACTGTCCGCTGCTTGTACCACAATATGGCATTAAACTTATCTATTTCCATGGAGACAAGCCAGGTCAAGTTATAGGTTAAATATGTGCAGAGGTGACACAGCTCAGTAAGAATGCAGGTTTAGTTTAGTAGAGATCAGCAATTCCTGGGCTGAAAAATGATTCTAGGGAAGGTGTATGGAGTTTAAAAACACAGTGGAGCAGTGTTTTCCGTTCGAGAGAAGAACCCAGTCTAGATCTGCAGGGTTTGTGTGTGTTAAACATGTGTGAATGAAACAAAACACAACTCCAGGTCTGTTTGTAATGAGGAAACAACATCATAACAGATCAGGAAGTAGCGTAATATGAGCTCTTTAAATGGTAAATCTCAAGAAACTAGCATGTAGAACAGTGCTAATTCTTTGCACAAGCTGTTTTTCTGTGCTCTGAGCCGTGCAGGTTTGAATGGTACAGCTGGATAAACAGTGATGGCCTTGCACAGCGTAAGGCCTTGGGCAGTGCCATGAATGAAACATGACTATTCAATACCAAGGTTATATTTTGTAACTATATAAGAGATCTCAAGACTCAAACATTTGCTAACAGTCTCCAAATATCCCACACCACTCTGTATGAAAGCATTCGGAGAGCAAGGCAATATGGTGGGTGAGCGCGAGAAGGGGCATTGGCTGTATCAAAAAGTATGTCGTCCCCTTAGAATTATAGGGTTCTATCTGACCTTTTTCGTCAAATGTGGGTTATTCATATATTCTTGTTCCTGGGTGAATACCGTACACCGTGTCAAAATAGTATTGAGTTTGGTGCTTTTTCAATTCGATTTTATAAGCAAAATCAAATGTAATTTTGAAGATTCAGATTGATGTAAGGTTCTATCTAGATCCTATCCAATCAGAACAAAGAATACATTTAAAATTGGCCAATCACAGTCAAGTGCTTTGGAACGTTGCCGTTCTGTCCTTGTTCTGCTACAAAAGGACATTTCAGCCCAAATTTCAGAAACATTTTTAGATAATGAGTCATTATGAAAAGCACAAAAAAACCTAGTTGAATGTTGTCAAAATTTTTCACATTTGACTTCTAAATATGTAGAGCATTCTCTAAAAGAATTGTTTGATTAAAAAGGGTTGACCACTAGAACATACATATGTGTTTTTAGCATGTTTTGTCGATAGAACCTTAGAATACCAAATGAATCATGAGCTTTCAGAATTAGAAGGCTCTGTCTGCAAAAGACCACTTCCTAGAACACCCACTTACACAAATGTCAAATTTGATTTTTTTCAATTTAGACTCTCCTGATGGTGGCCTTAATTTCCATGTACCAAATAAGTATTTCTAATAATAATAATAATGATAATAATAATACATCAAACTTGTATAGCGCATTTTTGGACACTCAAAGACGTACAAATTTCTGCTTTACCTAAATTAAACCTAAATATAAGAAGTACACAGAGAGCAGATAGAACTGAGAATTATATATGTAATATATAATTATACTTTTGTATAAAGTTATTTGTATAGGAGTGGCTTAAATTGTATGTGTGTATGTGTGTGTGTATATATATATATATATATATATATATATATATATATATATATATATATATATATATATATATATATATATATATATATATACATATTTATGTGTTTTATTTTAATATTTACCCTTTTTACTTTCTCAAAGAACTGTACACGCTGTACGTAGCAGTTGCAGTTTTTTTTTTTGTTTTTTTTTTTGATAAATTACTATATTTTACCAAACTATTTTCGTAGAAGACTTAGTTTGATATTTCATTTAAACCATGGTTGCTAAGTTTAAAGAAAGTCTTTCCATCAGATGTGAGCATAATGATTTTCTTCTGACAAGTGTAAAATGAAACTGCCTGACAACAGCGGGATCCTTATTCTGAAGAATGATGCTCTGCCCTAAAGCACAGGAATCCAATTATCTTCTATGTATCAAAATAAACAAGCTGTTTGCCAAATGCTCTTTGTGGGGAAATTTATGACCATCTCAGGCCTGTGCTGCATGTAATGGTGTGTACTCTTGATTCAGAGCTATTGAAATGCAGCCACTCAAAAGCTGGGCTATTGATATCTTCTTTTTCACAGATTTGAAAAAGGAAACATGCACTGCGAGGAAAAAGCTCTAGTGATTCATAGATCCTTTTTTTTTTTTTTTTTTTCATTAATCGGAATATGTCACAGTTCATGATTAGTTTATTTCAGTGACACAAACGAAGGAGCTCACCCATGGTCAGCCATCTTTTTGAACAAAACAAAAACTAATCTCACCTCAGACTCAGAGTTTAGTGCAGGAGAGTCAAATTTTTTCACAGAGGGCTGCATATTGAAACATTTGAAGCTGAAGGCCACAGACTGGTTGTCAATACGGTGGATTCTTCCGATGGATGCATTTTACATAGTTTTAACAGAGCTGCCGTACTTTTCCTAAGGTCTGTATTTGCCTGACCAGCCAGTCTACATTCTGATCAACTCCAGAAGGGACTGGAACAGGACAATAGAGGGTGAAAATCCTTTGTCCAAACTTGAGACGGTCAAACCACAGCTGCTAATTTGTAGCACATGTCTCTCAAATGCAGAAGACGTCTCCTTTCCAACATTTCTAACAAAATGTACAACTTCTGTTAAGGTGCTTGGATGGTTGATTCTGTGAAAATCTGCGCTGCTTCTCAGTCCTTTGTGGAGATTTTTTCCCCTTTTTTAAAAAATGTATAAGCAGCCACGTTTGGTTTTTTTTGTTTTTTGTTTTTTTTTTTTTATGCGAATAGAGTATGCGTCTTTCTCATTGGTTAATCTACCTGCCTTCACACACATCTTCTGAAATCAGAGAAACAGGATACGCTCCAGAGCCACTCATCTTTGTAAAGTTTTGCCAAAGCGTGTGGATCTGACTGGACGGGTGAGGTCTATATCACAGTGGAATGTGGTGTTATTGAGGTTATGGTAGGCTGACATAATTTTGCTGTAAAAGTGCTGCCTATGATTCATTGGGCCAGTCCAGCAGAAAGCCTAGGAGCCGGTAAAAATAGTCTGAGGTTCATATGGGACCGTCATTGATTCTGCAGAAATGTGCAATGTTTTTCAGTGATTTTTTTTTTTTTTTCCTTTCTTTTTTCTTCCTAAGCAGCCATATTTGTTTTGATACGGACAGACAATGCATGTCCCTGATTGGCTGATCCACCTGTCAATCACACCCAGAGTCGATGGAACGCGGTGGTTAGCGCATTAGCTGTCTCCATGTATATATAGTCTATGTTCAGTCTTTTACCTGAGAGTTTGGTGCATTGTTGATTCTGAAGATTTTTTTTTTTTTTTTTTATGTGTCCGCCACCATGTTGGTTTTGATATGAACAAACCAAAGCGTCTCTCTGTTTGGTTAATCCACATGTCAATCACGCCCTCTGCAATCAGGGAGACAGGATACAGCTCCAAACCCACTCAACCAAGAAAAAGACACTCTTAAAGTTTTGTCAAAGAGTGTGGTTCTGGCTGGGCAGGTAATCCACTTCCCTATCCCTCCAAAGATGAAGCCGTCTCCTTCCTAACACTGTTTTTTATCGTGCGTCGTTGCGAGTGTAGACATTTTCCCTGTTGGCACGTTGTGTTTGAAAATACAATCCAAGCATTCCCCTGGCCGAGCTCGTAGATCTGCAGCCAAGCGGAATCCCGTCTGTCACTTTTACTGCACACTGCATCCTCTCAGCGGTGCTCCCATGACTGATGCCCCAAAGAGCTCCAGATAACTACAGGCGCCCATGATAAAATGTGAAAACACACATCCTGCTCAGGAAATTGGCCATTTTGGGGCAATTGACACAGAGCAGTGGAAGCGATGGCATTCTCCAGTAATGCCGGAAAGCCTGTGCACTTGGGGAGCTAGCTACAGCCCACTAGAAGTATTACAGACATACACTCACCTAAGAGAGACGCTTTTTTCCCCATTTAACCATTATTTTCTATTTGTCACAGCTACGAGGTCAAAGTTAAGTAGGTTTGCCGGTCAGGGACAAAAAGTGTTTAAGTCAATACCAGAGCAGCAGACACTACTTATGGAGTTGTAACCAGGAAGGATTATTGTCACGCTCGTGTGTGTCATTTGAAGGCTGATAAAACATGATTTCTCTAGTGAAGGTTGCAAAGGTGAAATGGTAAATTGAACCTCATGAAAGAATGTAAGAGAGATTGCCTGTGTGTGTGTGTGTGTGTGTGTGTGTGTGTGTGCGTGCGTGCGTGCGTGCGTGCGTGCGTGTGTGTGTGTGTGTGTGTGTGCGCGTAGTCTATGTAGTCATCGATCAACATGAATTTAAGTGACTGCAGGGGTGACCAATCGGATGATATAATTTAGGGTAGTAAGATTTTTCTTTGCAAAGAATACGAATTGTTGTTGGAATACGCTTGCTTAACTTTAAAAGTAGCCTGGCTCATGTCAGATTGATGTGTGTCACCCTGAATTGAGTTCTACATATTATCAATCTAGAAGGACTCTCACTGAAAGAGATGGGAAAACACAGACGACGACTGTGACAACGATGACGACTATTTGAATCTGATTGGTTGAAGCATCACAACAGCGGAACAAGCTAAAAAATCAAACCTTTGGTACATCCAGTTTGAGAGAAAAGCACAGATGTCTTCCCTGTCCACAAATGCACAAAGCTCTGACCTGCTGCATGTTTTTCACAAATTAAGTCATCCATTCTGATGCTAAAATAGATTGAATCACGTCTGTGGGCGTTGCCATGTTTATTTGGGCATACTGTACAGTCTTAGGCTTCTCCACAAATCTCAGTACTGCCAAGTAACTGGTCACCAACCCCCTGCAGGGCCTTATCGCACCAGTGGGGCCAACATGGATTCTTGAGAGTTTGTGAACTTTAAAAGTGCACAAAGTAACATTACTAGTGGGGTATGCAACTTGCTTGTCTCCATGGCGATTTTACTGCTTTTCATGGAATGTTCCGCATTATGATATGAACTTGTCTTTCTTGCATTTAATCAATAACATGTGCTTTTATTAACCAAGATAGAGATAGATATGTTAAATGCCACACTTTGGAATATTCCAGGCAGAGAAATAACATCTCCCTGGAGAAAGCAGGTGGCAGACTCTACAATAAAAGTTACACAGCGAAGCTTTACATAATTGTTTATAACTGACCGGGCCAACAGTTGCCAATGTGAAGCACTACTCTTTGTTTGTGAGTGATTATATTCATTGGTTTATACTTATGTTTATAGGGGCCATTTTGAGTACTTTAATTGTACAGTGCAAATCTTCTATCACTGTAAAACCTATGTATACATATCTCTTTAACTGAATCTCATCTCCAGTATGTTGTAACATTTTGCATTCATTCATTCTCTTTAACCCTGGTTTGGATATTGGCTGAACATGCGCTCCGCTCCCTGCCCTTGCCGCCTCCTCTCCTCGCACCGGTCAATCACCGATAACACGCATGACAGTCAAAGTGGGCACATTGATTGATGGAGGTGATAATAATGCACACGACGTTATAAGCACATAGCAGAGGTCAGACATTTAACCTTTGCCGCGCGCCCACAATCAGGATCCTGTACTATCTGCAGCTAATCTAACATGAATAATAGCAATCAAGCAAGGCTACATCTCTCAGAATACAAATGGTCTGTAATAGATGGAGCGTCTCATGTATCATTTTAAATAAGACGCGATGACATGGGTGGAGCAACGTCATACAAGTGGGTGTAGAATAACTACGGCGGTGGGGTAATATGTCTTCTGGGGAGTCTTGGGGTGTTACTGGAGGAATGAATGCCAAATTAGATTTCCGAAAGACCAGAAAACAGTTCAGAGTTCATATTTTTTCTCGTTGACCAAGCTTCATGATATTTGTGGGGGTTAATTACTCAAAACAAATAGACCCCATTAGCTGACTTTTATGGCCATTTGAAAAGTAAGTTTGTTCATTTCACAGTTTGTGGAATGTCAAGGAGTGAAAGATGTGATTTGAGTAAATTCGGAGAGTTATTGGGATCATTTGGCGCAGCGGTTTTTATACTTTTGGGGTCAAGAATTTTTTCGAGTGCAATTTTGAATGAGAAATGGCAAATATTAGTTATTATTATTATTTTTATTTTTTTTTATATTTGAGCAAAGTTTGTCTTACATCTAATTGTAAATCATTTTATTGTGTGATAATCAGGAGTAAGTGGTTAGCATGTTAGTTGTTGTTAGCATTATTCTTGAGGCAACACTCTGAACATTGTGAAAAGCGCTTGTAAACTCATCATGGTGAATAATAAGGATGCTCTGAATGTGTAAGGCAAGTGAGGAATAACTTTGGACCACTGCAAACGTTTTACAATGGCGACAGTAGCTCAGTTGGTAGAGTGTTTCTCACCAGATACAAAGGTTGGTGGTTTATTTATTTATTTATTTATTCTTTTATTTAATAGGGACAGCGCATACTGATGAACATCTACAACATTGCAGTGTAAATATGCCAGATTATAGCGAAAATGCTCATTTCCATCTGTAGTTCCTCGGCAGGTGACACCACAGCAAAAACAATAACAAGTGACAATAGCAGCAGTTAAACACTAAAAGTGTCCACAAGTCTGGTTTTCCTTTAGCCGCTGTTTCAAGTGTGATTTGAAAGTGCCAGAGGAGTCTCCCTTATTGGTAATGGGAGAATGTTCCAGAACTTAGTGCCTCTGACTGAGAGCACACTTTGTCCGAATGTAGTGCCTCTGTGTGAGACCTCACAGTTCCCCCGGGCCGTGGCCCTAGTTCCCACTGACAGTCTTTGTTTTAATAAAATCCGGCAACAGAGGGGGGCAAGTCCATGCAAAACTTTATATACAACATCCATATTTGAAATGAACAAACTTATTAAAATTAGCAAGTTGTACTTATCTAAAATAGTGCAGTGGTGAACTGAGGATGGTTTCTTGTCCAATATTTTTACAGCTTTTTAAAGAGTAAATCCCTTTGACTTTAAACTTTTTTTGAATCCCTCTCTCGACATAAACATCACTGGTAGAGTGATCAGATCCACTGACCCACAGGTTGGCAGTGTGATTCTAGCTCCCACAGATGAAAACTGTTGTTGTGTCTTTGGGCAAGAGACTTAACCCCGCTCGCCCCTAGTGTCTGTGTACACCGGTGTATGAATATCTGTGTGACTGGGTGTGTTGTTTAAAGCGTCTTAAAGGTTGGAAAAGCGCTATATGAAAATGTGACCAGTTGCCATTTAAAATTAACTGTTTTTTTTACATTTTTTAAGACAGTAAAAATCAGGTACAGCACCTTTTAATAAGGTTTAACTCAAGATATATTAGACAGAGCAGTGCCCCCAATTAGTTTCACCACCCCAGGGAACGTTGAGCAGTTGAGCAGCTGAAATGTATCAGTACTCAATACACAGATATATAACTCTGGCCTCTGAAAGCTGTGAAAAGTGATCTGAATACATAAGGTAAGTGAGGAAGAACTAACGGTAAAAATAAGCTATATTGCCCTTAATAAGATTTAAATCCACGCGGAGCAGTGCCTCCAGTTAGTTTCACTTCACCCAGCTGAAATGTATCAACACTCAATATTTAGAAATCCAAGCTGAACTCAAAAACTAGCACAAAATCTGCCTCTAAGAACCACTTATCCAGCGCACAGCTCAGCCCGATCCAACGGCAGCCCTCGCCGTGGTGAGTGAGTCAGGAGGAGTAGTGGTGTTAACATGGCCGAGAGCTATCCACATCACGCAGTGTGCAGAGTGCAGCCCAAAGAAGCCTCGCTAATGGGCTCCAGTCAAGTTAATTGGCGCTAATTCAGGGAGGACGCGCTGCGGAGCCAAGCTGAGGGGCCCCGCGCTGTGCCGGGGCCAATGTGAGTGGTGTGTGTGGATACAACCCCTTCTCCCAAGTGCAATAAACTCATGAGAGGCCATTGAACTCTCTGCATTCTGGCCCTTGTGTTTTGTAGTGTTAGCGAGTGAGCGGAACAACTCTCTTCTGCATTCATAGACATTCTATTGATACTGTGCAGGCCATGTCATCAACAGTCCATGGGGGCGTGATGCTAACTGAAAGCACTGCTCTGTTAGAAGCTCTATTACTCAATTTAGACTTAATCTGAGGTTTATTTTAACACAGTCTGAACAGGAAAAGATGATTTGGTTCAAACTACGACAAGTGAGATATTTTGTGTGCTTAAACAAATCTCTCACACATTAAATTACTGTCACAGGCTAGTTAGCTGTTTTTCAATTTGTCACTCAAAGCTTTTTTGTTGAAAATCAAACACCAAAACAGGACTATGAATGCTTGTGTTGATCACAGGTTCCTGAAAATGTGTTGTTTGTATTTTTTTATTTATTTTCACCCCCAGCATGATGTCACTGCAAAATATCAATATGTCATTTATACTAATGTGGATTCCCTACCTGCTGGTCTCAATTGCCTGGAATGTTTCACAGTATGGCATTTAAGGTGTCTAGTACAGCATTCAGTAAGTAAACAGTATTCAATTATATATATATATATATATATATATATATATATATATATATATATATATATATATATATATATATATATATATATATATATTTTTTTTTTTTTTTTTTTTTTTTTTTTTAAAGCTAATACTATACCTTGAAACATTCTTGGAAAAGCAATTACAAAGCAGGTGGTGGTGAAAAATTACTACAGGATGTCTAGTCTCTACATTTAAGATCATTTCTTAACAACAAACAGGATATGAAAACTCTTAAGAGAATATGAAAAGGCATTAATGCATAAAATAATTTAACTAACTATTCAGGCCATGCTTATAATGTAAAAGGTGCATCATTGAAGCTCAGATATTTTAACAACAAAAAAGGGCCCATATTACACTATTTTCTGGTCTATAATGTTGTTATGTTATTTCCTCATCAAAAACTCTATGGAATAAATGGTAAAAAGTAGCCGTTTACTTGAAAACTACCACTTCATGACATCACAAGGTGGCTCAGAGCATTTTGAGCTTTGGAGATATAGACAGACTAATATTGCAGACGAATAATAACACAAACATGTAGGAATGAAACAAAACACAACTCCAGATATGTTTTTAAGGTGGTAACAACATTATAACATGGCTTAACACTCACAAGAGTCAATTTAGCAACATAAAGGAAGTAGTACTGATATTGTACATTGGCAAAAAAAGGAGAAAATTTAATTTGTCAACTGGACATAGTTTATTTGGTTGAATACGTTTCGCAGCTCATCCAAGCTGCTTCCTCAGTTCTGGTCAGATGCTGGCGGACACTGCTTTATATCTGCCTGAAGGGAGGAGCTTAATTACAATGAAAATTACTCTGAGACACACATATTTAAATACAGTTTCAGTTGGTCAGGTGATACAGTATGGAGTTGTTAACAGTTTCTGTTAGTCAGGTGAGTCTATTCAATATGGAGTGGGAGTGGGGGAGTAGTTAGCATATCCATTCAGGGCCCTGATGGGTGTTTTCACACCTCTGGACCTGTCCTGGCTAGTCCCATTGTTTTCCCAGTTTGTTTTGATTTAGGTTTGAGGATAGAGTTATAGATGGGAGACAAATGATGTCTGAGACCCCCATTTCTGTTCAAGGAAGGATTCTCTTTCTTGACAAAAATAGCTTCTTTAACTCCCCTCTCAAACCAGTTCTTTTCTCTGGCCAAGATCTGGACCTCGCTGTCCTCAAAGGAGTGGCCTGTGGCTTTTAGGTGGAGATGTACGGCAGATTGCGGCCCACCCTGGTTTTCCCGTCTGTGTTGATACATCCTTTTGTGAAGTGGCTGTTTTGTTTCTCCAATGTAGCGCTCACTGCAGTCTTCACTACACTGAATGGAAGACTGGACTGGGAAAACAATGGGACTAGCCAGGTCAGGTCCAGAGGTGTGAAAACACCCATCATGGCCCTGAATGGATATGCTAACTACTCCCCCACTCCCACTCCATATTGAATAGACTCACATGATTAACAGAAACTGTTAACAACTCCATATTGTATCACCTGACCAACTGAAACTGTATTTAAATATGTGTTGTCTCAGAGTAATTTTCATTGTAATTAAGCTCCTCCCTTCAGGCAGATATAAAGCAGTGTCCGCCAGCATCTGACCAGAACTGAAGAAGCAGCTTGGATGAGCTGCGAAACGTATTCAACCAAATAAACTATGTCCAGTTGACAAATTAAATTTTCTCCTTTTTTTGCCATGGATTCTACCTGGACGACTGAGGGATTTTACATAGATATTGTACATTCAACTTGAACTCAAACATGCTTCTACAACCAGTCACTGCAGTACCCATAATTCTTCCCGATCGCATGTAAGCTTCTCTCACAGCTATAAACTCCAGCAGACAGCCTCAAACCCCAGTGCAAGCTTGTTTTAGCGCTGATGGTACCACTTCCTCCACAGCATGCTAGTCTGTGTTAGTGTCTTATAATGATCCAAATTGCAGACTTGAGCTGTCCACAATGTCAGTGAAAGAGGCAGAACCATCTCATGGCTTGGGGCTATGCTAATGTCATAGGCACAGAGAGCAAAAAGTACAGTCGCTGGATCAGGGAGGCTATTGAGATCTGGAAACACACCCACCAGACTGTGAATCAGGATGAGGGGGCATATCAACTTTGTCACACCTGGGATACAGATTCTGCCTTTAAGAACCACTTCTCCGTCACACAGTTGAAGAGTGAGTATTACACTTCTATGGGGTATTAACTGCTAACACATAACATATTTAGATCACCATGTTACCTTTTATTGTTTTGAAAATGCTACATTTGCCAAAAACAACATATTAAAATGTCACTTCCCTTTGAGAGCACTATCACAACACAATCGGCGTGTTTTTGGCTAATGAAACCACTGCACATTGCATCAAATTGTAGTGCTTTGTATATTTATGGGAAATTGCTGGGTGACGTAGGCTTGGGGTAAAGAGGATTCGAAGAGGGCCCAGGGGAGATTGCTAAATTACTCAAACATGCATGGATGGCATCTTAAAAATCTTCAGGCATGTTTCTGATGATGGAACAATGTTATAACATCTTAGAAAGGTCTAAAAAGTCATTGTTACATAATACCCCCTCTTTAAGGCCAAACCAGATTTTGCAGTTTAATTGAATAATATAATTCTGTTGATACTCACAGGGTGTAAATGCTGATTCGGGGGGGCTGTTCTTTACTGGCTGCAGAGCGGGAGAGCGCAGGACTGGAGAGGACAGTGTCTCTTTGTAATCCACATCCCCACACAGCTCTGCTTCTTCAGACCTACAGCCACCTGCAAGAGAGAGAACCAACTCACTTTAGGGTTTTCAAATCAGGCTGCAACCGTGACTACAGAAACACAAAGCTTATATCTGTGTTAGAAAGCTGGAGGTTGCTGGAGTAATGGCAGTCATTTCTCATGCATTTTTTTCATAGACTTTTGGGGAAAAATATAAAAAGTTTGAAAGCTCAGGGCTAATCAGTTACGTGGTCACTAAAGACCACAAGACCTATCATTTTATTTAAAATTTGTTTCTGAAACTTTATAAATCAATAAGTTATTAAAGCATTTCACCGAATCTTGTGTTTTAAACATAGTTTTCAGACTTAAAACAACGGCGTTATAGATGTTAGTTAGCATGTAGCTAGTTAGCCTCCGTGATGCCTTTGAAATCTTCATATTTGACATTTTTCAGAAAATCTGAGGAAAATGAATGGAAAATTTACTTCCAGAACTCAAGCGCCCAGTCACTGTTGAGGCATGTGTAAAAAAGATGTTAGAATAAAAAAAGACTAGACTAAATATAAATACAAAATATACAACATATATCATTAAATATAACTAAAGTGAATTGCTGTAGAATAGTACATTGTTATAACTTAATGGAAACATGACAGATAGATAAATACTTTATTTATTTCGAAGGAAATTCATTTTTTGGCAGCAACAATTGAACATAATAATAATAATAATAATAATAATAATAATAATAATAATAATAATAATAATACAGCAGTAATTCATAATTTATAGAGATGAGTTGTACAGACGTATGGCGTGTGGGACAAACAAGTTCCGTGGAGCAGGACAGGGACAAGTAATGATCCATAATGTCCGTAATGATTTGCAAAACAGTCCTTGGAATCATATCTTAATATTATCTGTATAGTTCACTATAGTTTCATGAAAAAATGTCAAAAGTCCTCAAAATGGCATCCATAAAAAAGTAATTTGAATGAAACCAATGAACATACAGTACACCGCTCTCCCTCGTGTAATCCCATTGACTGAAACCATTCCAAAATAACCCGGGTTAATCAGGTTTGGGGAATTTTAATCACATTTCTGGAGCACTGACTCACTCTCGCAGCTCGGTTCAGCAAGGGCCCTCCGCTCCATCACCACATCTGAGCAAGCATTTCATCGGTTATATGGCGATCGGCTCAAATGTATCACAATTGGTGGAACGTTTAGCAGTTACCATGGTGGCACAATGCACACATTAGCAAACACTGCCAAAAAGTGTTAAAATTGTCTGAAAACTGAAACAAAATTATTTAAAAACACACATTGTCAGGAGCCTGTGATCAATACAATCACACAGGTGAGAGTGACTAACTAAAAAAACTGTTGGCTCATCAACTCAGTTCTTTATGGTCAGATTGTGTTAAAACAAAGCTCAGATTAAAGGTCCTACAGTATATTATACAAAATGGAGTCTTGGAAACTTTAAGACATGTTATAAATGCTCAGTTCTTCCTTGTGATGTCATGAAGTGGTTAGTTTTGGTTAGTAAAGATTCCATTCCAGTTCCAGGGCTGGTGAAGGTGTATGGAGTTTAAAAACACAGTGTTTTGGTTTCTGTATTACCACTTCATGACATCACAAATGGGAACAGAGCATTTTGAGCTTTGGAGATGTAAAAAGACTAATAATAAAAGGTTACTCAAACATGTGTGAATGAAACAACTCAACTTTAGGTATGTTTGTGATGAGAAAACAACATAACAGAGACCAGAAGATAGTGTAATATGCATCCTTTAAAGTCTAGCTTAAGTTTAAGACAGAGTGGAGCCTACAGTTAGCATCACACCCCATCGGAATGTTGATGACCCCTGCAAAGTATCAACAGAATCTTCAAAATGGCATGTATATCCGAAAACAGTCATCTATTTCAGGTTCGGGGAATTTTAATCACATTTCTGGAGCGCTAACTCACTCACAGCTCAGTTCAGCCAGGGCCGTCTACACCATCACCACATTTGAGTAAACATTTGATTGCTTATATTGAGATGGGTTCAAACGGCACACACCCAAGACTCATCTGGAATCAGAAAGATGCAAGTTCCTTTGATTTCTTGGCTGCGAAAAGTAGGCCCTGGATCTGAAACGAAAAGCGAGAGCATCTGGGCTAGCTGTAATTTCTAGGAAGGCGATCGGTTGGCAGTAATGAAGAAACCTTGTTCGCTAGCAAGATGGTGCCCCTCTCATCTGTCTCATTATGAGGAAAACAATTAATTCCCGGCACGATGTTTGGTTTATGATTATTTGGCAACATCTGCGCTACAGTTTAAATGTCATATTACTCATGACAAGGTTCAGAGACAGCTGCAAAGACGAAGAATTATTGTTTCACCAGAAATAATTATGCAGACACAATGTAAACATGGGGTACCCTGGCAGCTCACTGTTCCAGAGGAGTAGGTGGTCGCACTTGTCACTGCCAACTTAGAATTGCTTTTTCTCAGAACGAGTCAGGTATAAAAATGTGTTTCACTAAAGTTTAACAAGTGATATGTGTGTGTTTAAACTTTTTGCGTGGCATTCTTTTCCGAGGATTCTTGAAACCAGAATTTAAAAGTGTAAAAAGTTTTTTTTTTTGTTTTTTTTTTAATAATGATTTCACTTAATTAATTCATAATGAAAAGATTTATTAGGACTTTATTAAAGGTTCTATTGATACTTTGCAGTGACATCCTGCTGGGGATGTTCTACACGCATCTTTAATGGTGGAATGTTTAGGAGTTACCATGGTGACACAATGGACATTTTAGCTAATACTGTCAAAAAAGTTTTAAGAGAAGAAGGAAAAAAAAAAAAAAAATCGAAAAGCATTGAATTAAATAATTAAAATGATCCAGGATTACCTTGTAATCCTGGATCACATGGATCCAGGATTACATGTGTGAATGAAACTGTGTGAATTTTTTTGTTTGTTTGTTTTAGACAAGCATTAACATCTGTCACAGGATTAAAGATGAAAAATAGCCTTCCTGGCTAATTCTGGCATATTCACAGAAATGTTCATTAATATGCAAGGTCCCTGAAGAGGTAACAGCACTAATATATTCTAAGGTCCCATATTGTTCGTATTAATTGGATCAGAGTGCATGCACTGTACCACCTGACCTACTGCTGACCCAGGTGACACCACCAAACCAAGTTAGAGCTCAGGTCTGTGGAGAGGTGACCACACTCACAATAAGAATATATGTTTTAGCAATAGAAACACATATAAGTACATAAGTGCAAAATAGATATGTTTAATTCCATACTGTGGAATGTTTTAAGCAAAGCAATAACATTGCCATGGAGATATGAAGGCTTGCCAACCCTCCACCAGAAAAGTTACATAGTACCATAGACTGTATATATAAATGGACATAGCTAACCTACTAGACGCTGCATTCCAAATAGGAAGTGAGCATGGGAGTGCTTCCATCATTCTGGTGTTTTTATTTTGCTATTTTGTCCATAAATCAGTTCCTGTTCCCAATATAGAACTTGGCTCCAAATTTGCTCCTATAACTACAAGCCTCAGTGAGCTTCATTTGACTGGAACCAAGCACTATGGGTGACGTCACACTCCTTTAGTCCACTTCTTTATACTGTCTATGTATACTGCACATTTATTAATCACATTTCCCACTAAGAAACAGCAATAGAGAACCGACTAGTTTCCATTTGAAAACAACGGAAGAGTCTAATTGCTGTCAAAACATGGCCGAATACAATGGCACGCAGAGCATAGGTCATCACAAGGAACACTATGAAACAGGCCCTGCATATTAATAACATTTTAAGAAGCAGAATCAGACTTACTACTTACACACATACAGTGTTTCTACCTCCAAAATGTAAAACCACTTTTCAATACTGAAGACCTAACAACCCAGACATACTATATTACACAAAATGGATTCTTGTGAGCTTTAAACCATGTTAAAATGTTGTTACCTCATCAAAATCATACCTGAAGCAATGTGTTGTTTCATTCATGTTTGAGTAATTCTTTATTATTAGTCTGTCTACATCTCCAAAGCTCAAAATGCTATTCCACCTTGTGATGTCATGAAGCAATAGTTTTCAAGTTAACAGGTACCTTTTACCTTTAGTTCAGTTGGTTGAGACTGGCAATTCCAGGGCTGAAATCATACAGATGATTCTCATGAAGGTGCATGGAGTTTTAAAATACTGTGGAGCAATTCCTGTATTATCACATGACATCACAAGGTGGAATAACTCAGCCTAAATATGCAGGGTTTATGTGTTAAAGGGTCCATATTGTACTGTTTTCTGATCTATGTTATAATGTTGTTTCCTTGTCACAAACAGACCTGGAGTTGTGTTTTGTTTCATTCACACATTTTTAACACACAAACATTGCATATTTAGTCTGAGTTCTTCTCTCAAACTGAAAACACTGTTCCACCTTGTGATGTCATGTGGTACTACAGGAAGAGCTCCACTGTGTTTTTAAACTCCATACACCTTCACTAGAGTCATTTGGATCCTTTCGAACCTTGAATTTCCAGTCTCTACTGAACAAACGGTAAAAGGTAGCTCCAAACTTGAAAACTACCACTACATGAGATCACAAGATGGAACAGAGCATTTTGAGCTTTGGAGAAGTTGACAGACTAATAAAAGGTTACTCAAACATGCGTGAATGAAACAAAACACAACTCCAGGTCTGTTTGTGATGAACTAACAACATGATAACAACAGAGATCAGAAAACAGTGTATTATAGGCCCTTTAAACACACATACAGAATGGTTCTACAGAAGTGGGCTCATTGTTTTTCTGTTCATACTTGTCAGTTTGGACAGGTGGCCATTACTGCTGTCAGTCCATCACGGTAATGGCAGATGGGGTATGGTTAATGCTGCTGCCTCCATAATGCATGCAAAGTAGTTCCCACAGATGAGATTTAAGGGCTTTGGGCACACTGCAGGCGAAAGTGGCCCACATCAGTTTGGCCTGGATACAGATGACAGTATTAGCCAGGCCCTGAAGTGTGCCTGCAAACACAACGATAACCTCCACGTCATGGGGAAGTCAAGTTTCTGCTGTGCGATGGGGGCGAGGGCAAGAGAGGAGGTTTTGGGAGGTTTTCGGTTGAGTTGCAAAGTGTGTTTTCAGATATTTGTTCTTGAAATTGGCTAAAAGAAAGACAATATTGAAACTGGCTCAGAAATATTCCAATGAATTTGAAGTTGTGTAGAAGATTCCTTTTTGTGGCGCATCAGTAGCCATAGTTTTTGTCAATACCTGATCTCATTTGATGGTCGTGATCACGTTTTTTGTGTAGCACCTTTCCACCTTTGAGGCACTCAAAGCTCTTTACATCAAGGAACCAAGGAACCATTCACACACACATTCACAAACCTACACAGACACTAGGGCCAAGGAGCTGAAATCACATCTTTAACCTGTGGGCCAGTGGATCTGACCGTTCAACCAATTATGTTTATGTCGAGAACAGAATGCGAAATACCAACCTTCAGATCTGTGAGCAAACCCTCAAACACTCAACTGCCATCGCTCAGTTGGTTCTTTTGATCTTGAAAGCTACAAAGGCCGGGCCTGGTTAGTACTTGGATGGGAGACCGCTGAGAATACAAGGTGCTACAGTGGAGGAGTAGTGTTTCTAGTTCAAACTGTTGTTGTGTCCTTAGGCAAGACACTCTGCTACTCCCACACTGCCTACTATGAATCCCATGGCAGCTGTGGCTCATCCCCCACTGTGTGTAGAGTGAGTGCAGGACACTGTGAAGTAATTTTGAGAATCTGGAAAAGCACCATATAAGACAAATGCGTTATCACAGTGTGCTCATTATCAGGACAGCCCATGTTAAAGTGTGTATGATTCTCTAATTTTAACTTCATTTGGTATTATAACTACTGTAACAACCAACTATAAATAAATGGTAGTTTTACACCCATCAAGAAGCAAACATACACAACAGGAAAAAAAAAAAAAAAAAAAAGTGTATATACATATCCCCGGGGTTGAAAAACGTGGCAGATCTCTGCAAAATCAATGAGCTCCTTTGTTTTACATCAGTCACTGAAAACAATAAGTCTGATTTTTACGATTACATTCCGTTGCTTGAAACGTGACAGAAGGAGTGGGGACCAGACTAATATCAAAATTACAGAGATATATCAGCCTGGATTTGCAGCAGAAAAGTAAGACTAAAAAAAAAAAAAACATCAACATGAGCACTGCAGTAGATACACCAACATTGCTGTATATTAAAAGTAAATAGACTATATTACCAAAAGTATTCACTCACCTGCCT
The DNA here is from genome assembly GCA_029959045.1 of Taenioides sp. WSHXM2023. Taxonomy (NCBI): domain Eukaryota; kingdom Metazoa; phylum Chordata; class Actinopteri; order Gobiiformes; family Gobiidae; genus Taenioides; species Taenioides sp. WSHXM2023. Next base: position 6,007,075 of record CM057092.1, read on the forward strand.
TGACTCGCATATGAACTTTACTGACATGGATTCTTAATCCATAGCGTTTAATATGACATCGGTCCACCATTTGCAGCTATAACAGCTTCAACTCTTCTGGGAAGGCTGTCCACAAGGTTTAGGAGTGTGTTTATGGGAATTTTTGACCACTCTTCCAGAGGCGCATTTGTGAGGTCACACACTGATGTTGGACGAGAAGGTCTGGCTCTCAGTCTCTGCTCTAATTCATCCCAAATGTGTTCTATTGGGTTGAGGTCAGGACTTTGTGCAGGCCAGTCAAGTTCATCCACACCAAACTCTCTCATCCATGTCTTTATGGACTTTGCTTTGTGCACTGGTGCACAGTCATGTTGAAGAGGAAGGGGCCATCTCCAAACTGTTCCCACAAAGTTGGGAGCATGGAATTGTCCAAAATCTCTTGGTATGCTGAAGCATTCAGAGTTCCTTTCACTGGAACTAAGGGGCCAAGGGGCCCAGCTCCTGAAAAACAAACCCACATCATAATCCCCCCTCCACCAAACTTTACAATTGGCACAATGCAGTCAGACAAGTACCGTTCTTCTGCCAACCGTCAAACCCAGACTCGTCCATCAGATTGCCAGATGGAGAAGCATGATTCGTCACTCCAGAGAACGCGTCTCCACTGCTCTAGAGTCCAGTGGCGTTGTGCTTTACACCACTGCATCCGACTCTTTGCATTGCACTTGATGTATGGCTTGGATGCAGCTGATTGTCCATGGAAACCCAATCCATGAAGCTCTCTATGCACTGTTCTTGAGCTAATCTGAAGGCCACAAGAAGTTTGGAGGTCTATAGAGGCCGTGTCTCATTTCGGGGTCTGCAGCCTCAAAGGCTGGGTGCCTCAAAGGCTGTGAAGGCTGCAGCCTTCGAACCAGCCTCCGTTGGCGAAATGGGACAGGTCCAGCCCACGGAGCCGCTCCCGTCGCCCAACAACCAAAGCCGTGTTCCATTTCGGGGTCTGCAGCCTCAAAGGCCGAGTGCCTCGAAGGCTGTGAAGGCTGCAGCCTTCAAACCAGCCTCTGAGGACAGCATGGCCGTTGGCGAAATGGGACAGGTTCAGCGTACGGCGCGTGCGTCAACAGGTGTCTCTGATCTTACGTTAACACACCGTCGCCTAGCAACCGTTACAGCTGCTGACAAATCTATTCATTTGCGGTCACAAATTAGCAAAGTTGTGGAGTAATGGAGCCCGAAGTGCTTATAGTCATATTTATGGTGATATATTTTTTTTTTTACAAGAGGACTCCATTTATCGCCGTGCCAGGCGCCCAGTCCTTTCTAGATTGAACGGAGTAAGTCATTAATCTGTCCTCTTGAATATTAACCTAATAGGCAAATATAACCATGAAACGTTATCATGGACAAGTAACCAATATCATTTCTATATGTATAGTTTGGTGAACAGTTGTCAGCTACATATACAACTACAGTGGGATATTAAATACGTATATTGTATGGTTTGGGCCAAGTCTAATACTACCTGTGGCTAAACTACTTTGTTACCACTAGAGGGCACAGTTTACCTTCTATGCCATGCCACTTCATCCACTATTATATAATACTGTATTTACGTAGGTAGTATTAATAATACCAATGTATAATAACAATAGCAATAATAATATAAATTTATTCTAATAATTTATTATTAATATTATTGTATGGAAATAACTGCACATTAATGTATTCAATGTACCTCCCCCCATCCCCAAACCAGCCAGTGAGAAGAAACTGCCAAATAAACCTGAATGTGCCAGTGCTGGACAGGTTTTTCAACAACCAAGACACACGGCCTGACTTTCGGCTGAGCAGGGAGTCCCTGGCAGTCCTAATGAACCTACTAAACCAGGACCGAAGACACGGATGGGGTGCTGAGATTGAGGTCCTGGTCTTCCTCTTCTGGCTGGCATGTGGGACATCATACAGGGTGGTGTCCAGAGTATTTGGGATACCCCGCACCACTGTCCACCGCATCGTCCACAGGGTCACTGGGGAGGTGGTGGCCCTTCGTCAGACAGTCATCCACCTCCCCAACACTGCAGAAGACCTCGAGGCTGTAAGCCGTGGGTTTGCAGGGCTGGCAAGGCACAGGGCCTTTGCAAGAGCATCCGGGGCAATAGATGGCTGCCACATCAGAATCAGGCCACCCCGTGGCCCTGATGGTCAGTGCTATAGGAATAGGAGGCTCTTTCCCAGCATAATCCTACAGGCTGTCTCTGACCAACAGGGCCGCTTCATAGACACCTATGTGGGTTGGCCTGGTTCTGTACACGACACAAGGGTCCTTCGCCACAGTCCTCTCTACCAGAGAGGACTGTATCCTCCTCCAGGGCATTTCATCCTCGCAGATGGCAGGTACCCCTGTCTTCAGCGTCCACTCCCCCTCATCACTCCCTACAAGCGGCCTGTGCAAGGTGTGGGAGTCCAGCGCTTTAACAGCCATCATTCCAGGGCACGCGCCATTATTGAGTGTGCCTTTGGAATGATGAAAACACGATTCAGGGCGACCTTTTTCCATGCACTGGAGGTCCACCACACCTTTGCACCACATGTAAGTGAAATGTGAATTATTGTGATATCATGTAATATGTAATTTGTGATTATGAAAGACTATATCATCAAGATTATCACTGCCTTTCTTTCTTTTCCAGGTCATCACTGCCTGTGCCGTCCTCCACAACATTTGTCTTGGGACAGGAGACATTGTGGCCCCAGAGGACGAGCCAGTGCAAAATGTAGTGGAGGATGAGGGGGAGAACGAGGTGGAGGATGTCGCTGGAGCACAGTGGCGTGACCAGCTGTCTGCTGAGGTGTCTGCCCTGGAGGAGGTTCCGAGGGACCATGATTATGTCTAGGTATAGTTTCCTAATTGCTGTTTCAAATTCGTAATAAAAGTGTGTGTGGGTGATTACAGGTAAACAGTTGTAATGCAATATGTAGTAGTACTATCAGTATTCTATCTCATGTTTGTAGTCAGATGGCAGTTATCTATTGCCCCAGCCAGCCCTGCAAACCCAGCCCATGGATGATGTGGTGGACAGTGGAACAGCACCCGGTGTGAGAGCCCCACGTACCAGCCAGAAGACAAAGACCAGGACCTCAGTCTCAGCCAGAGGTTCATTAGCACTGCCAGGGCCCCTGCTCAGTAGTAATGTGGCTGTGTGTCTAACACTGGCACATTCAGGTTTATTCACATGAGACTTACATTTACAAACATTTCCTTGCATCTATTGTTTTTCCTTGTTGAAATGTTACTCCTTTGAATATTGTGCTCTGCTTTTTGATTTGATGATTATTGTATATGATTATTAATTATATAAATAATCACTCATTTATGTTTTCAATGGTTGACATGAATTTTATTTAAATTATTAAATTAAAGTATTACAGTTACAAATAAATATTATTTCTTTTCAACGATTTTTTTTCTAGGATGCTAAATAATTTGTCGAACCTCTCCTTCCTCTCCTCCGCTTCTCTGTTGTCCCTTTCCCTCTGCCTCCTCAAATCTTCCCTGTACAGTGTAAGGAATTCATTCTCCCTCTTTCTTTTCCTTCCGGCTTGTCTCCTTTGCTGCTGCTGCTCTTGCTGCTCCTCCTCCTCCTGCTCCTCCTCCTCCTGCTGCTCCTGCTGCTCCTGCTGCTCCGTCGTCAGGGATTGAGGTGATGAGGACAGGGGGTGTGGTAGATGGCCTCTGGACCAACGCCTCATCCATGAGGGCATACCAGGGCCAAGTCTCAGCTGTTGTCCTTCCAGCAACTCCTTCCCCTGTCCCTGGGTACTTGCAATCCTTTGACAGAAGAAATTATAATACAGGGATGACAAATAAAAATTGCATGTTTCAGATAATGTACATACTTTATACTTTCTTTTGAGGTTATCCCATTTTTTTTTGGCCTGCGCCGGTGAGACCTTGTCCTGCAGGCCTAACTTCTCCAGTATTGTCCTGAGTCAAACGGAACATAAACATTCAAGTTTACACAATAATTAATACAGTACCTGTGTATATTATGTATACTATGAAATCTGTTACAGATCTCTTGGTGTTACTGCAAACATTTGTTCAATAACCATGCACCGCACGCTATCCTTTCATTTATGTAGTTAATTATGTCTTTTTTTTATTCATTTTCATGGTGCTTTTAAACTTACTAAGTCCATCTTATTTGTGAACAACTGTCTATTGGCAAGTAGGTAGGTTTGGTTCTCCATTGTGATATTACTACATTACTACACATGATAGTACTACATTGTGTAGTATACTTTTCAGATCACCAGCTTCCCGGCCATCATTTAGTAATCACAGAAGTACAGGCTGTGGATAACATAGGAAATAAATGGGGAAACCCAGGTTAATTCACAACTACTCACATATGTACAAATGAAAAAGGTTTTCAAATCGCAGTAATGCCAGCGTTGATATAGTTTTCATGGCTGATGTTATATTATGTAACAGGAGTATATAGCACTGTTTTATTACTTACCTCCAAGCCATGTTCATGGAGAACTTGGCCCCGGTGAACAGGTGGTCGTTCTCCCGCCTCAGCTCGATCAATCGGGTGGTCTGCTCCTTGTTCCCTGAAGACAAAAATATTCTTACATACTGGAGAATATCCAACATTACAACAGCTAAGCTAATAAACAAGTGTAAGGGATAACACTACTAACCGCTAATACAACTATCGCCGTGAACAAAGCTGTAACAACTACCTTCATACATATGTTTAACTTAACATCTTCAGTTAAACTTAAGTGAACTTGTTTATAAACAGTTTCATGCAGCTAGTAACTTAGAATTAATTGTACGTGAGGTAAACCAATACTTACATTGAAAAGTACACTTGAAATTGGCCGTGGACTCCATTTTTTACCGTAGAAGAAGTATCGTGCGGTGCATGCTGGGAAATATAAGGCCGCGAAGGATACATTTTCACATCCTTCGTTCACGGCCTGATCTCCATGGAAACGAGGCCGGTTTTCAGGCTGCAGCCTTGCCAGAAGTGGCGTATGCGGCCTGAAAACCAGCCTCGGAGGCTGCAGACCCTGAAATGAGACACGGCCAGTGACTGACTCTGCAGAAAGTTGGAGACCTCTGCGTACTATGCACCTCAGCATCCGCTGACCCTGCCCCGTCAGTTCACATAGTCGACCACTTTGTGGCTGAGTTGCTGTCGTTCCCAGTCGCTTCTACTTTATTACAATACCATTGACAGTTGACTGTGGAATATTTAGGAACAAGGAAATTTCACGACTGGACTTGGATGGGTGAGTGAATACTTTTGGCAATATAGTGTATATTAGTCCAGAGTGTAAGATAACAATGCAGCCACAGTGTGTGTCTGAGTGCTGTATCTGACACCAGCTCTGTCAGTTCTGTGCCTCACGTAACCCCATAAGCTCTGAGCCTGACCTACTTACAGCGCGCCCTCTCCTCTAAAAACAAGACCACAAAAGCACTCCAAACCACATCTTTATTCCGTCGGCTCCCCTACCACAAGTGAGGAAGAGGAGGAGAGACAAAGAATAGGAGATAAGTCACGTCTAAACGCCATCTGTAATGTGTTTAACATTTAAACTGTTCAAATGGAGCGCTGGGACAAACAGAATTGGAAAGTACGGATAGCATGATGGAAGGGGTAAATGAGGTTTCCACACAGCAGCCCGCGGGCGGGCGATTTTACCCTATCTCACAGTCAATCCGTATATTCACAATTATTATTTTTTTCACTATTGGCATGCCATACATCGTTTGAAAGCTTAATTTTTCAATAAAACGACCATTTCATTCATTTTATGCCACACAACCAGCCCAAAAAGCAATAACTTATAATTCCCGAAAATAATCAAACCGATAACTACGCATTTATTACCTTTGGTCGGTTCGGTTGGTCCAAAACCGGTTCAGTCCAGGAATGGGTGTGCTCATTTAGTCCTTAACAATCCATAGAAAGAGAATATCAAGTTGTTTTTTCCATAAAGCAATTCCATGTAGGGAAATAATCCAGAAAAACCTCGTCCGTATGAATGGATGAATGCGTGAATAAAACTATCTCTTGTCCTCTTTCCCTCCTTCCTCAAACTAACTTTTACTTCTGTCGGCGATGTTGGGTATGCTTGTTTTCCTTACACTCTTGTCTTCAAAACAAGACCATCCCGGGAGTTGTCCGTGGTGCGGTGTTGCTGGGAGAGCCCGTTGAATAAAAGAAGCGCCCCTGCCAAGTTCTTGCTTTACGCATGCCCGCTCATTTTGTTGACGGCAAAGCTCTTCAGTCATTGGTTCTTCCAAAAAGCGAGTGACTTCTTGTTTTAGCCTATCACCAGAGCTTTCCAACGATGGGCGGGATGTGCAAAAACGTTGAGGGACCGGTTCTCTATTCACATGCGTACGGCAGTGAGAGCAGCAATTAGTCTTACGAAGACGCACGGACGGAGCAGATTGGCTGTATCTTGGGAGATATTTTCGGCTTGTTTTAGGATTTTACCTTAAGAAAACATGCCTAAAGCAAAGAAGAAGACTCACTATACTGTTAGTGAGGCGGTTGCCCTGATTGTGGACACTTCTGCGTCTGACGACAGCGAGTATGACTCGGAGGCAGAGGAGTTCTTTTTGAACGGCAGAGATGTCCTATTAGATCGGTGAGTGCAACACATTTTTGATATAATAGTAATGGTGATCATTACAGTGTAATTGCTGTACTATTAGACTGGTAAATTCTCTGTAAACTATGCATTTACATAGCTTGAATGCTGATGTTCTGGCTCTAACAAAATGGACGTTCTTTGGACAACAGGCAATGTATTTTATAGTAGTAGGGTTGTAGTTATTATGTTATAGTGTAACTTTGTCATAGTAATGACTGTATTATCAGATTGGTAAATGTCTGAAGTCTACAAATTTACTAATAGTGTGTTTATCATATTTTGTTGATAGGACAAGGGAAGAAGTGTCCAGTGACGACAGTGACTGGGAGCCAGAGGTAAAGCGCAGGTCTATGCCAACCCCCGCTGCTAAGGCTGCTGCTGAGGAGAGCCAAACTGATACACCACCCCCCACTGCTTCCCTATTGTCCACAAGGGGAAGATCAAGAAGAGCGAGAGGTGCTAGAGGGGGGGAGGGGAAGAGCAAGGGCAACTCCTTCACCTACTGCTCTTGGGGAGAGATGGCGCACATCCAATGAAGTGGACACTGTACCTGTACCATTGCCCTTCCAACCCGTCAGAGAGCCAGGACCACAGCCCAGAAGCAGGCGTGCTGCTACGCCACTGGATTTTTTTAAGCTTTTTTTCTCTGACTTACTTATGTCCACACTGTTAGCTAATATGAACGACTATGGGGCCCAACAAAAAGAAAACTGGACTGATCTTACTGTGCCTGACCTCTATTCTTTTTTGGCCATAGTCATATACATGGAACTAGTCAAGCTACCAGAACTGGTGGACTACTGGCGACAGTACCATTTATACAGCTTGCCTTTTCCAGCCTCAGTAATTTCGAGGAATAAATTTCACCTTATGTGCCAGTTCTTACACCTCTGCCCTAAAGAAGAAGACGCACAGAATCAAGCAGCAAGAGGCACTCCAGCCTATGACCGCCTGGGGAAAATAAAACCGATGTACCATCAGATTGTTGAGGCCTGCAAAGAGCATTTTCAGCCAGGCCAAAACATTTCCATTGATGAGCGAATGGTTGCATCAAAAGCAAGGAGTGGACTCAAGCAATACATAAAAAACAAGCCAACCAAGTGGGGCTATAAACTTTTTGTTTTGGCGGACTCAGCAACAGGCTACACGTGGAATTTTTTGTTTATGAGGGCAAGGCCTCCAACAGTGGAAAAGGACTTAGCTATGACGCTGTCATGTCTATCATGGACTTTGAAAAACTGGGAACAGGTTACCACCTTTTTGTTGATAACTTTTACAGCAGCTCCCATCTCTTCAAAGACTTGTCAGCCCGAAAGACTGGAGCTTGTGGCACCATTCGCACCAACCGAGTGGGATTTCCCAAAACCACAGTAAATGATTTTGTCAGGAATGACCCTCGGGGGAGTATCAGATGGATTAGAGACAACGAGCTCCTGTTTGTGAAGTGGAAGGACACACGAGAGGTCATCATGTGTTCCACTATCCACACTGTGATGTGTGGAGACACTGTCACCCGAAGGATAAAAGATCAGGGAGTGTGGAAGTTGGTAAATGTTCCGGTTCCTGCTGCTGTAAAGGATTACAATTGCCACATGGGGGGTGTTGACCTCTCTGACGCCCTTATTGGGTACTACTCTGTCCTTCACAAAACAAGAAAGTGGTACCGCACCTTTTTCTACCACTTTCTGGACATAGCAATTGTAAATGCTTTCATTATCTACCGCTCACAACAAGAGGACAGTAAGCTCACACAGAGGGGATTCAGGGAGGCCTTGATAGAGGAGCTCTCAGACAGTGGAAGTCCTTCAACTTCTACTGCCAACCGTCCACCAACTCCTGGCCCGGCCACATCTACACATAAACTAATTTATTTCACTGAAGGCCAGGAAGTTCCTAAAGAACAAGCAGCCTCTGCTGGCAGAAGACTCTGCAAACTCTGCCACAAAAAGACCCCGGTAGGCTGTGAGTCCTGTGATGTGCCTCTCTGTTTTGTAGCCACTCGAAACTGCTACCGTGAGTGGCATGATGAGAGAGGACTGTAAAAAAAAAAAGTCCCCTTGTAAATAGCTCTGTCTTTGTATTTTGTTGTACTTGTTGCACTTTTATAATTTTTGCACATGTTGTACTTTTTTTTGCAATGTTTCTATTCTATTATTATTATATTACTGGTGATTTTTTATTTATTTTTTTTTGGAAATAGTTGAACCTTTGTACTTTGTGTGATGTGTGATTTTGCAATTTTGATTGATCATTTTATATTACTTTTTTATTCTGTGAAACAAATAAAAATGCTTGTAATTCACTGGGACCTGTTGCATAGTTTATCTCTTATGCATAAATAGCATGGCGTTTTATGGAAATGCATGTTTACACTGCTAAAATATGGATATCTGAAAAATTGAAAAATTATAAGCTGGGAAGAGAATTTGTAGCCACCAAGATATCAAAATGTGGTTTTTAGGGTCAGAGGAGTGCTAAAATGCATGTAACACAGTTTGGAACATTTGGCACATTTGGCACACTTGTGCCGAATTGTCATTTTGTGTACAAAAAGGTTCACAGCATCAAAACCCTTATTCCTAGAGATCTGAAATTTCACACAGTTATTGCCAACAACTTGAACAGAGAATGTAGTGAGTATCAAATGCCCAGTATGAAGTGTGCCCAAGCTAGGGATTTTAATGTTTTATTTTATATTTTCGAGACAAAAAAATATTTGAATTTCGGTAGAGTAAGTTAGCCACCTCCCACACTCTTCACATGCATATCTACAGAAACTAGAGGGCCTAAGCTTTAAAATGATGCCTCCTACAAGTATGTGGCTTCTAAGACTTTCTTTTAATAAGCTATGACATTTGGGTATGTATTACTATTGTGCACAAGCCAAAATGGAGTGGGTGGAATCAGGTTAAGAGCTATTTAAATGGATAGAATGTATTTTAGAATGGTAAAAACATACATATATAGGACTAAAAGAAGTACTGCAATCAGGTGTACTGTTACTATTGTGGACAGGTGATTTATTTTTGAATCAAATTGTTTAAAAGGTCCAATATTACGCAAAATTGACTCTTGTGAGCTTTAAGCCATGTTAAAATGTTGTTACCTCCTCAAAAGCCTACCTGGAATTGTGTTGTTTCATTCACACATGTTTGAGTAATCTGTTTTTGTTTGTCTGTCTACATCTCCATAGCTCAAAATGTTCTGTTCCACCTCGTGATGTCATGAAGCGGTAGTTTTCAAATTAAAAGTGCATTGTATAACTTTTCTGGTGGAAGGTTTGCCACATGCTTCTCCATGGAGATGTTATTTGCTTTGTCTGGAATGTTTCACAGTATGGCATTAAACCTTTCTATTTTCACGGAGATCAAATCAGACCAAGTTACAGGTCAGATCTGTGGAGAGGCGACCACACGCACAGTCAGAACGTCTGTTTTTCCAGGTATTTTTGAGCTGTTAAACCACCTGTAATTGAATAAATGTAAAGCAGATCTGTTTAATGTCATACTGTGGAACATTCCAGGCAGAGCAATGACATATCCATAGAAACAAGAAGGTGACGGACCCCCAACCAAAAAGTTACATCACTACCTTTTTCCCTTAGTTCAGTAGGGATGGGTAATTCCAGGACTGTATTTATCCCAGTGATTCTAGTGAAGTTCAAAAACACAGTGGAGCACTTGTATTACCACATGACATCACAAGGTGGAATAGTGTTTTCTGTTTGAGAAAAGTACACAGCCTAAATATGCAGGATTTGTGTGTTAAAAATGCGCAAAAGACAACTCTAGGTATGTTTTTATATTGTTTGGAAATGGGTCAGGCAACATAAGATTGCCCTAGTTTCTGCTTCTTTTCATGCACATTTTTCCTGTTTAACTTTATGACAGTGTTGATGCCTTTTAGAATGAAATAAATAAAAAGTCAAAAAAAAAAAAAAAAAAAAAAAAAAACATTTTTGTTTCAGAAGACTTGACTATAACAGTATCAGACTTGTTGACAGTTGTGTGGGTTATATGCCAGGAAAAAAAAAAAAAATGAGTTTGACATGTTTCAAATTGTTATGGCATTTGACTGAAAATCTCATTGCCTTTCTCGCTGGGGCTGTGATGCTAACTGTAGGCACTGCTCTGTTTGAGGCTTTTTTTTTTTTTTTTTTTAATCTGATCTTTACACAATCTGATCAGAAAGAACTCACTTAGCTGGAAGAGTTTTTCAGTTAGTCACTCTGACCTTTTTGTTGAAAATCAAACTCCGAAACACGGCCATGAACGCTTGTATTGATCACAGGCTCCTGAAAGTGTGATGTTTAAACCCATTTTGTATTTTTTCTTGAGTTTTCAGACAATTTTAAAAGTTTTTTGACAGTGATTGCTAACGTGTGCATGTGTGTGCCATGGTAACTGCTAAACAATCCACTACAGAGATACATGTAGTGTGATGAAACTGCAAAGTATCAGTAAAAAGGGGCCCAAGGAGGTAGCCAAGAATACGCACTTCTTCACTACTTTACAAAGATACATGTATGTAGTTTTGACACTGGTTTTATCTCTGAGCTCAGATAGGCATGATTGACAGGTGACTTGTCCAATCAGGGAGAGGCATTGTCTATCATATGGTGTGAAATTAGGACTAGTTTACTTTACTCACACCTACGAATTTGTGGCTCTTAATGATTGTGGTAAAATAACAGTTACTTTCATGGCGAAAAAAGCTCATTACTTGTCAATTAGACTAAGGTCAACTTGAATGAAACAAGTAACTTCAACAGTGATGTTTTATTGCCAAGAGTCCAGCTCCATTTCCCAGTCTGTTCCGTTCCTCCTTTTGCTCCCTCCCTGTTTTTCCTACAGCTGCCACTCATTCCCTAATCGTCCCAGGGCAGTTTCTATACACTCCCTCTGTTCAGTCAGGCTCTGCTAGATTACACCTGTACACCTGTTTTGTTTCTTTCAGCATTTTTTGAGACCTAAGTGCCTTGGTTTAGTTGACATTGAATGACCGAGCGATATTATTTTATTGTTACACATGTTAAAATGTGTTTTGAACTTAAGCTGAACAAAAGTTTTCTATGTTTTTTTTTTTTTTTTTCAAAGACTTTGTGTTCCTGATGCAGATCTAAATGGCATTATTGTAGAATAGAACCTGTTTTCACTCTAACTTGTGTATATAAGTAACATTTACTTGCTCAGTTCAAGGCAATTGGTTTCCATGGTTTTACCAAGTAAGATGAAACTGTTCTTAAAGTAATGGTTGCTACATATTTCAGATTTGAGGAACTGACTGATTAGTTGGCACAGCTTCACAACATGAGTTCTATGAATGAAAACTTAAGTACACTTAACTTGCTGTGCCTAGTTAGATGAAGGAGGAATTTACTGTGCACTACACTGTGGAATTACTTGCTCAGTTTTAGATTCACAGTCGACTTTAGTCACATTTTTCAAGACAATCAGTTTCCTAGATTTGTTCAAGTAAGGTCTACTCATTAGATTTTACACTGATAGATAGATAGATTGATTAAATTATATAAAAAGGTGCATTATGTAACTTTTCTGGTGACGGTCCCTACACTAGATCTTACTGGAATGTTTCACAATTTGTCACTAAATATTTAAATATCTGTCTTGCATTTATCCATTTACAAGTGTTTTTGGTTTTCTTTCTCAACTGAACAACATGCATTCTTCTTAATGTGAATGGGCTCGCCTCTCCATAGATCTAAGCTGTTGGAGTTTCGTTCTATACTGTGAAACGTTCCGGGCAAAGAAGTACTAGACAAGCAGGTGGTGAACCCGTAGTGTACCTTAAGAAAATCAACATATTATTCTCAACATCACACTAATCTGTAAATTATTTTAAAGGTTCATTGTGTAACTTTTCTGGTGGAAGAGCCATCAAATGTTTTTCTCCATGGAGATGCTATTGCTTTGTCTTGAAAGTTTCACAGTATGGCATCAAACCTCTTTTAAGATAAGATAATCCTTTATTTGTCCCACAATGGGGAAATTGCAGATTTTTTCATGGAGATCAAACCAGACAAGGTTAAAGGTCAGAGCTGTGGAGAGGCGAGCCCACTCACAGTCAGAATAGTCAGAATTGCTAGGTATTTTTGAGCTATAAAACCACCTGTCATTGAATAAATTTAAAGTAGAACCAAAGAGTTACATAGTGTACCTTTTTTTAATGTAATGTAAAACTCAACAAAATAAAGTAAAAAAAAGTATGTGACAATGTTTGAATGGATAAACAAAAACAAAAGCGCAAATTGTCCTGTGTGGTGTCTCTGAACATCTCATCTGAGGAGCACAGGTCTTAGTCACTGATAAGGTGGGACTTTCATCCTCCCTTCAACGGTATCAAGATTAGCCTGTCTCTCCCAGCGCACATGGGTGAGTGACTCTTTGGGGTCCCCTCCTCTTCTCCTCCTCGTCCTCACTCTCCTACCTCCTCTCCTCATCTTGCTTCTTTTTTCTCTCCTCCCCTCCTCCTCACTCCATCTCAAAGTCAGTAAGCGTTTCTTTTGGCAACAGGATTCGCTGAGAGTGTGAGCTACCTGACAGCAGAGGATCGGGGCCCGTGCACACAGGCTCCGGGTGAAGAGCAGAACCAGAGCTGGAGCCACAAACAAGGATCCCACCCACAGACTTTAGCTATAGTGAGCGTTCTGTGAGTAACGTGCACCCAACTACCCAACCTAACCTGACTCACACCAGACTGATCGTGTGTCACTGAACTGAGTTGTACACATTATCCATCTGGAATGGCTCTCGCTGAAAGAGATCGGAAAACGTGGCATATCATGACAGTTATTTGAAGCAATTTTTGGACATCAAGTTGAGAAGTGGTCAGGAAGACATCTTTCCTGACCTAATTTCAATTCAAATCAAGTTTATTTCTATAGCACATTTAAAACAACTTCAGCTGATGAAAGTGCTTCACGTAAAAGTCAACAAAAACAGAAGAAACGGATATACCAATAACGTAATACATGTGAAAACTACAGTAAAACACCAAGATAGATCAGTTAGGCAAGATGGCGCCAGCTTGTACCAGCAGTTGTCTGTTTGCTTACTTAAATGCACAAAGTTCTTACCTCCTGTACATTTTTCACAAACTAAATAGTCTTTGGGCATTTTACCTTTGGCTTCTGCCCAAACATCAGTGCTGCAATTGGTCAGCCTCCACCAGGGGGGCAATATGGCACCAGCGAGGCCTAGATGGATTTTGAGTTTTTGAGCTCACAAATATCATGAGAATCCATCTTTCTGTGCGAGCTTACACCCAACCACTGTATACTTCATCTTTCATGCAGACAAGTAAAAAATGTTCAAACTTCAGACAGATGTGAAGAGCAAGGTCCCCTGGTGTGCATCTCACATCTAACTTGAGTGTAACTTTAGAGATTAGGTTCATCTTAAATTGCATGTTTTGAAATAGAAAAACTGTGCAACACATGAATGATGAATGATTCAGATAAAATGACAGCGATACAGTGATAGCCAAGGCACCTTTTCTTAATTTAAAAAGTTTACAAAATAACACCAGTTTGAATATGTGTAGAAATCTTTTAACTTGAAAACTACCACTCCATGACGTAACAAAGGGGAACAGAGCATTTTAAGCTTTGGAGATGTAGACAGACTTAATAATAAAGGGTTACTGAAATGTGTGAATGAAACAAAACACAACTCTGAGTGTTTTTGATGAGGTAACAACATTATAACATAGCTTAAAGCTCACAGGAATCAATTTTCTGCATTATAGGATTTTCAGTCTGTAGTAAAACATTTGGTTCTTTTAAAAAATTAGATCTGGATCCAAGGAACTGAAAAGAACCGGCTCCTTCACATACATCACATCACTATCCCCCAGCGTCAGTTTCCGTATCACACACCAACAGTGTTTTATCTTTGGAAATGTGCTGAAACTTTCTTCTCTTCCTTTAAACTCAGCTGGTGCTCCCTGCAGACAGTTGACCCGGATTGGCGGGTCAAACGCACAGCCCCATCAGAGACAACAGCCGCTGCTTTCTGGGACACTTCCCGCTGTCTGTGCGCTTGACCCACACGCACAACAAGCACCCGGGTCTCCGAGGTGACGCCCGGGTCAGCTGCAAGTAGAAATGGTGTGTTCCGGGGGTCTGTGTACAGGCTTTAGGCTTGTTGTAACCCCATGGTGTCTGAGATTGGAAGAAAAGTGTAGATAATGGCAAAAAATGTCCAAAATGACACTAAAGTGGACAGGAGCAGGGGTCACGCTGGCCGAGGTCTGTTTTGATGAGGTTCATTGTAAGTCAAGTGGAGGAAGATTGCCTGGCCTCTAGCTCGAGGTATAGATTGTGTGTGATTTTGCTGTTTTGTATGAAATAAAGTAAAAATAATACAACTTTATCCCAATGTAAACACAGATATCTGCAGTAGTTTATTTATGATGGAGTGTCAAGTGGAGGACTGCCTCGCTTCTAGCTCTAGTTAGATTCAAATCATAGACTGTATAAAGAAGTGGACTAAGGGAGTGTGATGTCACCAATAGGGTTTGGCTCCAGTCAAATGAAGCTCACTGGGGCTTGCAGTTACAGGGACAAATTTGGAGTTTCATATTTAGAATTGCGACCATGAGTATCATAGCAAACAAAAAGCCAATCCACAGCGAGGCCCCTTCCCCACCCACCCACGCTGTCAATCAAACCTGTTTCTAAAGCTAGTGAAAGCGACCTCTCGGAAATAAGACGGCTGATTTGTCTGTTATTAATGTTCATAGCTTGATTTTTCTGACAAAATAACAAAATAAAAACCCCAGAATCATGTAGAGCGGGTTCATACAACCATTTTAAGACCAAAATGATGTTTGGTGTGTTTTTCAGTGTAAAGTGAATTGGGGGCATATGGAACGCGGCGGCTAGTGGGTTAGCTATGTCCATTACAGTCTATGATTCAAATCCAATGGTGAATTTGTTGTGTTTTATGGAAAAACACAATACAACCATTGACCTTATCCTGATGTTTTTCTTTTTCTTATTCATATAAATGCCCACACATGTATTCATTGCTATGCTACACAGATATCATGTCAAGTGGAGAAAGACTGCCTGACTTTGATGTTTTTGATGAGGTAACAACATTATAACGGGGCATAAAACTCACATGAATCCATTTAGTGTAATATAGGACTTTTAAGATACATGTTTACAATTTTGCATAATATAGGACCTTTAAATATTTTCAGTAAGAAACATCTTGCAACTTCCTGAAACTATCGCCATTAAGTGCTTTTGTAACAACATGAGTGCAACCCAAACAAGAGTCAACTCCCTTAAAGGCAATAAAAACCCTTCTCCAATGCAAACATAATTAGATCCTGGTTGAATTCTAGTTGTTTTTACGGTTCACTTGGCAATGCCCCCTCCCTCAGCTAGTGCTCCTTCATCTTTAATTAAGCTTATTTAAAAGTACAACGCAATCAGGGTAATTACAGAAGTTTGGTGACACACAAACCCTGCAGTTTTTCTCTCCAGACACCTTCGCTAGAATCATTTGGATGATTTCAGCCCTGGAATTGCCCATGTCTACTGAACTAAAGGTAAAAGGTAGTTGTGAACTTAAACTACATGACATCACAAGGTGGAACAGAGCATTTTGAGCTTTGGAAATGTAGACAGAGTTATATAAAGGATTACTCAAACATGTGTGAATGAAATGAAACACAACTGCAAGTTTGTTTTTGATGAGGGAACATTATAACAAAACTTAAAGCTTACAGGAATCCATTTTGCGTTCTACTGTAATCTGTTTTCAAATGCATAAAAATTAGAAAGAAAAAAGATTCTGTTCTTTCAAAAAATGAGATCCGGATCCAACCGTTCACGTTAAGAAGTCGTTCAAAAGATTCGACTCCACGTATTCCCTAGCGTCAAAGTACAGCGCAATCAGGGTAATTCCAGATGTTTGGTGAAAGTCTGGACTTTCTCAGAGAGGACAGAGATGCAGAAGATTTGAAATAATTGTTGTTCAGTTCCTCATTAGAAGGTGGTTTGAGCGGGGCCAGGTGAGAGGAGTCCAGGGAGCGGGGCAGAAAATTAATAGACAAGACATTAATCATTTAATCGTTTGGGGAAAGGAGGTTTGTTTTTTTTTTTTTTTCTACATAATGAAAGAGAGCGAAGGAAGTGAAAATACTGAGAGAGAGAGAATCTGGCATCAATGCGTGTTTTACCCAACTATGCTATCCTTAAAAATGTGGAAAAAACAGAACTAGTTCATTTTAAACGGCCCATATGACACTATTTTCTGATCTATGCTAACACACAAACCTATATATTTAAGCTGAGCTCTTCTACCAGACTTAAAACACTGTTCCACCTTGTGATGTCATGCGGTAATACAGAGTAATACAATCTCTATTGTGTTTTTACTTCATACACCTTCACTAGAATCATTTGGATAATTTCAGTCCTGGAGTTGCTCTACTGAGCAAAAATTAAAAGGCATTAAAAGAGCAACTGGAGTTTGGAGATGCAGACAGACTAATTAAAAAGGATTACTCAAACATGTGTGAATGAAACAAAACACGACTACAGGTATGTTTTTGAGGAGGTAAAACCATTATAACACGACTTAAACCTCACAAAAGCTTAGAACCTTTAAACGGTTTGCAGTGGTCAAGTTATTCCTCACTTATCTTAAGCATTCTGAACATCCTAAATAGTTACCACGATGAATTTATAAAAGCTTTTCATAACTCTCAGAGACCATAGCAGAGTTTTGCCCTCACAGTAATGCTAACAACTAGCATGCAATGCACACTTCCGCTTTTTTTTTTTTTTTTTTTTTTTTTTAATATAATGTATTTGTACTGGGGCAATTTACTCACATACATGGAAAAAAAATAAATCTCTTATATGTTCATTCTATATTCTAGAAAATACACCATGGGGGAAAAAAAAACACAGGCAAAATGATCTCTATCCAGTTATATTATATAATAAACTATACAATATATCTGTACTGAGGCAAGACAAGTGTATTTTAAAGGTCTTATATTACACAAAATTGACTCTTGTGAGCTTGAAGCCATGTTATAATGCTGTTACCTCATCTAAAACATACCTGGAATTGTGTTTTGCTTCATTCACACATGAGTGATCCTTTATTATTAGTCTGTCTACATCTCCAAAGCTCAAAATGCTCTGTTCCACCTTGTGATGTCACGAAATGTTTTTAAGTTAACAGCTACCTTTTACCTATTGTTCAGTAGAGATTGGCAATTCCAGGGCTGAAATAAATCAAATGATTCTAGTGAAGGTGTATGGAGTTTCCTGTGTGCATGACATCACAAGGTGGAACAGAGTGTTTTTGTTTGAGAAAAGAACTCAGCCTAAATATGCAGGGTTAGTGTTTAATGTGTGAATGAAAAAACACAACTCCAGGTCTGTATATTTTGATGAAGAAACAACATTACAACATAGATCACAAAATAGCATAATAAGGCATTTTAATCACACATATATTTACATATATTTTTACTTCATGTTGGAAAAGTAACATTTGGATTCAGATTTTGGAAATGACACACCCATGGGCGTTTAAAATGGTCAATATTAGCATTACCCTTCCATCTGGACCAATGACATCACCGAGTTTTACAAAGTGACAACAAGCCATTACAGGAAATTTGCCAACCGCTGTTTCGTGATTGCACCCTGGCAGATTTGTGCCCCGCGGCCGCCACTGAAAAGACCCAGCTGTCCGCGAATGCACCGCTGTATGCTCGCGTTCATTTCACTTTGAAAGATGTGTATGGCTCTCCAATCACCCCCTTCTTCACCAATGTCTAAGTAATCTGTCAAACCATCTTTACACAATCGGGTTAATGCTACGCTATCATTAAGACACGCTCACCTAAATGACGTTTTAAATGAATCAATTAATCACTGACTGTCACCAAAATACAGCCGAGACCAGAGCTGAGCCATTTGTGCGTTTCCTCAGAGAAAACTCGAAATATCGGCCAATCAAAAGACCGTATTAATGGCGCATTGTGTAATTTTTCCCGTGGAGGGTCCTTCAAACGCTTTTCTCTGTGGTGCTGTTATTGGTTTGTCTGGAATGTTTCACAGTATTGCGTTAAACCTTTCTATCTTCACGGAGACCTAACTAAATCAGACCCAAGTTACAGGTCAGATCTACGGAGAGGCTAGCCCACTCTTTTAATTGTAATTGTAATTTAAAGGTGCATTGTGTAAGTTTTTGGTTGAGAGTCTCTGTCACTTGTTTGTTTCTATGGAGATGTCATTGCTTTGCCTGGAATGTTCCACAGTATGACTTTAAACAGCTTTAAACAACAGCTTTAAATAATTACAGGTGGTTTTATAGCTCAAAACACCTAGAAAAACAGGAATGTGGAACTGTCTGTTGCGTAAATTAATTTTCTTAAAAAGCGCCACTATCTTTTTTCTCTGTGGAGATATTATCACTTTGTATAAGTGTAAGGTTGAGCTGTTTAATGTCATACTGTGGAACATTCCAAATAGAGTAATGACATACTCATAGAAACAACCAAGTGCACCTTTTAACATGCGTTCCGTAAATTAGTTTTCTTAAAAAGCGCCGCTATCATTCCAACCGGCTTAATTGTTGTATTTATTTAATTCTCAGCTAATGCGTGCAGGAGGAATTGTAAATCTTTGAAGACTAATGTGTGTTGAGTTATGCTAATAGCCAAGGCCATCATAACAGCTAGCCTCACTTATTTTGTTTTTCCTCCGAAGAGCAGAGACAGAAGTAAACAGTTTTAATAAGATAGCTCTTCACTCAATTAAACTCCGACATACCGGTGCGCATACTAAAAACATTTCACTTCACGACGTTTCAATGGGAGTGTGTGGCAGCTTGTTTTGATGTGTCAAATGTGTGCACTTTAAACTCACAGCAAGAAGGTTCCAGGTTCGATGGAGTTTGCACGTTAAATCCTCCAGCTAAGATAGTCCTGACCAAGACTAACTCAAGATCTGGAGTTCGGCCCCACTGCTCCAGACATGTTGACCCAGCAGCATTGAAAAATGGTCAAATGCAGAGGATAAATTGACTGGTGCAAATTTTAGCAACTATGGGCCTTTGGTAGGTATTGCTTTGTTTAAGATGACATCACAACATTCTCTATGCCAATAAGATTTCATACAGATAGGGGCAGCTAAAACAAATATTGTTTAAATGCAGATTTGTGTTGTAATACAGTGAGTTCTTGAGTCTAGTTACTATTAGAAATGATCAGGTTCAAAATTGTGAATTTAGCTTTTGGATATTTCATGGCAGTACAATGTGATCAATAGGAAAAACTGACATTGTCACGTTCTATAATCTGAAAACCCCTAATTGGTGTTTTTGTATTGATATTTTGCAGTGACATCATGCTGGGGGTGTTCTAGAACAGTGGTTCTCAACCTTTTTTCTTGAAGCCCCCCTTGCCTGTGTCCAAGACAAGCCAGGCCCCCCAACCCCAAATCCTACCTGCATATACGCACTAAAAGAAGAAAGTGATTAACTACAAACTTTTATTTGCAAAAATTCTTCCTTAAATGTTATCAAGTGTATCTAACACACACACACAGTTTAATTTTTGACAGCCAAACAGAATAGGTATAGCCCATTACAACAGAAAAATAATGACTCATTGTTAAGATATATCAGTATCTATATGGCTTTCTTTTCTTCTGTGTGTCAGAAATAACTGCAAGGACATTTAACTATAAATTACCTAGGCTGAATTACCTGCCCGTTAGCTGACCTGAGGATTGCCTGCGCAAGTTCAGGTCAGAGGTAATAAATACCTTAATGAATTTAAATGTGGACCAAAAATATGTTTTAATTTGAATTACACCGAATTTTGATTAGGCTATTGGGTGTGTTGTTGGGATTCTATAATTTTAATGTGCACAAATATAATTTTGGTAAAGTCACAACCTCAACGCAGACGAAATTGGGCGGACCCCCTGCGATCTCTAGCGCCCGGACCCCAGGTTGAGAACCACTGTTCTAGATATATGTGTAGGGCGGAATGTTCATCTTGTGCACATTAGCAAACACAGATTTAAAAAAAAAAAAAAACAGTTTTAAGGTTTTTAAGGTTATTTCTTTGTTTGTTTTCTTGTTTGTTTCACAGGGACATTACACAATAAACAGACTGCACGGCCCTGATTTAGCCACATGTTCATTTTCACCTGTCGCCTCTGGGCAGAGTCAAAGTGACAGCATGTTAACAGCGTGCAGGCGTATCCATGGAGAATGTTCCACAGTATGGTTTTAGCTGTCTGTTCACTTCCATGGAGTCGTTCAGTTGACTTCTCACTTCCATAAAGTTACATTTAGTTTGGCGCTTTTGCTTTAGTTTGAGCTCATTATCAGTTTCAGTGCTAACATGGTACGAATAATTAACACTTTTCCACTTGTCACTTAAAACCCATTTTACAGCCCAAAGACACTATTTTAAAGTTTTATGTTTGTATATTATTATCTACATTACACAAAACTGACTTATGTGAGCTTTTAGTCATGTTATGTTGTTACCTCCTCAAAAACAGACCTGGAGTTGAGTTTTGTTTCATTCATTCACACATGTTTGAGTAACTCTTTATTATTAGTCTGTCTACATGTCCAATGCTCAAAATGCTCTGTTCCACCTTGTGACATCATGAAGCAGCATAGTTTTCAAGTTAAAAGCTATCTTTTACCTTTTGTTCAGTAGAACTTGGCAATTCCAGAGCTGATCGAGAATACAACCTGGCAACCCTACAGACCACACCTAAAGTCATGAACCTAACATGAAACCCACATGAAAATAAGAAAAAAACAACAGTTTGCACTAAAAAATTTACTTTTTGTAGTATACAGTGACTACCCAAACCTGGCAACCAAACCTGGCAACCCTACAGACCACACCCTTACAATCAGTGTGGCATGGCTCAAACCATACCTACACACTGGTAACCCAATCTGGCATCCCTCCAGTGCACACTACAGACAGAGAATACAACCTGGCAACCCTCCGGCCTGCATCTACGGTAATGAACCCAACATGGCAATCCTCCAGACTACATCTACAAACAGAAAATGCAATGTGGCAGTGCTCCAGAGAATATCTGAGAATTTAACCTGGCAACCCGGCAGAAGACACCTACAGTCCGAGAATCCAACCTGATAACCCTCCCAACCCCAGGGCTGAAATCATCCAAATGATTCTAGTAAAAGTGTATGGAGTTTATAAACACAGTGGAGCACTTCTTGTATTACCACATGACATCACAAAGTGTAACAGAAAATAACGTAATATGAGTCCTTTAATCCAAAGCAAATTTTTATATTTAACTACATTTCTGTTGACAAATGAGCAGGGACATTATTAATACTGGAGCCTGCTCCTTCACTAAAGATGCAAATGACAAATCACTTTTTTTTTTTTTTTTTTTTTCTTTATTGACGTGTGCTCGTGTAGAGTTTGAAAAGCAGTGTCCTTGGTTCTCTTAAATCCTGTCTGCACTAAAGGGAATGATGACTCCTCCATTAAAGCGCGTTCATATTTATGCATGTGGTGTTTCGTGGTGATGAGACCCAGGACAGGTCTGGTGCCGACCCGCTGCCCCAAGCTGCCGCCTGAATATGGATGACTCCTGCACTGAGGCAAGGCACTCATTACGCTGCCACACCACTACCAGAGCAGCACGACGGGGTGAGGAACTAACCTGGCAACCCTCCAGACCACACCTGTAGTTAGGGACGCAACCTAGAAACACTTCAGAGAATGTCTACAGACCAAAAATTCAACCTAGCAACACTCAAGAAGTCTACTGACCAAGAATTTGACCTAGCAACTCTGTAGACTACACCAACAGTCATGAAAGCAATGTAGCAACAATGTAAAGGTCAGGTCAAGAATTCAACCTGGCAACCGTCCAGACCACACCTACAGTCATGAACACAACCTAGCAACACTTCAGAGGATGTCTACTGAATGAGAATTCAACCTGGCAACCCTCCATATCTACAGTCACGGAGCAGCACTCTAGACCACGTCTACTGCAGTCCTCCAGACCATATCTACAAACAGAGAACACAACCTGGCAATGCTCCGGAGAAGATCTACAGACTGAGAATTTAACCTGGCAACCCATCAGACGATGCCTACAATCAGAGATGCAACCAAGCAACACCCCAGAGCACACTTAAAGAGGAAGAAAACAAAACCTGGCAACCCTCCAGACCACACCTAAAGTCAGGGACGCAACCTAGCAACACTCCAGAGCACGTCAACTGACCAAGAATTTAACCTGGCAACCATAGACCACACCTACAGTCATGAACATAACCTAGCAACAATCTAATAAACATGGTTACGTGATCGGCTGTGAGCTGAAGACATTTGTCACAGTGAGGGACAGGAGGACATTGAACAAACTGCTCTCCATCATGGACACTCCTGCTCACCCACTGCACCAGACTATAGAGGGACAGGGGAGATAATACTCCCTACAACCCACTGCACCAGACTATAGAGGGACAGAGGAGTTCATTCTCCAACAGGATCCTACATCTCCACTCAAACAGTGAGAGATACAGGACTACATTCATACTATAATACTCCCTACAACTGTACAACAACTCACCCTTATGTAACAGATAATACTCCCTACAACTGTACAACAACTCACCCTTATGTAACAGATAATACTCCCTACAATTGTACAACTCAATCTTATGTAACGGATAACCTTATGTCCTGTCAATCATCATATCATTGCACTGTCTTTCTTGTCTCTTGTT
This sequence comes from Taenioides sp. WSHXM2023, assembly GCA_029959045.1. Classification (NCBI taxonomy): domain Eukaryota; kingdom Metazoa; phylum Chordata; class Actinopteri; order Gobiiformes; family Gobiidae; genus Taenioides; species Taenioides sp. WSHXM2023. The sequence continues at coordinate 6,030,549 of CM057092.1, forward strand.
TATAGCTGTGATTTTATATTTTATTACTCATGTTTGTAATTTATTTTGACTTGTACATATACATGTATTTATATAATTGTCTTATTGACACCTGTCTCTTGCTATCTTTTTTGCTACTCATTTAGAATTTATTATTATCATTTATTTTTTTCTCGTTATTATATTATATTGTTATGAGTGAGCTCCTGCGTCCAAATAATTGCCCTTGTGGATCAATAAAGTTTGTCTAAGTCTATGTTTAGACAGAGAAAACAACCTGGCAACCCTCCAGACTACATCATTAAACCCACATGAAAATAAGAAAACAACAGTTAGCATTTAAACACTTTCTTTTTGCAGTATATAGTCATTAACCCTACAGACCACACCCTTACAATCAGTGTGGGAATGCTCAATACCATACCTACAGACTGGTAACCCAATCTGGCAACCCTCCAGCGCACACTACAGACATTGAATTTAATTCAACCCAGCAACCCTCTGGACTGCATCTATGGTCGTGAACCTAAAATGGCAACGCTTCAGAGAACATCTACAAACCCGAGAATCCAACCTGATAATCCTCCAGACCACAGTTTAAGACTGGTAACCCAATCTCGCAACCCCCCAGACTACTCGACAGACCAGGAACACAACCTGGCAACCCTATCTACATGTACACTGCAAAAAGTAATGTAGATATGTAGAACAGTTTGCTTTAACTTGAGTCTAATTTACAAAAATCAACAAAATATGCCCTGGATTAAAGTATTTTTAACCCACTTAGATATTACTATTTGAAATGTACAGTCAGGAACCCAACCTGGCAGCCCTCCAGAGCACACTTACAGTCAGGGACCCAATCTGGCAACCCTCCAGAGGTGCTTTGTTTCAAGTGTATATTTCACAAACTGCTGCAGCACTAAACATACACCATTTCTCAAGGTGAGGGTAAACACAACTGCACAGGCTTTAGAAACAATGAGTCAGCCTATAATTGGATGATTGATTATAGTTTATCTCTTAGTTTGTACAGTTTATCAATGATTTAATGAGCATGTATTCATCTGGAAATCTTGTATATCTAAGTAGGGGAAAAAATCAAACTAAAACGACTGATCACACTTGCGAGCAATTGTACCAAAATGGCTACACAGTGCTGCTGAATTCTACGTGTATCACCAATTAAGAAAATATAATTGGAGAACAAAGTGCATACGTCACAGTGGGTGTGTACCGTTGGTGGGGAGATTCATGTTTACATCACAAAACCGGAAGATGTTTGGAAACATGTGGATGACGACATCATATGGGCTCTGTTGGCGATAGTAAAAACTGAAAAAATGGCCCGGTTTGCTTCATCTAGCGTCATGTCTTTGTATTCTTTCTTTTTTCCCTTTAATTAATTAATTTAATTTGTGTATGATAATTTGTCTAACTTAATAAAATAAAAAAAAATAAAATAAAAAAAAAAGATTGTAGCATTCTGTTATGTTCGGCAGATCGGTCGGTAACTACACCGGAAGTCATCATCCGTATGTTTCTAACCGTCTTCCAGCATGAATAGAGCTAATATGGCATCATTGAAAATATGTGAAGATTCCTCAAACACGAATCACTCTAAATACAACTTCGGGTGAGTAAATGGTGAGAGGAAACAATTATAACATGGTAAAAACACACATGCTACTTGTCGTCAGTTTAACCGTCACGGCAAAACTCCGCTCTGGTCTCTGAGTGTCGTGAAAATCGCTTATAAACTCATCGCGGTGAATAATTAGAATGTTCGGAATGTGTACGGATAGTGAGGAATAACTTTGGACGAATGCAAAACAGACTTGTTCTGTTTTTCACATTTTTAAAACAGTAAAAATCAGGTACAGCGCCTTTGATATTTGCAAAGGGCAGTTGTCGGGGGCACCTTGACTTGGAGAGCTGTGTCTCTTTTTAAAATAATACATGTAATCACAAGCCCGCTGATTTGAACGATGCAGACATTTCGCAGGGCGGAGGCTAATAATAATGTCGGGTAATTAGACGAACAGAAGCCGTCATTTAGCTCATTATCACAATCACAGTTTAGCAGCTGCAATTTGTTTACCGTTGCCATGGCGTCAAGGAGTCTGGGGAAAAGTACCAATAGAGAAAACTTTATGTCTCTGCAAAGAATTGTTCAAGATGCAGTAGCAATTGGCAATGTATGAAGTAAAAGTCATAAAGGGCCCATATACCGCTATTTTCTGATCTATGTTATAATGTCGTTTCCTCATCACAAACACACCTGGAGTTGTGTTTTGTTTCTCCATACACCTTCACTAGAATCATCTAGGTTATTTCAAGATAAAAGGTAGCCGTTACCTTGAAAATTACCACTTCATGACATCAAAAGGTGAAGCAGAGCATTTTAAGTTTTTTAAAAGTAGACAGACTAATAATAAAGTTACTCAAACGTGTGAATGAAACAAAACTCAACTCTAGGTATGTTTTTGACGAGGTAACAACATTCTGATATGACTTAAAGCAATCAAAAATACCTAGAAAAATAGGCTTTCTGACTATGAGTGGGGTTGCCTCTCCACAGATCTGAACTGTAACGTGGTCTCGTTTGGTCTCCATGAAAATAGAAAAGTTTAAAGTTTAATTTCTAGAAGAAGTTAGAATTTAAAATATGTATTATCTATATTAATCTATCTATATCTTTCTCTATATATACTGTGATGGATGAAGTACTCAATTTTGTTACTTAAGTAAAAGTACAGATAAAAGTACCTGTTTAAAAATGTATTTAAAGAGTAAAAAGTAAAAGTATTTTGCAGTTTTAGAACAGTTAAAGATGAAATGTAGTGCTTTTGATATTTCGAGGATTTTAAGTGATTCAAATGATTTGTAAATTTTTCTAGACATTTTTTGTTTTTGTGTATTTGGTTTGCTCAAAGTCGGGATGCCAACTCAAATGAAATGTGGCAAAAATAAGTTTTTTTCATTTTAGCAGGTCTCAAACCATAAAGAAAAGTACTTTTTACTTTTCAGTCTAGATTTAAAACATAGTGGAGTAGAAAGTACAGATACCTGCTCTCAAATGTAGTGAAGTAAAAGTATCCACTGTAAAATGCACTTAAGTAAGGTACATATATTTACCTTTACTTTTGTACTTCATTACTTTCCACTACTGCCCATATCTATCTACAATGCACTTTTCTGGTGAATGAAACAGTCCAATTCCAAGCTTTTAAACACTGAAACGATCTCTGAATGAATCCACAAATGAACACACTGTATTCTGTGTAGTCTAATTCTTCTTTGACCTTCTGAATGGTGAAAATTACCAAACCCAAAGTACAGGATGTGCCCGTGTCTCTGCAGGAGGACACTACGGGACTGCCTCTGGACACATTAACTCTTATGGAACAGCTGCTTCTCTGGGTCCAGTGGAGTACTGCAGTAGACCTGTCAGCCTGGGGTAAAAGTACTGCAGTAGTCCAGACAGATGGTACACAGGTATACACAGATGTATACTGAAGAGCCAGAGAGAATGGAGACAGAGCATTAAGCTAGCATAGCGCTAATATAAACACGATATAGGAATAATTACCATCATCTCCAGCTCTCCTGAGTCACTACATTAATGTTGTAAAGAGGTATAACACTCCACTTGAATTATTTGTAATTGTTAACACGGATCATGTTATCTTTTATTGTTTTGAAAATGCTATATTCGCAGAAAAAAAAAAAAAAAAAAACATATTCAAATGTTAAATTAGTTTCAGTTTCATTTTGATGCTCAGCCACTCTCCCTTCAGAGCTAATGAAACTAAAGTACATTGTGTCAGGTTTGTGAAGTTGTAGTGTATAGTTTTGTATCCTGCTTTTGTATATGTATGTAAAAATGGCAGAGTCTTGGATACAATCGTACTGCTAACTGTCAGTAGTGTTTGAATAGAGCCCGGGAGAGATCGCTAAATTACTCAAACATGCATGGATGACATCTAAAACCTCTTCAAGCATGTTTTTGATGAGGCAATAACATTATAACATGGTAGAAAGCTCCAAAAATTGTTGATTTGAGTAGCTCTGATTGGAGTGGTGATACCATTAAAAAGTTAAATGTAAAGTTTGTAGGATTTCTCTTGATAAATTAAATGCGGAATTTACTGATAATTAAGTAAATTATGTAACAATATATAAATCACACAGTGCGATACAGTTATGGTATTCATTTCATGATACAGAACTGCTACTTTCCTTTTAAAAAGCCTTGATTTGGGCCTATATTAGTGTCTAAGTCCAAAGAATTAAGGTAGAAAAGTTCTTTATAACAGCCATTTCTTCATTTTTTTAGTTGTTCTTGTACCAAAACTATGCAGTTAAGCAAAGACACATGTAATTCGATATATTGTGACAGGCCACGATATTATTATGAGAACTCTGAAGATAAGATATACGATATTATCACAACAAACATTATATTATGTTTTCATTTAGGGTTAATTTATGGTTCTCTAGTTGAATAGCCAAAGGATTACTTTGGGTTGCCACTTCCTGTTACTGAAACCAGTTCAAACTGAACCTGAATTATTAGGTGCACTGCGTAACTTGTCTTCTGGAGGGTCCGTCACCTGCTTGTTTCTATGGATATGTCATTGCTCTGCCTGGAATGTTCCACAATGACATTAAACAGATCTACCTTGCATTTATTCAATAACAGGTGGCTTTATAGTTCAAATATAGTATCTAGAAAAACAGGCATTCTGACTGTGAGCGGGGTTGCCTCTCCACAGATCTGACCTGTACTGTAACTTGGTCTGGTTCAGTCTTTATGAAGATAGAAGGGTTTAACGCCATACTGTGAAACATTCCATACAAAATAATGCCATCTCTACCAGAAAAGTTACACAATCCACCTTTAACATTAGGCTAACTGACAACATTTTTATATTCTGTGCAACTGTAATATTCATCAAACAGGAAGTGCTCCACTGTGTTTTTAAAATCCACACACACTAGAATCATTTGGATGATTTCAGCCCTGGCATTGCCAATTTCCACTGAACAAAAGGCGCTGTTAACTTGAAAACTACCGCTTCATGACATCATAAGGTGGAACAGAGCATTTTGAGCTTGAGCGGTTACTGAAATGGACTTAAAGCTCACAAGAGTCAATTTTGCGTAATATAGGACCTTTAATAATATTTTTTCTCACTATAAACAAATATTTTAGCTCATCTATAGCAGCTTTAATCGGTCCAAAGAATAAAGGAAGTCACATGAGAGGGAATCCTGAGCAGCAGATGGTGTGGGAATGATTTTGGAAACTACTTAGGAATTAGTGCATGACTAACAAAAGTACTGCCAAATGTACTGTGCTTTAATTCATAACTCATAAGTGGAGGCATGAATAAGTAATGTGCATTTTGGATTTTGCAAGACATACTACGATAAATCAGAGCTTACTGCTGCCGCTGGCCTCAACATTTGAATAGAAAAAGAATAGAATTTTGCATCTTAATGGTTCTAAATACACAAAATTGACTCTTGTGAGCTTTAAGTCATGTTATAATGTTGTTACCTCCTCAAAAACAGACCTGGAGTTGTGTTTTGTTTCATTCACATTTGAGTAACCCTTTTATTATTAGTCTGTCTACATCTCCAAAGTTCAAAATGCTGCTGTTCCACCTTGTGATGTCATTAAAGTTAACAGCTAGCTAGAGATCAGCAATTCCAGGGCTGATACTATCCCCCAAAAGATTGCAGTAAAGGTGCGTGTAGTTTAAAAACACAGTGGAGCACTTCCTGTATTACCGCATGCATTGTCACAAGTTGGAACAGAGTGTTTTCTGTTTGAGAGAAGAACTAAACCCAACTCCAGGTGTGTTTGTGATGAGGAAACAACATTATAACACTTATCAGAAAATTGCGTGATATGGGCCCTTTAAACGTATACTATGGAACTTTCCAGTGGAGTGTTTGCCACTTGCTTGTCTCCATGGAGATGTTATTGCTTTGCCAGAATGTTCTCCAATATTGGCATTAAACATATCTGTCGTGCATTAATTCAATTCAAGATGCCTTTATTGCTCATAAATACCTTGAAAAACACAAACAAACTTTTTTTTTTTTTTTTTTTTTTTGTACTGTGAGTGGGAGGCCTCTCCACAGATCTGGTGACGTTGCTTGCTTGCTTCCATGGAGATAGATAAAACTAATGCGACAATGACAGCCATGAAATTAGCCTTTTATAATGAAATAGAGTGCGCGCTGTGTTTTGTTGCAAATTCACATCCAGAAATAGCTGAAATTACCATTACAACATTACAACGCAAACAAATGAGATGACGTGACACAACAGACACCAGCCATTTTGAGACAATATGGAGGAGTGAGGCCTATTATTTATCAAAATGAGATTAGATTAGAGAAAAACATCTTCTTCTCCATATTTACACATCAGTCAAAATGTACTTCAAAAAGCTACTAAATCCTCTCAAGTATGAATTGTACGCTATATTCAGACTTTGCAGTGACATTATGATGGGGGTGTTCTACATGCGTCTTTATTGGCGGAATGTTCAGCAGTTACCATGGTGACGCAATGCAAACACAGACACTCAAAACGTTCTAAAAACTCAAGAAAAAAATGCTGCAAAGTATCAGTACACAAATCATATATTAGGGTATTATCTCTCTGTCTATCTCTCTCTCCTTCCATCTCCTACTCTCCCTCCCTATCTCTATCTCTCCCTTTTCTCCCCATCCATCTGTCTCTCTCTATCCTCCACCCACCCGATCTCCCTCTTTACCCCCCTCTATCCTTTACTCTCCCCCTCTCTATCCCTACTCTTTTTCTTACTTTTCCCCATCCACTCTCCCTCTACCTGCCGCTCACCCTCCTCTCTCTCTCATCTCTCTCTATACCTCACCCACCCTCTTCTCTCTCTCCCTCTATACCTCACCCACCCTCTTCTCTCTCATCTCTCTTCTTCTCTATACCCTACCCACCATTCTATCTCTCTCTTCTCTCTCTCCCTCTATACCCCACCCACCCCCTCTCTTTCTCCATCTCTCTCTCTCTCTCTTTCAATACTCCCCCTGTCCTTCTCTCACTCGTCTACGTTTTCTCCAACAATACACACCTCCTCAATACCCCTTGCCCCTCTCTGTCACCTTCCCTCCCCTTCCATCCCTCTCTCTCTCTCTCTGTCTCTTATCAGTGCGGTGGTAGTGATGAACTCCACGAGGACTGTCCCGTATGGATCAGTGGCGGTGGGGATGGGGGCGGGGCTGTGGGGATGGGGTGCAGTCCATTTCTTCCCCTCCACAGATAAGAGCTGTCAGTCAGGGTGATGGACAGGCCCAAGAGCAGGTCCCCTTCACTGTTGTTAGGGCTCCTCTATTCACGAGCTCGGTTTGAATCTATGCAAGACAGATACAGAGGCTTTGTTTGTGCGGAGAAAGAAGTGTTTGTTGTGACTTCGAATTTGGAGGAAAACATGAATGGAAAGAGGTAAAAATCGAAGAGATGTATTATTTATAATTACAGTTGTTTGTGGTAATAGGTAGATTGTAATGATTAAGATTAAAGTTTTGACGATTCTCTAATTTCTAAAACCCAGACTCACAAACAAAGCAATGTGGTCTATTTCATTGCGTGGAGCGTTTTAGTGGAGAAACAAAAACAGCCACTTCATAAGAGGACGTACCAACACAGACAACACGGAAAAACAACACGGGACCCCAGTCTGTTGTACATCTCCATCTCAAAGCCTCTAACCACTCCTCCAGAGAACCCTATGTCCTGTCAATCATTATACCATCTTTGCACTGTTTCTGTTATATTTCTATCACTGTATTTCTATATCTTATTTTTACTTGTACATATACATGTACATGTATTATTATGCTTTATTTGTCACAAGTCTTTAGCTATTTTTGCTACTTATTTAGAATTTATTATAACCATTTATATTTTTTCTCGTTGTTATTATAATATATTGTGATATGTGAGCCACTGTGTCCAATGTCCCATGTGGATTAATAAAGTTTGTGTAAGTCTGAGATGAAAAATGGGGAGAGAGAGGGGAGTGAAAGAGGCTGTTTTGTCAGGAAAGACAATCCATCTTTGAACAGAAACTCTCTCCTACTTACAACTCTATCCTCAGACAAAACTAAGAAAACAATAGTGATAGCCAGTATGCTAATATGACACAGGCACAGTTCACACTTCGTGCAGTTCAGTAGACCGAGCTAACAAACAGAAACTGTAAACAGTAGGTGTGTTAGAGTCAGAGTAGTTTCAGTGTAGTTAGCTCCTTCCTTCAGCTAGATACAAGGCAGTGTCCAGCAGCGTCTGACCAGAACTGAAGAAGCAGCTTGGATGAGTTGCGAAATGTTTTCACTTTAAAACTTTTGTCCAGACAGAATTGATTTTTTTTTTTTTTCCTTTGCTCCCTAATTTCTACTTAATTTGATGGGATAATACTTGTTGTAAATATAAATTACAAGAACCCTCTTGCTGTGAGGCAAGAATGCAAGTCACTCAGCCGTAATATTTTCAAACTGTAAAATATTCTATCTGTATGAAGTTTTACGATATATTAACCTGCTATCTAATCACCATAGATCACTATATTCATTATAAGCAAAGTTGGTGAAGTGTGTTGCCCAAGGACACTTTGACAGAATGCAATTTGTCAGAGCAGGGCCGACCGGACGTTGGTGGACGATATAATAATCATGTTAAATTGAGATCTTTAGTTTGATGGTTACTGCTGCTCCCACTGGTCACTATGGGTATACCCTTTATTAAACATGTATTAAGTCATATTTAAAAACTACTTTTCTGGTGGGGGGTTGTGTTACCATAGAGATGTTATTGCTTTGCCTGGAATGTTCCACAGTTTGGCATTAAACTGTGAGTCACCTCTCCACAGCTCTGACCTGCAGCCTGGTGGAGTCAGCTGCCTGATAAAACAGTAAATCCAATATCTCCATGAGCAAGGACGGTGGTGAACCCTCTACCAGAAAAGTTCCATAATGTACCTTTAAAGATCCCATACTACACTTTTTTTTTTTTTTTTCTGATCTATGTTATATTGTTGTTTCCTAATCAAAAACACATCTGAAGTTGAGTTTTGTTTCGTTCACACATTTAACACACAAACCCTGCATATTTAGGTTGAGTTCTTGTCTCAGACGAAGAAAAAAAAACAAAAACCTCTTACCTCTTGTTTTGTCATGTGGTAAAAGAGGAAGTGCTCCATTGTGTTTTTAAACTCCATACACCATCACTAAAATATATGGATAATTTCAGCCCTGGAATTGCCAATCTCTTCTGAACAAAACGTAAAAGGTAGACATTAACTTGAAAACTATCGCTTCATGACATCACAAGGTGGAACAGAGCATTTTGAGTAATATAAAATCTTTAAATGAGATAATGCTCATGTTGAAAACCTATGTCTGTAGTGAATTATAAACCCTTTGTTTTGATGCTCCTCTTCTGGCCTGGAAATGCCACAGCACAGCCCTTCCCCGGGGTTACTTTTTAATAGCCTGGGTTTCTAAAAGTTCCTCTGAAAAACAGCTCCAGAGACCAGCGTTTGGAGATAATTGGCATGTGCAGATCTGTTGGCACACACAGATGGTGGGTATAAAAGATGGCACCAGCCCAGCGCCAACTCACCAGCACACAAATGATCAGAGTATTTTTAAAACACTTATTACAGCTGTCATCATTACACAGGATTGTATTGGACTTGTTTTGTTTATAGTCAAAATTGTACTCAAGAAAGTGTAACATTACTTCAACATTACATCAGTTACTCAAGTAGAAGTACAAAGGAACCTTTACTCAAGTAAGAGTACTGTTACTTCAATAAAAATATTACCCACATTGGTGAAAAAGGATACTCCTAGAAAAGTACTCTGCACAGTACAATGTCTTAAAAGGTTGTAAACGAGAACCCTCCTCTGCGAAGGAGTAAGGAGTAGGAATTACTTGAAAATTAAGTACAAAGTAGTGGACCAAGAAACTACTACTGAAGTTAGAGTAAATGTCTGGATGTAACATCTGGTTTATAAAATGTAGTTAAAGTATTTAGAAGAACAACAAAACTTTAAAAAATGCACCAAATCTGCAGAGGTGGGTAGAGTAGCCACAGGTTTTACTCAAATAAGAATAACAGTGCTTCAAAATAGTATTACTCAAGTAGAAGTACAAAGACAAAGTGCGAAGTGGTCCAAGAAATTACTCAAGTAAGAGTAAAAAAGTATTTGGGAAAGCTACTACTAAGAGTAATTTAAAGGCCATGTTAGAATGTTGTGACCTCCTCAAAAACAGACCTGGAGTTGTGTTTTTTGTGTTTGAGTAACACTTTATTATTAGTCCGTCTACATCTCCAAAGCTCAAAATTGTCAAATTTTCATAAAGCACTTTTCAAGGCACTCAAAGCGATTTACATCAAGGAACAGTGTACGCAGACCCTGGGGGCGAAACAGGTTAAAAGTCTTGCCCAAGGACGCAACAACAGCATTCACTGCCAGCTTGTGGGTTAGTAGATTTGACCGCTCAACCATGTTTATGTCGAGAGCGAGATTCGAACCACCAACCTTCAGATCAGTGGTCTACCAATTGAGCTACTGACGCTGATCCGCTGTTCCACCTTGAGATCAATCAATCTCAATCAATCTTTATTTATAAAGCGCTTTTCGTACACACGTGCAACACAAAGTGCTTTACAAGTTAAAATCACAAAAAAATTCACAAATAAAAAATTTCACACAAACACACACTATCGGTCCCAGCCCCCACCCGCAAGCACACCCACACAAGTAAACACATCAGATACACACTTAAGGCTGGGCACAGATGCAAGTAAGTATGGAAGATGTCATGAAGATTGTCAATTCCAGGTCTGAAATTCTCCAAATGATTCTAGTGAAGGTGTATGGAGTTTAAAAATGTAGTAGCACTTCCTGTATTGTGATGAGGAAACAACATTGTAATATAGATTAGAAAATAGCGTAATACAGACATAAGGGCCCATTACATGTACCTTCAAGTATTTTCCCACAGACTTGAATTGTATCTTCTGAAAGGTTTACAAAAGCAATTCAAATCTGACCAAAACGCTAACCGAATGTTACATATGGGCGAGCTAGTTTTGGCTGGCATAGTACAACATCAAGTTTTCTGCCCCATTGACTTCTTAATCTGTTCTTGTTTTACAATAGCTCTCTCCAAAGCCGTGCTAAAAGGTGAAAGGAAGTGCGCTATAAAATGTAGCTCTTGGCTCCATATATTACAGGTCAGAGAGGCCGAAATAGTCTGTTTAACATTCACAGTACCAGTGCCAGGAAAAGACAGTGGACGGATCAAGAGCAGAGCTGGTAGAGTAGTCAAAAATTGTACTTAAGTAAGAGTAATGTTACTTCAAAATAAAATGACTTAATGACTGTCAGAACGTAATGTCTGATTAATAATTTAAAGTTACTGTATTGCATTGCATTGTATTGCTATTGTTGTTTCCAATTCATTTGGAAAAACATTAACCCGCTCAACATGATTCTGGAGTTTTTATTTCAATATTTTGTCCTTAAATCAATTCCTAATCCAAATATGGAATTTGTTTCCAAATAGGCTCTCTTCGTGCTTACTGGAAGACGTTTAGAAACACGCGAATGACAATTTACGATGTTGTTACCGACACTGGGCATGTGATAAAACCATGGATTCAGCAGCAGCGTCTTCACAACCTGCCAAAGCTTTCCATGGGGGACGGGACTCTAATTGCGTCTTCAATGTCACTTACAGGAAGCTGGTTGTAAAGTGTTGATCTGCCCAACAGAACGCTACAGTGACATTTTTTGTTTTCTTTTTATTAAGTTAGACAAATTATAATACACAAAATCAATAGGCAATTTATAAAAGAAAAAAAAAACAAAAAACAAAGAATACAATGACATCTAGATGAAGAAAACTGGGCCATTTTCTCAGTTTTCCCAGATAAACATTTTTACTGCAGCGGTCTTCACAACCTGCCAAAGCTTTCCATGGGGGACGGGACTCTAATCGCATCTTCTGTAACTTACAGGCAGCTGGTTGTAACTGTTGATCTGCTGAACTTAACGGAACACTACAATGACATCTTTTTTTTTAAATTAAGTTAGACAAATTATAAAAAACTAAATCGGGCCATTTTCTCAGTTTTCCCAGATTTTCTCAGAGTTACTATCGCCAACAGAGTCCAAACGGAAGTCGTCATCCGCATGTTTCCATTGTCTTCTGGTTATGTGACGTAAGCGTGAATAGAGCCCATTCACTCCGTTTTTGCTAGCCTTGGTGAGCTTTATTTGACTGGAGGTGAAAGCTGTGGGTGATGTCACACTCCCTTAGTCCACTTCTTTATACAGTATTTGATCTGAAGGAATGTTGTAAAACACGTTCAAATCATTTCATTAGTGTCAAGATACAGCTTTTGTCACTTGTACACAGTGTGAAGAGTGACCGCAACTTTTGCTTAAGTAATGGGCTTAAGTAATATTCACCGGAAGACGTTTGGAAACATGCAGATGATGACTTCCTTTGGGCTCTGTTGGCGATAGTAACTGACAAAATCTGGCAAAACTGAGAAAATGGCCTGGTTTTCTTTATCTAGATGTCATTGTATTCTTTATTTTTTCCCTTTTATATTAATTTGTGTATTATAATTTGTCTAACTTAATTTAAAAAAAAAGATGTCATTGTAGCGTTCCGTTAAGTTCAGCAGATCAACAGTTACAACCAGCTGCCTGTAAGTTACAGAAGATGCGATTAGAGTCCCATCCCCCATGGAAAGCTTTGGCAAGTTGTGAAGACCGCTGCAGTAAGAATGTTTATCAAGGTACCAATAAAAACACTGGTAGTGAAAGAAATACTATATATTTAATAATGCCCTGTGGCATTTCAGGCGAGCAATAACTTCTCCATGGAGACAAGCAGATTGTCCCCGACAAACAGAAAACATGACTTAGTGCTCTTTTACACATTTGCTTAATAGAAATAAATCACTGTCATTTCTGAAATACCCTCAATGCATTCATACATAGTAATAATGACTAACATTAAAAAATAATAATAACTTTAAAGGGCCTATATTAATATTTTCTGATCTCTGTTATAATGTTTCCTCATCACAAACAGACCTGGAGTTGTGTTTTGTCTCATTCACACGTTTGCCACAGAAACCCTGCACATTTAGGCTGAGTTCTTCTCTTAAACAGAAAACATTCTGTTCCACCTTGTGATGTCATGTGGTTATACAGGAAGTGCTCCACTGTGTTTTTAAACTCCATACAGCTTCACAAGAATCATTTGGATGATTTCAGCCCTGGAATTGCCAATCTGTACTGAACAAACAATTGAACAAAAGGTAAAAGGTAACTGTTAACTTGAAAACTACCACTTTATGACGTCGCAAGTTGGAACAGAGCATTTTAAGCTTCGGAGATGTAGACAGACTAATAAGTAAAGGTATCTCAGACATGTGTGAATGAAACAAGACACAACTCCAGGAATGTTTTTGAGGAGGTAACAACATTATAACGTGACTTAAAGGTCACAAGAGTCAATTTCGTGTAATATAGGACCTTTAATAGTGAAAATGACCCATTGTCTCAGATTTTGATTCACTTAACTGATACATACTTATAGTGGCAGAGTGGTTAGCCCCATTTTGAAATATGGAGTCTACAGTCATCCAAAAGTAAAATATCAGGTTTTTCTGCTTTATCTATTCCTAGAGTTCTTAGTCTGCCCTTAAGCCCCATTGCTGAGAAAAAATTATTGATATTATAAAAAATAATTCATTTTCAGAATAAAATGTAATCTCTCTGAAAATACATCACATATCCTGGATTGGCGCCTGGCCCAGACATTGTGCGTATTAAAATCCAATATGAGCCGTCTAACAAGTAACAGGCAAACACTGCACATCCCATAATGCTTAGTGCCATTTCCCCCGGTCTCCCAGGGCAACGGAATATTTCCCCAAAGCAAAAATCTCATATCCTCCTCTCATTCGCCTGCGTTATTATCAAACATCACACAGACATCATTGGAAACTGTACTGAAATTCATTTTGTTATTCACGGTTCTTTTTTTTCTTTTTTTTTTTTCAGGAAGTTTAAAAGTTAATTAACAAAATGATGCTAATTGCGTTGATGGCTGCAGAGAAGCAGGGTCTAATTATAACAACAGTGCTCTCATAAACATGTAATATTAATGAGCCATAAAAATCATCTCTGTTGCATGCATAATACATGGAATCTGCTTTGTGAATTTTAGCATTTAGCACATTTCATCTTGATCTACACAGAGCAAATAGGTCTGTTTTGTAGCATGATAAACAATACAGGAAGAGGAAAACATGCATTAGTCTTATATAGCACTTTTTCAGATGATCAAAGTTGTTTTACAATAGTGTGCCTTCTTTATCCACTCCAGACTTGTAGCCGCAGCTGACCCGGGGCAAACTGATGCAAGTGAGGCTGCCAATCTGCACCATCGGCCCCTCTGACCTCCATCAACACTCACACACACTTCACTGGATGAAATATCTTGCCTAAGGACACAATAACAATTTGCCCTAATGTGGTATTCCATCCAAGTACTAACCAGGTCCAGCCCTGCTTATCTTATCTAACAAAATCTGTTCGAAATGTTACCAAGGTGAACAACCAACTTCGAACTAAAACTGTATTTTGCACAAACTGAATCATGATTAAGAGCAGTAATTGCTTTTCCTTTGCCACAGTTTGTAACCTTTTAGCCAAAAATAGATTCAAATAATAGCCTTTTTCCCCCCTCATTTTGTGTTTTTTTACACTCAATTACATAGAAAACATGTTCTTACTCTGCACAGGCTTACATCTCCACAAAACTGACCTGGACATTACCATGGAAAGTAGACAAAAGGGAGTATGACGTCACCCATAGTTCAGAAGTATGGTTTTAACTTTATATTTTCACAAAATCATGCAGGTAACGTGCCAACGAATCTGAGCTTGATGTGAAGTGATTTTGGTGCAAAAAATTGAAGTTTCCGCTCCAGTCCTAAAATATCTCCGTGTTATGTTGGTGCACAAAGCCCTGACTGCTCTAATCTCCACCTTCTATTCAACCGCAGTGTGAGGAACATAAACAGCACAGCGCTCTGTCCTCATAGATGCCTTGAGTAGATTATCCTGTATACAGATAGGGCCCCACTTTTGCACAGCTCCCATTCAAAATGTTGGTTCTCCCTGGATAAAACCATCTCATGTTCAGCAGTTTAATTAACATTCAGAATTTTCACCACTTTTAGAAAATTGTAGCACTCCACTCCAAATCTCACATCAAAGTAACATATGCTTTAAGCCATCTTTCACATTTTATTACCTGCTTATACAGCTAGAGAAAAACAAGCCCACACTTTAACAAAAAAAACCCTCTTTGAGCAAGTACTGTTTGTATTGTGACTTGAATGTCTTTCTGTAAAGCACTTTGAATTAATTGGTGTACGAATTGTGCTATACAAATAAACTTGTCTTGCCTACTGAAAATCGTAGTCCTTTTGAATGCTGGGTTAGTGTCTACGGCCCCTGCTGGTCACAATGGGAGAAAATCTGACATTCTTGAGATGTTGCATGTGGTTTTAATGAAGGCTGTTGAAATCATTAGTCAGTAAGTAGTCAATCAGAGACATGCATGGTCCTTCATATCTCAGTATATACAGTATATATCATAGGGGACTGGAAAATATGAGCATCAGTGAGTGACGAGCTAAACTCCATAAATGCACCATCACCTTGGGCCGGGCTTGAGACGTGACAGAGGGCATGGGGACCAGACTGATATCAAAGTGTATAAAAACACAGAGATATCATTCTGGATTTGCCAGGTAAGATTAGCATAGCATTTTCTAGTGCTCAGAAGTGGACTACCACAGCAAATGTGACTGGCCTGCATGTGTGAATGAATGTCCTTATTTACCCGGGACATTCCCAGTTTTGAGCCCTGTGTCCCCTTTATACAAGAAGTGTCCCTGTTTTGACCAATTTGATACCTGCTAGCAGTAACAAGGGGAATATATTGTCATTTGTTCACCCAAAACAGAAAACTGTGCTATATATCAACTCAAATGTGAGTAAAGAACAGGCCAAGTACATACTAACCAGGGATGTCCCAGTTTTAATGTTGACAGTCTGGTCACCTGAAGTTAAAGCCACTGTCTTCTACAGTCTTAAAAACACAGTTGGCTTACATGTTTTGTAGTGGTCCAAAATTATTCCTCACTTTCTGTAATACTGTAATACTAACAACAACTAGCATGCTAATAGCTCTACACTCATAGACTAAAATAAATGGACATAGCTAATCAGCTAGCTGCTGCGTTCTAAATAGGAAATGAGCATGAGCGTGCCTCCGGCTCCATCGACTCTTGCTGTAATTCACTTTGTATTGAAAAAAAAGTCACCCCTCTCTCTGTACCTGCTACTGTCGGGATTGTCAGTTTCGTCTTAAAATGTTCGTATTAACCCACTCTACATGATCCTGCTGTTTTTATTTTCACTGTTGTCCGTAAATCAATTCCTATTTCTAATATAGAACTCAGCTCCAAATTCGCTGTGTATCTGACAGCCTCAGTGAGCTTCATTTGACTGGAGCCAAACGCTGTGGGTGACGTCACTTTTATATATATGTCACGTTTATAATGCAGACTGGACACAGTGATCTCATTTTGAACCTAAGAACTGCTTTTCCAATATATCTACTGAGGCAAAACATATTTCATTGTATTCCACGAAAAAATAATGAGAAAAAACTCAATAAAACACATAAAAGTCAAAGGTTTCTAGGTCGTGCTTGCCAAATATGTCTTTCTTAAACACTAAAAAATGGGAGAATTTCCGTTAAGTCATAAGTTTCCCCTGAAGCAAAACACCTTTGTAAATGATTCAAAATGAACAGAAATAATACAACAGAAGAACAAAGGCAGAGAATAAAAGAGAATGAGAATGAATAACAGATCAGACATCAGCACTAGTTTACGGGGGCTAGAATACCCCAGACCCAAACAGAAATAGCGTTTTATAGCTCACTCAAGTGAGCAAGAGAGTAAGCAGTTTTCAGCAGTTGTTGGTTATTCATGGGTAAACCTCAAAGTTGTTCAAGGTAGCAAAGTCTGTGTAATTCCTCAGTCGTCCTGGTGGGTTGACAAAATAAAATTTAATTCTGTCAAATGGAGCAAGCGTAAGTTCAGCCTGGAAGACCTCACCTCTTCTCCAGAGTTTACCTGCTCCTCAGCCTTATTGTCCCCTTCACTCTCCTCATCCTCTCATCGCCCCCTTTACTCTCCTCATCCTTTCATCGCCCCCTTTACTCTCCTCATCCTCTCATCGCCCCCTTTACTCTCCTCATCCTCTCATCGCCCCCTTTACTCTTCTCATCCTCTCATCGCCTCCTTCACTCTCCTCATCCTCTCATCATCCCCTTCACTCTCCTCATCCTCTGTCTCCTTCACGCTCATCCTCTCATCGCTCCCTTCACTCTCCTCATCTCATCGTCTTCTTCACTCTCCTCATCCTCTCATTGTCTCCGTCACTCTCATTCTGTCACCGTCCCCTTCACTCTCCTCATCCTGTTATCGTCTCCATCTCTCTCATCCTCTCATCGTCCCCTTCACTCTCCTCATCCTGTCATCGTCTCCTTCACTCTCCTCATCCTCTCATTATCCCCTTCACTCTCACCCTCTTCTTCACTCTCCCCATCCTCTCGTTATCCCCTTCACTCTCACCCTCTTCTTCACTCTCCTCATCCTCTCATTATCCCCTTCACTCTCACCTTCTTCTTCACTCTCCTCATCCTCTCATCGTCCCCTTTACTCTCCTCATCCTCTCATCGTCTTCGTCTCTCTCATCCTCTCATCGTCCCCTTCACTCTCCTCATCCTGTCATTGTCCCCTTCACTCTCCTCATCCTCTCATCGTCTTCGTCTCTCTCATCCTCTCATCATCCCCTTCACTCTCCTCATCCTATCCTCATCCCCTTCACTTTCCTCATCCTCTCATCATCCCCTTCACTGTCATCCTCTCATTGTCCCCTTCATGCTCCTCATCCTCTCATCGTCCCGTCAGTCTCCTCGGCCTCTCCTCTACCACCTCCAGTGTCCAGGTCCTAGGGGAAAGACCTCTCCTAAATCTCATCTAAACAGCCATGTCTTCTGTCGAGGTCTGAACACCAAACATCTAATACTTTCTCTTTGTGTCTGTCCGAATCTCTCCAGGCTGAACTGGATTTACCTTTTTGGAGCATACAAATTTGTTTCTTCACTCATCGAAGATATAAATTCTGAGAGTTTCCTGGTAATAATAATACCTTTTATTTGTATTCTCCTTTGAAGCCCTCAAGGTCATTTTACAGAGCAGATTAAAAACAGTAAGTCACCCATGCACAACTCTATCCTCAGACCCAAACCAAAAAAAAAAATATATATATATATATATATATATATATATATATTAGGGGTAGCCAGGGTATGCTCACAGACTACCAATCAGAGGCTTGAATTCAATGCCAGCTCATACCTTAGCGTAGCTCCATGGACTTAACCAATAACAGATACACCCTACCGTAAACAACTAGGGTGTGATGGTTAAACGGTCATGGTTACATTTTTATACAGCGTTTTTCCACCTCCAAGGCTCTCAAAGTGCTTCACAAACATTCATACACCAGTGCACGCACACACTGGATGTGAGGTGGGTTAGGTGTCTTGCCCAAGTACACGACAACAGCACTTATCTCTCGAGAGCTGGATTCGACTCGCCAAACTTCGGATCAGTGGACAAACGCTGTTCCAACTGAGTTGCTGTCACCCTTTAGTTGCAGTATAGTTGTTCCTCGCTTCAAAACGATACAAGACAGTGACTCTCCAGTCTCTAGTGAGAGCGAAATTATCACTCCTTTGAATTTTCTTTTGTGACCCAGCTAACTTTTGAATATATTAGGATGAGAAAATAATGCATGGATGAAGTTGAATAAATAAACATTAAGTGTCATTTTTGGTTCAGCTATTCAGACAGAATTCAAACATTAGCATGAGCATTTAAAGTAAGTATAATGAAGAGTCAAAGGGGCCTGTAAACATAACACCTCTGATTTATCTCTATTAGCTGTGCTCTGGCCTCGGCCGCCCTGCTTTTGGGGAGGTCACTGTTGTAATTACCGCCCTCATTCAGCTACATAAGGCCTATACAAAATAGGGAGGACAGTTTGAAGCTCTGAACACACTCGCCTTGTGCTATCATCCAGTGTTTTATTGAAGTACCACAATTCCATGTCCCAAAGAATGGCATTGAACTCATCTGTCCTGCTTATTTTTTCAGTTGCTGTTTTTCTTATTGAATTGAGGGGTCCCTTCTCAAGAGATCTGTACTGTATTTTGGTGTGATGGCCTCGCCTGCTTGTCTATAAGATATGTATAATGCCAAACTGAAATATTCCAGGTAAAGTTATGATATCACCATGCAGACAAGCAAGTGGAAAAGATGCATAGTGAACTTTAAAGGTCTTATATTACACAAAATTGACTCTTTATAATGCTGTTCCCTTCTCCAAAACATACCTGCAGTTGTGTTTTGTTTCATTTACACGTTTAAGTAATCCTTAATTAGTCTGTCTGCATCTCCAAAGCTCAAAATGTTCCGTTCCACCTTATGATGTAATAAAGCAGTAGTTTTCAAGTTAATAGTTGCTTTTTACCTTACGTTCATTAGAGATTGACAATTCCAGGGGTGAAATCATTCAAATAAAGTGAAGCTGTATAGAGTTTAAAAACACAATGGAGCTCTTCCTGTATTACAAAACAAAACTCCGGGTATGTTTGTAATGACGAAACAACATTGTAACAGAGCTCAGAAAATATGGGCCCTTTAAATATGGTCAAACTTCTGGCCACTGATTCATTTTCTATAGCCAGGTCTGTGTTAACTCCAAAAAATTTATGATGCATAAAATTTGGACACTGGGCTGTAGGTAACGACCAGATAAAATCCAAATCACACTGTAAAACCCATCACAGCTTTTATATTGCTTATAAAATGAGACACTTGTACAAACACAACAATATGCCATATACATTATTTCCCTAATGTGTGTCGATAGCTGACTTTTACTTCCTAGCCTGGTATCCATACTCGTAGTCTCAGTATTCTCTAGTACAGAAGATCTCTCAGTCTGGTCACCACCTCCTCCTCTGCATCTCAGGTCAAACCCACAAAAACAGAACCGTCCAATCAGGTTTGTTTATTTCAGTGACACAAACAGGAAACGGAGGAGCTCATTGGTCACATAGACATAGTATGGTCATGTCTCGTTTCTCTGTCCACGTTTCCTTCTCCTTCAATCCTCTCCTCATTTCTGCAGGAAATGGGTGAGGAAGGTCCAACACACAGAGGAGACATGAGGAGGAGAGAGGATCTAAACTCCTCACTGAGACCAATAAAGTTTGATTGTTTCATCTCATGTCTGCTCCTGAAGCCTCCCTTATATTTGCGCCTTCATTCCGTGGTTTTCTTTGGGACACATTTGATAGACAGCTCAAAAATGAAGGATCGAGGAGAGGAATCAAGGAGAAGGACTCAAAAAGAAAGAAAACTGAGACGAGGCCCACAGTTAACCTGCTAGCCATCGCGTTCTAAACAGGAAGTCTCTTTGCGCTTCATTTGACTGGGTGACGTCACGCTCGTTTAGTCCACTTTAAAGCAAACTTAAATCTTAAACTTAAATCAAACTTCAGATCATTGCTTTGCATTTGACAGAAATCCACAATGTTTTTCAGTCCCCTGTGGTATGTTTGTTCCCTTTCTTTACTCTTTGCAGCCATGTTTTTTTTTGTTTTGTTTTGTTTGTTTTTGTTTTTTTTATTCAAACCATTTGTGCCCCTGACTGACTCATCCACCTGTCAATCATACCTGTCTGAGACCTGTCTTTGTAAAGTTTGGGGGAACTGCATTTTCTTTGCAACATTTCTGGTGGATGGTACCTGCTTGTCTCCATGGAGATGTTATGGAGATGTTATTGCTTTGCCTGTTCCATGGTATGACATTAAACATATTAATCTAGCATTTATTCCACAGATCTGGACTGTAATGTAGCTTAGTGCTGTAACCTGCTCGTCTCCCTTGTGATAGATAGGTTTAATCTATACTGCGGAACATCCTAGACAAAGCAATAACATTTCCATAGAGACAAATGGAAATGTTACGCAGTGCACGTTTAATTGCCTTAGTGTCATAGGTCGTTTCATAAGTACTTCTAAAACTCGGCTAGTTATTTTATACTACAATGCACTTATTAATACCACTTAAAAACCCACTCACTGTATATTATTCTATAGTGAGAGCTCTTGAACTTAAAGTATTATTGCATCATCTTTTACAAACCCCGTCACTGGTCCTTTTTAGACTGGAGTACTTTGTGCGTACTGCTGACCTCATGTACTCGCCCCTATGTGGAACTACACAACAGGGATGCTTATCTGCTCAGAACACCCGAGCACCTGCAGCTTATTCTTTTAAATGAAGAGTTCAGGTGTAATTTCTGTGTTTCAATAAAAGAAACACCTTGATTCTAGCGGTTTTGTGGAGTTTTTCGTTTCTGTAATCTACACCGAAGATATTAAAAGTAGGAAGATAGAAAGGCTGGTGTTGAGTTCGGATATCTGGTGGCTTTAGAATAGAGTCTTTTTGATGGCGTCCCATCCTGAGAGAGGATGGGATGTCTTTAAAGGTTCAGTGCATAACTTTTGTGGGAGAGGGTCTTTTACTTGCTCGTCTCCATGGTGATGTTGATGCCTTGCCTGAAATGTTCCGCAGTATGGCATTTTCATTTAAAGGACCCATGTTACGCTGTTTTCTGATCTATGTTCTAATGTTGTTTCCTCATCACAAATAGACCTGCAGTTGTATTTTGTTTCATTCACACTTGTTTTACACACAGACCCTGCAGATTTAGGCTGAGTTCTTCTCTCAAATTGAAATGACTATTTCCACTTTGTGATGTCATGTGGTGATACAGGAAGTGCTTCACTGTGTTTTTAAACTCCATACACCTTCACTAGAATTAGTTGAATGATTTCCGCCCTGGAATTGCCAATCTCTTCGGAACTAAAGTAAAAGGTAGCTGTTCACTTGAAAACTACCACTACATGACATCACAAGGTGGAGCTTTGGAGTTGTACACAGACTAATAATGAAGGATTACTCAAACATGTGTGAATGAAACAAAACACAACTCCAGGTATGTTTTTAATCAGGTAACATTATAACATGTCTTGAAACAAAAGTTAGTTTTGCGTAATATAGGACCTTTAAAAACCTCTAGAGACAAACAGCTGATGTCAACTGACCAGATCAAGTTACAGGCCATGTGTTTTGTTTTGTTTTTCTTTTTTTTTTTGGACAAAATACTATACGTTTTTAATATGTACGTTTTTTTAGATGCTGGGTCCAAAAACTTCTATTCTTCATGGAAACAGCAAGTGACTCCAACAAGTATTTTTCCAGAATAAAATGCAAGTAACAGCCTTGAAAGTACACAGAAAGACTTAATTTTTTACTGAAAAAAATAGTAAAAACTGCTAACACACAATATATATATAGCTCACCGTGTTACCGTTTATTGTTTTGAAAATGCTATATTTGCCAAAAATAACGTATTAACATGCTCTGAGTTGTCCCCCCTTTTGCTCTCCATGTCAAGTCACTCCCCCTTCAGAACGCTAACACAACCCGGTCTGTGTACATCCCGCTGATGAAACTACAGCACATCGGATCAGGTTTGTCAAGTTGTTGTGTACAGTTTTGTATCATGTTTTTGTATATTTATGGAGAATTGTCGTGTGGGAGCGTGGGTGACGTAGGCTTCTGGGCTGAGAATTGAACAGACTCTTACTGCTAACCATAAGGAGGGTTCAAATAGGGCCCGGGAGAGATCACTAAATTACTGAAACATGCATGGATGGCATTTAAATCCTCCTCAGGCATGTTTTTGATGAGAGGGAACATTATACTATGGTAGAATGCTCCAAAAAGTCAATTCTGCCTAATACCACCTCTTTAATCTGAAAGTATCAATTTACACAGTTTAATATAACCCAGTGTCGCCTTCATATCCCATTAGGGTACAATATTCATCTTTCAAACACAATGAACCATATGATGCAACTATTACCCAGTGAATCCTGCAGCTAAATCAATGCAAACTAGACTATTATGGAACTTAGCTGACCCTCCGATGTGCACATTAAAATGCAAAACACAACAACAAAACTTCCAACTCTTTTCATCCCTCGAAAGCAGTCTGCAGCTAAGAGCATATCCTTGTTTACAGCCACGGCCCTGGGGAATCCACACTAACATGTGTGAAAGGGCCAGCTAGTGTTATGTAGCTAAGAAGGAAATTTTAACATTTAAGTAGAGGTGTGGAAGAGTAGCTAAACTGTACTCTAGTGAGGGTAATGTTAGTTCAAAATGATATTACTCAAGTACAAGTACAAAGTAGTGGTCCAAGAAAATAAGACTAATGGTAAGAGTAAATGTGATTTATAATTTGAATCTTAAGAAATTGGAATGACAAAACATTAATAACAATATTACAGTATTTTCTGATCTATGTTCTAATGTTGTTTCATCACAAACAGACCTGGAGTTGTGTTTTGTTTCATTCACACATGTTTAGCACACAAACCCTGCAGATTTAGGCTGAGTTCTTCTCTCAAACAGAAAACACTCCAACATACAGGAAGTGCTCCATTGTGTTTTCAAACTCTATACACCTTCACAAAAATCATTTAGATGATTTCAACTCTGGAATTGCCAGTCTCTACTGAACTGAAGTTAAACGTTAGCTGTAAACTTGAAAACTACAGCTTCATGACATCACAAAGTGGAACAGAGCATTTTGAGTTTTGGAGATGTAAACAGACTAATAATAAAGGATTACACAAAACACGTGCGAATGAAACAAAACACAACTCCTGGTATGTTTTTGAGGAGGAAACATTACAATATGGCTTAAAGCTCACAAGAGTATAGGATCTTTAAATAATGCACAAACTGTAGTATGATCAAAGAGACAGTCTATGAAAATACACATACATAAATGTTCAAATCAATTATTAATATTATCAATTAAGTCTTTTGTCTCTATTAACTTATGGTAAATGGTCGCATATATATTTATATAGCACTGTTACTCAAAGCGCTTTACATAAAGGAACCACTCACCCATTCGTACATCAGAGTACGCAGACACTGGAGGCAAGGTGGGTTAAGTGTCTTGCCCAAGGACTCAAAACAGCATTCATCAGCCAACCTGTGGGTCAGTGAATCTGACCCCTCAACCAATGATGTTTATGTCAAGAGTGGGATTCAAACCACCAACCTTCAGATGAGTGGACAAACGCTCTACCAACTGAGCTACTGTCACCTCTCGCAGTGGGAAGAGTAACTAAATCGTTTACTCAAGTAAGAATACCGTTACACAATGTATTGCTCAAACAAGATTGTTTCCAAAAAGCAGTTTCTTCATACATTTACTCAAGTAAAGGTAAGTGAGTACTCCCCACCTTTGCATTTAAGTTTGCAGGACGTGAACCTAATTTGTACCGCAGCTTTTTACAACACTTACCCTCTTTGCAGCGCTCCCTTAGCAGCATTGTGGGGCTCTCTTTGTTGCCAAATGTAGAAAATGTACAGTGAGAAGAAACGCTAAGTCATGGTTTTGCTGCTACTCCAGTGAGGCCATTAAAAATAAAGGCTGGCACTATTTTCTGCTGGAGTGTGATGTCACTGAGCTTGTAGCTGCTTGTGACGTCCGTGTGGTGTTCAGTTTCTCGTTTATTTTGAGCTGTGGAGATTGAGGAAAACTGCTAAAAATATGTTTTCTTCATAACACATGGCCTTTACGTCTTCGTGATTTCATTATATGTGTATGCGTATATGAGACGGCGTGATCTATATTACACAACATTGACTCTAGTGAGTGCACTATGTAACTTTTTGCTTGGGGTTGTATATATATAGTATATAATGTATCACTGTTGCTGCTGAAAATAATTAAATAAAATAGTTCTATCTAAACAGTTCTTCCTTACATTTACTCAATTACAGCTCAAAAATACCTAGAAAAACAAGCATTCTGACTGTGAGCGGGGTCGCCTCTCCATAGATCTAAACTGTAACTTGGTCTGGTTTCGTCTCTATGAAGACAGAAAGGTTTAATACCATACTGTGAAACATTCCAAACAAAGCAATAACATCTCCATGGAGAAAAGCATTTGATGGACCCTCCGCCAGAAAAGTTACACAATGTACCTTTAAGCCATGTTATATTGTTATCTCATCAAAAACATACCTGGAGTTCTGTTTTGTTTCATTCACACTTGATTATGTTCCACTTTGTGATGTCACATAGCCGTAGTTTTCAGTTACATTTTACCTTTTGTTTAGTAAAGCTTGGCAGGGCTGAAATTATCCAAATGATCCAAATGATTCTAGTGAAGGTGTGTGGAGTTTAAAAACACAGGGGAACTCTTCCTCTGTGTTTTTAAACTCCATACACCTTCACTAGAATCATTTGGATGATTTAAGCACCTGGAATTGCCAAATTCTACTGAACAAAAGGTAAAAGGTATAGGTGTTAACTTGAAAACTACAGCTTCATGACATCACAAGGTGGAACAGAGCATTTTGAGCTGTGGAGATGTAGACAGACTAATAATAAAAGTTACTCAAACATGTGGGAATGAAATGAACTCCAGGTATGCTTTTGATAATTTAACAGCATTCTAACCTAAAATCTCTGTGCCCATTGTGAACTGCTCTTATCCAGCTCCCACCTGCACTGCACTTACCACCCTGGCTCCCCCTCTGGCTCTGCCGCTGTCCATGGACCTCAAAGACCAAAGGCATGATGGGAAATGTAGTGCTGTCAGCTCCCGTGAGTGGACAGCAAACTGACAGCTGATTGAGTCTGTTCTGTTTTATGTTTTATTCAGCGCAACACTTCAAATGAACGAAAGAGCCGTCTGTCCAGCAGGAGGCAGCGTGATCTGAGGCCCTCTCACCACTGAACATTGTCTCAGTTGATTCCAGTTTATTTGATCCCTCTCTGGCTGTGACTGGCTGCTCTCGCCAACTATCCAGACGAGCATCCAACAATACAAAAATACAGACTACAGACCCCCACTTGAGAATGTCACATATGCACATTTAAAGATCCCATGTTGTGCTATGTTCTGATCTATGTTAGTTTTGTTTTTTTGTGTTTTGTTTCATTCACACATGTTTAACACACAAACCCTGCATATTTTGACTGAGAACAGAAAACACTCTGTTCCGCCTTGTGATGTCATGTGGTAAAAGAGGTGCTTTTAAGCTCCATACAACTTCCTAAAATCATTTGGATAATTTCAGCACTGAAACCGCGAATCTTTACTGAACAAAATGTAAACGGAGTTGTTAACTTGAAAACTACCACTCCATGACATCACTTACCTAATAATAAAGGATTACTCAAACATGTGGGAATGAAACAAAACACAACTCCAACTTACGACGGTCCAACCACAGTGGCTCTCAAATGTGAAGGCATCTCCTCTTGAAAATTCTCGTATCATTCAGGACAAATAACTTCTTGTACACAAGCTATATAAGGTTTTGATGTATCGCTTGTTGTTTCTGCAGAAATCCATGCTGTCTCTCAGTCCTGTGTGTTATTATTTATTAGTACTCGTAAGGCCGCCATGTTTGTTTTGACGTCGATGGACCATGTGTTTCTCTGATTGGTTAATCCGCCTGTCAATCACAAGCAAAGAGGTATGCTGTTTTAAAGAACACATATTGTGCTTATGTCCACTACAGTATTTATGTTATAATTTACAACCCCCATGGATCATTATGTTATCATTTGCCCATTTTTGCAATATCCATCTAAAACGACTTCTGCTGACTTCCACGTTAGAAAACTGCAGTGCCCAATGGGAGATGACATCGCTGTAAACGTCATCACAACAAAGAGTCAGCAACTTTGATGGATAGCCGCAGATCAAGATAGCAGATTTTGTATCAAAATGTGACCCTCCCGAATCCTCCGTGTAAGAAAATAAAACTAGAGAATTAACAGGGCTGGATTGGCAAAGTTGCGTCTTGAAAATAATTAACTCAAGATTACTCAAATATACGTGAATGACTCCAAATACAACTTCAGATGAGTAAAAGAGAAGGGGAAAAAACTTTTAACTAACAAGGTTAAAAACTCTGAAAAGTCGATTTTGCATAACGGGTCTGCTTTGAGCTTTATATTCACATCGTAAAACAGGAGCGCTTTTGAGACTTGAGTTCATTCAGACCTGTACTCAGAGAGACCAGGCTGCACTGGTCCTCTGGTACATGATATTTTTAGGTCTGTTTGAAGCTGCTGATGTAACCGCCTCCCTCAGTGATGTCACTCATGTTAAACTATCGTCTTTCATCTTGAATCGAGATCCCTCCCTTCACCGTGTCTCATCTATTCCTTACCATGGCTGGACCAATGGGTTTCTTTGTACTGTTCAAGGAAATCCGTTTATTTGAGCATATCCTCTGGGATGGAGTGGTCAAGCATTTTTCACTCAATATTTGACCTCAGGTCAGGTCAGGTCAGGTTATATTTGACTTCTCACTTGTCCTGGCTTAGTCCTGATGTAGACTTAGGTTCTTCTCATAGACTGTATGTATAAATGGACATAGCTAACCCACAAGCCGACATGTTCCAAATAGGAAGTGAGCATGGGTGCGCTTCTGACTCCATTGACTCAACATCGACCCTCTCTCTGTAACTGCTGCTGTCAGGCTCCTCATTTCGGTCTTAAAATGTTCGTATTAACCCTCTCTACATGGTCCTAGTGTTTTTATTTCGCTATTTGTCCGTAAATCAATTCCTATTCCTTATATGGAACACGGCTCCAAATTCACTCTTATAACTGCTAGCCTCTGTGAGCTTCATTTGACATCATTCTCCCTTAATCCACTTCATTTTGCTGTCTATAGTCCTACTCTAGTTAAAGTTTCCTAGTTAAAACCAGCTTTCATTTGGTGCAGATCATGTTCTAATTACACTTAAGCTCAAACGACTTGAACATGAAGAAAATGGAATCCCAGTAGCCTGAGGTGGTGCTGCTTTGTAAAAAGGCCTAACAAAGTCCTATAGGAAACAACGCAAAACTAGAAACCACGTTCACCTGATCTGCCACTGAACAAGTTGAGTTATATACCTTTTTGTTCAAATGGTTGGAGTTATGATTTGAATTTTATTGATAATTTACAGTGACATCAGGCTGGGGGTGTTCTACATGTATCTGTACCTGGTGAAATGTTCAGCAGTTACCATGGTGACACAATGCACACATTAAACATTGCCAAGAACTTTTTAAATACTCTGAAAACTCAAGAAAAAATACAAAATGAATTTAAACAACACATTTTCAGGAGCCTGTAATCAATACAAACATTCATGGTCCTAGTTTAAGTATTTGGTTTTCAACAAAAAGGTGAAAGTGACTAACTGAAATTAATTTTAAGTCATTTTATGTGAGAGAGACTTGTTTAACAGCAGTCTAACAAGCGTCAGATAGAGCAGTGCCTACAGTTAGCATCACCCACACAAGGAATGTTAATGATATCAGCTTCAATAGGTGAACTCTCCACTAGGTAACTGGGAAAGCCTGTAAACGTTGTTCTTTTTTTGTGATCAGACCCAGAAACTATGAGCTATTTTTGTATGATTAACACGATTTGCACGATAAAATAGATTACGAATTTCCTCCTCATGATCAATCTTTTCTCTCCAGAGCCAAACAAGCTAAAACCTGCGGCGATGCGTACCACATGTGACCGCGTTAGGCCCGTGCATTACCAGAGCAGACACATCTCTCACCGAGTTTGAATGGGCTGTACCAAACCCACGTCAAACTGAATTCTCCCAGCTGTCTGTCTGAGGCTCTGCAATCAAAGCCCTGCTCTACTCACTCTGACACTCTCACCACACGCTCAAAGGTTCACGAGGTTGACTTTAAGGAAACTGCATGTCAACCCGAGACAAGGAAACTACAAGGATTCAAATGGTGTTTACAGAATCAGCTGGAACCAATTGTATTTTTATTCTTGTAAAGTGAAAAACAAATTGGGATCTTTGAGTGTGTGGTGGAGATAGTGTGTAAAGTTTTGATTATTTGACACATTTTAACTAGAGATGCACTGAAAAATTAGCTGGTAATAAGACTATTTACAGGCTGATGTTGGTCCAGAACGTTTGAATGTTTGAACCTTATCATCATATGACCTTATCGTCATACAAAGCTTTTCAGTAGTGATTTGAAGGAAAAATACCAGTTACATGATGAATTGGATCTCTTCCGTAATAAACTAACTGTGTTTTAAGGAAATGAGTTCCATTTTCTGTCCCTACACTGGTATCGGTTCATATTGGATATCGCTTCATACTTAAAGTCAAACTATCGATATTGGTATTGGAACTGAAAAGCTGAATTGGCGCATCCATAATTTTAACAAACAGCATTGATTCCTTGTTTGTTTTAAAAGGTCAGGGGGGTATTTTGCCATCTTATAACATTGTCAAAAGCATGCCTGAAGAGGTTTAAGATGTGATCCATGCATGTTTGAGTAATCTTGCGATCTCCTGAATCTCGCTGATCTCCCTCTAGAAAGGTTGTCTGACCTTGCCTTTCTACATTCTGTTTGAATCCAGAAGAACCTGGTATCGGACCTTAGAGAACCGGAAAAACCTCTGTGCAAACTTGAGACGTCCAGTCACAGTTGCTTGTTTGTATCACGTGTCTCTCAAATATGGAAGACATCTCTCTAAAATTTTCGTAACATTCAGGACAAAACATGACTTCTTATACCTGAGATAATTAACAATTTGGAGCTTTGATTGTTGAGTCTGAAAAAAAAAGCTGTTTCTCAGTCTCTGTTGTTTTTTCTACTTTTTACATCTAAGCAGCCATGTTTGTTTTTGATGTGAACAGACCATGTGTTTTTGTGATCGTTAAATCCACCTGTCAATCAAACCCTATGATATCAGGGAGACAGGATACAGTTCTGGCTGGACAGGTAACTGGAAAAATGATAATGAAACTATAATTAACAATGAAACAAAATGTGCACTGGGTTTTAAGGGCTCTTACCTGAAGCCACACCCTGATCAGATATTTTGGCCCAAACGACAGAGAGAGGGACGTGTGCAGATAATTGGATAATTCAGTCTGAAGTCTTCATCTGAGGAGGGACGAGATTCTTTCAGCTTCTTTCAGGTGAAGTGATCCTCCATTAAAACGTGTGATTTCTGTGAGAGGCCGGTTCATTTAGTCTTTAAAGAGCCATGATGAAAGCCAGATCCAGATGAGGAAATGAGCTAACTTCATAATGTATTAACACAGTGGAACAGTGCAAGCTTTGAAGTCAACGCTGCACTTTTAACCATTCCAATGTACTTATATTTCATAATCTTAAAACATATAACTGTTTTACTTATGTTAATGAAGCACTGTGTAACTTTTCTGGTGGAAGGTCCTCATCTGTATCCATGGATTCTTCTAGAGTTTGAAGTTGAACTACCTCTACCAGGTTGAACTACCTCTACCAAGTTACATGTCAGATCTGTGGAGAGATGACCACATGCACAGTAAGAAAGAATGTTTCCTATGTATTTCTTGAGCATAAATGAATAAATTATTCACATCTATAAATGCAAAGTAAATATGTTTAAAGGGCCTATATTATGCAAAATTGTTGCATAATTCTTGTAAGAATGTTGTTGCCACCCCAAAAACATATCTGGAGTTGTGTTTTCTTTCATTCACACGTTTGAGTTTATTTGTCTGTCTACATGCCCAAAGCTCAAAATGCTCTGTTCCATCTTGTGATGGAATCATAGTGGAGTACTTCCTGTATCACCACAGGACATCACAAGGGTGAACAGAGTGTATGTAGAGAAGAACTCAAAATAAATATGAAGGATTTGTGTGAATGAAACAACACACAACTCCAAGTATGTTTTTATTATAACATAGATCAGAAAATAGCATAAGGTGGGTCCTTTAATGCCATATTGTGGAACATTCAAAACAAAACATCTCCATGGAGACAAGCACATTGCACATCTCCCACCAGAAAAAGTTACATAGTGCAGGCAACAACCTCCAGTCGCACTGACATGAGCGGTCCTTATAATGTAAATACAATTTTTTAAAAACGATTCAAAAGGTCCAAGCTAAACTTGAAGCTTTTCACACCTGATTGTTGACTATTGTTGAATATTCAGACAGGCTCTCATGTTCAGTCTGTTTCGTTCATAGGCTTGTTAGTTAAATTAGCAGTCTCACAACAATCAATTACTGCTTCACAACAATGCTAATCACAACTTTCACTTATGCAGTCACAGGTAATTAAAAGTGTGTTCTTATAGCATCACTCTCTCAAACAAGAATTAAATGTAATGTTCTGTTGTGAAAATCCTTCTGCACTGGCGTCAGCTAGATCTATAAAATACATGCATGTAACTAGGAGGTCGCTAATCAAGTGAACATACACTATATTGCCAAAAGTTTTCACTCACCCATCCAAATAATCAAAATCAGGTGTTCCAATCACTTCGATGGTCACATGTGTATAAAATCAAACACCTCGGCCTGTAGAGTGTTTCTACAAACATTTATGAAAGAATGGGTCGCTCTCAGGAGCTCAATGAATTCCAGCGTGGTACTGTGATAGGACGCCACCTGTGGAGCAAGTCCAGTCATGAAATTTCCTCGCTCCTAAATATTCCACAGTCAACTGTCAGTGGTATTATAACAAAGTGGAAGTGATTGAGAACGACAGCAACTCAGGCAAGAAGTGTTAGGCCACGTAAGCTGACAGAGCGGGGTCAGCGGATGCTGAGGGGCATTGTGCGCAGAGGTCGCCATCTTTCTGCAGAGTCAGTTACTACAGATCTCCAAACTTCACGTGGCTTTCAGATTAGCTCCAGAACAGTGCGTAGAGAGCTTCATGGAATGGGTTTCCATGGCCGAGCAGCCGCATCCAAGCCGTACATCACCAAGTGCAATGCAAAGCATCGGATGCAGTGGTGTAAAGCATGCCGCCACTGATGCGTTCTCTGGAGTGACGAATCGTGCTTCTCCATCTGGCAATCTGATGGATGAGTCTGGGTTTGGCAGTTGCCAGGAAAACAGTACTTGTCTGACTGCATTGTGCCAAGTGTAAAGTTTGGTGGAGGGGGGATTAAGGTGTGGGGTTGTTTTTCAGGAGGTGGGCTTGGCCCCTTAGTTCCAGTGAAAGGAACTCTGAATGCTTCAGCATAACAAGAGATTTTAGACAATTCCATGTTCCCAACTTTGTGGGAACAGTTTGGAGATGGCCCCTGCCTCTTCAACATGACTATGCACCAGTGCACAAAGCAAGGTCCATAAAGACATGGATGAGAGAGTTTGGTGTGGATGAACTTGACTGGCCTGCACTGAGTCCTGACCTCAACCTGATAGAACACATTTGGGATGAATTAGAGCAGAGACTGAGAGCCAGGCCTTCTCGTCCAACATCAGTGTGTGACCTCACAAATTCACTTCTGGAAGAGTGGTCAAAAATTCCCATAAACACACTCCTAAACCTTGTGGACAGCCTTCCCAGAAGAGTTGAAGCTGTTATAGCTGCAAAGGGTGGACCAACGTCATATTAAACCCTATGGATTAAGAATGGGATGTCACTTAAGTTCATATGTAAGTCAAGGCAGATGAGCGAATACTTTTGGTAATATAGTGTATGGCTTAAAGGTACACTGTGTAACTTTGCTGGTGCTTGTCTCATGGAGATATTATTACTTTGCCTTCCAGAGTATGGCATTTAACTTATCCATCCTGTCTTTTTACTGGTGGTTTTATTGCTCAAAAATGCAGTGAAAATCAAAGATACATTTAATGCCATACTGTGGAACATTTCATCTACATGGGGACAAACAGGTGACTGACCATCCACCCGAAAAGTTTATTAGTAGCACTTTTATTGAAGTGCTACTTCAATAAAAGTACGGAAAGATCAAGGATTCTTGTCGTACCTGGACATAATCAAAGGATCTCAAAATTGGTTTAAAAGCCAATATAATGTCCATACCACCTCGACAATGTCAGATTTCGTTTGATCTCAGCAGCTACGTTGGGAAGGATGGGCAGTTTGAACCCATTCTGATCAGTTCATACAGTTGATGTGCCCTAGACTAGACTAGACTTTACTTTATTGTCCCAGAGGGGAGATTCTTTTCCACATACACAGAGCTCGTTTGACATATACACAGATAAACACCAGACATCACAATCACATAAACACATTACAGAACAGACATTATGCCTCAGCGGGGCCTGCTGTTTAAGAAAGCAATAGCTGATGGGATCAGGCTTCTACCAAACCGTGCCCTCCTGTACCTCCGTCCTGAAGGCAGAGGGGTGAGGTGGTCCTGGAGGGGGTGAGTGGAGTCCTGTTCTATGGAGAGTGCGAAGCGTCCAATAGCTCGATTATTTAGATCTGTGAGATTGGGTGTGGGGAGTCCTATGATTTTAGCAGCTATGTGTGTGACTTTTGTGAGTTTGGTCCGACTTTTAACAATAAGCATGTTATAGAAGCAGGTGGAACAGTACAACAGGATGGGCTGAATGATAGATTTATACAGCAGTAATAACAGGTGTGGAAAAACATAGAGTCCTTTGAGTTTTCTTATTACTGATAGTCTTTGTTGACTTCTTTTATGAATGTCCGTGATGTGCTGTTCAAATGTGAGTGAGTTGTCAATTGTAACCCCAAGGTACTTAAAGCTGTCCACTGTCTCTACTGTTTGGTTGTTAATGATGATGGGTTGCTGTGATTGGGAGGGGTTGAAGATCAGTTCTTTTGTTTTACTGACACTGAGGTGCAGGTGGTTATCAGTGCACCACTGGGTGAAGTGAGTGAGTGTGTCCATATAATCCAAGACATAGGTGTTGTCACTGAGCAGGGCCAGGACAGCAGTGTCATCAGAGTATTTGAGGTATTTGATATTTGAGGATGGGCTTGTATTGTCGTTTGTGTATAGTGTGTAGAGAAAAGGGCTGAGCACACATCCCTGTGGTGCTCCGGTGTTTATGGTGAGGGCAGAGGATGTGGTCAGGCCTAGCCGTACTACCTGCTGTCTGTTGCTCAGGAAGTTGTGGATGAGATGAATGAGTCTGGTGGAGATGTTGAGTTGTTGCAGTTTTTGGATCATCAGGTGCCTCTGGATGGAGTTGAAGGCTGAGCTGAAGTCCACGAAGAGTATCCGGGCGAAGTGTCTAGGAGAATCCAAGTGCTGGAGGAGGAGATGCAGCAAACAGGCTACAGCATCCTCTGTGCCTCTTTTGGCCTTATAAGCAAACTGGAGTGGGTCGAGTTGTGTATTGACAACCGGAAGGATGGTGTTTAGCAGTAGCTTCTCCAGGCACTTCATTATAATGGAGGTGAGTGCCACAGGGCGGTAGTGATTGAGCTCTGTGGGCCTGGGCTTCTTCGGAATGGGGATTAATGTTGACATTTTCCAGATGGTTGGGATGGTGGCAGTGAAGAAGACCTCTTTAAACAGAGAATGAAGAAGAGGGGACAGTTCTTGTGCGCAGCTCTTTAGCACCTTTGCTGAGATGCCATCAGGGCCAGGGGCCTTTCCCAGTTTGCACCTGCTGAGGTGCAACCTCACATCCTCTTCTGTGAAGGGGAGTGGTTTCTCCTGTTCTGCTGGAGGAAGTGCTCTCAGAAGCCTCACACATTCACCTGAATAGTCCACACTATTGAAACGAGCATAAAAATCATTGAGTTCCCCTACAAACTGTGCTGGGTCCATCACTGTTACTGCAATTGGTTTGGCGTTGCATCCTGCTAGTGTACGTACTTTACGGAATGCCTGTTTTGTGTTCATACTGGAGAACTCACTTTCGAGTCTTTCCTTATATTTCAGTGTTGCCTTCAGTACAGCATTTTTCACCTCACGATTTGCCAATTTAATTTCAACCAAATTATTATCCTTAAAAGCTTTGTGTTTCTTTTTCAAACTTAGCTTAAATTCAGGGGTAATCCAGGGATTGGTGTTTGGGAATTTCCTAATTAACTTAACAGGAATGCAGGTATCAATGCAAAAATGTATATAGTCCGTAATCACCGAGGTCCTCTCGTCAATGTCCTCCTGGAAAACCTCCCAGTCTGTGCAAGCCAGCGAACCCTGAAGACATGCAATGGCCTCCTCCGACCACTGTGGCGCGCTGTAACACTCTGGGCGGTGCCTTTTCAGTTGTTGTCTGTACAGCGGAAGTAGTAAGACGATGTTACGATCAGCGCTGCCGAGCGGTGGATAAGAGCGAGCACGGAAAGCATCGGCAATATTGCCGTAACACAAGTCCAGAATGTTTGCCTGCCTTGTCGGAATGTCCACATACTGTTGGAAAGATGGTAAAACACTGTTCAGCCAATAGTTGTTAAAATCCCCCATAATAAACAGCGGAGCGCCAGGATACTTAGCTAGCATGTCATTAGCTTCCCCGGCTTTCAGCTCCGCTGCTGTGTTGCTGTT
Organism: Taenioides sp. WSHXM2023; assembly: GCA_029959045.1. Taxonomy (NCBI): domain Eukaryota; kingdom Metazoa; phylum Chordata; class Actinopteri; order Gobiiformes; family Gobiidae; genus Taenioides; species Taenioides sp. WSHXM2023. Next base: position 6,066,222 of record CM057092.1, read on the forward strand.
CGCGCTAGGAGGGATGTAGACACAGCTGAACACAACAGTAGGGAATTCCCTGGGCAGGTAGAAAGGACGGAGGGACACAGTCAATATTTCCCGGTCAGGTGTACATGACTTGTTATGGACTTTGATGTTTGTGCACCACTTATTATTGATGTACAAGCATACGCCGCCACCACATTTATTTCCCGCCTGCTCAGTTCGGTCTGATCGGAATATTGTAAAGTTATCCAAACCAACATCAGAGTCAGCGATTGACGTGTCCAGCCAGGTTTCTGTGAGGGCGATGATGCAAATATCTCTGAAGGCCCTTTCTAGCTGGCACCGAGCGGGCAGAAGATCCATTTTATTACGAAGTGAGCGGACATTCGATAGAATAATGGATGGAAGAGGGGGCTTGAAAGGACGTCTCCGAATCCTCCCCCGCTTCCTTGGTCGGAGCTCCTTTGGCAAAATTACCGCGGGCCTGATGTTGCACGGTGGAGAGGATCGGTGCAGCAGGAGCTCATTGCGGGTGTAGGTGAGTAACCTGTTGCCGCTTTCAGTCAGATGTGCAGTGCTGTCACATATCAGCCATGTCAGTAACAAAATGGTGAGTATTACGGCCTTTCCCGGGTGGATCATCTTTTCACCCGAGTGCATCTCGACATAAAAAAATACGCACAAACATACAACCAAACAAGTCAAACTGTGCTCAGGTAGTGCTGTCGCAGCGGAGCATGCGCCAAGTACCCAAGTGCCCTTAAGCAAGACAAGTCTTAAAAATGTGAAAGCAGAACTAGTTCATTTTAAAATGCTGGTCCAAAGTTACTCCTCACTTACCTTATGGATTAAAAGCATCCTGATTATTCACCACGATTTTCACAACTTTTGGAGAAATACAGAGCAGATTTTGCCGTCACAGCAATACTAACAACAACTAGCATGCTAATCCACACTTTCTGATTATCGGACAATAAACCGCTTTATAATTAGAAGCAGACGGTACGCAGCAGACATATTTTGACCTCAAGAGCTGCTTATACGATATATCTGTATAGGGGCAAGACAAGTTTTGGTCAAATGCATGGCAAGAAATGGGGTACAGGGCCTTCAATATGCACTGACCTTTTGAATAAACACATTCTCCAGCTTTTTCAGTTCCGATAACGATTTCGATACTATAGCATTAGTATCTGCTAACACTCGATAGCAACCTATACCAGTGTAGAGACTGAAAAAAGCATTTATTTCCTTTAACTGAAAATAAGAACTGATCCAAATGTGTTACATAGCTGATATTTATCTCATAATTAACTACAGAACAAATGCATTTTTAACCCTAACCTTTTATGCATATTTCAAATGCATAAAGTAGTACCCATAGAAAAGAAAACACTGAATGAGGGGGTGAGTCCAAACTCTTGACCAGGATATCGGCCATATTCTCAGATCTAATAGGACCGCACAAATAATCCTTGACGTTATTGAATACGCACTGGTCAGTTCAAAATGACTCCATTAATAATCTCCTTAAGAAAACCATACAGAAGATGTGACCTGCTCTCGTTCAATACAGTACTGCATTATAGCATAGACGTTCATTACAACCAGCTCCTATCCATTAACACCACCATCAAAGAAACATAAATGATATAAAAGATGAAAACTCCTTGTGCTCCTCACATCTTCTTAAGCACATTCAGAGGCTTTGTGAGGCCTTTTATGTGCATGCCAGGCAGTAAGTCTGTTTGAACAGGTAGCACAGGGCATACGCAGCTTTTTTCAGTAGCCAAAGGAGAGACCAAGGTGAGTTTGTAGGACATGCCAGCACACTGGTCTAGTTTTGGTAGAAATATGAGCATAAAACTTGAATATGTTTTATGAATAATGTGAAAGAATAAGGTTAGATATTGAGAGATCAGTTGCCTAAGATTTAAGTTGTTTTTTTTTTGTTTTTTGTTTTTTTTTCTTCTGGCTATTCCTTCCTATTAACGCTTTTATCTTGTACATTCTTTCCATAAACTGTATAAAGAAGTGGACTAATGACTGTGACGTCACCCATAGCGTTTGGCTCCAGCCAAATGAAGCTCATGGAGGCCGGCAGTTACAGGGGCGAATTTTGAGCAAGATTCCATATTTGGAATTCCGACCATGAGTATCATAGCAACCAAAGAGCCAATCCGGATCGAGGCTGTTGGTTTAGCAGGGAGTGGACGCTAAGCAACGCTGTCATTCAAACCTGAAACTGAAAATCCCAATACAAAACTGACAATTGTCATCAGCTTGTCTCCATGGAGATGTTATTGCTTTTGGATGTTGCACAGCACAGTGTTCTGTGGTGCAGGTGATGCCACCAGGACAAGTTACAGCTCAGATCTATGGAGAGGAGACCCCACACACAGTAAAAATGTATGTTTTTTCAGCAATAAAATAACTGTAATTACATGCAAGTTTAATGCCGTACTGTGGAACATACCAAAACAAAACATATCCATGGAGAAAAACAGGTGGAAGACGATAACACAATTTCAAAATGATGTGATGTCATGTGGGAGTACAAGAAGTGCTTCACTGTGTTTTTAAACTCCATACACCTTCATTAGAATCATTTGGATGATTTCAGCTCAGGAATTGCCAATCTCTACTGAACAAAATGTATAAGGTCGCTGTTAACTTGAAAACTACCACTTCATGACATCACAATAATAAAGGGTTACTCAAACGTGTGAATGAAACAAAACACAACTCCAGGTATGTTTGAGGTAACAATAATTTGTGTAATATAGGATGTTGAAAATGTAATCACAAACAGATTTTCTAAGAATAAAAAAAAAACTAATGTGTAACTATTTTTAATACACTCACTAATAATGGTACTCAAAAATCCATGAGTGTCTCCAATGACAAAGAAGTAAAGTGAATTTCTAGTAAAACAAAAATATCCAAACATGAGCCCTTTTGAACTGTAAATGGAATTATTTGATTTCAGAGTTGAGCTATTCATTCCCCTGTGTTCAATGCCAGACATCGCATGAGATAAAAAAAAAAAAAAAATGTAAATTCACTTCTTCAGCTCTTTAAAACAGCCTGTTATTGTGTTTGTGTCATCATCGCCCCCTGGTTGTTACCTGCTGTTGGAGGATTACACATTTAACAGCTTTTGTGAGGATGTTGGTGGAGAGTTTGAGGGTTTGTGCAACGCAGCAACACAAACATTTTACTCAGATCTCACTAATAGTGTCTCCAGAAAGAGTGAGACTGAACCACTGACTGCACTGGCTAACAAAGGCTCCTCTGATAGTTGGAAATGGAGGATGGAGGTAAACCCAGGACACAAGAAAACCTGAAACTAAAGAACAAACATAAAGCATTATTTGTATTGTATTGGCCTTTAAACATGCTCTTGAGCACCTTTGCTTTGGCATCACATTTTAGAACTTAAAATAATGGCCATGTTTAGATAACAGACACATTGGCTATGTCCGAATGTCCACCTTAGCCTAACCCCTCATTCACTTCACAGTCCTGCACTTTTTAGCGGACTATACAGAGCCTCATTCACAGAGAGATTCAGATACACAAATCACTACTTTCAGGTCACATGACTGGGTGAAAAAAAAAAGTCCAAAGCCTAAACACAGCTAAAACTTGATGTCTATTCTACATAATAATCAAATCAGTCTGGCACAAGTATTTATGGACTAGCTAAACACCAATGCCCATTACTTTTCATGATGCATTGTGGGATATTTTGAGTGCACTACTTCACCTGCCGGTCATTCGGACAGCATTAAAAATGGCGTGACTCCTAAATAGTGCCCTAAGAAGGGAATAGTGTGGACATTCGGACAGGTGTGCTTCCCAACCATGGGCTTCAGAATGATGAGGAATTAGGACTGTTGCCATAGTGATGAATTTTTTATTTTTAACATACAGTATATCTTTGAATGGGAAAAAAATCTTCAAATTGTTGCATGTAATAGGAAGCTGAAACTCATGAACGCTGGGAACTGAGCAGCAGAGGGAATTATATTAGAAAAATCATAGAACAAAAATCATAGAACCGCTAGGGTCGATATATGCCCTGACATGCAAATTTAAGTGTGCAGTTGTAATGAACGCAATTTAATGCCAGAAATATTTTTTCAATTTCGATTTCGACCAACACATTTTTGTGTGACATGACAATCCTGAGAAATTCTGGATTGTTTTTTAGTGCTTAGAGAAGTGCATTTAATAAGCAGGATTCATGAATCGTGGAAAAAAACAAAAAAAACAAACAAACAAACAAACGTATAATTCCATGAAAATAGAACATTAAAACCACACTTTGAAACATTCTCCATGCAGACAGAGATCAGTTTTATGCCTGTGGTGAATGAACAACATTTTCATGGAAACAAGCAGAATGAGGCCCTCTTCCAGGCCAAATAAGAGTCAGGTTTGTGGAGATGCAAGCCTGCTCACAGTAAGAACACATGTTTTTTTCAGTTTTAAACATAAAAATATTTATTATACAGTGTTATTGATGTGACAATCGTTTAACACATGTGTTTACCTCAAATAAATGTGGCCTTATTACATTCGCTGTTGCAGGGATATTTCAATTAGTCTGTCCAAATGTGGAACAAAACAACTCCATGAAATCAGGTCATGAAAACACAACATGATCTCCCTAAACAAAAGCTTTTTTAAGCTCCTCAAATAGACCTTTAGAACAGCTCCACTTGTGTTCTCTTCTCTGTGCTTGTCTGGCAATGGCATACGCTTATTTCCAAATGTTTTTGCTTTGAACTGATCTGACGTACTGCCATTATAAATATGTTTAAAGTTTGACATTTCGACTTATTCTGCTGTTGTGACGCTTCGACTAATCAGATTTAAATAGTCGTCATGACGTCTGGCATTTTCAGATCTCTCAATTCAAAGTGATACACATACCAATCCGACCAGGTGGTTAGAGGGGCCAGTGACGTAGATTTGCAGCCTCACTTCCATCAGGCTGCCCCAGGGCTCCAATTTTGTCATTACTGTTAAATATATGTATTCACTTTTTAAACTAGATTTCTTAAAGCTGTTTTTCCAGTGCAAGTTCAATAATGTTCTACCGTAAATCTCATCTTACGTTATTATGAAAACACATTGTGATTTCCATGAATAAACTCCTACAGTTTAACCTCACATGGACCTTCATGTGTCTGGCCGTGCTTCTTGTCACACAATAGAACTGCTTTGATCGTGTGGAAATTCAGCCCCGCTGCTCAAACTCATCTTTTAACCCACATTATCTCTGAAAGAGGATCAAATTGCTGCAGTAAATCTACCATAGCCTGTGGTGGGGCTGTCACTGTGCGTCAACAGAGTGACATACAGGCCCGTGCCCATTGCCATGCTTTTTTATGTCGCCTTCATATTGATTTCACGGAGCGACGTGGAGGGACCGTGAATTACCGCGGTAACCAGTGCTGCGTCAACATTTTCGGACGGAGACACAGCCCTGGGTCGCGATTTTGAACTGGCCAATGAACTTTAAGCTGAGAATGTCAAGGTAAGGCAGGTGCAGATAGAAATGTCGCTGTTTGATGAGGGACTATTGATCTTTGCCACGGGCTGACTTGATGCAGTGGCATTAGCAGCACAACACTCGCTAATGTAGTTACAACGCGTAGTAACATTTATCCTACCTGCTAAAGCTGTGTAAAGGCCTATAGGATGTGAGACAGAGAGCTCTGACAATCTAAAAACTGTGCCGTTTAAAGGGATCTCTGTTATAATGTTCTTTCCTCATCACAAACAGACCTGGGGTTGTGTTTTGTTTCATTCACACATGTTTAATACACAAACCCTGCATATTTAGGCTGAGTTCTTCTCTCAAACACAAAAAAACACTCTGTTCCACCTTGTGATGTCATGTGGTAATACAAGAAGTGTTCCACTGTGTTTTTAAACTCCATACACCACATCAAAATCATCTGGATGATTTCAGTTTTGGAATTTCCAATCTCTACTAAACTAAAGGTACTTAACTTGAAAACTACCACTACATGACATCACAAGGTGGAACTTTGGAGATGTAGACAGACTAATGATAAAAGGGTTAGTCAAACATGTGTGAATGAAACAAAACACAACTCCAGGTCTGTTTTTGAGGAGGTAACACCATTCTAACATGGTTTAAAGCTCACAAGAATCAGTTTTGTATAATATAGGAATGTTAAATGTGATTATGACAATATACATTTTAACAGTATCATATCTCTCATATTATTTCTTTATTTTTGTATTATTCATGTGTCATTTAGACATTAATTGTGCATAACACTGTGATGTAAAAATAAAGTTTTTATGCATACATAGTTAATATTTAAGGGTCCTTTATTACACAAGATGGACTCTTATGAGCTTTAAGCCACGTCATAATGTTGTTACCTCCTCAAAAACATACCTGGAGTTGTGCTTTGTTTCACACATGTTTGAGTAATCCTTTATTATTAGTATTAGTATTTAGATTAATTCATAATGTGGATCTATGAAGTGTCTTGCCCACGTATCCAAAAGTAATAAGAAATGCCAGAAATAATAGTAACCTTCAGATAGCGTGAGTATCCAAAATGCAGAAACATACAACACTGCTTATCTCTGGCAACAGTAGCCTACACGTCTATAGATTAATTAATAAAATGGATCTTTGAAGTGTCTTGCCCAAGTGAGCAAGGGTAATAGGAAATGGCAGTAACGGGGATTGAACCGCGGACCTTCAGATAGCGTGCGTATTCAAAACACAGAAGGCTGTTTCCCCAATTATCACCACCTACAGGCAGACTTGATGTTCCTGCCATTTTTTTTTTTTTTTTTTTGTGACCTACTTTCACTGTGACATTTCTCCTCCAATAGAAAATGGTGATAGAATTACTTTAATCATAAGAAGCCGTACATGAGTCTGTATTAAAAGTCATTTCAGTCCCCGACATAGACGACAATTAACCAGTAATGCTAAACGGACGCTCATTTAAAGGTGCCGTACCTGATTTTTACCACCTTAAAAAACATGAAAAACAAAACAAATTTCAAACAGTTTGTAGTGGTCCAAAGTTACTCCTCACTTACCTTACGCATTCCGAACACCGTAATTATTCACAGTGATTTTTTTTGCTATCATGGTAAACTAACAACAAGAGGCATGCTAACGGTGCACTTCAGACAGTATACAATGGACTTATTTGGACCTCAAGAGCTGCTTATACAAGACACATTTTGCTCAGAAACATGCGAAAATCAGGTATGTTCTGTCTGAGACTTCATTAGACTTTAATTAGACTTTAATTTGAGCTCTTCTTGGAGAGCCAGTTCTTTTGGCTCTGCTTACTATAAAGAGCCGGCTCTTTTGGGTCCCAAATGGCTCCTCAGATTTGCTGCCAAAAACAATGCAAAACTGTGTGTAAAATTATTACTAATGTAAAAAACATACATGAAATCAAATGTTTATTATGTTTATATGGCTTTATTTTAAGAACACACTCAACCTTGAACAGAGTGCTACAAAATAAATTATTAATATAATATAATATATATAATATAATATTTTATATTAAAGTATAAAAAAGACCCATCTCAATTAAACAAACGTTTAACTATTTACATTAAAGCAACCTGCACAAACTCACAGAATGACAACAAAATGCAGATGCAGCCACACATCTTGACCAATCATTACATCATTAAAAAGCGGAGGAAAAAAACTAAAAAGGCACTCTTAAAAAACTAAATCGGCTCACTCCCGTCATTCACTTAAGAGTCCCAAGTCACAAGTCCATCTAAAATAAAATACAGTCACAGGCTTGCTCGCATTAGCCAACAGTTTTCACATTTTTTGTTGAAAATCAAACTCTTAAACAGGACCATGAATGCTCGTATTGATCACAGGCTCCTGAAAATGTATTTTATTGTATTTTATCAGACGATCTTAAAACTTTTTGGAAGTGTTAGTGCATTGTACACCATGGTAACATGCATACATGTAGAAAACCCCCAGCATGATGCCACCACAAAGCATCAATTGGCTTCCCTGTGATGCTCTACTATATGACACTAAAATAATTGCATTTATTCAACTTCAGCTCAGTGATTGCTCAAAAACATGCATTCTGAGTGAGGTTTCCAGTAATACATTTAATTACCTTAATTAATTAAAAAATGGTTAACTAACAATGATTCAGGGTTAGAAACTACTTTATTAATATACTATCCATAACTCCTAACCCAATAATTCATTAAGGAGCTGGCTGTGTGGTGGTTGTGTGGCTAGAACTCATTCTACACAGCAAGCAAGTTCGATCCCTGGATTCGCCTAGGTCTTTCAGTGAGGAGTTTGCATGTTCTCCCTGTGTCTGGGTGGGGTTCCTCTGGGCTCTCTGGTTTCCCCCATCAATCAAAAACATGCACAACAATCAGTCAATCCTCCAGCTAACCCCAAGACTAACTCAAGACGCGTTTCTCTACGGTAACAGTAAAGTGCCTCAACCTTAACCCTTAGCCTGAAACATTCTTAACAAGCCATAGGTTCATTTATGCTTTATTTAGGCGAATTACAGTGTACTGGATCGGATATCGGCTTGCAAATATCGATTCAGACTATACTTATTTTAGTACCGTTTCCTGGTTGTAGTCGGCCCAGAAAGTTTAATAATGTTTGGATTTTTATTTACACAAAGTTGTTCAGTAGTTACTTGAAAGCTAAATAACAGATACGGAACACTTTTGGATCAGTTCTGTCTCATTTTATTTATGTTTTAAGAAAATTAATGTTTTCGGTCCCTGCGCTGGTAGCAGGTATCGGCAGATACTTAAAGGTGCACTGCGCAACTTTTCCCACAGCTATCAAGTTGTCTCCATGGAGTTGTTGGCATTAAACAAATAGATCTTGCATTTATTCAATTACAGGGGTTTTTATTTCTCTAAACAAAACATGCGTTATTACTGTGAATGGGCCCTCTTCTCCGCAGATCTGACCTATAACTTGACCTTATCATCTGGCCTGCTTGTCTCCATGGAGATAGTTAAATTAAGTGCCATACTGCAGAACATTCCAGGAACTCTTTATACCAGAAAAGTTACACGGGTTGCGTCATCGGAACTGCAAAAACTGTGCATTATTTACTAAGAACATACACAGATTATTAAGATTGCTAAGAAAACACTTTCTTGACATATAGAATAATAAATCACCAAACAATCTTAAAATTATGCTCCGTGTGCGCTCTATTTTATTTCGGGCCCTACTTCCTGGAGCCTTTTCATTAGCGTGGTTGGAAACGTGCAAAACCAGTGGCTTGTCCTTCATTCCTTGTCACGTTGCCATGGAAACAAGAGGAAGGAAAAAGAACGAGCAGAAATAAAGAGATTTTTTTATTTTTTTCTTGGAGAGGGCTGCTAACGTCCTCAGGTTGAGTGACTGTGTGTTGCAATCCTTGAAATGTAAAAACTAAACAGATTGAATGGAAAAAGTCATACCCAATTGTATAAAGGCCTTTTCGAAACATATTGTGCACAAACACGGTTATGCAAGCATGGTACAGATTCTCCTGCATCTCTCAAAACAATTTCACTGCTGTATATTTTTCCTAATATTGTTTTATTTTTGTTTAAAGGGCCTATATTGCGCAAAATGGACTCTTGTGAGCTTTAAGTCATGTTAGAATGTTGTTTATTCATCAAAAACATATCTGGAGTTGTGTTTTGTTTCATTCACACATGTTTGAGTAACACTTTGATATAGTCTGTTTACATGTCCAAAGCTCAACATGCTCTGTTCCACCTTGTGATGCCATGAAGTGGTAGTTTTCATGCTAACAGCTACCTTTTATCTTTTGTTTAGAAAAGATGGGCAATTGCAGGGCTGAAATCAACCAAATGATTCTAGTGAAAGTGTATGGAGTTTAAAAACACAGTGGAGCACTTCCTGTATTATCACATGACATCACAAGGTGGAACAGAGTGTTTTCTGTTTGAGAGAAGAACTCAGCCTAAATATGCAGCATTTGTGTGTTAAACGTGAGAATGAAACAAAACACAACTCCAGGTATGTTTGTGATGAGGAAACAAGATCATAAAATAAAGAAATAAACATCTATCTCTATATCTATCAGAGGACACCACAAGGCCAAGTTACAGGTCAGTTCTGTGTTGAGGTGACCCTACTCACTCTAAGAATATACATTTTTAGAATAATTTAATTTTCATCAGTGTCACAAGTGTTCAAATAAAGCTTTAAAGAAGTAATTTAGTCAAGTGGTCAGCCTAAACCACATATGGAGCTTTAATCAATCAATCAAACTTTACTTATAAAATGCTTTTCATACAAAAAATAAATAAATAAATGCCCGACCCCATACAACCAAACAACCCAGACAGTCACACACGCACACATGCACACACACTCTGTAGCCGTCTTGCCACATTCTCTACAAATTTATTTTCTCACAGTGTTAAAGTTTTTGGAGCTTTCTACCACGTTATAATGTTCCTAGATCCAAAACATGGCCAAAGAGGTTTCATATGTCATCCATGCATGTTTGAGCAATTTAGTGATCTCTGCCGGGCCCCAATGAAACCTCCCTTATGATTAGCAGTATATGATCCTATCCAAAGCAAACCCCACACGACAATTCTCCATAAATATACAAAAACGTGCTACAAAACAATACACTACAACTTCACAAACCTGATGCGATGTGCAGTAGTTTCATTAGTTGGATGACAAACAAAAAAATATCATGTAGATTAAATATAGTAAATTAGAGGTAGGACTAAATAAGATATGCTTCTTCCAACTCCTTTTTTGATTTTTTTCCCTTTCTTTTCGTTAAATATGTATGTTTTGAAGGTCTTTCCAAGTATAAGACTATATGTTGCACTTTCTTAAATTTCCAAATGTTCAAAATAAAGTACGCTGACTCTAATGTGACGGTGTTCTGAAGGGGGGAGTGACTTAGCGCGGAGAGGAATGGGACGGGAAATAAGAGACAGAAACTTATGACATATTAATAGTTTGTTTTCAGCATTTTCAAAACAATAAAAGGTAATACGGTGATCTAAATATGTTATGTGTTACAAAAACAGGATACAAAACAATACACTACAACTTCACAAACCTGATGCGATGTGCAGTAGTTCCATTAGCGGGATGTACTCCATTACTTTGCAAGTAATGACAAACAAAAGAACATCATGTAGATTAAATATTGTAAATTAGGGGTATGATTAAATAAAATATGCTTCTTCCAAACTTCTTTTTTTGAAAACTGAATGTTGTTAACTTTTTATTATTTTTATTCAATATTTTGACTGTTTTGCCAAACATGTTGCGCTTTCTTAAATGTCCAAATGTTCAAAATAAAGTAACTCTAACTTTGACTCTAATGTGATGGTGTTCTGAACGGGGGAGTGACTTAGCGCGGAGAGCAATGGGAGGGTGGATTCAGAATCAGAAACTTGTTAGACTTAGACAAACATGGGGAATTATTTGGATACAGTAGCTCACACATCACAATAAAATAAAATAACAAAGAGTAAAAAATAAATGGTAATAATACATTCTAAATAAATAGCAAAAAAGATAGCAAGAGACAGGTGTCAAATAAGACATAATTATATAAATAAATGTATGTACAAGTCAAAATAAAATAGAAAATTAAGTAATAAAATATAAAATCGCAGATATATACAAGAGAAAAGAAAGGCAGTGCTATGATATGATGATTGAAAGGACATACGTTTTCTGTCTCCAGCACAGACAGAACCCAAACAAGCAGTAAAAGCGGACAGTAGCAGCACTCACTCGTCACGTTTGTACAGTCTGAGGTGCGTTCTCTGCCTCTCGCCGATAAATAATTGAAAGTCCACTCTTGTTCCACCTTGCTCTCTTTCTCCGTCTGCTCCGGTCTTTAATTAAAGGGCCACGGACCTGCTAATTCTGGAGCTCCATTCTCATGCTGAGAGGGGAGAAGGAGCTGGAGTCCAAAGTCACAAAGGACAAAGCAGCAAAGATCTATTTTGGGACACAATCGCAATCAAAGTTTAATGACAGGACCACAAAGGAAGAGGAGTGCAGGGGGAGAGAAGGCAGAAGGAAGAGACGGCGCCCATTCTCCTCACAAAAGAGTCAATGCTTGGTACTGTAAGCTCAACAGCAAGTGTACTCACGCAATACAACGGCTAAAGGTGCTCATTCCAAGCAGATGTGGATGTGAATGGAGGTTTCTATAACAAAAAAAGGTGGAATTCCGTCAAGTTTAACGTGCATTGTGTAACTTTTCTGGTGGAGCGTCCGTCACCTGTTTGTTTCTATGGATATGTCACTGCTCTGCCTGGAATGTTCCACAGTATGACATTAAACAGCTCTAGTTTTTTTAGTGTGAATGTGTTTTGGCTTGTATGCAGTAGCTAAGAAAAGTTTGGTCCTGTTCCAGTCCCGTTTTACTTTTGGGTTTGTGGGTCATAAAAACGTTATTAAAAATAATAATAATAATAATAATTAAAAAAAAAAAAAAAAATATATATATATATATATATATATATATATATATATATATATATATATATATATACAGTTGTATCGTATTGGCTATCGTATTAGCTTTGTATCGTATTGGCTTAAAGTTTAAAGTACATTTTAGATGTTTTGTGCAGGGTTTCTACCTGTGACGCAACAATCCTGGGAAAAGATAGGCATGGCTACCTATCTTCATGAAGACAAGCAGATTTTGAGCGATACAGTAAGTACATAGTCCATAAGTCCATAATAAAATAAACAAGTTATCGCCATGGAGGGGAACCAGATTTCAAACGAGATTTTAATGATCATCTGGACACATCAGGTTAGGTTTTTTTTTTTTTTTTTTTTGCATATAGAGCACACATACAAATATGTCAGCACAATACAGATGGACCATGCCCCAAGTAAAAGCTCAGAACCTCCAGACATACAAAGTGTAAAAGGAGCTGTTCACTTGAAAACTACCACTTCATGACATCACAACTTGAAACGGAGCATTCTGGGATGTAGACAGACTAATAATAAAGAGTTCTCAAACATGTGCGAATGAAATAAAACACAAGGTTGTTTTTTTAGGAGAATAACGTGGTTTAAAGCTCACAAAAATCAATTAAACCAACTGGATTTCAGTATCGAACGTGCACCCAAATGAGAGACTCTTTCTGCATTCTGATTGGATAATCGTCTTGAGAACCAAAACACCAAATAAATAGGACATCATGTCAAATATTTTTGTAATTAGGAATTAATCAACTTCTGAATCATGATCAGTACCGGCTGTATTTGATGTGAACATGTTTACCTTGTATCTGAGGACAAGTTCATGAAATTAAAAAACAAAATCTCACATACGGTTTCTTTAAAGAACCGAGACTCCACACTGTCGGAGGGAGGTTTAATGACTCTCGTCCCCAGATCTCTGGAGTGACTGCAGGGTGCCTCTTCTAGAAGAAGATCTCTCTCTCCCTCTCCTGCCTTCTGCCCTTCCTCTCTCCTCCTCCCCCTCTCTCCTCTTGTTTGCTTTCTTTCTCCCTGTCTCTCCTCTTCTCTGCCCTCCTCCCTCTCTCTTCTCTTGTCTGCCCTCTTTATCCCTCTCTCTCCTCTTCTCTGTCCTCCTACCTCTCCCTCTCTCTCCTCTTGTTTGCTTCTTTCCCCCTTCTCTGCCCTCCTCCCTCTCTTCTCTTGTCTGCCCTCTTTCTCCCTTTCTCTCCTCTTCTCTGCCCTCCTATCTCCTCTTGTCTGCCCTCCCTCTCTCTCTCCCTCTCTCTCCTCTTGTTTGCCCTCCCTCCCTCTCTCTCCTCTTGTCTGCCCTCACTCTTTCTCTCTGTCTCTCCCTCTCTCCTCTTATCTGCCCTCCCTTCCTCTCTCTCCCTCTCTCTTCTCTTGTCTGCCCACCCTCTTTCCCTCCCTCCCCATCCTCCCTCTCTCTCCCTCTCACTCCCTTTTTCTTCCCCCCTCTCATCTTCCACCTCTCTCTCCCTCCCTCTCTCTTGTCTCCCACCTCTCTCTCTCCCTTCTTCTGTCTCTCTTCTTTCTCCTTCCCTCCGTCCCTCCCTCCCTCTCTCCTCTCACCCCATAACGTCCCACAGCGTCTCTGTCCCCCTGACGGCGGCTCAGGTGTAAACATCAGCAGAGGACAGTGATGTATCTGAATCATTACACTTCATCATCTCGACTCAAATATCTGCGTGTCCGAGCCTCAGATCTGCACCGTCAGTGAGGAGTTTTGTAAATCTGCACCAGTCTGTACGGCTCCGTAAGAATCACTCTGTTCTCCACTCCTGAAGTTCAAACGAGCTCTAATGATGTTATGGCGCGTAGCATCATACTCCAACCAACTTCACCTCAGACCTGATAATTGGTCAGAGATGTCGGAGGGGGTTCTGACCTTAACTGGCCTCCATGAAAACCTACATGTTAATTAGCATATTGGTCTGTCTCTCTACTCCTCCTCTCCTCCATCTCTCTCTCTTTCTCTTCATCCCACTCTCATTCTGACCCACCATGTTCTTTTCCTCCCTCTCTCTCTTTCTACATCTCCATGAAAACATACGAGTTAATTAGCATATTGAAGTCTTTCTCTCTTTCCTTCTCTCCCTTCATCTCTCTCCCTCTCTTCATCCCACTCTCATTCTGACCCCCCCGCCCATTTTCTTTTCCTGCCTCTCATTCTCCCTCTCTCTCCATCTCCTTTATGAAAACATATGAGTTAATTAGTAAATTGGACTCCTTTCTCCTCTTCTTTTCCCTCCATCTCTCTCACTCTTCATCCCACTCTCATTCTGACCCCCATTTTCATTTCCTCCCTTTCTTTCTCTCGCTCTCACTCTCCATCTCAATCTTCTCCATGAAAACATTTGAGTTAATTAGTCTATTGGACTTTCTATCTCTCCTCCTCTCGCTCCATGTCTCTCTTTCTCTTCATCCCACTCTCATTCTGACCCCCCCCCCCCCCCATTTTCTTTTCCTGCCTCTCTTTCTCATTCTCTCCATCTTCATCTTCTCCATGAAAACGTACAGTTAATTAGCCTATTGGACTCTTTTTCTCCCTCTATCTCCCTCTCTCTCTTCATCCCACTCTCATTTTGACCGCCCACTTTCTTTTCCTCCCTCTCTTTCTCTCCATCTCCTCCATGAAAACGTACAAGTTAATTAGGATATTGGACTCTTTCTCTCTCTCCTCCTTTCCCGTCATCTCTCTCTCTCTTCATCTCAGTCTTATTCTGACCCTCCATGTTCTTTTCCTCCCTCTCTTTCTCTCTCTCCATCTCCTCCATGAAAACATACAAGTTCATAGCATATTGAAGTCTTTCTCTCTTTCCTTCCCTCCCTTCAGCTCTCTCTCTCTTCATTCCACTCTCGTTCTGACCCCCTATTTTCTTTTCCTCCCTCTCTCTCATCACTGTCTTTCTCTGCCTCTTTCTCTCTCTTCATCCCCTCTTTCTTCTTCTTATTATATACAATAAAAGACATGCACTCCGTCGACTCCATCTATCATTCTCTCTTTGTACAAGTCTCTTTCCATCCCTCTTTCTCTCTTTCTTCCTCTCTTCATTCCATTAGTTTATCTCAATTTCTCGCTCTCCCTCATTCCTCTCTTTGACCCTCGCTCTCTCTCTGTCTATACCTCCCTCCCTCTCGATCGACATCCAACTTTTCAATTTTTTTCTCTGCCTCTCTCGCTCCCTCCCTCCTTCCATCCATCCCCTCTCTCAATCCCCCGTTCTCTGTCCATCCCTCCATCTCTTGCCCCATCTTTCTTCTTCTTCTGTCTACTCAACTCCCTCCATCCCTCTCCATCCCTCTCTCTCTCTCTCCCTCAGTCTGTAATTAGTGGATAACCTTGGACGGCCGGAGGAGGAGGAGGAGTGGGTAATTGCCATTGCAGGTTGCGTTACCTCTTCAGAGCTGACACACACACACACACACACACACACACACACACACACACACACACACACACACACACACAACAATTATAAAGCTAGATTTGTGTTTGTGCTGTCCTCTCCACCTCTCCTCTTCTCTCTGTCCACCTCTCCATCTCTCCTCTCTCTCCTCACCTCTCCATTCTCCTCTTCCTCCCTCTCTTCAGAGCTGACACACAATTATAAAGCTATATTTGTGTTTGTGCTGTCTCACATCTCCTCCTCTCTTCTGCCACCTCTCTCTTTTCTATACCCCCTCTCTCCCTCTGCTCTCTCTTCCCCTTTCTCTCTCTTCTCTTCACTTTCTCTTCTCTTCCCTTTATCTTCTCTTCTGTCCCTCTCCTCATTCTCCTCTCCCTCTCTCCCCTTGTTTTATGCACTGCTCTCTCTCCTCTCTCACCCCACTCTCTCTCTTCTGCCCTCGCTCTCATTCCTATACCCCTCACTCTCCTTCTGCCCCCCTTTCTCTCTCTCTCTCTTTTCTCTCTCCCTTTCTCCTGTCTCTCGCCTCGTTTTATGCTCCTCTTCCTTTCTCTTCCCTCTATCTCTCTTCTACCCTCTCTCTCTTTCCTATACCCCTCTCTTTCCCTCTGCTCTCTCCCTCCCACCTTTCTCTCTCTCTCTTCTCTCTCCCCTCTCTCTCCCTTTCTCCTGTCTCTCGCCTCGTTTTATGCTCCTCTTCCTCTCTCTCTCTCCTCTCACTCTACCTCTCTCTTCTCTTCTCCTCTCTCTCATCTTCCTCTCTCTCTCCAGAGCTGACACACACACACACACATAATAATTACACAGCTCTCTTTGTGTTTGTGCGTTCTCTCAGACAGGTAGGTGTAAATAAGGCTGACAGCTGAGCACAGGGGGGTATTCCATCAAAGTGGCTTAACAAGACCAGGCTTATCCTAAAATCCTGAGCTGAAACTAGCTCCAGCTTAAGCCTCAAGTCATTTCATGACAGAAATAAGCCTGAGTCTGATCAAAACTAACTCAGGCCTGAAGTTTGCACGCTCCCAGTGAAGGCCAGATCAATGGAGCAACGACTTTTTTTAATGATCGGATTAAACGAGAGAGGAGCCACAGCGCGCATGGACAAGAGTTTGATACGGGACACTGAACTTTTCCGGTCATTCTGATCTGAGGAGTGAGAGGAAAGACACGACTCCCCCTCCTCTCCTGTTCGCTCTCCCTCCTCTCCCGGTCGCCCCGTGGACAGAGAAGAGGCTGGTTGTGGAGTGTAGAGCCTGGTTAATACGGGCTGGGAATGAAGTCGCCTCACCCCTTCCTGATGCGCGGTAGTACGTGTGGAGCTTAAGTTGTGCGTAAAAGTGAAGCTGTAACAGAACTCTTTACATGTAGCCTAGAAGAAACGACCAAATCTGTGCTGACGTGTTTGCAGTTTGACAGTGAGCGAGAGACGAGGGAATGATGAGAGAAAGACAGACGTGATGAAGGAGAGAACAGACAGAACCCACTGAAAACCAGTTCATCCTCAGAGTCCAAACTAGTGCCTGTTTGTGCGTAAAGGCTGCACCTCACAACAGCCACATGTGCAAGATCATTTGAATGAAATAATGGCCATAGGTTTTTATATGGTTTGTGCCAGCGTCCACACACACACTTGTGTCCCGTGCGTAGGAGCATACGACCGGTAAAAGTCTCAAGCTACATGCGACTATAAAAGTCACTGTTTAAACTGTATCAGACAGCGGCAAGTGTTCTAACTCAGGCGTGTGACTGCACGTGGTGAAACTTTTGACAAACTGTTTCTTTAGACGTTCTTGGAGACAAAAATAAAATAATCTTGACAGTTAGTCTGGTCCCAACCAGGTTTGTGCCCAGGTGCTTGTTACTGCGCCAACTCAGCGCCACCTCTGGTTAGTCACATTGGTGGAATGGAAGTGAGGATTTGACAAGCCTGGATTGGCCAAATAAGTCAGGCTTTCGCTTTAAGTCGCTTCATGGAAAACCCCAGGTGAAGGCAGCTCATGTTTGTTTACCTTTAATATACCAACGAGGATTGTGCACGATGAGGACGATGAGGTGCACTGTGTCACTTTTTTAGATGAAATGCTGATGATGTAATGTTCCACAGTATGGCATTGTTCAAGTGTTCAAGTGTTCAAGTGTTTGTTTGTTTTTTTGTTTTTTTATTGCTGACAAAAGAATATGAGGATTGGTTTACTACTGATCTGACCTCTAACTTGGACTGGTAACATCAGCTGCTTGTTTCCATGGAGATAAATAAGGTTAATGTTTTAAATTTGAGGCTAAACCATAGACTGTATATATAAATGGGCATAGCTAACCTGAGCATGGGTGCGCTTTCAGCTCCTTTAACTCCAGCTCCAATTCACTTTGCACTGAAAAACGTCGCCCCTCTCTCTGTAACTGCTGCTGTCAGGCTCCTCATTTTGGTCTTAAAATGTTCACATTAACCCGCTCCACATGATCCTGGTGTTTTTATTTTTCTATTTTTTTGCTGGAGGCGAATGCTATGCTTGACGTCACACTCCCTTAGACCTTTTCCTTAAAGAGCCCATGGTTTAAGGCCATACTGTAGAACATTTGAGGCTAAACACACATGCAAAAATAAACCACTGTATCAGCTTCTTAACATACGTACCCTTTTGCAATTTTATTTTTTATTTAACCTTTATTTAACCAGGAAATTCCCATTGAGATTCAAAGATCTCTTTTTCAAGGGAGTCCTGGCCAAGAGGCCCACACAACACAACCCACAAGACAACAATTCAATATAAAATCAACACATATAATATGTTAGGGACACAGTTAGAAACATTGGCATATCATCGATTGCGTTTCCAGATCCTTCAAAAGAGTATTAAAAAAAGGCATAGGTACAAGTGTTTTTAGTTTTAAAACTCTCTGCAAAGAATTCCAGTCTGCTGGAGCACAATACTGAAAAGACAGTTTTCCCTTCTCTGTTCTCACAGTAGGAACAGTCAGTGTGTAAACATCCTGAGAATGTAAATTCTGGAGTCCATCAGGCCTACACTGAAGATACACACTAAGGTATTGAGGAAGCAGCCCAACAAGTCCCTTATAAATAAGTCTGTACCAGTGTGTGAGCCGCCGGGTCGCTAAAGCGGGCCATCCAACATGAGAGTAGAGTTCGCAATGATGGGTCCGAGCACTACAGTTTGTTATAAAGCGCAAAGAAGCATGAAATACTGAATCCAGAGACCGCAGAGCTTGGGCTGGGGCGTGCATATACAAAAGATCCCCGTAGTCCAGCACAGGGAGGAATGTTGCAGCAACAAGTCTCTTCCTGGCGTTGAATGAAAAAAACAACTTATTTCTAAAGTAAAAACTCAATTTAAGACACAACTTTTTGATAAGAGAGTCAATATGAAACTTAAAAGACAGTCCATCATCAATTATGACACCCAAGTATTTAAAAGCATGAACAACTTCAATAACTGAGCCATCAGATGCAACAACTGGAGGAACATTTTGTGTGATCTTACTTCTGGAAAACAGCATTGCTTTGGTTTTGTTTGCATTAAGACAGAGTTTCAATTCAGAGAAGCTGTGGCAAACAATGTTAAATGCATTTTGCAATTTGTCGATGGCTTCAGTGAGTGAAAGTGCAAAACAATATATAATCATGTCATATGCATAAAAATGGCAATTTGCATTTTTACATTCTGTGTAAAAACGACTTGTAATGCTTACAAGTCGTCGCATTAGTAATTGATGATCTACAGAATCAAACGCCTTAGACAAATCAATGAAAATAGAAGAACAATTTAGTTTTTTTATCGGACGCTGAGCAAATATCATTTACAACCTTCAATGCTGCTGTCATGGTGCTATGCTTTTTCCTGTATCCCGACTGAAATTCGGAAAGGATTTCACAAGTTTCCAAATATGATTTTAGTTGCAATAAGATGGATTCTCACGATATTTGTGAGAAACTCAGGAGAATTTTTCCTGGTTTGGAAGGCAAAGGTAAAGCTCCTGAACAGACTCATATGTAGAACTCAATTTAGAGTTCTACACAGATCAATTATCACTATAGGAGCCGACTTTTAGTACATTTCACCATTCAAAAAATATATTTGTTGCTATGACGACAGTGCTCATGTTTGACCACTCTGAAGATCATGGATTATATAGATATCTTAATTGCAGACTCATGGTCCACGGTCAACAAAACAAACAGACAAACACTAGAACACACAAAACAAAAAAAACACACAAAATAACTAACCCTTTAGGAGACGACTATGCTGGAGTATAGAGGCACTGTGTCCAATATTAATCAACAATAAAATCCCCATGTTTTGAATTTAATTATTCACACAGAAATCAATTTATACAGAACATTTCTTATTTCTTAAAACAAAAGCAGTGTTTTCACTCTTGAGGACACAAACTAGTCCATCTGAGCCTTTTTAACACATTACCATAACCATTAGGCAACCCTGCGAAACAACGAAAGAAAATCCCACAATGCCGTGCTTTAACAGTGATATTTGTAAAGAAGGGGGCATGTTAGTGTTGACTTGTTGGCCTGGGTCTGATTGAGGGAAGCAGCCTGCAGAGGAAACACACCGCTCACAATGACAGAGGCCTTCAGTGACTCAGTGATTGGAGGGCGAGGCGCTTATTTTGGGAAAGAGCACAATCAATACAAGCCCCGCAGGTTTATAAACAGACAACTCACACACACTCACACTCACACTCACACACACACACACACACACACACACACACACACTATAATGCTCTAAGAAATGAACCAAAATACTGCGGTGAAGAGGTCAAGCAATGGGTACACAATTATTAACATATTTACATGCTTTTACTATATATATCCACTTACTTACTATGCTGGGGGGTGTTCTACACGCATCTCTGTGGTGGAATGTTCAGCAGTTACCATGGAGACACAATGCACACATTCGCAGACACTCATAAAAGCTTTAACTTTGTCTGAAAAGTCGAGAAAAAATGGATTTAAAAAAGACATTATCAGGAGCTTGTGATTAATACGAGCGTTCAATCTGTTTAGAAGTTTGATTTTCAACAAAAAGGTGAGAGTTTTTTAACTGAAAAACTGTTGGCTAGCTGGTGACTGTAATTTTATGCGTGAGAGGCTTGTTTTAACAGCACAAATCATCTCACCTTTGCGGTCAGATTATGTTAATAAAATAAAAGTTAAGAATAAAGTAATAAATAAAGCTCAGATTGTAGTCTCAGACAGAACAGTGCGTACATTTAGCATCACACCCCCAAGGAATGTTGATGATCAGTTGCAAAGTATCAATTAAGTATTACATTAGAAAACGTGACTTTTTACTGTAAAAACATGAATGTTACTTCCAGGCCTTCCAAGCATTTTGAATAATACAGACATTTAAAGGTGTCTGCCACATATTAGTCTTCATTCCTCAGGCATCAGGTTACAAGTCAGGTCTATGGAAAGGAGACTCCTTTCACAGTCAGAATGCATGTTTTCCAAAATTTCTAACCATAACCCTAATTAAAATAAATAAATAAATAAATAAATACATAAATAATAATAAAAAAATAAAAATAATAATAATAACAATAATAATCAATCATAATCAATGACTTTAATGTTATACTGTGGGACATTATAAGAAAAGCAGTAACAGTATCTCCATGGAGACAAGGGGCAAATGGTGAACGCCCCAGAAATTACACAGGGCATCTTTAAATCTTTAAAACCTTTATTTAAAGAAGTGGAATTTTACCTGTATGGGGTATTAACTGCTAAGCACATAACATTTATTTATTTAGATGTGACCGTTAATTGTTTTGAAAAGGCGAACTTTGTCGAAAATAATGTTCTAACTAATTTCACTTTTGTTTTGGGTGTCAGTGCATTGTTTTGAATCATGTTTTGGTATATTTATGGAGAATTGTCGTGTGGGAGCATGGGTGACGTAGTCTTGTGGGTGGAGCATTGGACAGAATCTTACAGCCAAAGGTAAGGAACATGGATCTATAATAAAAACTGGATAAGACATTCCCCCTCTGTTCCGACTCAAGACCGACTAGTGGCCGCTCCAGGTACTGCAGCTCCCGGGATCTTGGGCCCAGAAAGAATTCTCCCATAGAGCGCAATGCATTTTGGGAATTCAAACTGCTCGTGTTCGGCTCACAGGGCATCCACAACTTTCACAAAGGTCAGATTTTGTAGGGATTTGTTTCTGTTTTCAGAACATAAACTTTTTAAAATTCTGAAATCCTCAAAGCGCCTAAAAGTTAGCTTTGTAAGACTTAAACTAGCCCCGCTTTGATTGGTAAAACGGACCACGGTGTGCACGGTACTGGTGTTACACAAGTGGGAGGCGCTAGCTCGTACTGAGGAAGTATTTTTGGTCCCATGCGCCAATGAGCACAGGCCATTGAAAACAATACGACGCCATCTTGAGTTCACCTTCCAGATTTTATTTTAGTTCTATGGTAAGGAAAGTATGAATAGGGCCCAGGAGAGATCGCTGAAATAGGCTACTCAAACATGCATCTAAAATAAAAGTTGATGTTGCATAATACCTCCTTAATACAACAATGCTACACTGTTGGCATAACAAATGAGAAGTCAGTGCTCACTACTGAATAAAAATATGACAACTAAATTTAAATAAATGAATAAAAGACTGTTAAGTACACATAAAGGGTATTGAAGGATTGCAAGTGTTCAGTATGCAGGTACATTTTCACAAATCAAAACAACAGATATGAAAGATTTCTGAACAGGGGACCTTGGTTGATTACAAAGCCACAGACTCAGCACTTTTAGCTCTCATCTTCCTTTAAGGTCAAGGATCTGTGGTCGTGGTATGGATCAAAACTATGCGATACGTGAGCCTCGTGTAATCTGCTCTGCCTCGCCATCAGCAAAGTAGCAACAGCCCGAGGGGTAGACCACACTATAAACAAAGCGCCCATCTGCCGTGCATCCTAATGAGACGCCTGTACGCACTCAACAGGGACTTCAAATTCACTCACGGATACGCACCTGTAGCCTGCATACAAAAGACTTAAAGGTGAGGTTCGCATAGACTTAACTGTCTGCTACGGCGAAAAAAAAGGAATCAGAAAAAATCAGAAAATTGTATAAGGCCTAAAAGGTGACAAAGAGGAGTGGGTTAATCGTTGGTTTCAACACATGCCAAGGATGTCAAACAGAAAATGTAAGAAGAAAAGTGGATAAGAAAAGCAAAAGCAGCAAAATGTAAAAGGCTTACAGAGCTTTTTGCCAGCAGCGGTGCGACTTAAGTAGTTAATCTTTGTGTGATTTCTTCAATTATTTCATTATTGATTTATTGAAATCCCCTCCCCCCATGATAATCCTATTTGTGGGGGAAATGTCCAGGGCTGTTTTTTGGTCCCAGTCCGTCCCTATAAGGAATTCTTCAGCTCACAAGTCAGAATCACAGAGAAAATAGAAAGATACAGGAAGCGCATGCATGGAGCTCTTTCCATTACAGGATTACGATCAAGGTTAAAAGGCCCATTTTACGGTATTTTCTAATCTGTTATAATGTTGTGTCCTCATCACAGACATACCTGGAGTTGTGTTTTGTTTTTTGTTTAACACAAACTCTGTAAATTTAGGCTGAGTTCTTGGTGTCTCGATGTCATGGACAGGTAGTGTTTTTAATCTCCATACATCTTCACTAGAGTAATTTGGATGATTTCCGTCCTGGAATTGCCGATCTCTACTGAACTAAAGGTAAAAAGGTAGTTGTTAACTTGAAAACTATCTTTTCATGACATCACAACCACCTTGTGATGTCATGAAAAGATAGTTTTCAAGTTAACAACTACCTTTTTCTGTCTACATCCTCAAATCTCAGAATGTTCTGTTCCACCAACAGAACATTCTGAGATTTGAGGATGTAGACAGACTATTACACTATATACTAAGGTTACTCAAACATCCATCCATCCATCCATTTTCTCCCGCTTAATCCGGCTGGGTCGCGGGGGCAGCACGCTGCCCGTTACTCAAACATGTGTGACTGAAACAAAACACAGCTCCAGGTATGTTTTTGATGAGGCAACAACATTCTAACAAAGCTCACAAGAATCCATTTTGTGTAATATAAGGCCGTTATATACAAGTTTTACATCTTTTCTGGTTGAGGGTCCGCCACCTGCTTGCCTTCAACCACAGTATGGGATTAAATCGTTCTCCGTGAAGACATGTACATGGCCACCACCAGGCCAAGTTACAGGTCAGATCTGTGGAGAGGCAAGCCCACTCAAAGTTCAAATGCTTGCTTTTCAGAGTATTTCTGAGCAATAAAAACACTGACAATTAAATCAACACAGATGACTTTAATGCCATACAGTGGAACATTCTGGGCAAAGCAATAACATCTCCATTAGTAGATATTGGCAATTTTTGGCGAATTCGCTATTGGCCTTATATCTCCAGCACAAGTCAATATTTTGTTTTGGTCCACCTGTTGCCAATCATCCTGCTAAAGAATACACTTATTTGAACATTTAATGCAAATAGATAACTGATCAAAACGTGACTACACAGCTCCCATGAGGTTTATGATAAATAGGGACTATAGGGGAACTGGTCGTAAATTAAAATTAACATAATTTGATTAAAATAAGCAAAATCAGGCCCATATAGTGGCCCAAAAATATCAGCAGAGCGTATCAGCCATCAGTTGCTGTGGATTCAAAACAATCAATATCGGCATAGTCCATGAAAAAAGAAAAACATCAGTCAATCTCTAGAGGCAAGCAGGTGACAGACCCTCCACCCCAAAAGCATTTGCATTTGCACATTTAAATAAACCATGACTATTTGGAGTTCTTCTGTCTATATCACTGAAGTGCAAATGGGGTACGACTAAGAGCACATAAAAAAGTAATCCCTGTGGCCTTGTAGCTGAATCCATCAATAAATAAGTGAAAAGCCCTATGAAACCAAGCACAGAGTAGAGAGCAGAGGAGCTAGTCTCAGATAAAACCACAAGCTGAGATGGTCTTCACCCCTTTATAAACCAAGAATAGATCAGTGACAGAGCCGGGTCAAGAACTACTAACTACTACTAACAGAGCCTCAAAAAGATCAGTGCCTCCAGTTAGCATCACACCCCCAGGGAATGTTGAGGACATCAGCTGCAAAGTATCAATTAACTGTTACTTTGGACAGCTTGGCAACTTTTTTTTATGGTAAAAACATGAATGTTACTTCCAGATCTGGTCTTGCTTGCTGTGAAATTTGTCTGTAGTGTAACCCCACTTACTGTATTTGTCAGAATTTGCTAATGTGTGTCACCATGGTAACCTCTGACCATTCCACCATAGAGATGCATGTTGTGTAGAACACCCCCAGCCACTGAAAATATCAATAGATTACATTGTACTCTATCTAAACGGTAAGGGTACGACAGTAGTTCAGTTGTTAGAGCCTTTGTCCAAAAGCCGATCCGAAAGCTGCCGGTTCGAACCGCGCTCTCAACATAAAATATCATTGATTGAGGGGTCAAAGCCACCGATGCGCAGGTTCCAGCTCCCACAGATGAATGCTGTTGTTGTGTCCTTGGGCAAGACTTGGATGAGTAGTTCCTTGATGTCCTTGATGCGCTTTGAGTGCCTTGAAGGTAGAAAAGCGCTGTATAAAAGTGTTTACCATCAACCATCTAATCATTTCTATTACTGACTAGACCCAAGAATCTGCATTTTAACAAAATTCACTGAAGCTGCCGCCATCTCGTCTAAATATTATTGGTCTGTAGAATGCTGCGATGTCGTCTGCATTTGGCCCATCCTTCAATACAGCCGTGTAGTAGAATCCATCAATAAATAAGTGAAAAGCACTATGAAACCAACCACGAGAGGAGAAGCTACAGTCTCAGGTAAAACCACGAGCTGAGATGGTTTATAGAGGGAGGGGAGCAGACCATGAATACATCAGCTCAGACTGCACGCACAGAGGACACCGCAGGGTCAGGAACTACAGCATACTTGTGTCGCAAACTCAAGTATGGCCCTGAATAAGTCACACTACAGCCTGTTTAGTGTTACAGTCAGAATGGAGAGAAGCAAGCCACCGGCCACCTATGTCTCCTATGTATAAGTGCTATTTCAAAACTATTTAAAAAAGAAAATATGCAAAATTGAGTCTTGTGAGCTTTAAGCCATGTTAGACTGAAAACATATCTGGAGTTTTGTTTTGTTCACATGTTTAAGTAATCCTTAATTATGAATCTGTCTACATCTCCAAAGCTCAAAATGCTCTGTTCCACCTTGTGATGTCATGAAGCAGTTTTCAAGGTAGCAGCTACTGCTTACTGTTTGTTCAATAGAGATTGCCAATTCCACAGCTGACATTACCCAAACGATTCCAGTGAAGGTGTATGGAGTTGAAAAACACAGTGAAGCACTTCCTGTATTACCACTTAGCATTCATGCTTCACAGCAAGAAGGTTTGCATGTTCTCCCCGTGTCTGGGTGGGTTTTCTCCGGGCACTCCAGTTTCCCCCATCAACTACAAACATGCACCGTAGGTAAAATCCTCCAGCTAAGGTGGTCCTGACCAAGCCTTGGAACAAGATCATGGAGCTGGGTCCCCAGGTGGCCCATGTGCGGCCCACTTCTGAAAGGACTGTTCAAATGCAGAGGACAATTTCCCTACAGGGATAATAAAAGTACTACAAAACCAAACACATAAACACAACTCCAGGTATGTCTGTGATGAGGAAACAACATTACAAAATAGTGTAATATGAGCCCTTAAAAAAAAAATAAAAAATACATAAGTATTGGTTGACTCAGTTGTGTAGAATAAACAACTTTTTAGTATTCATATTGGGGGAGTTAGCATTAGCATCCAAACATGGCAAAATATGAAATAGGGCTGTTTTGGCAATTAACAACAGCTTAAGCGCACATGAGTAACACCAGAACCACATTTGAAATCATTGCCGTGTTTAAAAGTTTACTGATGTAGCAATTAGCGGCAGAATTAGCATACTGGCTAAAGACCAATGGCAATAAAGGTTTGACAGTGAAATTTTAGCTCTAGAAACTGGACATGAAAGTTAGATATTAACTCTGTATTTTCATTGGCAAATATAATGATCATATAAACAAGCATTTATCTGCGCCGACTATAAACGACAAAATTACAGTTTTAATTTTCCTGTCTCGTTAAAATGAATGGGAGAGTTTGTTGGAGGCTGAGTGCATTAGAAGGGTCTGCATACACAGGCTGGTAAATTTGACCTGTTTTATAAGTGGTCATATAAATTAATATAGCTGATGTTCCAAACAGGAAGTGAACATGGGTGCGCTTTCGTCTTCATCGATTCTGCTTCCAATTCACTTTGTATTGAAAAAACATTGCTGCTCTCTCTGTAACTGCTGCTATCAGACTCACCATTTTGTTCTTAAAATGTTCATATTAACCCGCTCTACATTATTTTGGTGTTTTAATTATTATTTTGACCCTAAATCAAGATATGAGCATTAATTACAGACAAATCAGGTCCTTTATTTCACCAAGGTCACTCCCGCTAGCTTTAGCAACAGGTCTGGGTGGTAAGGGGTGTTACCTTTAACAGCCTCACTCCTGGATTGGCTCTTTGGTTGCTATGATACTCGCGGTCAGTATTCCAAATATGGAACTGGGCTCCAAATGCGCCCCTATAACTGCTAGCCTTGATGAACTTCATTTGACTGGAGCTTTTACTTCTTGTTTAGCCCTATCGGTTAGTATGTGGCTAATGTTAGGACTTCCTTTACAGCACAAATTAGCTCACCTGTAATTCCAGCTAAGTCAGTTCTTTGTGGTCAGATTATACTAAAATTCAACCCAGATTTAAGTCTAACAGAGCTTCAGACAGTGCAGTGCTTCCAATTAGCATAACAACCCCAGGAAATGTTATTGGCATCAGCTGCAAAGTATTAATACCACTATACAACTGAAACAAAGGGCCTTGGGGAAGCAGTAAAGTCAAACAGAGCATATGTGACATTATGGACCCAACAAGACTGCAATTTGAGCAAATACAAATTGTAGTACAACGCAATCAGTAGGGACACAGCCCAGAACGTTAACAATTCTGTTTATTTTATTTCAATTTGATGAAATAAAGTGAAAATGTGCTCTGTCACCCAACGCTCCAAATAAATTGGATCTTTTGGAAAACTGTGTAATTCTCGTTTGAAGCCTCAAGAAAAGGGCTGGAGGGTATTTTTCACTTCACAGACCAAACAGTGTTTTGTAAATGTGTTAAGTTCAAACTGATTTCAGAATGAGATTTTCAAATTTCCAACAAAGATTTCTCTCAAACTTTTGTCTCCAGCTGTAGAGTCATTTGTTCTTTTTAGTGGCTCCCTGAAGTTTATCTGAATTACGAATGCATTGTCACAAGTGAAAAGTGATTTGTTGCAGACCACACCTCTGCTTTGTGCTCTCTGAACAATTAATGTGAAAAGTGTTGTGAAACATTTAGTAAGAAATCATTAGCACAAGGCGTACACAAAGCTAGCTGAAAACAACTAGTTTCACAAGTGATTTTTAGGGAAACGCCCAATCAAGTGGATTAGAAAATGCATTAAAAACATATTTGTTTGAGCCATAGACTGTATAAAGAAGTGGACTATAAAGGAGTGTGACGTCATCCATGGTGTTCAGCACCAGTCAAATGAAGCTCACCGAGTCTAGCAGCTATAGGGGCGAATTTCGAGCCGAGTTCCATATTAGGAATAGGAAATGATTCATGGACAAAAGTTGATGGAGCCGGAAGCGCGCCCATGCTCACTTCCTGTTTGGAATGTGGCGGCAAGCGGGTTTGCTATGTCCATTTATCCAGTCTATGATGTTGACAGAGGAAATGTTGAATTGAATCCATTTTTGTTTCATACGGATATGTTATTAATTCATTTATTTATTAGAGAATGTCTTCACAAACTTGTCACATTAATCTTATGGTTTAAAGTCCTTTTAACTATCAACGATCATGTCTTTGGGGTTGAATAATGGAACCACTTTCTGAAGCTATTGTGAAAAGATAATTTCCTTATTTCATTATTTCTGCTGTCAGAAATTACAGAGATAATAACCAAGTAAACAAATCTGCAATCTCTCAGTTAAACAGTGAATCCCATCATAGAATTCTGACCTGCTCTGGTTAAACTATAGAGATTCTATGTTATGATGTCACGTGAACGCAACCTATTGATACTTTGCAGCTGATGTCATCAACATTCTCTGGGGACGTGAAGCTAACTGTAGGCACTGCTCTGTCTGAAGCTCTGTTACTCAAGTTAGACTTTAATCTGAGCTGTATTTGACCACAATCTGACCAGAAAGAGCTGGTTTATTTGGAACTACAACAAGTGAGATGATTTGTGCTGTTAAAGAAGTCTCTCTCAGATGAAATCACAGTCACAAGCTAGCTAGCATTAGCCAACAGTTTTTCAGTTAGTCACTCTCACCTTTTTGTTGAAAGTCATACTCCTTAACAGGACCATGAACGCTCGTATTGACCACAGACAGACAGAAAACAACATTTTAATAAGTTTTAGTTTTTCTTGAGTCTCCCGCTCCCCATTGCTCTCCATGCTAAGTCACCTCCCCTTCAGAGCGCTATCACATTACAATCATTGTGCATCACGCTAATGAAACTGCACATCACATCAGGTGTGTGAAGTTGTAGTGTATTGTTTTGTATATTTATAGAGAATTGAGTGGGATCATGGATGATGTAGGCTTGTGAGGGTTCGAATAGAGCCCTGGAGAGATCACTAGATTATTCAAACAAGCTCCAAAAAGTCAATATTGCAAAATAACTATACTTAGTGTTATTATGTCTAAAACTACACTCTTTTAACTGCACCTGCACTAGAAAAGCCTGGTTAACCAAAACACCAAACCCAGCACCGGCACACAAGGTAAACTGATTGGTAAAAACATTTCATATGATAAGACAGGACGCTAGCTTCTGTCAGATAATGATGGTTGAACACAGATCTGGGAGGTCTGTTTGCTTGTGTGCGCTCTGGAGGTTTTTCTGTGGTTTAGAGCTGATCTGAGTTGGTTTTGTGGAGCAGCCAAACTAGAATCTCTGGACTCAGGGACAAGAGAGTGTGATCTGATCTGATCAGAGACAGAGGCACAGCTGTCACTTAAAGCCTCCAAACACAACAAAAACACAGCAAAACACTGCTTTTCAAACACAGGATTTTTGGATTTCATATTTTCATACTGTGTAAAAAGTTTTGATTTTTACAAGTTAAAACGTAACACATTCAACTCTGTATTTGACTGGAAACCTTATCCTGGATGAGCCACTCTCTGTGGGTGGTCTTGGTCGAGTCCTGGTTCAATTCCCGTTCTATCCTAATTTGGTCATGGTTAAGTCCTAGTTCCATCCTGGTTGAGTTGTAGTTTGGTTGTGGTTCAAATCTTGGATTAGTCCTGATTCAGTCCTGGTTTAGTCCTGGTTCGGTCCTAGTTTGGTTGTGGTTCAGTCTTTGTTCATACTTTGTTCAATCCTGGCACAGTCCTGGTTTAGTCCTGGTTGAGTTTGGCTGTGATTTAGTTCTGGTTCAGTTGTAGTTTGGTTGTGGTTCTGTCTTGTTTAGTCCAGGTTCAGTCCTGGTTTAGTTCTGGTTCAGTCCTGGTCTAGTCCTGTCTAGTCTTGGTTCAGTCCTGGTTCATTCCTGATTCACTCCTGGTTCAGTCCTAGTTGGCTGTGGTTTAGTCTTGGCTTGGTCCTGGTTCAGTCCTATTTTGGTTGTGGTTTAGTCCTTGTTCAGTCCTGGTTTAGTCTCGTTCTAGTCCTGGTTCGGCCCTGTTTCAGTCTGAGTTTGGTTGTGCAGAAGAGTTCCACAATGCAAAAAAATAATAATAATAATTACACACTTGCCCCCTTGGTTTGACTCAGTCTCTCAACTTTAAATTACACAAATGTTCAACAACATTTCAGATGTTGTGTGCAATCTACACAACCAAAGCTTCACTCAATTGTAATCTTTTCTGTAAAGTAAACAAAGATAACCAAAGTGACTGCATCCAATTACATAGAAATAAAAGTATTAAACACCTGTCTACAACTGCGGTCTCTCTGGGTTCAGTCTACTCTCACTGCCATTCAGAGTACTGTGTTTTCAGATACTGTCTCTACACAAGGTAAGTAGCAGCCCAGCACATTTGCATAAAGTCTGTTATTTGCAAAACTAATCTGAATTTCAATGAGCATCCGGTGAACAATAAAAACAGAATGCCTTGCACATGAATTTAACAGCAGAATTACAGGCAAAAGTGTACCACAGAGAAGAGGAAGAAAAACTCGTGGAATGGCACACAAACCGCATACAGACTGGGGCTAGACCTGGACTAAACCTGGACTAGAACTGGACCAAACCTAGGTTCACATGGAGACTATGTTGGGTCCAAATTACAAATCACATACAAACTAGGACTAAACCTGGAAAAGACCTGGACTAGACCTGGACTAGAACTGGACCAAACCTAGGTTCACATCAACTTGGGTTCAAATTAAAAACCACATACAAACTGCGTGTAAACCTACTGTAGACTAAACCTGTACTAGACCTGGACCAAACATAGGTTCATATCGAGAAAACTTGGGTTCAAATTACAAACCACATACAAACTGGGACTAAACCTGGAATACACCTGGACTAAAAGTAGTCCAGGTATATTCCAAACTTATTCCAAACCTAAGTTCACATCAATTTGGGTTCAAATTGTAAACCTCATACAAACTAGGAATAAACCTGGAATAAACCTAGGTTCATATCAAGAAAACTTAGTTTCAAACTACAAACTACATACAAACTGGAACTAAACCTGGACTAGACCTGGACTGAACTGAACCTAGGTTTACATTAAGACGAACTTGGGTTCAAATTACAAATGACATACAAACTGGGACTAAACCTGGAATAGACCTGGTCTAGATCTGGACCAAACCTAGGTTCACATAAAGACTAAAATGTGTTTGATAATGTGTGCACTGTGTCTCCATGGTCACTCCTGAGCATTCTGCCATAGAGATAAATGTGGAAAACCCCCAGCGATGTCACTGCAAAGTATCAATATGGTGTTTAAGTGGCATTGCTGCCTTCAGTAGCCTCTGCAATGTACAGTAGTTGGTGACATCACAAAAGACTGCCCAGATGTTACAAACACCTCCAAATTGGCCTCTATAACCTCAATGAGCTTCATTTGACCTAGGGTGACGCCACACTTAGTCCACTTCTTTATACAGTCTATGGTCACCATCATTAATCATCGTCATTCCAACATTTGTTTGGCTAAAAAAAGTTCAACAAATCGCAATATTCAATAGAAATAACCATTTGACTTGTCGACTATTAAAGCAATAGTTATTTGCAGTCTTAGTTTGTGAGCTATGATACTGCAATACAAAGAGCTTAGAAAACAGTGACAGTTCTGAAATGCTGCTGTTGAGATCCACCTGTTTTCATCACCAGAGCAAATCAACATTTTCAAACTTGTGACTTCAAATGTGGGCACCTCTGCAGCTAGCATTTGTGTGGATTACAGCATCTGCAGTTGTATGTAAATAGAAGTGCTTAAAGTGAAAATACATATAGTGTTTAGTAGCACTGTATTTAATTAGTATAAAATATGGCGGGGAAACATCAAGGTCACCGTGCGAGCTCCTGAAGGCATCTCGCACTATAAGAACATACTTTAACCATCTTTAACACTGAATTTCAAGTCACTTTTTTTCTCAATAGCCAAACGTATAGTCTTAAATTCAATGCAGATTATGGTAAATATGTGTAATGTGATGTATAGTGTAGTATAGTATAGTAAATACATGGACTGTATGGGCATAGCTAACTCGCTAGCCTCCTCGTTCCATATAGGAAGTGAGCATAGGCACGCTTCTGGCTCCATCGACTCTTAAAATGTCATAAAATGTTTGCATTAACCAGCTTTACAAGATCCTGGGGTTCTTAATAGACAAATCAGGCGCCTTCTTTCGCCAAGGTCACTCCCTCTGGCGTTAGCAACAGGTTTGATTGACAGTGTTGCTAAGCGCCCGCTCCCTCCAAAACCAGTGGGGCCGACGGGAAGAGGTGTTACCTTCAACATCCTCTCTCCTGTTTGGCTCTTGGTTGTTGGCTGCTATCTTGGTTTGAGCCGAACACCACACCTGCAAAATTTGAAAGACGTTGTACCTGATTTTTAACACTTTTCTAGCTTTAATCTGCAAATGTTTCACTGTTTCATGTTACAATTCACTGTTTCATGCTATGATGGATGCGTGAGTATTATGCTTGTGCTGTTTTATACTGCCATTTAAAAGTGCATTGTGTAACTTTTCTGGTGGAGGGTCTGTCATATGCTTTTCTTCATGGAGATGGTATTGCTTCGTCTTAAATGTTTCACAGGATGGCATTAAATCTTGATGGAGCCCAGACCAAGTTATAAAGGTCAAATCTGTGGAGAGGCAACCCCGCTCACAGCCAGAACGCCTGGTTTTTGAGTTTTAAAACCACCTGTAATTGGATAAATGTAAGGTAGAGCTGTTTAATGTCATACTGTGGAACATTCCAGGCAGAGCAATGACATATCCATAGAAACAAGCAGGTTTGTTACGCAATCCACCTTTAAAATACTGAATAAACTAGAACGAGTTTAGTTCTTCCTCACTTACCTTATACATTCAGAGCATTTCGCCGCCATGAGCCCAGAGTTTTGCCGTCAAGGTAATGCTAACAACAACTAGCATGCAAACAGGCAATTCCTGATTCTCGAAGAGTAAAACACTTTATAATTAGAAGCAGACAGCACGCAGCAGACTTATTTTGACCTCAAGAGCTGCTTTTACAATATAGTATCTGAAGAGATGTATTGCATTAATTGCATTTAATGTATTACAAGATATTAAATGAAGTCATAAGGTTGAAACAGTTAATCAATAAAAAATCCACAAAAATTAGAGTGAAATCGATTAAGGTAAATTAATATAAAACAGAAATAAATGTGTGTGTTTTTCTTGCAGTGTTGTTTACTCTCTCTGAGCTCTTTACCAAAGTGGCCGCAGAACTGAAGTGAATTAGCGCGATAACAGATCCAGACTGATACAAGATAAAACATGACCCCACATGACTTCATTGTAATGCAGCCTCCTTAATCAGACCTGGATCTAAATAAGGCTGTGACCACAGAGAGACCGGAGAAGGGCCTGTTTTAAAGGAGACATATTTTGGTACTTAACATTAAACTACAGGTTATTAAATTATACTTTGTTCTTTGGAAACTACAATATTGACCTAATAGAACCAGGCCCATTGAATTCCTTTTAAAAACTATAGAACGGACACACTCAAGCCTCAAATGTAGTACGATACAGGATTACTTAAACATGAATCCAACTAAGTACAACTTCAAGTAAGCCATGGGGACACTGGTATAAAGAAGATTAAGGTCCTACATTACAAAAAATGGACTCTTGTGAGCTTTAAACCATGTTAGAATATTTTTTTACCTCATCAAGAACATACCTGGAGTTGTGTTTTGTTTTGTTCACACATATGAGTAATCCTGGTTTATTAGTCTGTCTACATCTGCAAAGCTCAAAATGCTCTGTTCCACCTTGTGATGTCATGAATCGGTGTTTTTCAAGTCAATAGCTACCTCGAGAGCATAATGCAACCTCAATATGCAGGGTTTGTGTGTTCAACATGTGTGAATGAAACAAAACACAACTCCAGGTATGTATTTGATGAGGATACATTATGACATAGATCAAAATTAGCGTAATATGAGCCCTTTAAAGTAGAGATAGGCTGATGTATCGCTTGGCCAATTTACCGATATTTGCCCTTTTTAGCGTATCGGCTATCGGTCATAAATCTCCGGCAGGGAACACTTTAGTCCAAAGAGGGTACTGCAGAAATGTGAGTACACTGCTCTCTACACAGTTTGTAGTAGAAGGTTGTAGATGAGTTTGTACACTTTTCATTCGATTATTTGGGAAAAATTACCTAAAATCGACTCCACGTATTGGCCCAAAAATATCGGCAGAGGTCATAGGTCATCGGTTCCTCTCGATTCCAAACAATTGGTATCGGCATATCCCATGAAATAATTGCACATCGGTCGATCTCTAGTTTAAAGTCAAAAGTCAGCAATGGTCCCCTTCAAGAGGTGCATTCGGTCTTTAAATATTATATCCAAACAA
This sequence comes from Taenioides sp. WSHXM2023, assembly GCA_029959045.1. Taxonomy (NCBI): domain Eukaryota; kingdom Metazoa; phylum Chordata; class Actinopteri; order Gobiiformes; family Gobiidae; genus Taenioides; species Taenioides sp. WSHXM2023. The sequence goes on from CM057092.1 coordinate 6,101,396, forward strand.
AGGTTCAAAGTTGCAAAGTGGAAATACATGACATATCAGATCAAAATCTAGATAGAGTTACTTTTTTTTTTTTCTTTCTCTCCAATTTAAGTAGAAATAATGGCGCTTTTTCTGAAACTTACCTATCTCCATGAAAACGAGCAAGTGGCATCATCACGTCAAATCCGTGGAGACACTAACCTGCTAGGAATAGGAATGCACGTTTTTTCAACTGCTTCCTATCTATCGGTTTCAAAATGATAACAATTTCAACTGTTGCCAGAGCAATTGACAATTAAAACCCAAACTGAATAGTCAACCGTCCTCAAAATGTCACCATAAAACAGGGAGAAGAACCAAGGGAACAGGCCCATTAGCGAGCCTAAAAATCTTGTGTGGTCTTTAGTGTTGGAGCTGCACACAGTGTCCCGTTGTAATGGCGTGGGCAGGGCTCTCCACGCACCGCTGCAGAGCCAGAGCCACTTAGCACTCTGCTCCAAAGGTCTGTCTCCGCTCTGTGTGAAGTGCCCTGTGGTCACCTGCATGCCTCCCTCACAGCTGTTGGCCTCAAACTGCAGCTGTGCACAACCAGTCAGCATGGGGTTCCATCTTAATCTGAAATATTTTATAAGAATGCATTTTATTTATTTATTATTATTATTATTATTTTTTAACTGTTTCTTTTTTCAGACCAAGCAATAAAACATACATCAGGGAGGGCATTCAGTACACGGAAAAAGGAACAGGACAAAATCCCAAAAGGAAATAGCGAAGGTACCAAAACACAAAGCAGAACAGGAGCAACTTAAATGTGCCATTTCTGACCACTGTACAAGAGAGAAATATATTATGGATTGGGAACATAAACTGTATGAAGAAGTGGACTAAGGGAATGTGGCGTCACCCATAGCGTTTGGTTCTACTTAAGCTCACCTAGGCTAGCAGTTATGGGGCGAATTTGGAGCAGAGTTCAATATTAGGAATTGACTTACGGATAAAATTGCAAAAACACCAGGATCATGTAGAGCGGGCTAATACGAATATTTCAAGACCAGACAGCAGCAGTTACTTTTTTTCAATACAAAGTGAATTGGACCCTGAGTCAGTGGAGCCGGAAGTGTGCCCATGCTCACTTTCTACCAGGTTAGCTATGCCCATGTATATAGACTCAATGATTGGGATGGAGCAAACATCATTGTGACAGAGGCAATCGAAATGCAGAAATGTGCCCACAGGACTATAAACCGGGACAAGGGGGCTTGTTTACTCTCACGCACCTGGGATACTGTCCTGAATAAGTTGCAACATCACATGACCACTCTGAGGAAGACCGCTAGTGAGCAGTTGAAACTAAACCTTGGTCTAAAAAAAGAATCTATTAACATAAATTATCCGCAGACCAAATGAACCGCATTGGACTATAAAGCACTGATTTACACAGTGCTGTTTGGGACACTTGAAGACCTGGGGTAGACAGATTGAAGTGAGGCTGCCAATCTGTGATCAACACTCACACGTGCACACGCCACATTGATACTACACAATGTGGGTGAAGTGTCTTGCCTAAGGACATAAGAACAGTCTCCACTAGAGCCACTACTGCCTCACTGTGGCACCCGATATTCCCAGCGGTCTCCCATCCAAGTACTAACCAGACCAAGCCCTGCTTCCCTTCTGAGATTTTAGTCCTGCTCCTGGTTTTGTGTGTGGTGGAACTTGACATTTATAATAAAGCCTAAAAAATATAAAAAGGAAGAGTTGATGCACTGAATTTGTTTCTTAATCTCAAAACACATATAGTTTTTTTTGTTTGTTTTTTTATGATTGCTTGTCTCCATGAAGCTGTTTTGCTTGTCCACTGGGGGCTTGACATGTTTAGTATGTATGAATGTATGACAGACTATGCAGAAACATGGATGTTTTATCACTAGGACAGAGATGTTGTTAAATCGAAATGGCAAAATAGAGTAATAATCTCTGTGTAGAAGCCTTCAGTCACCACTCAACACATTTCTACAGTAGAAATACTTTTATTACTGCTGTCAATCGATTAAAATATTTAATCGCATGATTGTCATAGTCCCTTGACTTGTTTTAATATTCTCAGGGGTGGAAAGTAACAAATTACATTTACTCACGTTACTGTAATTGAGTCGTTTTTATGAGTACTTTGTAATTTTCAAAGTAGTTTTTGAAACAGGTAATTTTACTTTTACTCGAGTACATTTTAAGCCAAGTATTTTACTTCCCTACATTGAAAGCCGCACACGTTACTGAGTAAAATAATATCGATAGGGGCAAAAAATAAAATGCGGGAAAAAAATCTGCCAGAACTGAAAGGAAATTGCATTGCGCGGGTTTGTGTGCGGCAATTCCATTGTATCACAATCTGAATCAAGGCGTTGGAACAAGATGGTTAGTGCGGAGCCACATATGGAGGTCATAATAATAATAATAACAGAAGCTGACCACATCAGCGGCACAAGGAGCGAGCTGTTTTTTCAGCGCTTATAGTTTATGCAAATTAGCCATGTGGTTTTAAGTTTCGCTTCTGTATAACGTAAACAAATGTGCGCAAAGCTGCATTAAACACATTATTATTTGAGTCCTCCTCGTAGGCAATAAAAATCCAAACTTAAATTATCCACCCGCAGCGAACTAAAAATGCGTCTGCTTCTGTGTTCCATCGTCATTTTATCGCGTGTACCGCGTGTACCAGTCTCATCAGCCGTGAAAGCAAATGAATCTGCCCACGTAGCATTAAGCGTTCTGTTTTCTTCAGAAACTTTTCTTTTCTTGGATTTATCATCATTGGGCCGAAAATCATACTGCTGATGTAGGTGCCGGTAAGTCCGGGCTGCCAGTGTGTGCGGGTGGCGCACATCGGCGGCTTTGACGCATGTTTTGAGCGACAAAAATATTAAAAACGTTTTATTTAAATGTTACAAGAGTACCATTATCTACAATTTTAGATTTACATTTAAAAACGAACAAACTAAAATAAATATACAATGTAATTAAATACTCATTATTATTTTCCAAAGTCACAGGGAGCCACGACAGAACAATGAAAGAGCCACATGCGGCTCTGGAGCCGCGGGTTGCTGACCCCTGTCCTAGATTCATTATCCCATATATCTTCAGCTCCTAGAGGAATTAAATGGTAGTGCGTCACATTTAGTTTACCGCAGTTTATGTCTATTTAAGACTGCATTTATGTGCAGCAACATTATGAAAAAACCTGCATTTTTACTGTATTTTTTTTTTTTTTAATTGAAAGTAACTAAGTAATTTTTATTTAAAGTACATTTGAAATGAAGTAATTTTTTTACTTTTACTCGAGTACATTTTCAGACGAGTACTTTTACTTTTACTTGAGTAGGATTTAAGCAAAGTAAAGATACTTTTACTTACTTTTAATTACAATTTTTCAGTACTTTTTCCACCTCTGAATATTCTTATCAACATACAAAAGTGGATATCCTTGCTTTGTGCAAATGTGTTTTATTGAAAACAATAACTATTGTCAGTGAGACACTTTGTGTTCGATATTTTCAATATTCCACTCTCATGTTCCACTCAAGTGCTCTTCTGTCTTCATAAGAGTCAAAGTGACTGAAGTTCCCTCTGTGGGTGAAATAATGAGCTGTGACCCTGAGGTAGTTCCATTACTGAGGGACGTCCAGTAATCTCCAGTTAACGCCACAGTGTTTGTCTGTCCCAACGCCTGCTGTACTAGGGGGCGCACTTTGAGCCGTGCCGTGCTCAGGTGTGGATGCCTGGGGTTCTGTGGCATCGACGCGGGCGGGGCTTGTGTGGTGAAGTCGTGCTTTGCCTCACCTCCTCCAGCCGGGACTCAGCTTTGTACAAATTGTTTTCCTTCCTTTTTACAGCCGGATCCACAGCTTATGAAAAAAAAAAAAGAAAAAAAATAGTTCACTAGGTCACAAAGAGCGTTAATCTCGCGATACAAAAATTAAAGGAGTTAAAATTGTTTTACGTTAACGCGTTAATAGCATGATATTTGTGACAGCACTAATCTTTATACAGCTCTTTTCCACATTCATGGCACTTAAAGCATTTTACATCAAGAAACCACTCACCCATTCACACACACGCACACACACGCACACACACACACACGCACACACACACACACACACACACACACACGCACACATTCATACACTAGTGTGGTGAAAGTGTGGTGAAGGGGGTTAAGTGTCTTGCCCAAGGATACAACAACAGCATTCATCTGTGGTAGCTGGAATCGCACCGCCAACCTATGTGTCAGTTTAGTTTAGTTTATTGGTTTATTTCAATCAAACCATGCATTTTTTTTTCATTAAAAAAACAAAAAAATCACGCTCCACATCTCAGTAAAATCAGTGAATCTGACCGCTCAACCAATGCTGTTTATGTCAAAAGTGGGATTCAAACCGGCCACCTTTGGATCAGTGGACAAACTACCAACTGAGTTACTGTCATCCTAGTAACCATTTTCTGATTGACTAATTGAAAAACATAAATAGAACAGGTCCATTTGAGACTGTGAACATAGATGACCTGCTAGCTGTTGTGTTCCAAATAAGAAGTAGGAGCACTGGCGCACTTCCGGCTCCTTTGGCTCCTTCAACTCCTTCTCCAATTCACATTGTGTTGAAAATGTCATCCCTCTCTCTGTAACTGTTGCTGTCAGGCTCCTCATTTTGGTCTTAAAATGTTCGTATTAACCCGCTCTACATGATCCTGGTGTTTTTATTTCGCTATTTTGTCCGCAAATCAATTCCTATTCCTAATATGAAACCCACTAAATAAACAGAGCTCAGAAAACAGTGACAGTGTTGAAATTATGTTTTTGTAATTTGCCTGTTTTTGTAATTTCATCTCCAGGTGTAAAATTGAGAGAGAAAAAAATCAATAAAAACCGCCAAAAGCTGTTCTCTTGTTGCATATACCTAATTTTCGCACCCATACGCTTTTATGACCCCGACTTCACCACTGGGGGCAGCGCTGGTTAAGAGTCTAATGAGTGCGAGGTCGTGACCCTGGTGTCCTTGCGGTGTTCGGTTCATGTGGACAGATGGTGATGGCACTAACTAAGACATGCACAGCTCTCCCATACGCACCGTGATGCTGTATAATGCTAACATGTCACACACAGACCCCCCGCTCAAACACTTAAGCAGCTGTGCACGCTCGCAAACGCCAAACTCCATTAACAGAAGCGCGCCGGAGTGATACGCTATGGAAGCTGTAAGGAACAATGGGTCACGCAGTCGTTATATTTATGGACTGTATGACTTTATGGCGGACTTAGACGTTTCTAAATGCGATCGTCGAGTGAATAATTCAGCAGAGTTGCATGTAACAACCAGTAAGATATAGCAAAAGGTTAACGGTGAAATATGGAACTTTTCTGGTGGGTGGACTGTCCTCTGCTAGTTCCTCTGGAGATATAAATGCTTGTTACGGCTTAGGGGCATCTCTTGCTTATGTCCATGTATATAGATAGGTTTAAAGCCATACTGTGGAACAACCAAACAATGGGGTATGGTGGCACCCCATTCACTAGAAAAGTTGCATACTTCACCTTTAATGCAAAATGATTTACTACTACTACTACTACTACTACTACTACTAATAATAATAATAATAATAATAATTCATCAGTGCTTTTTTTGGACACTCAAAGTTGCTTAATTGACCTTCTGTCTGTCAATGTATGTATTTTTGTCATATTTCCGATCTCTGTGTTTGAATACAGTCCTGCCCCAATGGTATAGTACGTTTTTGTTTTTTTTTGTTTTTTTGTTTTTTTTTTGTGGTTGGTCAAAATAGGGATGCACTGATGCCAATACTGGTAGCAAATATTGGCACCGATACTGAAAATTTACCTGGATCTGTTTCATGATGATTTTGACCTAGAACGTCTCACAATCGATGATAAAGCGTGTATCAATTCATGATGATTTTAGCCTAGAACGTCTCATAATCATGTATCGGTTCCATGATGAAGCATGTATCAATTTCATGATGATTTTGGCTTAGAACGTCTCACGATCGTGTGTCGTTTCATGATGATTTTGACCTAGAACGTCTCACAATCGTGTTCCAGTTCCATGATGAAGCGTGTATCAATTCATGATAATTTTGGCCTAGAACATCTCATAATCATGTATCGGTTCCATGATAGATCGTGTATCGCTTCCATGATGATTTTGGCCTAGAACGTCTCATAATCATGTATTGGTTCCATGATGGATCGTGCATCGGTTCCATGATGGAGCGAGTATCAATTTCATGATGATTTAGGCCTAGATAATAATGTCTGAACTTTTATTCATACAAACCCGTTCAGTATTTAATAGTAGTTGAATGATAAATGACTAAAAAATAAATGTAATAAGTTAACTGTGTTTTAAGGAAATTCATCACAGAACTCATCTACCCAAAGATGGTACACTTGGTCAATATTGGGACAGGGAGTTTTAACGTGACTCCGCCCGCAACCGCATTTCAAATAGAGGGGCGGGGTTTGGGGTTATAAGAAACAGCGTGATTGGTCTAACAGATATCCACACTACAGACTCCGCCCCTTCAGCCAGGTGTTTGACCACAAACAATAATGTAATCAGAGAAGTTCTGTGTGACGTCACCAACTACTGGGATTTATACAGGCCACTGAAAGCAGCACAAATTTAGATGTAGGCCTTTTTGAACAAAAATTAACCACTAAAATGCTTAGAAACAGTAGATAATGCTATTAAAAAACCATATACCCAGATTAGTAGCGAAAAATAAAAAAAAGCGGATTTAGTGTTTACTTCCACTTTCAAAGGGTGTTACCATGACTACCTTAGCCTATAACATATACGACCAGTCAAAAGTTTGGACTCACTCTCTCATTCATGTTTTGTTTTTTCTTACCTCAAATATATCGAGCAGGATATATGGAATTATTTAGTAAAGAAACTCCATTCCGGCCATTTTTCATCCCGTATACTTGAAGTCAAAGTATCAGTATTGGTATTGGAATTGAAACAGCTGGATCGGTGCATCCTTAGGCCAAACAACAGCCTAGTGGATAATGTTTTACTAGATTTCTGTCAGCATAGCAAGCGGCAATACAAAACAATAAAACAAAGTGTACTTGTACAATAATCATCCATTCATTTATTTGGTTGCCGATACGGTAAGACTTCTATACGACCCAATCCACCTTATTTATATAGAACATTTCATAAACAAACTCCACTAGACCTCGTTAAAACAATAAAACTAGACCAAAAAGACTTTCAAATACAAAAAATAGTACAGATCGAACTGTTTTGAGATGCACAGGAGTGTTTCTCATTTGAATTCAAGACAAGAGCTGTAACAAGTGCTCTATCCACTTTGAGTTTTGTAGCTGATGCTGTGTCAAGAAATTACCCTACATCTTTATAATGACATCTGCCTCAAATCTGGACAGAGTTTCACTGAAAAAAAAAACAAAAAACAAACGACTCGTAACAAAAGTCAGAGAATCATTTCAAACCGGAAAATGTTGAAAAGGAGAGAGCAGAGGAGAATACAGATGAGGCGAGTTAGACAGAACTAGATCTAAAACTGGGTCAAAGATATGCACGGTACGCCTCTCCACAGATCAGACCTGTAACTTAGTCTGAGGCAGTGTTGGCAGAAGTGCTCCATTTTGTTACTCAAAGGTGCGCTGTGTAACTTTTCTGGTGTAGTGTCCGTCAAATGCTTTTCTCCATGGAGATGGTATTTGCTTTGTCTGGAATGTTTCACAGTATGGCATTAAACCTTTCTATCTCCATGGAGACCAAACCAGACCAAGTTATAAAACCACCTAATTGAATAAATGTAAAGTAGAGCTGTTTAATGTCACACTGTGGAACATTCCAGACAGAGCATTGACATCTCCATAGAAACAAGAATATGACGGAACCCCAATAAAAAAAAAAGTTATATAATGCATCTTTAAGTAAAAGTGAAGATACTGGAGCAAAAAATACTAAAGTAAAGGTAAAAGTATCACATGAAAAATTCTACTGAAGTAAAAGTTGTTTAAAAGTACCTGTTTAAACATTTGCTTAAGTAGTAAAAAGTATTCCACACAGATTTTGAGGTCTTATAAAGCTTCAAATGTGATGTTGATTTCAGTTTCAATTCTTTCTATTGAGCAAAAGGCTTTAATATTTTTTCCTTGCTGTTTTTTTATTTGTGTATTTCTGTGTGCTCAAAGTACAATTGTGTTTAAAAATAAAGCCCTAACCTATAATGTTGTTTCTTCATCAAAACCATATCTGGACTTGTGTTTTGTTTCTTTTCTACATATTTAACACACAAATCAAACAGAAAAGACTCACCGTTTTTAAAGAGTTCAATTTGCACTATATTGGAACTTTTACACAGTAGAACATTATGACAAATGTTCTTGAAGCAACCCCATAATATACCATAGAGGAGTCCACATTGGTCTATGGCTACTTCTTGGAATATGTAACTGCTACTACAACTACTGCAATTGTTACTAATGATACTTTAGTACCCAGTAGTCCTAGGGAAAATATTGTAGGATTGCCTTTAAAGTACCTGAGCATTCTAACTATTCACTAGCACTGTTACAACTTTCAGAGACCAGAGTGGAGATTTGCCATTTCGGTAAAGCTAACAACACTAGCATGCTAACGTGCACTTCCCGATCTCGGACAATAACACGCTTTACCCCATGGTCAGTGAGAATTCTAATGCTAACTGCCGTGTATTATTTTTGAACAACCAAACTGGCGATAGTTAATCACTGTTCTGTTAATACTCACGCTGGGGGTGTTCCACACGTATGTGCATTGACGGGTTGTTTACCAGTTACCATGGAGACGCAATGCACACATTAGTAAATACAACCAAATATGCCTAAGTTTTAAGATTGTCTAAAAACTCAAGAACAAACTAGAAAAAAGAGCCTGAGATGAGTTCATGGTTCTGTTTAGATTAAAGTCTAACAAAGCCTCAGACAGAGCCATGCCTACAGTTAGCATCACCCCCACAGGGAAGGTTGATGACATCAGCTGCAAAGTATCAATATCACTACACTGTGAGCACTACTACTACTGAACTACTGTTAGAAGGGAGTAGCTTCAACTAGTTTAATCCTCGTTTAATCGTCACTTGCTCAAACAGGGAAGAAAAAGAGATACAGGCCCATTAAATGAGTTGACATTTTGAAAAAATTCTGTTATTTCCTATTCTGTTCACTATCTATCTATATATATATATATATATATATATATATATATATATATATATATATATAAACTATATATTTTACTCGAACAATCATGTCTTCCATCTTCAGCAGAGCCAGTAGAGCTTCGGTGCACTGTCCCTCTTCATTATCTTGGTGAGCTTTTTTAAACAAGGCCCATCTCTGGAGAAGATTGGAAAGAGGCAGGTATGGGAACACATCCTACCCACGACGGCCTCACCCAGCTGGGGCTCGGATAATAGACCGGCGCGCGCCCCTGGATCTCACCACGACAATGTAAGTACTATTTTCGTGGAGTAATTATATCGTACGCGTCTCTGTTTTCAGACGCGCTGGTTGTGAGGCTGGCTGTGTGGATGGAACGATGAGGTGAACCTGAATCGATGTAATAACTGCTCTCACTGCAGATATGTGCTAATTTTGGCTGTTTCAGTATGCAGCAACTATTAGCAACGTTAGCAAGGTTTATTTAAAGGTTCATTATGCAGATGTTCCTTAGTATGGCTTTAAAGAACAAATATAGTGCTTGTGTCTGCTATATAATTATAATCTATGAAATCCATGGATTATTGTTATCATTTGGACATTTCAAATCAAAATATTGATCTAAAATGACTTAATAAAAGAAACAAGACTAAGCACCGTTGCTGAATCCTACGTGTATCATCAGTTAAGAAAATAAATTTGGAAAACAAAGCAAATACGGTAAATATGGTGGGTGAGAACCTGTGCAAACTTGGCTTGATTAGAGTAAGGACGTTTTGAATACAGGAGAATAAAGATTGCTCAAACATGCATGAAATCACTCTGAGGACAACTTCAGAGGGTCAACGAGGAGGGGAAACAATTACAATATGTTTAAAAGCTCTAAAAAGTCGATTTTAAGGCAACTGAACTACCTTGGTTTTGCTTAAAAATGCCTGATAAACATTTTTACTGTATGCAAGTATGCCTCTCCGCAGATCTGACCTGTAACTCGGTCTGGTGGATACGTTTTATGCCATTCCGTGGAACCTTCCAGGCAAAGCAATAACATTTTCATAGAGACAAGCTGGCGGCAAGCCCCTCTGTCTGAAAAGTTACATAGTGCTCACTGAATCACTTATTAACCATTACACTGGAATATGTAGACGCACAGGGGAAAGCCAGAGGTACTTTTCCTGCATGCTTTTTACTACAATATTCCACACTTACTGCACACTTTAAAGTACTTCGAACACTTTAAACACAATAATAGCAGCAGCTAAAAGAGTTATTATGGGTACACTGTAAATACTACAAACTAAAAGGGACATACTGTATCATGATTAAAGTGCGACAACAAACATAGCTGGTCATTTATGTGTAAAATCACGAAACAGCAGTCAAAATGCATTTACCTCGTTAGTTAAAAGGCACTATACCTGATTTTTACAGTTTTAAAAACGTGAAAAACAGAAATAGTTCAGTTTTAACAGTTTGCAGCGGTCCAAAGTTATTCCTCACTTACCTTACGCATTCAGAGCATTCTATATTAGTCACAGTGATAAGTTTGTAAGCACTTTTAGAAATTTTCAGAAACCAGAGCGGAGTTTTGCCCGTCACAGTAACGCTAACAACATTTACCATGCTAAAACACACTTCCTGATCGCACAATAAAATGCATGTGGCAAACTTATTTTAACCTCAAGAGCTGCTTATACAAAATAGCTGTACTTGGCAAAGACAAATTGTTCCCAAATACATGGAAAAATCGGGGTACAGGCTTTACTAACTAGAAGTATGTACATACAGTGGTCCCTGCACCCCATTTTGAGAACCCAGTGTTTGGGCACTTTAAAACAGCCTTTAAAACCCTCTCCTCTTCACTGCAGGAGATGTTCCCGGTGACTAAACATTTGCGAATACTGTCAGCGGATGGGAGCGAGATGCAGATTCATTTTTGCCATTTAGAATTGATGTTAATTATCTCCATATAATTATTCTGCAGGTGCCATTACGCATTTAGCCCAATGTGATTGTAGCTGCAAATTACAGCGCTGCACCTGCTCTGGGCCAGGTTAAAGTAATATGTGTTTGATTTGTAATTCAGCTCACTATAGACAACATTTGATATGAAAATGCATTACATATATTCAATTACGCTAAAGGAACTGTACCATGGTCTTTTTTCCCTATGTATTTGAGCTAAATTAAGACAATTAAGACTCCAGTACAGATATATATTGTATAAGCAGCTCTTGAGGTCAAAATGAGTCTGCTGTCTGCTGTGTGCTAAGTATTGTCAGATAATCAGGAAGTTTTTGTTAACTTGCTAGTTGTTTTATGCATTACCGCAACAAAACTCTCCGCTGGCTTCTGAAAGATGCAAAAAGTGCTCATAAACTCATCACAGTGAATAATTAGGATGCTCTGAATGCATAAGGTAAGTGAGGAATAACTTTGGACCACTGCAAACTGTTTGAAATGAACTAGTTTAATAAAAAAAAAAAAAAAAAAAAAAAAAAAAAAGAAAAAGGGTACTATAATACTATTCCCTACTGGCAACTGAAATATCTGACAGCAGCAGTAGTTGTAGGAGCAGTTACATAGGTCATTAAGTACTCATAGTGGTCAAACTTTTCAAACTCGTTTTCGATAATAAGGACTAGACTCGATACTCAACACCAATTTTGATACCACGGTGATAATTAAAAACACTCTTTATTTAGACTATAGAATGTGATTTTCAACATAATACTTTCTTTTCTATCCCCATGTGGTCTTATATCTGTGGAATCCCTCAGTGGTCCAGGTAGGATCAAGATCATTCTAAAGACATTCAGGAAAGCTTCATTTCTGTCCTGCCAATGGGACTTTTTAGTATTGATACCTTCTTAAATGAGGATTTGTTTTCATTACTAGTTTTAGTAATGATTAGTATCTGATTTTCAATACTTTTGACAGCACTAGCCCATAGACCCCTGCAAACATTTAAGGCGAGACACTACAAGCAAAACTCCTTTTTTGTTGTGTGTGTGTTTTTGTCAGTTTGATTTCAACAACAGAATAGTCCCCTCTGCACTGAAACATTTAATTTAATTTAATCAATCCATAGAGTTACATGTAACAACAATAAAATGCATGTAGCTAACTTATTTTAACCTCAAGAGCAAAAAATGAAGAAAAAAATTGGGGTAATACACACACCACAAACTTTACAGTATTATATGTAACAATATTTTGACAAACATACAGAGGCATTTCTAACTCCAAATCTGATTTATTAAAGTTATTAAAGTAACCCCAAAAAAAAAGAAATTGGTGAACATTGTTTAGGCAAATTTTCAGTCAGATCTAGTTTACCCAAATACTAAATAAGATAACCAAAATCCTCTCTGTATATGTATTTGTCAACAAAAAGAAGCAAGACATTTAAACCTTGCTCGCTTCAGGTTTTTATTTTGAATGTCCCCAAATAGTAAATTTTGGATGTCTTATATTTATTTGAAAACCTTACATGATGAAAAACTTGTAATACATGTTTTTCTTACATTTATGTGAGTAAAACTACAAATACATATATCTGTGTGTTTTTTTGTTCTTGTTCAGCTGCAGTGTGTGGCCTGTATGTGTGCGCTCCCCGGCTCTGAGTGGTCCCTGTAGTCTTTGTGTATTAGTGTGTATTGAAGGAGCACGTCTCCAGTGGAGCTGCTGATGAACTCTCCGTTTTGTGGATATTGGCAGCAGCTGCAGAGGCTCACGCTGGGGCCAGAGGTGAGGAGACCTGACTTGACAAACTCACTCTGACTTTTGCTCTGAAGGTGTTTGACGAATGTAGAGAGATGAACAAATGTTTGTGTGCTCAGAAATCTGAAATCATACTGAATTATCATACTCTATTATGCAAAAATGGACTATTGTTTTTAATCATTTTAGAACTTTGTTAAATCATCAAAAACATACCTGGAGTCGTGTTTTGTTTCACACGTTTGAGTAACTCTGATTTATTAGTCTGTCTCCATCTCCAATAGTGTTCGGATCCAGTCAAATGAAGCTTGTCGAGGTTAGCGGTTATAGGAACAAATCTGGAGTTCCACTTTAGGAATTCCGACCGCGAGTATCATAGCAACTAAAGAGCCAATCATGAGTGAGGCAGTTGAAGGTAACGCCCTTTCTCACCCGCACCACCGGTTTGGCAGGGGGCCGGCACTTAGCAACGCTGTCTTCAAACCCATCGCTAACAGTTATTAATGTTCTTATCTTGATTTACGGACAAAATAGTGAAATAAAGCAGGTTAATATGAACGTTTTAATTCCATATTTGGAATGTGATGGCTAGCAATTTAGCTTTGTCCACATTATATTTACAGTCTATGCTTTTGACCAACAAAAAACAGCAATATAAAAGCAATATAATCTCCATGGAGACGAGCAGGTGACATACCCTCCAGAAATCTTGTGCACCTTTAAGCCAAAGTGCTCTCGTTGTGTGTATATGGTTTAAATACTGCATTTACCTTCACTTTGCATTGAACCTCCGCATATTTGTTTGTACTTTTGATCAGTCAGACATAACATTTTGTGTATAGTTTGCAGAAAACGTCAACATCTTTCATATTCACTATTTTAAACAGTGTAAGTCAAATGTGTATATGAGCTGAGACAGACCCCTGCAGCTCCTTCACTTAATGTATTTGAGGTAAACGCTTTTACTGTGAAAAACACCTTCCCCAATGTCGTTATTATATGCATAGTATAACTCAATTGTATATGTAACAACCTCCCGCTGCTCCCTTTTGTTTATGTTTCACTTTTAATGGCCCATATTACACTATTTTCTGATTTATGTTGTGTTGTTTCATCACAAACACACCTGGAGTTGTGTTTTGTTTCATTCACACATGTAAAAACACACAACCCTGTATAATTAGGCTGTGTTCTTCTCTCAAAATAAAAACAATCTGTGCTACCTTGTGATGTCATGAAGTGGTAATACAGGAAGTGCTCCAGTGTGTTTTTAAACTCCATACATCTCCACTAGAACCATGTGGAACTCCATAGAACAACTATTTTACGCCTCACTCGCAATGCTTTACCCTACAATAAACAACCTTTTGAGTTGAGGAAATCTATGATATCTGATGCACCAAGAATCGGTGATGTTAAAATGTGGCTAAAACAATAGCTGTAGCTTCAAAGTTAGGCTATTCCAAGGCTGAAATGATCCAAATGATTCCAGTGAAGGGGTATGGAGTTTAAAAACACAGTGGAGAACTTGTGTATTACCACATGACATCACAAGGTGGAACAGAGTGTTTTCGTTCTGAGAGAAGAACTCAGCCAAAATCTGCAGGGTTTGTGTGTTAAACCTGTGTGAATGAAACAAAACACAACTCCAGGAAACAACATTATTACATAGATCAGAGAATATCGTAATATGGGCTCTTTAACTACCACTCCATGACATCACAAGGTGGAACAGAGCATTTTGAGCTTTGGAGATGCAGACAGACTAATAATGAACGGGTTATTCAAACAAAACACAACTCCAGATATGTTTTTGATAAGGTAACAGCATTCTAACATGGCTTAAAGCTCACAAGAGAGAATTTTGTTTAATATAAGACCTTTACCGCTTTTACTGTGAAATCCTCATTCCCCTGGTGATAAAGAGGTAACAGCGCTGATGGGTCCCTGTCACACTGTCCCTTTAATGAACAGGACCGGCTGCTCGCTGCTTTTTAGGGTGTAAATAACAGGCTTTCCATGCACCAAAGTGGAAGTCAGAGTCACGTCACCAACACGCACTCTATACTGGCTTTATATACTGCTGTGCTGATGTTATAATGTTGTTTTCTCATCAAAAACATACCTGGAGTTGTGTTTTGTTTCATTCACATGCTTGGGTGAAGTCTTAATACTAAGTCTACATCTCCAAAGGTCAAAATGCTCGGTTGTGGGGTAGTTTCCACGTTAACAGCTACATTTTGCCTTTTGTTTAGTAGAAACATTGGCAATTCCAGGTCTGAAATCATCCAAAAGATTCTAGTGAAGGTGTATGGAGTTTAAAAACACAGCCAAGCACTTCCTGTATTACCACATGACATCACAAGGTGGAACAGAGTGTTTCCTCATTTACCTTATGCATTTAGAGCAGTGTTAATTTTGACAAGGAATTTTAATTTAGTTTTAGTCTTAGTCTTTTGACTAAAATTACTTTTAATTTTAGTCTAGTTTTAGTCATCAGATTTGTTTTAGTTTTAGTCTAGTTTTAGTCGACTAAAATTACAATAGATTTAGTCGACTAAAAGCTTTTCACACGTATCAATTTTTACCTTTTACATTGAACATAAAACTATACTTTCTTGAAATTGGGATATTAATATGCAAACATTTCACACTTTATATTTAAACACAACTGTTTTTATTGAAAATGTGTTTCAATGTTTAAATGGAAAAGCAGTAGCAAACAAAGCACAAAGACAGTATAAATTATTGCTGTCTGTCTTTATGACACCAGTGTAAACCACATCAATAACTGTCAAAATGATAATTCACAGCTAAATCCAAAATATAATAAAAAAAAATTAAAGTGCAGGTGTCAAAGGCCCTTTTGCCCTATACAGTTTATTACTGCAGCTTATTAATGCATAACAAGTACTGTAACAACCTTTGAACTCTAAAACTCTAACCCTAACTCTTTTTCCCCTTGATTGACGCGCCACATGGTTTACACGTCGTCTTATTCTCTTTGTTATCAAACGTGAAGTGAGACCACAGGTCAGACCGTCTTTTTCTCCCAATCCCAGTCGCCAGCATCTTCTCTTAGCACTTGTTGCTCCTCTGTCCTCCTCATGTTTCTCGGTGGGGCGCGTTAGCTTTTCGGCACCGCGCAACAACGCGCGCTGTGATTGGCTCTTTAGCGCAGCGGCCGCTCGTTCCTCTCTCTCTTCTCCTGAGGAGTCCTGACCACTTATTCGTCACCATGGATCTATTATTCGTCACAGGTTATATTTTCGTTTCGTCTTTTATTTGTTGACGAAAATGTCCATCTATTTCGTCATCGTTTTAGTCATTTAAAAGTAATTTTTATTTAGTTTTCGTCTCGTTTTCGTCCGCAAAAAACCTTCGCTGACGAAATAATTTCGTCATAGTTTTCGTCAACGAAATTAACACTGATTTAGAGCCTCCTAATTATTCATCACAATGAGTTCACAAGCACTTTTCACAGCTTTCACTTGACGTGGAGCTAACAACAACTAGCATGCTAAAGAGCACTTCCTGGTTCTTGGACAGTAAAACTCTTTATAATAAGATGTTGATATTACACAACAGACTTATTTTTACCTTAACAGCTGCGTGTACAATATATCTGTACTGGGGCAAGACACATTTTGCTTAAAAACATGGACAGAGGCCTTGGCCTTGTACAATCATTATTAGCTTAATTTAGCAAGTTAATTAGTGTGAAGGTTCCAATTTAACACAATGAAATGACACGTTTTTCCAGTCCTGATCATGTAAACAGCACATCATTTTCCAAACACTAATTTCAAGTAACAGTTAATAAGACCTTTGCCTTTGTAATTAAGAATCCAAACTAATGATAGCTTTTAAATGGTTAAAAGTTCTACAAATTAGACTTAGACTTAGACAAACTTTATTGATCCACAAGGGAAATTATTTGGATACAGCAGCTCAAACATCACAATATAATATAATAACAGAGAGTAACAAAAATAGATGGTATAGCAAAAAAAAAAAAAAGAAGCAAGAGACAAGTGTCAAATGAGACATAATTATAAAAATAAATGTATATGTACAAGTCAAAATAAAATAGAAAAATAAGTAATAAACTATAAAATAAAATATAAAATCACAGCTATAAACAAGAGACA
This sequence comes from Taenioides sp. WSHXM2023, assembly GCA_029959045.1. Classification (NCBI taxonomy): domain Eukaryota; kingdom Metazoa; phylum Chordata; class Actinopteri; order Gobiiformes; family Gobiidae; genus Taenioides; species Taenioides sp. WSHXM2023. The sequence goes on from CM057092.1 coordinate 6,118,508, forward strand.
AGAACGACAGGGCATAGGTTATCCATTACTTAAGATTGAGTCGTTGTACAGTTGTAGGGAGTATTATCTGTTACATAAGGGTGAGTTGTTGTACAGTTGTAGGGAGTATTATCTGTTACATAAGGGTGAGTTGTTGTACAGTTGTATGGAGTATGGTATGAATGTAGTCCTGTATCTCTCACTGTTTGAGCGGAGCTGTAGCTGTAATGGATTAGTCAAAAGTAAATTTTCATGATGGGACAATTAGACAATTTTGAAATGGTGATATTAAGGTACTAGAACTTAATCCTACACATTGTTTTCAGGCGGGAACTCGCTGGGAAATCGAGTAGTGTTGCCAGGACAGCCCCATGACTTTTAACAAAATTCAGTGCAATTTGCCAGAGGGGCACCTGAATTTAAGAAGTGAAATTGTGGTAACTACAATAGATATTTTTTTTTTTTTCTTTTTTGATTTGTTGAGGTGGATGATGCCATACTCCCAGAGCAAGAGCCACTTTTCTCTATTGCCAAAAGGTAAATTCACAAATGATGAATCTGAATGTTGAACATTTCTATTAGTGACTAGACCCAAGAACTCTGCATCTGCATTCCAAATATATTAATTTTAACTAACTCCATCTGTATTACTTATTTTTGGCCTATACAACGTGGTGATGCATCTGAAATAGGAACACACTGATATGATACTGGTATCAGATATTGGTGCTGATATTGACATTTTTGATGGCTTGAATATTGGTTCCGAGATATCGGTTTAATCAATATCCCATCTTGGTTTATAAATTGGTGTATTAAGGTGATTTACTGGCCAATGTTCATCTCAAACGCCTCCTAATATTACAAACCTGTTCTGTAATTACTTTAAATGATGAATAACAGTTACAAAATACATATTGTTGTTTTTTTTTTTTTTACCAGACACTGTTTGCGTTTAAAGGAAATAAATCATATTTTTTTAGTCTTTGCCCTAGTATCGGTTGATAGTGAGTACAGGCAGATACTTACAGCCAAAATATCCTCACTGTATCGGAAGAAAAAAAAGCTGGATCAGTGCATCCCTAATCTGAAATCCATAAGTGTTAAAACCCATATGGAAAAGATATAGATAAATTTTACAAAATTTAAATATGCTTTATCAGAATCTCATATGCAGCATACATGACAGTTAAATCAGATGTAAAACCCTTAGTAAATGCATATAATATGAAACTTACATGAATTTCTAACTTATAAGGACTGTAGATAACACTAAATATTCATACAATATCCTTAGAAAAGAGTTTGCCAAGCATTAATTTACACTGAAATGTTATAGGAAACACACCAATAAATAAGATATTCTAAAACATCATAATCTTACAGTAGTTACAAGAAAGCACCTGAGCTAAGATGACAAAGAACAGGTCTGTGGTAGGTCTGTTGTTTTTTCTTATAGCCTATACTTTTAAATCAATTTGGTGAAGATCACATTCCCTGGACCAATGGAGAATTCGGGTGGAATTAGGTGAAGTGTTCCCATTAATATCCAATAATTTGATTAAAAAGTGTCTGGTTAATTAAACTCGTTTCACAGTGTATAATTTTGTACCTGTATGCCAATATGTTTTTGGCCACTTGAGATGATGTACCAGCAAGAACAAAGGACAGTTTAAGGATTTACAAAGAGTAAATGCTTAAACTTAAGATAGATCAAAGTGCTAGTTAACGTTGATCTATCTTGTTCTTTCTTCAGCATTTCATGAGTAATATTGATGAATGGTATTTCCAAGTTTCCAAGGATTTAAAAGTAATAGGTACTGTGCAAGCAAAACAACAACATACTCATGCCTTACTTGTGAAAAATATTTTAATTTGGAAAAAAAAAAAAAAAAAAAATTACATACAGATTAGACATCAGACATCTTAAATTAGACATCAGATATCTTAAATATAAAAATATACATATTTCTTTTTCCAATTTACAGAGGTAAAATGTTTTTTGATTGTTTAGCTTTACAAAACTAATGCAATATTACAACAATATTCATCATAGCATCATGTGAACATGCCCCTGCTTGGAACAGTGATCTTTTTTACCAAATATACATGCTGATATCACAGGGTATGTATGAAGAATGAATTCATATTTTGTTCACCTGTATTAGTTCATTATAGTTGAAAATACTAATGACAACTGTTGCTCATAAATGACACTAACAAAAGAAACAATAATCACTTTCTTGGAAACCCTAAAGGAATAAATGATATTCATACTGACTTAATTTATTTGCAATAGTATCTGCCAAGTAGCTGACATACAATTGAGCTGGACTGTGGACAATGGATATGCATGCACGGTCTGACTATCTGTGCAGCATTTATGGCTTTATGAAAGCCCGTTGGAAAGTGTACCATTGACATGTAGTTTAGTGGAGTTCTGATAAGACTACCTCTGGCTAACTTCTGCACTGTGCAATTACCAAAGTTCCCAATGGCATATAAATGCTCATCACCTGTGTCAATGAAGTGGGAGACTCTAAAAATAGTCCCATCCTTCAGAACCACAACAGAGTTGTTTCTTTGCTTTGTTTTCTTGTAGGTAGAACCATGAACAACTTCTCCATTCACAACAATTCTCTTGTAGCACTTAACCACAGAATTTGTAGGAACTTCTCTTAGTGTGTGAAGGGCAGCTTGATCGCATAAAGAGACTAATGTCACATTTGGAGGACCAAGCGCAGTCACCTCTGAGAACTGTGCACATTTCTTTACATGTCTTTTGGTTCTCATTTCAGCACAGAAATCTTTCACTTTTGGTGGTGCATTTGCAAGAAACTGCTTTTCCAAGCGTGGAAAAGCACGTGACAACATCACTCGTTTACATATCTGTTGTGGTACAGCCTGACTGCTTTTGACTTGTTTCAGGAGAAATCCGTTGAAGTCTTCAAACATAAAAGCTGAGTGGGTCCATAAAGGACCAAAATTCACAACACTTTGGCTTAAATGCAGAAGTGAATGAACATTGAATGTCATGTTTTCTTCTCCGTAAAGTGACTGCACACCCCCAACAAAGTACACCAATGCGTCATGAGCATGATTTATCTGATCTGTATTTAATTCAGACCCCAACAAAGTACTTACACCCTCTATCAGTAATGCCCAATGAGAGTGATACTTCTGTGGAAGAATGCCTTTCAGAACTGGCAAGCTATAGTACAACAGCCAGTGTTGCCATTCATGGGCTTTCCAGAATTTGCGTTGGGTGAGTGATCTTGGAACTCGAGCAACAGTTCCTGGAGGTTTTATTGCTAAAAGATATCTGTCCATGGTTAAAATTTGTGAGCCAATGTACCATGGTTCAGAGTAATTCTTAGAATTCATCCATACAGATGCCATTTGTCTACACACACCAAGCAACACACAGTGCATATAGTCAGGGACCATCCCACTGATTAGATCAAACTTAGGTAAGTTCACAAGAGCAGATGGACCCTTGACGCCCAATATAGTTCTCCCTTCTCTTTCGGCAATCTGTCCAATTTCAACTGTAGTTTTATGCTTTCTGTCACTCGGCACCTCGTGCAAACATGTATAAGCTCTCAAGTTTCCTTTTCCTTTCCTAACTTGCACACCAGGGTGAAGGCAAGTTCCACAGCCATATTCCCCATTGAACTGTTTAAAATTCTGAAGTAATGGTCTTGCAACCGCATCACACACACAGCACAATGGATGCACCTTGATATGCCTCACTGACTGATCAACAGGATGCTTCCAGTTAAACCCATTTTGAGAAAGATCGGTACATTCTTTCACAAATGGATTAAAGAAACAGGTCATTTCTGGCTTTTGGGACCCAAACCACAATGCACACAAGAGTATATGCTTATCTCTGCTCTCAGGGGGTATTTCATTGACACAACACAATATCGGCCAAATATTGAATTTTGATGATTTAAAGACTGGTACACCATCACAGTTAAATGTAAGCGACAGGAAATCATCTTCAGTTCTAGATTTCAGGGTTTGATAGATAGTACCATCACATATGTCATTTATTACATGCCTACTGCGGTCAACAGCACCTAAGCAGACATCATGCATGCCCTGATTCTCAAGAATATCTTTCAGCTGATCCTTCAATGGCAAATATATGAAGTAATGCCCATCCTGATAACTGTTTTTCACTGTTATGGATGAGGAACAGGAAACACATGTAAGTGTTTCTTCCAGTGACTTTGCCATGCCTAGATAGGTTGTGCATACTCTGCAGTAATGATGGCATTCTAATTCATCTACACCAGCAAATGACTTGTCCAAAAAGTACTTGCTTGCAGGGACTGCATTTGTTTCAGCTGAGAATAAGTTTAGAAGTTTGAGCAGGTCAGTCATCAATACACCTGTAGTGTTGTGCTTCAATGCAAAAGACAGAATGGAGATACAACTTTGTCCTTCTGTCAGTCCATGTGAGAAGACCTCCCGATTCTCCTACAATCAGAGAAAAAGAAATTAAAAGTTCTTAGTGTCTGTTTGGTTTTACTGTTAAACAGTATATACATGTAATTAATACATGGGCTACAAGGAGGCAGAAATATGGTGGGAAGAATGAAGAGGTTGGAAAGAAATGAATTTGTTTTGTGCAATGCAATCTGTTATTTGTCTCTTGGCAATTTGATGCCACCTGTGTATCTTTACAACCTAAATGTGCAAGTTTCATTTTTTTCCTCACCTGTGCTGGACTGAAGGACTCTCCATTCTCTTCTTCAGTTTGGCTGGTACCGTCATTTCTTCCCTAAAGATAGACCATAAAAATCAGATAGGTACAGGGCTCTGGCTGCAATTATAGCTTACTATTTGCATATGTCTTACTTGCACAAGAGTAAATGGCTCTGCTTGGTCTTGTCTGGTGTCTTCTATGCTTTCCTAAGGACAGCAATGACATTTTCACAAGACAGAAAAATACAGACAAACAAACACTAAGTGAGTGAGAGTGAGGGATAATGTGCGTATGCTCTGGAAATGGGTTAAAGTACAAGTTTTGTCTCACCTGGATCAATGTGAAAGGCTCTGCTTCTACCTCGTCTCTATGGCTGGTATTTTGGCAGGAAATGTTTTCCTGGAGGGGGCACGAATGAGTAATTTCACTGAGATACGTATGCTAAATAAAATCCATGGAGCAAGAACATGAAGGAAACAAAAAAAGAACAGGAACAACCTTTAGAAATGTAACATTATCACTGTCCTATATTTTAGTCTGTCATTTAATGGCATGCAAAAACATGTAGGCTACTTTACTTGAATATACTGTAGGCCTATTTTGGTCTCACCTGTGCCGGAGTGAGTGACTCTGAATTCCTCTCTCTTTGGTTGGTATCCTCACAGTTTTCCTAAGAATATATATATTAATATATAAGAATATAATTCTGTTAATGAATGAAACAAGAATATCTGTTGGCAGAAGCAAAGAAATCAGACAGCCTATTTACTTCTTCACTATTCAAAAAGAATGCTGGGCTGAATAAACTTTCACATGACGTATTACTGTGAACTGACATCAATTAATATTTTTTTCAGTATAAACTGAACAGTGAAGTGACTCACGTTAAGCGTGAACTTGTACAGTAGCATACTGATAAACTTACATATTGCTGCCCATAGCGTTTGGTGAGCTCTGCTAAACTTTTGTTGATCTTCCTAAAAAGCGGACAGTAGGCTGAGCATTACATGGGAACGAACGCATTCTGCATTAGAAGGCTGCATATTTAGTGGCACTCACCTTTTTTTCCATCGAGATAGAGTACGTTGTGGAATATTTTCTTTCTCCCAATCATTTATCTCCGAGTTTTTCCTTTTCATATTGAAGAGAAATCCAGAGAGTGAGAAGGATGATTGAATAATCTTCACCGTAATGTTTCTCTACCGCTCTGCGTAAGACGTAAGCCTCGCGCGTCTTTCAAACACTGCGAGATCTGGTTTCGTTTTGAAACGGCAGATCACGAGCGGAGCAGGTACAAGCAGCAATATCCAATGGCACAGTTTGGTGATAGTAGAGGTAAGCAGAAATAATATGCCATATTCAGATATTCTACCAAATAACCGATGATTTTGTCAATATATTTTTTCTGGCTAGTCAGTGTTTGCTGTGTTACAATATCTCGAAATCATTTACGTTATTTTTGGCTCAATTAGCATGTTTTGCATGATGCATACTTGCTAGCAAGTAAGCGCTAAGGTTAACATCATGCGTGATTATTTTCGTGCAATGCATGAATACGATCTTCATAAAAAAGGAAGGTAAACGTTTTAAACATGATACACTTATTCAGGGTATGATACTGAAAATCTCTTCTTAGCTTATTAACGTTTTTCACTCAGAGGGTAATAAGATAAAAATATATATATTTTTAATTATTTCAGAAAGCCAGGGGAGGAAGTTTGCCGTAGTACAGTGGATTGAAGGGGAGGACATAGGGAAGTACAGCGATGTTAAAACGGATGCCATACAGGGGTATGATGACACGAAGATGGATGACGATGGAAACCCCATCTCCAAATATTCTGCGTACATCGAGTGGCGCCATGGTCGAAAACCAAGAGGAGGATGGCCTCATTACAGAGGCCATGTCGTTTTTGTTAGTGGTAAGAGTTTTATAGACATTTTGTACATATGTGTAAATTTTATTTTTAACAGCATAATGTATCATTTAATTTATTGGGTAGTTACATGCCTGGTAAAGGAGAAGTTTGTGGTGAATCAATCAGTAGCCCAGTTGTTCAAGGTCACTGAGTGCTGTCTTTAGGAAAAAGAACCAGAAAATTTGATGCAGCATAAAGGGGCATAGCAAAATAAAACTAAAAGTTAGTCACTATGCCCCATTCACTTAATGTTAGTTGCCGGTTCAGTATTTGGTCTATGCTGCATCAAATTTTCTATTTCTTTTTCACAGTGACAACACTTACTGACTTCAGACAGCAGAGCTATTGATTGATTCACACGAGACTTATCTTTTAAATATAGTTGTCAACTGATTTAAAGAGGAGCATGTTAGTGTTTACATGTAGAATTGACTTGAATATTTGTCATGGAGTCAATCTGTGTGTGATGGTGTTTTGACTTTCATAGCTTCTCGATTTGAGACAGCGCAAAAACTCAGCTCAATCTTGAAGATGGAGGAAAAGAGGGAGGAAAAAGAACTGACAAAGAGGTTGTCGGTTGCATCGCAGAAGTATGGTGAGGAGTCCGATGATTCAACTGACATTGACACACGAACATCAGTGCAAGTCAAGGTGAGGATAACTCATAACTTTTGCATTTAACTTGCCTATGGTTGTCATTACTGTTTATTCCAGTGAGGCTAGATATTTGATACGGATACTGTTATAAAGTGTTGTTCTAGCAGCAGCTTGCATTCAATTACTCTTCTTTCCATTCTGATACCAGAGGTCAAAAGTTTCTCACAAGGCACATGTAGATCCTGCTGAAGAATTCCTGAAGTTATATGGCCAACATCCACCCTCATCAGAGGACTACAACAACCTTACAAAGACTGTTGTTAAGCTAAGACAAGAAAACAAGGACCTCAAGGAAGAAAATGAAAGATGGAAAGAGATGGTTCTGCAAGGTATCATTCATTTAGTGTTTATTAATTATTGAACCGCCATACATCTTTTTTTTTTGTGATTGGTGACTGACTGGTGGTGTGACTGATGATAGACTGACGATACGGTTAGTATAGTCCTCAGGAGCAGTGACTAACTAATATTTACAAAACTGTCTGTGTAGATGTGCCTGGGCTCCTCATAAGCATGAGGAAAATAATTGACACAGCTGCCGTTCCCACAAGATCTGGGTCAGAAATGACCATGCCACCACAGACCCTGCCTTCACCACAACCCCCATCCAAGACTTCATCTGTTAGGTCAAAGGAGTCCTCCAGTTCATCACTGCCCAGCTCTCAAACGTCAAAGGTAATTTCTCATTATTATTATTTTTTTCATAAATACATTGTATAAAATAGTTCAGGTTATTACATTTTAACTTCCACATATACAGCAGACCTCCATATAGACCTTTGTAGTGACCATCATCAAAACATCACTGAAATCCCATCCCGTGTCTCAGCCAAAAAAACTTTGCTTGTGGTCACCAAAAATGATCCACCTCCATGACAGAACAGGATTTCAATTATGTTTTGCTATCACACCTATTTGTTTGATTTTTATTTGATATCTGAGGATATATTGATATGTACACCATACTGATTAGATGCTTTCTGTTTAATTTGTGTGCTTGTCAGGTTGAGATCTATCCAGGCAGTGGTGTTTTGGTAGATAAGCTGGCCTGGGCCTATGCCCTGAATTCCACTTCAGCAACAGTGTTTGTGAGACACTTGCTCACAGCGGTCTTCCCACATGACATATTGCTGGTGAGCAATCTTCGTGGGAGTAGCAGGGGCAAGGGAGATGCACGTCTACCCCTGGACAAAAACAAGCTGGACGCCATTTACAGTATGTTTTATCTCTTCAATTGATATGTTACCAATAATAACGTGCTTCTGTGTATGTCGCTCTATCAGACTATGACACTCAATTTTTGCATTGATTTTGTTTGTTTGTTCATGTACTGTAGATGCAACCCTTGAGAGGTGGCCTGGGACCCAGCTATCTAGCATTGGAACCACAATAAATGCAAAGATCACAGAGCTCCGCTCAAAAGCTAAGAGTCTTGCAACCTGATTAAAAAATTTCATTTTGTGTAGCATGTTTGCATTTTGAAAACTTGGCAGCTCTACCTTTATGTCCCCAGTTCTAGGGCCTAGGCTGTTACTGTGTTTTTCTTGTTAATTGTAAATGAGAGTCTGTTCGCTGTAAAGTATGTATAGCACAGCAGCACAAAGGTGGTCTCTGCGCTGTATGCATCCAGTGGGATTAAAGTTATGGCAAGTTAATTTAAAAGAAAGCCATGTATGACTGGGGATATGTGCCATTTACTCACCACCCAGTTAATTTACTTCATTTCAGAAATAGGCCCTTGTTCAAAGTGCCATCAGATATGCCATTGAAAATAAATGCCATTAAAATATATTTGCCTAACTGTCATGTTTTCAGTGGGATCTGCACAGACTGCATTTATGTCACTGTAGTTGTTCTGGGTGCAAAGTAAGTGTAGTTATGTGACTTATTGTTTGAAAATGTATATCCCCAGGAGCTGATCAAATTTGCAGTTGTATTTTCAACCTCTATCAGAATTCCAATTGGCTGACATAAAATAATCTTTATAAAAACACACAAAAAAAAGATAATATTTTTAGATTTTACATACAAAAAAGTATATGTCAATCTGCACGTTCATACATGAACACAGGTATATTTTTACATATTTTTATTATTATACATATAATATTCCTTCCTAAATTCAATAACACTTTTATATGTACATTGTATGATGCACACACAAACCTTAGTATAATAGTGAGTATTATAGTATAGAGTATTATAAAAAAAAATATATAAGAAAGTTAAAAAGTTTACATGTATCATACAAAGACAATATAAGTTATTGTGCGCTTTACTTATATATGTCATGTATGACATTCATTTGGATCATATTTGATTCTGATTGTTATTTTCTATGAGGAAAATGCAAAAGTGGCCACTTTCAAGAGTTCATCATAGTATTAGCCATGTAAGTCTTTTATGATGTACAATATTGATGGCAATAATAAATTTTATAAGCTTTTTCTATTTCTTTTCCGTATGGGAAGTCTATAGTTTCTCTACTTTACATGCAGTTAACGCATACATATCAGGTTTATACAGTTAATCATGTATGTGGGGCCCTCTGCAGCTAAAATATGATCTTGTGGTATGTGATTTAAAACATTTGAGAACCAAAACGTCTGGTCTGCTTTCTTCAGCTTTATTATTAAAACCACATATTATCCATAGTGTGATCTCATTATATGTTCAAGCAAGTTAAAGGTCTTATATTAAGCAAAATTGTCTGTTTGTGATGAGGAAACAACATTATAACAGATCAGAAAATAGCGTAATATGGGACTTTTAAGGTTAATATAGGTGCAAGCTGTAAACAAAACTTTCAACAACAAAAGTCTTAGCTGTGATGAACCAAAAGTGCAGCAAAAAAAAAAAAAATACTCTGTTTAGTTTTGTTTTGGTTGAGGCAAAATACATGTTTAACTGTGTTTGGGTTCAGGGCCGAGTGGGAGATTGTGTAAGAGGCTTCAGTCTGCAGAGGTCACACAGAGGTCACGGCTGCCTCAATCACTTCAGAATCTGTTGTGGTGCTTCACAATACAAAAGATAAGAGCTGCTGAATTATTAACGCACATTTTATATTTATAGCTGAATAAAAGGGCACAGAAAAAAGACACGCGTTACACTTGCTTAGGTATTGAAAAGTATTGATTACCTTGCAAAAAATATGGATAAATGTTCATTAATATTTGAAATACATTGTTTATCGATATATATTTAATTTTTAGATCAGCAGTGAAGATAATTATAGCCTATACATACCGTACCTAGCCGCTGCGTTCCAAATAGGAAGTGAGCATGGGTGCGCTTCCGGCTCTATCGACTCTGGCTCCAATTCACTTTGCATTGGAAAAACTGCTGCCCCTCTCTCTGTAACTGCTGCTGTCAGACTTGTCATTTTGGTCTTAAAATGTTCGTGGTGGTGGTGTTTTTATTTAACCATTTTGTCCGTAACTCTAGATATGAACATTAATAACAGACAAATCAGGTGCCTTCTTTCCCAGATGTCGGAAGATGTCTGGGAAAGAAGATGTCTTTTCCCAGATGTCGGAATTCCAAATGTGGAACTAAGCTCCAAATTCTCCCCTGTAACAGCCAGCCTCGATGAGCTTCATTTGACTGGAGCCGAACGCTATGGATGACATCACACTCCCTAAGTCCACTTCTTTATACAGTCTATGCTATACACGCTAAGGTACAATTCTTACTTGTGGTATCGGTTATTGGTACCGGTATTAGATAAATATGGTGATATGTACCATAGTGTTACTTGTTATCAAATTTAAACAGAATCACTGGTATTGTTCTAGAATTTGGTGTCACAATTTCACATGGAGAGCAGGGGTCTATATAAATATATTTTAAATTCACGTTTTTAGAAACAAATATTAGAATTTTGCCATAGTAATCTCATGTCTTAAAGTTTTCAATGGACAACAATCACAACTTTGGATACATACAGTATAATGCAACTCTGAGGAACATTCAGACAAGCCAGTAGCCACAAGTAGAACCAGAAAAGTTACGTAGTGTTTTTTTTTTAACACTGATTCGACGATTCATTTTAATGCAGCCACAGGAGGAGGAGAATCAGGGGACATCCAGGCCTTTCTGTTTAATTTGTTTTTTTCGATATCAATTACAATCTGTTGTGTGGAGCCGTAAGCCAGAAGCAGTGAGCATGCACGTGTCTGTAGCCCAGTTCCCCACTGTGGACACTATTAGCTGAGAATTGCTGGAACAAATTTGCCAACTTCATTTCATGCATCATGGTAAATCACAAAAGCCCCTTGGTAATGGCCATTATTCGCTGTAACAGCCTTGAGAATAATTGCGTTGAAAGTTGAGGGAAAATGAGTTGTTAAGTTCCCATTTGGCGCAGGCTAGAATCAGTGTGTGTGAGTCACTGCATCACACTCTGTTTGCAGACTAAACAGCACACAGCTCCATGCCGTCTGTATGGGCCTCAGACTTCTAATCCTGCATTATGTATCTGCTATTTGTCTCCATTTTGTTCAATAACTATATTTTTGTCCAATCAGAAACAAAGGTCATGTGAATATATCTGAAAAGTTGTTTGTCTGTCATGGTTAAACCTCAGTAGAAGAAGGGGTAAAAGTGCCAATCTGTGACATGTTTTTCACTTTTACAGTAGTCAGATATTGTGGACTTTAGGTTTTCCTGCTTGTTGTTGTTGTTTCCTTCTTGCACTGGGACAGAGCCAAAATAGTAGGAACAGAGGAGCAGAAATATAAAAGATGGATACGAGAGGCTATTGAAATCAGGAAGCAGGGCGCACGGACCGTCAACAGAGACGAGGGGGAGTTTACCTTGGCTCACACATGCGACTCACTTCTCCAGAGACAACCACGCGACAGTAAGCGTGGTCAGTCTGATAGATTTGCCAGATTCATTAAACTGACCACGCCTGAACAACACGTCACAGAAGTCAGCTGAAGTGCTACAGCCAAAACATCTCAGAAGAAAACACAAAGTTTCTATGTTCTTCAATTAGGGTTCAAAACCTTCTAGTATGAATCATGTGGCGTTTATCCATAAAGCTCATACGCTATGGCAGCTTTAAGTTGCATTCATGTTATAGTATTGAGATAGTGGGAAAGGGCCCCACTCAATGAGAGAAACAAAAATCCATAAATGTAAAAATGTTTGTTTGGGATTGGCTTCACAGACTTGCCATATGAATCTTACGGCTATAAGTCCTTTCTGCAGACAACAAATACACATTTGGATTTGAATAATGACACCACTTTCTGAAGACATTGTGAAGAAAAAAAAATAAAATCACTTTTGTGAAATTGATTTATACTGAAAGAGAAGATGTTGGACTTTGTGTCAGTTTTAGTTTCACCTGGATAGTAATTACAGAGATATTAACTATAAACCAGGTCAACAAATCAAAGATTGTGAACACAGCCTTGGTTAAACCGAGGAACCATAGTAAAAGTCCATGTTTTACAATGTATTTTAAAGCAATACAAACACCCGCTGGTTTAATGCCATTCTGTGGAACAAGTCATAAACATCTCCAAGAAGAAAAGCAGGTTGAAAAGCAGAAAAGTAACACAGTGAAGCTTTAATCATGTTTATCATTTTAAAGTATGCCTTGAAAACACCAAAAGACAATGCCATTTGTGACTCATGAGTTTGAATAAGTTTGAATTCTCTCTGTCAATTTTGTGAAAATCTCCAGTGACTCTCCTCGCTCCCCTGACAAAAACAGCCTGCTCTGAATCTCCATAAATTCGAGTTAGCCTAAATCTATTTCTCATGAAGCCACATTTCCATCGGTTATCCTCTTACATCCCCCGCCACATCCACACCAAACCTTATCCTCTGCCTTTGCACCCAGATTTTAATATCGCCGTGTATCACTCACGCAGGCCTAAGTGCTGGAAAAGAAGCACAAATGAAAGCGTAGCCTGTCTACCGGCCGCCTGGGTAATTCACTTTAACGGCCATTATTTTCCCATCATGCAGTGTGATCCGGATTTCTTTGGTGAAATACACAATGTGATAAATATTGATGTCTGCAACAGGAAATGCGGGCTGCAGGCTGGCGGCGTATGGAGGCTCTGGTCTACTGTATCTGGAGAGATTTCTCAACATTTTGGACTTTTTTCGATTTTGTTATGAAATAGTATAGTTCAACCCACTGACATTATTTTTACTACATCCCATCCATTATTCAGCAATGTTATATAACTGCATCAGAAGAAATATTTGATTTAAAGAAGGGGTATTGCACTTCTATGGGGTATTAATTTACATCACAGACTGTATATATAACGGGCATGTTTCTGGCTCCATCGACTCTGGCTCCAATTCACTCTATATTGAACAAACGTTGCCCCTCTCTCTGTAACTGCTGCTGTCAGGCTCCTCATTTTGGTCTTAAAATGTTCGTATTAATTAGTTACTGAATTAATTAATTATTAAATCAATTTTTATTCCTAATATGGAACTCAGCTCCAAAGTTGCCTCATAACTGCTAACCTGGGTGAGCTTCATTTGACTGGAGCTGAACGCTATGGGTGATGTCTTAGTTCACTTCTTTATACAGTCTATGATTTACAGCTACATGCTTCATTTTGGTTGTTTTCAAAATGCTGTATTCTCCGCAAACAACTGTTTAATACATTTCAGTTGCGTTTTTGGCGCTCTGTGACTCCCCTGCTGTTGTTCTCCACACTAAGTCACTCCCCCTTCAGAGCGCAATCAGTGTGCACCCCACTAATGAAACTACTGCACATGGCATCAGGTTTGTGAAGTTGTAGTGTATTGTTTTTGTATATTTATGGAGAATTGTAGGCCTGTAGACTGCATTGTTTAGTTTATTTATTTATTTGACCATGTACAGAAGCATTAATCCAAAAAACAAAACAAAACAGTGAAGACATGCAGACTGCACCAGACTATAGCTCTTGGAGAGGCTCATACTCCTTACGGTTAGTAAGGAGGGTTTGTAAAGCGCCTGGGAGAGATCACAAAATTACTCAAACATGCATGGATGATCATCTAAAACCTCTTCAGGCATGTTTTTGATGAGGGAACAATGTTATAACATGGTAGAAAGCTCCAAAAAGTTGATTTAGCATAAAAAACATGTCTTTAAGGATAAGAAACACTTGTATTTGAATAAATTGTGGCTCATTTACTGCAATATTATGGAACTATGGAATAACATCTCAGCAGTGGCAGACCTCCCACCAGAAAAGTGAATCCCTTTAAAGTAACAGCGCTTTACACCAGTACATATTTTGAGTACATGAACTACAGCTTTTCATGAAGAAATCTAGCTCACTGTTCGGTACCATTCATCCCTTGTCAGCTTCCTGTCAATCTTTAGCTATTATCATTTGCCTATTCTCTTTTTCTGCTCTCTCTACTTAGTCTCCCCCTCTACTCCTCTTCCTCCTCCTCCCAGAAGAACTGCAGAGACAAGAGAGAGAAATGAGCCGAGAATGCACACGCACACATCAGAAGGATAAAAGGGCTGGGGCTCCTCGCGCATTCACAGTGGGACAAAAATAGCTTTGTCAACTCCTGCATCCAGATGAGACTGCCGACTAACAGGGCCCTGACTACACCTGCGATCTGGTTACATGGGGCGGGTGTGGAACAATGTACCGGTGTATAGTGTGCATGTAAACAGTGTAAATTAGGTAGTATTCTGGTTTTTATGTACCCTTCAATTTACTTTACTTTTGTGTACTTTTGCGTTGAGTCCACAGGAATTGGGAGGACTAAACACTCCGTCCACAACTGCATTTCAAATAGAGCTGCTAAACTGGGTAGTACCTGGAGGACTAAAGGGGAGAGTGTATGTGTGTGTGTGTGTGTGTGTGTGTGTGTGTGTGTGTGTGTGTGTGTGTGTGTGTGTGTGTGTGTGTGTGTGTGTAGGTGTGTGTGTGTGTGTCTGTGTGCGCAACTATACATTCTTTGCCAAAAAGGACTACAATAATATGAAAACACCATATACAGAGTTTAGTAGCAAAAAAATTGGTTTAGTGTTTAGTTCACATTGAACAAAAATGTGTATTTAACCAACAGAAAGTTAGAAAATAAAACACTGAAAACTGGTCAATAACAAACAATTTACATTTACACCTTGTATTCAGTTATGCACAATGAGGGACTCAGCTAAAAACACTAACCAAAAGTCACAGTTGGAATGTGCAGGTGCATTCACACCTTTAAACACATGGACCAAATCAATACTGAGACAAAACCGGTACTTGAGTCATAACTAAATCTAGGACTAGGACTAAGACTAGGACTAGACCAGGACTAAACCATGACCAGGAGAGGTCATACATTATATTCTATCAAAGTTAAAAAAAAAAAAAAAAAAAAAGAATAATCAAATAGAAATATCACAGTAGTTTAGTTAAAAGTCCACCTCATCACTCTAGTTCCGTTCAGTCACATGGGATTTCCTGTCCTCTGCAGTACACCCATGTTCACATCTTGTTCTGAGATCCTGGTCGAGAGGTTCCATAGGTTGAAGATTTACCACACTGCATCCTAAGGTTAATGATGGAAACCAGAGACACAGGAAGAAGATAGAAATTCACTAAGATAATGTAGGTTAAAACATAGAAGTATAAGTATCACAACTGAACCTGTGTTACCAGTACCTAAACCTGCAGATAGAGGAAAAAAAATTGTCTCATTCTCATTCCCAGTATATGGACAGGCCATGTCTCACGTGAAGCTCAGAACCTCCAGAATTCCCTCCCTGAGCTGTAGAGGCTGCACTAGCACTGATCCATGACTGGATGCAGCTTCTGGGGTTTAGGTAGTGACCATTCAGATCAGAGAGAGACATTTTAGGTTTAAACCAACTGGATTTAAGCGTTTAAACTGGCAACCCAAATGAGAGACTCAAAAATCACCAAACTGTAACATAAATAAATTGGTCATCATGTCAAATGCTTTTGTAATTAAGAATAGCATTAAAGGTCCTATATTACACAAACTTCACTCTCTCATTTTTAGACATGTTAGAATGTTGTTACCTCATTAAAAAAAAAACATAACTGGAGTTTTGTTTTTTGTTTTTTTTTTGTTTCATTCACACATGTTTGAGTAACCCTTTAATAGTAGTCTGTCTCCAAAGCTCAAAATTCCAAAGTGGTAGTTTTCAAGTTAACAGCTACCTTCTATTTTTTGTTTAGTAGAGATTGGCAATTCCAGTCCTGAAATTATCTAAATGATTCTAGTGAAGATGTATGAAGTTTAAAAACACAATGGAGCGCTTCCTGTATTACCACATGACATCACAAGGTGGAACAGAGTGTTTTCTGTTTGAGAGAAGAACTCAGCCTAAATATACAGGATTTGTGTGTTAAAAATGTGTGAACGAAACAAAGCACAACTCCAGGTATGTTTTTGATGAGGAAACAACGTTCTAACCTAGATCAGAAAAGCATCATATGGACCCTTTAAAAAGAAACAGCTACCTGATTGGCCGAGAACAGAGCCAATGACACGTGCAGATGCAGCCGGGTGTGGAGAGTAGAAAGAAACAACTCAAGAACTCAATTTGATGATTTCTTGTGTACCTATTTGTGGTATATTTACAACCCTGTATGGTGAAGTTACATAAGCCCATACCCTGTAGTACCGCGTGGGTACAGGACACAACTGTACACTAGCAGTCACTGTAGCATTAGAAGTAGTCCCCTGCTGCTAGGACTCGTTCATTATTTATTTGAGTTCAAGAGGGGCTCGACATGAAAGGTAGTAAATAAGAACAGGTAACATCGGCAGACAGTGGGGGAGGATACAGGAAAAGCTAGGGATGTAACGATATTCAAATTTCTCTGTACAATTTTTTTCGTGGAGGCTAACAAAACTGTGAATATGCTACTTTTTCCACTTAAAATGCCTTGACAATTCCAATTTAAAAGTGCTTAGAACAGTTATTTCTTCATGTAGTCTGCACTGAAACAGAGCAAAGGATCATGGTCTATTGTTTTTTTTTAGCTATTGCTGCAGCATAACAATGAATTTAAGCAGAGCAACTTGTAATTCAATATATTGTGATGCCCCACAATATTACTGAGAGACTTTTGACGATGCAATATCACAATATTTTGGTTATTGTTACATCCCTAGTAAAAACAAGCCACATGCAGATAGTTTTAGAAATTGCAGGGCCAAAGATGCACAGTGTTTGGTAACTGCATAACAATGTAAAAAGAACTGTACAGTATGTAAGATCTTTGTTGCCAGATACTCAAATCAAATATAGCTTTTGATGGGATTTCTCGCAAGATGAAAACGGTCTGTTCCACCTTGTGATATCATGTGGTAATACAAGAAGTGCTCCACTGTGTTTTTAAACTACAGACACCTTCACTAGAATCGTTTGGATTATTTCAGCTCTAGAATTGCCAAGCTCTACTGAACTACTGAAGGTAAAAGGGAGCTGTTCACTTGATAATTATCACTTCATGACATCACAAGGTGGAACAGCGTTTTGAGCTATAGAGATGCAGACAGACTAATAATAAAGGATTACTCAAACTCTTGTGTGAATAAAGCAACACACAACTCCAGGTATTGTATGTTTTTGATGAGGTAACAGCATTATAACATGGCTTAAAGCTCACAAGAGTCAATTTAGTGTAATATAAGACCCTTAAATGTTCTAAACCTTGAAAAATGACTTTGCAATTGCGCTTTGAGTTTAGTGAAATGCTGCTTCAAGCTATAACAGCCTCTTTTCAATGAAGCGAAAACTACACAAAGCTTTTTAAATTGTCATGAATTGCTTTGAAAGAAATTTCCCAAAATTCAAATTCCAACCACAGCAGATTTGCATACAAACAATCAAAGAGTTTCAGTGATTTTGTGATCTTAATTAATGACCAGAAATACACAAGTCTTGATAAATTGTACAAATCTATTATAGCTATATAGCCTAGTTGAAATGCCAAAGCTAACACCCCATATCCTAACAGAACAGAACTCGAAATTAACTTGTGCAAAACATGTATTAATTGCTTTGAAATAAGTCCCCCAAATCCAAATGCCAGCCACAGTGCATTTGCATACAATCAAAACCGTTTTCATTATGTTGTCATCCCATTTAATGAGCAGAAAGACTGATAGCATGATAAATTGTTCAAATGTTCAAATGTTTTAGCTATATGGCCTAGTTGAAATGTCAAAACTAAAACCCCATATCAGAACACAACTCAAAAGTGACATGTGAAAACTGTGTATTCATTGATTTTAAAGAAATCCGCAAAATCAATCAAACGCTAATCACTACACATTTGCATACAAGTTTCAATCACTGTGACATTGTGGTATCATTTAAAGAACAAATATTATGCATTATGTGAACTGCTATTGGTCTTTAATTGCTTCTTTTATTTCGAGTACTGTTGCTTTGGCATTTCATGTTTTAGAACTTAAAATAATGGCTTTGTAAGAAATAAACCACTTCTTCAACGTGGGCGACCCCCATATTAGAATCAGAGAGAATTACCTTGGAAGCAGGAGGGGTAATAATCAACCGTGACATGATAAAGATCACATATCGTGCTTGTGTTTGCTGTATAGTTATAATATACGACAAATGTGGATCATTATGTTATAGTTTGCATGCTTAAATTTGCAATATTCATGTAAAACTACTTAATAAACAAGTCTGCTGAGTTTCACGTTAGAAAACGGTTGTGCTCAAAGGGAGCTGATGTTGCTGACACAACAAAGAACAGTGAAGTTTTTAGCACCTCCAGTGGATAGCTGCAGATCACACTAGCACACAGCAGATTTTTTTTCCATTGGTACCAAAATGACTACGCAATGCTGCTGAATCCTACACATATCATTAATTAAGAAAATACAATTGGAGAATGAAATAAGTACAGAGCAGTGGGCGTGTGCTGGTGGTTGTGCAAATGGGGGTTGATTATCAATATGGCATCTTGAAAATAAGCAATTAAAGATTGTTCAAACATGCATAAATCACTGCAAATAGAACTTTGAGAGGGTAAATGAGAAGGGAAAGAGTACACATACAGTTGTACTGAATGTAATTTGATGGCAAAAAGATTAAAATGGTAATGATTTATGGAGTGAAACTGCACAGGACTTCTACCTCTGACGCAATTATGCTGGAAAATTTCAAACAGAGTGTTTTGTGACAGCTAAAGGGGCGTGGACATGATCAAAAAAGGTCATGAGGCATAATGTGTCCTAAAGAGCCCATATTATGCTGTTGTTTCCTCATTACAAACATATCTGGAGCTGTGTTTTGTTTCATTCACGCATGTTTAACACACAAATCTTGCATAATTTATGGTCTTTTCTCAAACTGAAAACACTCTGTTCCACCTCATGATCTCATGTAGTACAGGAAGTGATTCACTGTGTTTTTAAAGTCCATACATCTTCACTAGAATCATCTGGATGATTTCAGCCCTGGAACTGCCATTCACTACTAAGCAAAAGATAAAAGGGAGCTGTTGAACTTGAAAACCACCGCTTCATGACATCACAAGATGGAACAGAGCATTTTCAGCTTTGGAGATGTAGCCTAATAATCCAGGATTACTCAAAAGTGTGAATAACACAAAACACAACTGCAGAAATGTTTATGATGAGGTAGCAACATTCTAACATGACTTAAAGCTCACAAGAGTCAATTATGTGTAATATAGGACCTTTAATGAGCAGAAATAAAATGTTCAAATGTTACAGAAATCTTACATTGTTTAAATAGTTGTATAGATTACACAACTCCAAACTGACTTGATCCATTTTATGAAGAAGAAATAAGTCAACACACCCTTGCACTACCATCAGCCAATCAACACTCCTACTTATTGCAACATTCAAACATAGACACACTTCTGCTAGGTATAGGCCAATGCAAAGTTGTCTCCAAGGATTTGTGCTGAAAATAACTGCAGATCAATACAGCCAAGTAGAGCATCTCTCCCTCTGGACTCCCCATACCAGCAAGAGAGGAACGCTGCTGGAGTCTCCTCAAATACTCTTTTCAAACGCCAGTCGCAACGAAACGGACGCCAAAAAACCTGCCATCTCCCTCTGTCCTGTTCGCATGTCCTAAATAGCTCTCCGCGCTTGAGTTAGCATCTCCGTACTAGAGCAGAATCACTCAGTATGCAAGGAGAGGAGCGGAGCATGTGAAACGAACGAGAGGACGCATGGGGAAAAATATATGTCCTTCTTACCAGTACTGACGAGAAGGGGAGAGAGGGGGAGAGAATCCGGAAAATTGGCTGTTCGGCTTGCTTATTAAATTCCAGATCTCGAGCAGAGGATTGAAGATTCCATGGAGATCGCGAATGCCGGCGCAAAATGAGACGCGCTAACTGCCTGGAAGATCTGCACGGGAAATTGATATCCAAAAGTCCGGAGCACTTGAACTGTCTGGCACACGCAGGGATCACGCAGGGTGTATCCAGCTATAGCACAGGGGTGTATGGAAGACCAGCGGAGGGATGGAGAGATAGAGAGAGGGAAAGGAGGGGGTCTGGAGGAAGGTGGAGCTGCAGCGTGCAAGATGTGAAAGTTTCAGAGAGGGGAGGAGGTGGAGGACGAGAGAGCAGGTTCTTGTACATGCGGTTTCTCCATGGCGATCCGCTACTGCTGCTGACAATCTCGTTAATGAAATGATTAAAGACAGGAGACGGTATTAAGCAATACAGTTATAGTAGATATACATATAGTTGGCCATTGTCGCTGATTAAAAGTGAATTATTATGAGTGGATGAAAGATAACATAGGTACAACGTGATAGTTTTGTATTTTAAATTATTTGTGAGAGATGAATGATGGATGGCTAGACTATATAGCAAGAGTTTTAATGAGCATTTAGTAACATTGTCTGTTGTTTCTAGTGACCTTTTGGCAACTTTAGTTCAAACTAGGAGCATTTGCCTACCTGAGATCCAGAAAATACACTTCAATACTTTACGAAGATGTGAGTCTGGTCACTGGTGAATCTCCCCGTTTTCAGAAGTGATTGACAGGTCAGCTCAGCCAATCAGGGACACGCATTGTTCATCCGTATCAGAAAAAATAAAGGACAAAAATAATATCACAAGGGACTGAAAAACATGGCTTTTTTCTGCACTAAATTCTGTTAATCTGAGGTGAGATCAATTTGATTATGTTAGAAAATGATTGTGACCAATGAGCTCCTTCGTTTCACATCACTGAAAAAAAAAAAAAAAAAAAAAAATCAGATGCACAAACTCATTTAACCAGATCTGTATAAAACTGCAGAGAGAGATCATTCTGGATTTGCCAGGCAAAACATTTGATGCTTTGTGCTGAAAAACAGTCAAAAACTGAGCATGTGCTGCCTCAAGTGGTCACTGCAATTCCATGTACTACGTGACATCACACAGAGCTTTTCTGATTACAAACATCTGGCTGCAGGGGCGGAGTTTGAAGCGTGTTTACCTGTTAGACCAATCACACTGTTCCTCATATGTCCAGACCCCGCCCCTCACCTTCACTCTCCCCTTTAGTCCTCCAAGACCCCGCCTCTCCTCCCTTTTAGTCCTCCAGGTACTGCCCAGTTTAGCAGCTGTTTGAAATGTGGTTGTGAGCGAAGTTTAGGTGTTTAGTCCCACTTTAATTCTACTTAATTAACATCCAAATCTCACTCCTAACCCTTTAATAAAGTTGTCGCTATGCATAAATCATTCTGAATAATGTTTGTTCACTGTGAAATAAGTCTTTGTCCATGCTATAATAAGGCTAATAAGGTGTCATTACAAAGTGGTACCCTGTAATATTAGGAGACAATTAAAAGGCAAGGTACATTTGATCATATTTGCTTTGTTGGAAATCAATATTGTACTGGAGATGTGATCTGAGTTATATAGAGAGGAAAAGATCACTATAGTGTTATATGTGGAGATTTCTCAAGGTCAAACATGTCCACTGCTGTCTGTGGTGTCTATTTCTTAGGCTTATTTGCTGCAAACATCAAATAAAACTAACACATCAAACCTTTAATCCACTTTGTATCTGTGTGCATTTTCTAGAATTAACCCAGGAGCATTGATTAGGGATGGGACAAGATCTCGTGCCACAAGATCTCGCGAGACAATTGATATTGTGAGATTTTTATTTTTTTTTTCCCTGAATTTCCCTTTGGCTCAGACTAAAAAAAAGAATTAAGAGCTGGTGTGTTATGCAATTTGAGAAGCTGTAGTTCCAAAAAGCAGTACTACAATGATGACTAAAGTATTACATAAAATAAATACAAATAGTGAAGCCAGAATTGTGTAATGGATTGCAGTACTTATTTATTACAAATGATATCAAAATCTAGTCTTGTCTCATTCTCGTGGACCTACTCTCGTCGTGTGTCTCATCTCGCAAAAATGAGCGCTATTTACGCTTACGTCACAAAACCGGAAGACGTATGGAAACATGCGGATGACAACTTCCTTTGGGCTCTGTTGGCGATAGTAACTCTGACAAAATCTAGGAAAACTGAGAAAACGTCCCAGTTTTCCTCATCTAGATGTCATTGTACTCTTCCTTTTAATCCTTTTAATACCCGTATAAAACATGTGCTATGTAAAGTGTATCAATACAAAAAGAACTGGGTGATACCATTTTTTTCAGTGTCAATTTGTGATTCACTTATGTTTTCTTTTCACCTTCAAGACACTCAAAACGTTTTACATCAAAGAACCACTCACCCATTCACACACACACACACACACACACACACATTCTCGCAAAGCCCACAAAGTGAGGTCTTAGTTAAAGACCTTCAGAGTGAGGACTTGCCTTTCCCAGTGTTTTAAGAACAAACAAATTCACTTTCCTGACACTAGATGGAGCTGCAGAGCTATACACTCCATTCATACAAATGTAGAAGAAAGATTTAAGAAAAAGTTTTTAACCATCAGAGTGAGGACCTCACACCATGTGACATGAACCTGACGTCACTGACTTCAACAATGACTCAGGAGCAAAACAAAGACACATTTGGAGCATATTAGCCTTTATATTTTTTTTGCAAAACAACTTTAACAAACAACTTTAACAAACCAAATTATAAAAACTATTCATTTGTGGGTTTACAAGGTCAGTGATGCAGTTTTAATCTAAATTAATGCATAAAATAGAGATTTGACAGGCTGCAAATTAACACATTAAAAAAATAAACATAAATAAAAAAATCTCTCTATATATAAATGTATAAAATAATATTTAACAGACTGCCTCATCTTCTCGACCCGTTTGCTTTCAGGCATTAACCTATTTTTCACGGTTGTGTCAAAGTTGATACAACAGTTACTGCTGAACACAAAAAATATCTCGATTGGTTGCATTATTTTAGATTGATTTGAATAATTATATTTTCTAAGGCAGGGTGTGATTCATGTTATAAAATAAAATTTCACAGATTTAACCAAATATGTTGAATAGGTACTGGTTGGCCCTGTTCTAAGATGACATGGAGAGAATTACTCAGACCATAGTAACTGTATTCAAATTTAATGTAGGATTTAAACCTAAACACTCAGCAGCTGAGTCCTATTTGTGAAGAAAGGCTGAGGAGTCCTGTCTTAAACTTAATACTAACATGAATTTAATGCATTAATAACATTTTAAAATAGTGTCACTAATATGAACTTATCTGCATGAAAATAATCCTCTCCTGGAGTCACTGAAGCAGATTATGGATTGTTGTGAACTCCTCACACTCAAAACTTGAGGTTAACAGAAGAAGCTCGGCAACATTCAGCAATGAGGCAATATATTTGAACCTAACTCTGAAAATCAACCTTCACATTTTCTCTCCATGAAGAGAGCCACACAAACCTCTGCAGCCTGAACAACTTAAAAGAGCTTTTTATTTACTCTGAGTATCTCGTATACGAAATACTTGACGTCCTTCCAGGTGCGGTTGTTCAGAGCTGGAGACTCCTGTGTGATACACAACATACAGGCCTGCTTCCCCGGGACTCGTCTCAGTGCTATGAACTTCCTCATCCTCCTCTGCACTGCGCTCCTCTCCTCCTCACTCCACACTCGCTTTGTCTTTGTCTGAGCATCTGATGAGAGAAACGAGAGACAAATTTAGCGCCACTGATCCAAAAGAGCAGTTCAAAATATCAGTTCAATTTTTTTGTGTGAATAATTTGTAAAAATACAAATTTTTCACACAAATTTTCTAAAACGCTTCAAACAGAAAGTGGGAGTGCATTTAATCTTTGAAATTCTGATTGAACCATTGCGCCACAATTATATTAACTCAAAAAAGACTAACTGTTTAATATGTTATTGACAAGTTATTGCTATTTAACTTTAGTTTTTGTGAATTTGAGCCTTCGCTTGTCCCAGACAAATGTCTAAATGAAGAATTAAACAAGTGTTGAATGAAGAACAGAAGCTCTCACCTTGACTGCTTTCATTTCCACGTCTTTTTCTGGAGGGTTTCACAGACTTCTGCTCCAGGAGGGTTTCCTCTCTGGCTGCTGCTCCATCAGACTCTGAAGAGAAAATAACAAAATAATCAACTTTTGTAATATGCTTTTTGAGAATTTATTAAACTTTTCCATAAAACAGGTGAAGCTGTAAACTTAAAAGAATAAACAATTGTTTTTCAGCTGATGAATCAAATAAGACACATCCTCCTGGAGCCATCTCCACTGTTTCTGCCCAGTGTTGGCCATTTTAGTGTAAATTAGAGTAATTCGCATTTTGTGATCTGAAGTTTTGAGTGTATTGCCCACTCATGGCTAAAAGATGAACAGCAGTTTTGAATTTTTGAGGTACAAACCATCCATTCTGACTCATGACAACACAGATCTGACCAGTTTACAGACTGACAGAGTTTACGATTTCTTGGCCATTTTTCAGAGAATATGAATGGTAAATAAAGGGACTCCACAAATTTCACAAAAAACAGGAGGTAGTTATTGACGTTAAAGGAGACAGCACACATTTATGTAGTTTCTGTCGTCATTTTGACTTCACCAGAGAAAACACTGTGCACCAAACCACTAATCATGAGTGGAAGTGTGTTTTCATTCATATTCTCAAGAAAACACACAAACAACATGAGGCCCGTGTCATATGCTCCACAGACACTGTAGCGACGACAGCACCAATTTGGAGCAGATTTGAGTTGAGTTTTCTCTGTGGCAAAAAGAGGCCGGTTCCCTAAACCACTGAACACTCCTGTGGAACGGTTTTACTACGTCACTGGTTCCTACAGGGGCTGTTCTGCTTGGGTTCCATAAAACATTTTTGGTTCAGTCAGATTAGATTATTTCATAGGAGACAGTGCAATTTCAAGAAACACAGGATTAAAAGATTAGAAAAAAAAATAGAATTAGTGAAAATTTTTGGCAATTGTGGCAATTTTTCATCTGCTGTCCCCTGGCTGTGATGTTTGAGGGCAATAAAATAGAGGTTGTAGTTGAGACTAAATTTGTGAATGAAATGTGTCAACATCTTACCATCAGTGCACTTGTTGGTGCGTCTCTTTCTGGGTGGTTTACATCCTGCAGCCTGGGTCAGGAGGAGTCCGTCCTCTTCATCGGACTCTGATGGCTTCATTTGTAAATGACGCGTCATTTTTAGGTTGGACTTTTTGCAATAAACACAATAATGAGCCTTGTCCCACACTCTCCTCCCACCTTTTTTCTGACTGCTTTTAATTTTCATTTCTATGATCTCTGCGTTTCTTTTAAGAATGTCCTTTTTGGAATAAGTTTTTGCAGGTTGACTGGACTGTGTTGGCTTTGTTTGGGATTCACATGACAGATTGGTGCGGACTGAGGCATTGCTGCAGGATGAAGAGGAGCTTGGACTTCCTGGAGGCTTGTAGTCCTTGTCGGACACGTCTGATGTGTCTCGATGAGGTGAACTTACTGTAGAATCAGGCGGATCCTCTGGGGTTTTAACCTGCAACATATGATTTAAACATTAAGTGCAGTGAACAGCACAGGTCAGATGAAGCTGCAGACACAGAGACTGCATCACATGCATCGTCTCCACATTTATACCATTGTAGGAGTTTGAACCCACTGAGAAGATCATTTGTGATTTGTAAGTGTTCTACTGTTAACAAACCCTTTTACTAAACACTTGCACATGTGCAAAATGAGTTAAATTACAAAGACTTTCGTTGACTAAAACTAATAATAAATGTAGATATTTGAGTGCGACTAAAAGTTGTGATATTTATGGCAAATGATCCAAAATAAACCTAAATGAATGAAAGAGGAGAGAGAGATGAGATCCAAGTTCACGTCATACCAGAAACATCACAACAAATACAGAAAAATACATCTGTCTCATCACAACGTCCAATGTAGTCTCTTAAATTCCTAGCTAAAACTAAAAGTAACTGTCTAAATCTTGACTAAAATTAAAACTCATTTCTTGTAGTTAAAAGATGAAAACTAAAACTAAATTAAAATCTCTTGTCAAAATAAACACTGGACTTTACACTGGACTATGGTTTTAAACTTGATGCCCAAATTAGCTCTGTGGTGAAGACCAGCTTTTTTCACTTGAGGCAACTGGCCAAAGTGAAACCGATTTTATCTCGCCACAATTTTGAAATTTGAATCCATGCTTTTATTACCTCTCGTTTAGATTACTGTAATTCACTCTACACTGGTCTTAGTAAAACCTCCTTTCCCGCTTACAGCTGGTGCAGAACGTAGCCGCTCGTCTTTTAACAGGATCACGTAAATTTGACCACATATCCCCGTCCTTCAGTCACTTCACTGGCTCCCTGTGCACTTTCGCATTGATTTTAAAATTCTTTTATTTGCTTTTAAATGCCTCCATGGTCTGGCCCCTCAGTATCTGTCTGACCTGCTTGTACCTCACACTGACTAGAAACAAGATGGCTGCCGACACACAAGGCCTGAGGAAACAACGACTTCATAAAACTAATGTTGTTTAAAACGTTCACTTAATGTTTTAATGTCAACTCTGTTTACAGTGAGATTAATTCTTTGTCACTTTCACATAAAGACAGTTTTTCACAAAGACACAGAGTTGTGTGAGCAGCATGTGCAGCGCTGTTCAGCCTCAGGTCAAGGTCACACAGAAATATCAGTAAAATACTCACAGGAGCTGATCTTCTCTCACATTTCTCATGGTGGCTTCTTAAAATCCTCATTCTTCTAATCAGTCTCTTGATCGCTGGATTCTCTGGAGGCATTTTCTCTTTGTTTTCAGCAGTTTAAATTGTGCTCGGGTCTTTCCAAACTCCACAGGTCAGCTCTGCGCTCTCATTGGGTAATTACCAGGGCAGTCATGACAACAGGGTTCTGATTGGTCGAGCCCAGCTGACTTTTTTTTTTTTTACATGCAGTGGTTCCCTCCGAATATAAAATCTAGTGTTAAACCAACAAAACATTATTTTGTCATTTTTATATGAACTAATTAGAATGATAAAATGTAAGAACTTTGAAGTTTAATTTGAGAAATATTAAACAACCATGTAATATTCAGGAGTAAATGTCTGTAGTTTTAAGGTGTGATATTAAGTGTGGGTCTGCAGCTGCAGAAGCACAGCTCTGATTGGCTGAAACACTTTTCAGTCGAAACATTGTTTCAAAGAGTCTGAGCTGCAGAACCTGCCTCTGTCTCTGAGTCTGAGTCTGAGGGATTGTGTTGTGCAGGATTCTGCCTCTGTCCTGCAGCAGAGAATGATTTGACTTTATGAAATTAGGGAAAAAAAGTTTTACGTTAGTTTTACTAATTCCTAATATAAGTTTTACTAATTCCTAATATAAGTATAAGTGTGCACAGCTGAACACTATATTTGTCATTTTACATACATCAGTTTTAAAGTGTCATGTCTTTGACCTGTGACTGCAGAACAAAACCCTGCACAACACAATAATGCACAACACAATCTTTCACACAACACAATCCTGCAGCTCAGACTCAGACATTTTGAAACACTGTTTCAGTTTAAAGTGTTTCAGCCAATCAGAGCTGTGCTTCTGCAGCTGCAGACCCACACTTAATATCACACCTTAAAACTACAGACATTTACTCCTGAATATGACATGGTGGTTTAATATTTTCTCAAGTTAAACTTAGAAATTTCTTACATTTTATTAGGCCACTTTGCACACTTAAAATATCGTTTTATAAACAACTTTAAAATAAATAAGTTACAACCATGTAATATCAGGAGTAAATGCCTGTGGTCTCATTAGATAAATTCTAATCATTGTCTGCATTGTCACAGTCATGGATGTGTGAGGAGATTCCAGTTTCTGCAGAATCCTGCACAACACAATCTCACACAACACAATCCTGCAGCTCAGACTCAGACTCTTTGAAACACTGTTTCAACTGAAAAGTGTTTCAGCCAATCAGAGCTGTGCTTCTGCAGCTGCAGACTCTCACTGTGTCTTAATATCACAGCTAAAAACTACAGACATTTACTCCTGAATATTACATGGTTGTAACTCATTCATTTATATCAGACATATTATAAAACTACATTTTAGAACTTAAAGTTTAATTTAGGCTAAGATGGAAAAAATCCATGTAATATTGAGATATAAATTACTTTTTAAGTTTTCTTTTAACTTTAAGATTTTTTTTTAAACCATTCCTGTTTTGGCAGCAGTATCTGTTTCTGTAATTTAATAAATTTTATTTATGTAGATATTTGACACATATTTTTTGTGCCCCTTTTTTCAACATAAAGTCAAAATATTAGTTTGTAGAAGATTCCAGATCAAAAAGCCTGATATGATGCAATACTTGTACTGTCCACTAGGGCACACTTGAGTAATTTCACCTGCAGTACTCGCCTCGGCCAGAGAGGGCGCTCCAGAGCAAAATCTGTGTGAAAATCAGGTGGAAAATACTCATTTTTCTATCGTTTTGAGGCCTTTCTCTGGGAAGCACCAGGGCACCTTCAGGATGCCTCAACATCATTTTTTTCTGTTGACAAAGTGAGGACACCCCAAAATGTCCTCACTTTGAAAAATGGTCCTCACTCTGTTGGTCTAAAACCCGTGATGGTCCTCACACTGTAGGGTTCGTGAGAACACACACACACACACACACACACACACACACACACACACACACTCATACACCACAGGATTCGAACCATCAACCTTTGGATCAGTGGACAAACGCTCTACCAACTATATAAAAATATAAAATCAAAATCTTATTATTCGTTTTTATTTATTGTCCTTTCAAAGCAAGGGTTTCTGGCATTCAGTTTCTATCTTTATTCCTTCTAACAAGTATAGAAAGGAAGACCTATCAAAGCACCACCAAAATCGACTTTGTATCCATACGGGAGCAGGAGACTAAAAATATTCCTGTTTTCGTGGATGGAATTGCTGACTAATGCCACGCACAAAAGCAGCCGAACTGGAGATGGCAGAGACAGATGAGAAACACAAGCAGTTGAAGCAGTGGGCACAGAGCCAGAGCACAGCCAACGTCAGCTCAGTCTGTGCAAACTGTAATCTGCTCAAAAAGATCGGAAATCAGATGTCGATGCTAAAACTAGATACTCATTTGAGCAGGTATCGATACTTAAAGGTTGTATAGAGGATTTTCCAAGGAAGGAGAAATCCAGCGACTGTTTGTCCTTTTTCAAATGTTGCGCTTGTGTGACACCACCCCCCTCCTCTACAGCTCCCTAAGTACACCTCCACCTCCACACCTCCTCCTTACGCTTACGCTGCTTGTTTACAGCCAGTGTGTGTTCAGAATCGCTGTTACTGCTGTAACTATACTGTACGTTTTCAAATAATAAGCAGAAGTTTCCTGTCCTGTCGATTTAGCGACCAACGTGTCAGTCTTTAGACCCTCTGCTTCAGTGCACGCCATCGCTGGAAGGAATCTCCGAGAATCACCTTAGTTTGGCTTTGCACCTTTTCCCCTTCTCTTCTTCTTTCAGCGACCTCAAAAACTGGCTTTCTTTTGCAGCTAACTGGTAGTGCATTC
The DNA here is from genome assembly GCA_029959045.1 of Taenioides sp. WSHXM2023. Lineage (NCBI taxonomy): Eukaryota > Metazoa > Chordata > Actinopteri > Gobiiformes > Gobiidae > Taenioides > Taenioides sp. WSHXM2023. Next base: position 6,148,763 of record CM057092.1, read on the forward strand.
TTGTTTGCCATCGCAACAAACTCTGTGCGAACTGCGATGAAGCTACAGTTGGAAAAAGCCTCTAAGAACCGCTGCATTGGTTGAGTAAACAGCATCTTGCATCTGTGGAATGCATGAGAGGCGAACGTAAACCACGTAATTTTTTGGTCATCATAATTACAAGGCTGCTGCATCTGTATAATGTTATCATTGACAATTTGAAACAAAAAAAAAATCCTCCATACAACCTTTAAGAATCACATTCACAGGACAGAAATGAACCTTTCCTGAATCGCTTTAGAATGATCTCGAGCTCTATCAGAACAAGTATAAGAGCACATAGACCAGGGGTCACCAAACTTTTTTCTCTGGGGGCCACATTATCGCTCCTGACTGTGATGGGAGGCCAGGGCCAGGTCGGCTGTATAACAGAATGACCCAGACCAAAATGACCACCAGCAGGCCTCATTGTGTAGTAGAAATGACTAGCACAGCCATCCACAATACTATATCGACACATAATTCCTGGCACATATTTATTTATCGTTACTAGTGGTTTGCAAAAGTATTAAGTACTTCACACTTTGTTTTAATTTGAAATACCATAGGCATTCCATTTATTTATTTTATAATAACAATAACATCAAAGGTAAGAAACTGTCAAGGTAAGAAACATCTGGTGATTGACACTGGCAAAGGAGAGTGAAAAATTACAAATTGTAGGTAGGCCTGTTGATATTAACAATAATAATATTAATAACAATTGTATTAATAATAACTGTGGTCAGCACTTTTAGTTAAATAAATAGGCCTATAAAATAAATACATTAAAAAAAAAAAATTGGCAGCAAATGCAAATACGTCATATAATTATTTAAATATAAATATCATATTTTAATTGAAAAAAATCAACAAAATACAAAATGCAGACATGTTATTATTTGTCAAAAAGTAATTTAAAAAAAAATAGGCCATGACAACTTTTGAGGATTGCCTCATAGGGCCAGTTCAAGTGGTGGGGGGCAGAGGGGCTGGGGGGCTGGTCAAAGGGGCGTGGTGGGCCTTAGTTTGGTGGAACCTTCCTGGACCACTGAGGAGTTACACAGATATTAGACCACATGGGAATAGAAAAGAAAGTACTATTTTTAATTGTTGAAAATCACATTCTATTGAAAGAAGAAAGCGTGTTTTTATTATCATTGGAATCAATATTGAGTATCGAGTCTATTCCTTAGTATTGAAATCAAGTTTGAAATGTTAGTATTGCGACAACACTAATCTGCTGCTAATACTGGCAAAATAAAGGACCATTTTGGGACATTTGCTGTGTTCTTTTTAAACGTGCACATAAGTATTTTTTTCTTTTAGCTGCACTATATATCGCAACCAAATTGAAATTGCAATTTGAGTTGGCAGAATTATCAAATCGCAAAGGCTGCAATTATTTAGATAATAGAATGTTCTTTGCAAAGAACAAAATATGTTTTTTTTTGTTTGTTTGTTTTTATTGTAAATTTCCTGTAATTTAGACCTCTACAAACATGTTCTGAAATATATTAGTGGTTTAAAATTAACAGAATGTAAAATGATGATACATAATACTAATACAATAACATTTCCATGGAAACAAATAGTCAACAGACACCCCACCAGAAAATGTTCCAGAGTGCACCTTTAATTAAGCGTTTAAAGGGCCCACATTACACTATTTTCTGATTCTGTTCTAATGTCCTTTCCTCATCACAAACAGACCTGGAGTTGTGTTTTGTTTCATTCACACATGTTTAACACATAAACCCTGCAGATTTAGGCTTGAAGTTGTTCTCTCAAACAGGAAACACTCAGTTCCACCTTGTGATGTCACGTGGTAAAAACAGGAAGTGCTCCACTGTGTTTTTAAACTCCATACACCTTTACTAGAATAATTTGGATGATTTCAGCTCTGGAATTGCCAATCTCTACTGAACTAAAGGTAAAAAGTAACTGATCACATGAAAACTACCACTACATGACATCATAAGGTGGAACAGAGAATTTTCAGCTTTGAAAATGCAGTCAGGCTAATAATAAAGGATTACTCAAACATGTGAATAAAACTCCAGGTATGTTTTTGATGAGGTAACAACATTCTAACATGGCCATTTTGAGTAATATCGGACCTTTAACAATCTATATTTATTTTAGAATTACACTTCCATAATAAATACATGAACACATTTGAATAGGCTCTTGATAATCAGACGCTTGTGTAAGTGTGGTGTAAGTGTCGTGAAATTGCAGTTATCTAAATGACGAGACGCAGCCAGACTTTTGTTATGGAGGGCATGTGGAAACAGCCCCAGGTCGCAGACTACAAACAGAATCCTGTGGAGTTTTAAATAAAAGATCTGAGCAGGCACCACCGGGCAGATTTATAGACTCTACACTCACCAAAAGTTGATCTCACCAAAAAGAGGAACAATAGTCTGTAATAGAGATGTAACACAGCCTGGCTCTTGGTATGACCTTAGTTTTATTTATTTTTTTACATTATATTGGATAAGAATAATAAAATGGTGCAGTTTCCTCAGTTATGTTATTGTTGTCATTTGAAAGGAATTTAGGAAGTTATAATATTATTTTGGCAAGTTTGTGAATATTTCTTAAAAAAAATTGTCCCATAGAGTTACAAAAACCTCTGCCATCCATCTTAAAATATTACTCTTAAATCTAGCAAGTGAACGCAACCTATTATGTAAGCCTCAATAACTTCTAACCCTTTAATTGAGTAGTTACTAAGCCTGAATCATTGGTAATAAAAAATAAAAAAAAGAAACTGTTTGTTCATTATGAATATATGGATTCAAATGAATGCTTTCTTGATGCTTTACTAAAGCAGACTTACTCTGCAAAATTGACTTTTCAGAGCTTTTAATAAGTAATTATAATTGTTTCCTCTCTGTTTACTCATCCGAAGTGCAGTGATTTGTGCATGTTTGAGCAGTCTTTAATTGCTTATTTTCAAGACTCCATATTGCCGATCAACCCCCATTTTCATCGCCACTGGCATTACACCCACTGCTTTGTGCTTACTTCCTTCTTCAATTTTATTTTCTTAATCTGTGATATGCATAGAATTTGACAGTTTTGCACAGTCAAATGAGTGAATTCTTTTATTCATTCAGTCATTTTATCATGGATTTTGTTGTGGATTATAGCTATAAAGCAGAGACACAAGCATAATATGTGATCTTTAAGGCTAATTAAGGTGTAGTTATTATGTAAGTGTAACCCTGTGGATATAGGTTTATTCTTCTTGTGGCCATGTCAGAACAATATGGACATGTCACAATAAGACATGATGCTAAAGACATCCCCAAGTACAGATGTCCTGGTCATCTTCGTTTATCCATGACTTTTTATATTTTTTTCATACCTAACAATTTACTGTTATAATTCATTATTTTATGTTGCCCCATATTGTCAAAGAGCATCATTTTGGTCACTGAAAATAGAATCGCAACAAAATATGTTGCTACAATGGTGAACAAAAGAGGCAGACAAAGAGAAAACCTTAAACAAGATTGTCAACAATATGCTCGAGAAGAGAGCAGCTTCTTATCCACACAACCAACTTCAACCGAGACACGCCGCGCACAGCTGAGAGACCACAGGCAGTAGTCCTTGAAAATTCCACTTTTATTTCTGTGCACGAAGCTGTGCGGAACATAACAAGATATTTTCAGCAGCCTGGTTCGATAACACGCCAAGAATAGAGCGCCTAACTGTTGCCTGCAGTAACTTTTAAAAGAAAAGTCCAATTTGACCCAGTATCACAATAGCCCGGGGTGCCACAATCGCCCCTGCACCGCTCCCCTTCCCTGGCAGTGTCCAACCAAGTGCATCCACTGCCAGATCCGTGCACCAGGCTGCCTTTGAAAAGCACAGCAGGCTCCCTACAGCCAACATGAGTCACATACATAATCCTACGCTCATGATTCACGCTCCACACTGAACGCAGTCTTCGAGGCCGGGGTTAAGAGCATGGGTGGCGAAAGCAGCCGGGGCGTCCCACTGCGAGCAGGGTACAGACGGGATTAGGTGGGTGAGTGGGGGGTGGGTGTAGAAGGGTGTGGGGTGCAGGGAGGATACTGTCATGGGGGTGTGTTTCTGCTGAATGGAGATGTGCTTATCCGACTGGAGCAAAAGGCGAAGACTGTGGCTCCTGGATGGCCTCAAACACCGTAAACAGCAGCAGTGAGATGGTAGGTTAGAAAAGGGCATGGAGGAGATATAAAGGGCTCCATTTTGGTGTATGGGTTAATTCTCTGACAAATTCATGATCACGACGGTGTAATCCCTCACTGGTCCAGGAATGGTCCAAGGGGGAAAGCTAAAAGTTCAGTCGCAAAAAGAGATCTCCATTTTGAAAAATTAACATTCTTTTTGTTACAATCTACTAGACATGTTAGTAGTGACTATAATGTACAGTGGATTTTATCAAGAAGGGATGGAATTACATTTTGATAGCAATAAAATAGGTTTGGCTTTTGAAAATATTACTAAGAGTCTCTGATAAGTTTTTGCAAAGTAACTCTTCAAATGTCAAATAGCTTCTGGATCGGAGCCAAAATGTCTTGATTTCAAAAACGGTGTCCAGATGAACACCTCTGAAATCTTTTCTACCATCACCTAAATGTTGTAGTGGAGTTTTCATGTTTTTAAAGGCACAGCATCTTTAAAAATATATGACTATTGTGACGAAACAGTGAGTTCACATGGGTTTCCACACTAGGGCGTTTGGACTAGAACAGTATTGGTGCAATACAAAATCAATCAATCAATCAATCAATCATTATACGAAAATTGCAGACTTCATGGGAAAATGCAAATGTAAATACCACAGTGTTAATTAAAAACACTATTTACTAGAAAATAAAATTCAATTTTCAGGTCAAAATAATAGCAGTTTCCTTAACGTTACTGCATATTGGGTCTTGCTTTGGTTGAGCTGTCCAATCCACTGACCTTCATGTTTGCGGTGCGATTCCAGCTCCCATAGATGAATGCTGTTGTTGTGTCCTTTGGCAAGACACTTAACCCACCTCGCCCCTAGTGTCAGCTGTACTAGTGTACGAATGTGTGTGTGAACGGGGGCGTGGTTCCTTGATGTAAAGCGCTTTGAGTGGCTTGAAGGTGGAAAAGCGCTATTTAAAAATATGACCATTTACAATATGAGGAGTTTGCATGTTCTCCCTGTGTCTGGTTGGGTTTCCTCTGTGCACTCTGGGGAAAACACGTGAACCTAAAATATGCACCATAGGTCAAATCCAGGCTAAGGTCAAGCGAAGACTAGCTCAAAATCTGTAGATGAATCCCCAGAGTACTGCGCCATACTTACAAGTTCTGAGCACAGTGGAGAACATTTCAGTGTATGCACAGCAACCACTAATACATGCTTTATCGAGATAAACAGTTTACAGTGAACTGCAGATAACGTTAAACCCAAGTATTCATTTTTCCAAGTGTTTTGTGAAAGTGCGGTTTATACGAGCTGTTTTCCCTGTGTAATCGTTTCCATGTGCTGAGGATGGCAGGTGTAAATTATGCATGGATCACAACATCTGTCATTTACACAGGGTTCTATTTATGTTCATCCACTTAAACTTTAATGTGTCAGTCTTTACGGTACACCCAGAGACCAGGGTGAGTGTTTCTGCGAAAGAGGGCTGGTGGAAATAGCGGGAAAGTAAGTAGCAGTAAAGTAGTAGTACTTAATTGTTTTGGTTGTGGTAAACATACTAAAATACCATTGTGTATTAGCAGTAGCTTTACCAACCTAAAGGGGAGTTGTTTGATTCAAGCTCCCACCAGAACATGCTGTCGCTGGACTTCACTCATCTTGCTTAGGTCGGTTTACCCCAAGGCAGATTTGGCCACTGAAGTAAGTAAAGAAAACGTTTAACGCTCTTTCGGGACTAATATTATTAAAAATTAAAAACATACCTGGAGTTGTATTTAGCTTCATTCACGCTGGTTTCAGTAATCTTCATTTTACTGAAACCAGCCCAGAGTCCCAGAGTCTCAGAGAACACGCTTAGACTTACACAGACTTTATTGATCCACGAGGGAAATTACTTGGACACAGTAGCTCACATTATATTCCAATAACACAGAGTGAAAAATGTAAAAATGGTAATAAAATTCTAAATTAGTAGCAATAAAAAAGCAAGAGCCTGGTATCAATAAGACATAAATTATATAACAGTATGTACAGGAAGTAAAACACAAATATTGTAATATTAATACAGAATATCACAGTTATATACAAGAGGTCACAAAGATGATATGATGATTGACAGAAACACAGGCTGTTACATAAGGGTGAGTGGTTGTGCAGTTGTAGGGAGTATTATCTGTTACATAAGGGTGAGTGGTTGTGCAGTTGTAGGGAGTGTTATCTGTTACATAAGGGTGAGCTGTTGTGCAGTTGTAGGGAGTATTATCTGTTCCACAAGGGTGAGTTGTTGTGCAGTTGTAGGGAGTATTATCTGTTACATAAGGGTGAGTTGTACAGTTGTAGGGAGTATTATCTGTTACATAAGGGTGAGTTGTTGTACAGTTGTAGGGAGTATTATAGTATGAATCTAGTCCTGTATCTCTCACTGTTTGAGTGGAGCTGTAGGAGCCTGTTGGAGAATGAGCTCCTCTGTCCCTCTATAGTCTGGTGCAGTGGGTGAGTTGTTGTACAGCTGTAGGGAGTATTATCTCCTCTGTCCCTCTATAGTCTGGTGCAGTGGGTGAGTTGTTGTACAGCTGTAGGGAGTATTATCTCCTCTGTCCCTCTATAGTCTGGTGCAGTGGGTGAGTTGTTGTACAGCTGTAGGGAGTATTATCTCCTCTGTCCCTCTATAGTCTGGTGCAGTGGGTGAGTTGTTGTACAGCTGTAGGGAGTATTATCTCCTCTGTCCCTCTATAGTCTGGTGCAGTGGGTGAGTTGTTGTACAGCTGTAGGGAGTATTATCTCCTCTGTCCCTCTATAGTCTGGTGCAGTGGGTGAGTTGTTGTACAGCTGTAGGGAGTATTATCTCCTCTGTCCCTCTATAGTCTGGTGCAGTGGGTGAGTTGTTGTACAGCTGTAGGGAGTATTATCTCCTCTGTCCCTCTATAGTCTGGTGCAGTGGGTGAGTTGTTGTACAGCTGTAGGGAGTATTATCTCCTCTGTCCCTCTATAGTCTGGTGCAGTGGGTGAGTTGTTGTACAGCTGTAGGGAGTATTATCTCCTCTGTCCCTCTATAGTCTGGTGCAGTGGGTGAGTTGTTGTACAGCTGTAGGGAGTATTATCTCCTCTGTCCCTCTATAGTCTGGTGCAGTGGGTGAGTTGTTGTACAGTTGTAAGGAGTATTATCTCCTCTGTCCCTCTATAGTCTGGTGCAGTGGGTGAGTTTTTGTACAGTTGTAGGGAGTATTATCTCCTCTGTCCCTCTATAGTCTGGTGCAGTGGGTGAGCAGGAGTGTCCATGATGGAGAGCAGTTTGTCCAGTGTCCTCCTGTCCCTCACTGTGACAAATGTCTCCAGCTCACAGCCGGTCATGTGACCAGCTTTGCGGATCACATTTTGAATTCATGGTTTGAATTTTACAGTATTGTTGCATCACAGGCACAACCCCTACAGAGCCGCACTTGTTTTATTGTGCAAAATTGTGTTTATTACAAGTACATGACGGGACATGTTCCTCATTACCTAGTTTAATTGTTAAATATTAAACTACAACATACATAGATTTTACATTTTTGGGCGACAGTAGCTCAGTTGAGTGTGTTTGACAGTGATCATAAGATTGGCAGCTTGAATCCCGCCCTTGACATAAACATGATTGGTGGAGCGCTCAGATCCACTGACTCACGGGTTGTGTCCTTGAGCAAGACACTGCGTACACTGGTGTATAAATGTGTGTGTGAATGGGTGAGTATTTCCTTGATGTTCCTTGATGAGAGGCGTCTTTCCAGCACTACGGCCCTCGTCTATGGAACAGCCTGCCAGAGGACCTCAGGGCCAAAGAGAACGTTCATGTTTTTAAGAGCCGGCTCAAGACCCACCTGTTTAGCTTGGCCTTTGATTGAAATTTTATACGTTTACTTGTTTTTATTTTTCATATTTTATTTTATTTATTTATTATTAGCTTGAACTCATATTCCTTTATCATTTCCAGTGTTTCCTCTGTAGGAGCCCTCTGCACCGGGAGCAGTGGTCGGCTGCGGCTGCCGGGGTCTGTCCCGTGAGCTCCTGGTGGAGGGGTGGTGCTTGGGCCTCTTCATTCCCCTGGGCCCTGTGTCCTGGTGGAGGAATGGTGTTTGGGCCGCTTCTCTCCCCTGTGTCCTGGTGGAGGGATGGTGCTTGGGCCTCTTCTCTCCCCTAGGCCCTGTGGCGGTTCCTGGTGGAGGTGGACGGCTCTCTGCTCCTGGTGTGGACGGCTCCTCTGGTGTAGACGGCTCCTCTGGTGTAGACGGCTCCTCTGGTGTAGACGGCTCCTCTGGTGGTGCTTTCTCAACTGGTTCGTCTGTATTCAGCCTCACATTTTACTATGAGTAGTTTTATGTATTTTAGCATGTTAGTGTGTGTGTGTGTGTGTGAGAGAGTGTGTGTGTGTGTGTGTGTGTGTGTGTGTGTGTGTGTGTGTGTGTGTGTGTGTGCATGTGTGTGTTCCTGTTTGGGTTGTTTGGTTGTGTGGGGTCAGGCAGCTGTGGGGGCTGGTTGGGTGGGTGGAAGGAAATGTGGGGTTGTTTTTAATCACTGTAAAGCACTTTGTGTTACATTTTTTGTATGAAAAGTGCTTTATAAATAAAGTTTGATTTGATTTGATTTGATGTATAATGTTTTGAGTACCTTGAAAGGTGGAAAAGCGCTGTATAAAATGTGGCCAATTATAATTTTGTTAATACAAAATGTAATATTGATCTAAAGCAGCTAATTTTCATCTACTTGTATTTATTGTTGAAAAATTGTGTTACCACCATAACACTTTCTTACCATGCATGTGTGACCATCTGAATGACTGCAATACGTACAGGGCAGTGGGCATATGAATGACATTTATATATGAGGAAAAAATATATACTGTAATGTTCCTATGTTAAAGTGCCCATTTATTTTCTGATCTATGTTATAATGTAGTTTCCTCATCACAAAAAGTCCGTAAAATATCCTTTACGGAATTGACAATCTCGTAAAGGATAGTTCTTAATTTGAAAACTATCGCTTCATGACATCACAAGGTGGAGCATTTTGAGCTTTGGAAATGTAAACAGACTAATAATAAAGGTTTACTCAAACATTTGCGAATGAAACAAAACACAACTCCAGGTATGTTTTTGAGGAGGTAACAACATTCTAACATGCCATAAACCCCACAGGAGTCAATTCCGCGTAATGTAGGACCTTTAAAATATTACAGCATGTCATTGCTAATACAACAGCAACATCGAAGACTCCATCAACTTTTACCGACCCACTGATTCTAAATACAATATCTGCTATGAAATAAACCATGTCCGTATTAGCGCTGTGATCAGGGGGATTAGAAAAGGCATCACTGGGAAATTGCTTTTTTTAACGTGGCCTTATCTCAAATGTAAAACTAAATTACAGTGCTGGACAGTTTAGTGTGAACAGTAATGGGTAATAAACAGCAGGACAAACAGTGATTGCCTATCTGTGGGCCCAGTCAATATTTGCCCAGCGGACCAGTGCGGGGATTGGACTGATATCTCCGTGTGTTGTTTTAGGTCCAGCCAGAGTGAGAACAACCACACATCTCCAGAAAGCAAATATGTAACTGTTGGCTTTGTCTATGGAGGTACTTTTAGGACAAGTTTCAGTATGAGAAATGGTTTTGATTTGCAGGTGAACTGGTTAATGGAGGGCCCATATTACACTATTTTCTGGTCTACGTTATAATGTTTCCTCATCGCAAACGTACCTGGAGTTGTGTTTTGGTTTCATTCACGCATGTTTAACACGGAAATCCTGCATATTTTAGCTGAGTTCTGGTCTTAAACTGAAAACACCATGTTCTGCCTGCGTGTGGGAATACAGGAGGTGCTCCATTGAGTTTTTAAACTTTATACACCTTCACTAAGATCATTCGGAGAATTCTAGCCCTGGAATTGCCCATCTCTACTAAACTAAAGGTAACTTGAAAACTACTGCTTCATGACATCGTAAGGTGGAACAGAGCATTTTGAGCGATGTAGAAAGTCTGATAATAAAGGATTACTCAAACGTGTGAATGAAACAAAACACAACTCCAGGAATATTTTTGAGGAGGTAACAGCATTCTAAAATGGCTTAAAGCTCACAATTTTGTGCAATATATGACCTTTAAATGAGTCTCAGACCTGACTGTGGGTGAACTAGAAGTTGTACCACTCAATAACGTCAAAACAGAGGTTAACTAAAGCAAGCCAATAGCAGAAGAATGATAGAAACAGCCAAATGACAAAATAAATATCAAAAATAAACAGGGGTAAAGGAGTAAGTCTACAAACGATGAATAAATTAAACAAAAGTTGGTGGACAACTAAGAGGAAACAAAACAAAGATTAAAGCCATACTGTGTCATCTTGATGGTTTTATTGCAAATCCAATATATTGATACTGTGCAGCTGATGTCATCAACATTCCTTGGGGCTTATAATTACTGTGACATGAATGATCAGAATATTAATATTAATTGATTAAAAGGCCTTTAACCTATGTTATAATTTAAACCTACCCTGAGTTGTATAATGTATGTATGTATGTATGTATGTATGCTTCATTCTCGCATGTTTAACACACAAACCCTGCGAATTTTCTCTCAAACAAAAAACACTCTGTTCCACCTTGTGATGTCATGTGGTAACACAGTAAGTTCTCCATACACCTTCACCAGAATCAGTTGGTTTATTTCAGCCCAGTCTCTACCGAATTGCCAATCTCTACCGAACTAAAGGTAAAAACTACCGCTTCATGACATCAGAAGGTGGAACAGAGCATTTTGAGCTTTGGAGATATCGACAGTCTTATCAACCAAGTTTACTCATGTGTGAATGAAACAAAACACAACTTCAGGTAAGTTTCTGATGACGTACCAATATTCGAACATGACTGAAAGCTCTCAGGAATCCATTTTGTGTAATATAGGTACTTTAATCTTGACACGTGAGATTCTTTCTTTATTTCAATAGCTTCTCCAAACAACACAACCTGCACACCACATCATCAGTTAGTATATTGTATTGCCCAAAGACACAACAACGAGACTTAAAAAAAAAAGATTTAACCTAAACCAGTGGTACTAGCAGAAACCTGCACCCCAGTTTGAGAACCACTGCTTATGTTATGACAAGTGACTACTACGGCAGCCAATCACACACACATGAATTATTAAACAACACCGTGAGCAATCTGTACACTTTATGTCCATCCCAACACAAGATGGCCGCTGTTTTGCCTTGCGTTCATGGTCCTTGTTTAGCATTTTCAGCCCGGTCCCCAGAGTGACGCGTTCTGAAAATCACGCCTCTCTGCACGACATCTGCGATCATGTGACCTCCGCCACTGTGCACCCGCCAGGTCCCTGTGGAGAGCCAGGTCCAAGCAATATACAGTATGTATTTATGTGTGAGAAGGAAGAGCAGGTCCAAGCAGCACTGTGGACACCATTTTGATCAACAGTACTGGAAACTGTACAAACAATGTGAAGAACGCTGTATTTGGAAAAACTAGTTCAATTTAAACAGTTTACAGTGGTCCAAAGTTATTCCTCACTTGCATTATGCATTTTAAGCATCCTAATTACTCACTGCAATGAGTTTATAAGTGCTTTTTACAACCCTCTAGAGAGCAGTGCAGAGTTTTGTTTTTTTTTTGTTTTTTTTTTGGAAACATAATATTTTTATATTGGTGCTGACAGCAGTTAGAGCTGTGCACATAATCACTTTTTTCATGATGATAATTATTAATCAAGTACCCAATGGTGTACTAAGTTAAAGGTACACTGTAACTTTTCTGGTGGAGGGACCACTAGCTGGTCATCTCCCTGAAGCTGGATAGCTTGAATGTTCCACAATATGACATTAAACCTGTCTATCTCCATGGAGACCAGGTACAGGTCATATCTGTACAATAACGGCAAAAGAAGAAATTTAATTTGTCAACTGGACAGAGTTTATTTGGTCGAATACGTTTCGCAGCTCATCCAAGCTGCTTCTTCAGTTCTGGTCAGATGCTGGTGAACACTGCTTTATATCATGGATTCTACCTGGACGACTGAGGGATTCTACACACATCTGTACAATAGAATAAGTGATGTGTGGGTCAACTTGTAAGACTGGTGGGTTTGGGTGAGTCAGATAACTCGAAAAGAAGTAAAGCAGGTGTGGTTGAGCAGCTACGTTATCAGTACAGTTTTCTAGCTACACATTGGAACTACACAAATGAATGAGGCAAGTCATGGATCACCAATGGGTGCAAAGACAAACTCCTCAACTGGATGGAGACGTCCAGAGCGTCCAGGTTTGGGTTGATCAGGTCCCAAAATTTGAACCCATTTTCCTCAGAAAAAAGCTGATCCGTGCATCATCAGTAAGAATGCATGTTTTTCAAGGTGTTTTTTTTTTTTTTAGCAATACTGTACAGTACAACAGTAATTGAATAAATACTATATACAGTGTATATATGTTTAATGCCATGCTGTGGAACATTCCATAAAAAAGCAATAACATCTCCATTAAGATAAGCAGCTAAGCGGTGAACCCCAACCATAAGTTGTTTAATGTTTAATAAAGAAATCTGCACTCTGAACCTGTAACACTTGGCCATTATCTTCAAGTATATTAAGTCTGTAACTGGGGTAATAGCATTTCACAAACGTTATCTTACATTTCCATCATATCATATTTTCATAGTTAGCCTCCTCATAAAGAACAGAAATGGAAATCGCACTTTGTCTTATTGCGGGCTTTGCTTATGGAGCAGTTTTCCAAGGAGATGTAATTACCTGCACGGGCCTGGCCTTATTACCTCCTCTGTCTCGTCTCAATAATGAGAGTTCATTTAGACACTCAAATGTTTTGCCTCTAATTCATCACCACGGCACCACCTCACTATGCTCCAATAGCTTTTATATAATGTGGACTCGGTTCGCAACAAAGCAGGAAACAGGCTATTTCATTTATTCCAGTAATATGTGGAATATTGGTAGATGCAGACCATAGACTGTATCAAGAAGTGGACTGAGGAAGTGTTACGTCGCCCATAGCGTTCGGCTCCAGACTAATGAAGTTCAGAAATTCGAGCTCCATTTTAGGAACTGGAAATTAGTGAAATAAGAACACCAGGATCACGTAGAGTGGGTTAATACAAGGCCCTACATTGCGCAGAATTGACGTCATGTTATAATGTTGTCACCTCCTCAAAAACATAACTGGAGTTGTGTTTTGTTTCATTCAGATGTTTTAGTATTCCTTTATTATTAATCTGTCTACATCTTCAACTCTCAAAATGCTCTTTTTACCTTTAGTTCAGGCTGAAATTTAGGCTTAAATTAACCAAATGATTCTAGAGAAGGTGTGTGGAGTTTAGGAACACAACATCACTAGGTGGAACGGTGTTTTTGTTTGAGAGAAGAACTAGAAGAAGAAAATGTAGTTTTTTGTGTTAAACGTGCAAATGAAACAAAACCCCAGGTATGTTTTTGCTGTGAAAACAACATTATAAGACTACTGGGTTAGGTATGTCCATTTATATATACAGTCTATGATGCATATATTTCGTGAGTAATAGTACTTTAGACTAGGGATGTATGCTTTTAGTTGTTTAGTTTTCTATTAGTCAACTAATTGTATTTTGAGGATTTAAGGATTTATATATTGGACAACAGCAGAGAGGAAAAGTTAGTGAGTGAGTAAGTTTTAGTATTTTCTAGTCTTTATATGTAAAAAGGCAGATTAAATTCAGGATTCAAACACTTTAATCTGTCTTTATATAAATGCATTGTTTCGTAGTACTTTTTTCTGCATAAATAGTAGTTGTTTTGCATGAAAACCGGTGCAGGTGTAGTCTTGTGAGTGCAGTTTGGGTCAGATACACAGAGATATGCAATAGTTTTGATAGTTTATTGAGAGAATAGCTTTTGCTTTTTTAGTTGACCAATCAGACTCCAGGACTTTAGTTTTAAGTCCACCAAGAATTTCTTTAGTTGACTACAGCCCTACTTTACACTTTTAAACACTTTTACTACTTGATGTCCTGAATTTCCACTGTGATTGTATTTCTGTTTCAGCGAGAAATCCAATCATTTCAATGGAGAAGTGGAGAAAAGCAGTAAAAAATATAATATAAAGTAGGTTTCTTGTCTCTGCACCTGCAAATCAACAATGCAGCATTTCTCGTTGGCTTGAAAACAGCTTTGTAGTCATTGTATCCATGGGTGAATGGTGAGAAATTTGGACCGTTGACATGCCAATTAACAATTTAAAAACTAAATATTATTTCTTTAGAATGAGGGAAAAGTTTTCAAAATAGACGCCGAATAAAACTCATTTGGTGTTGAGATCGGCAACCCTATACAAAAATCACAAAACCAGGAAAAGGGTACCCATGGCAACTTCCCAAATAAGGTGAACCGTGCTTTTCCAGATGCTCAAAGTCATTCCATACTCAGCAGTGGTAAACTACCGCTATAGCCACAGATGCCTTGGGGCAGACTTATGGAAATAAGCCTGCCAATCTGCGGCATTAATTCGGTTTGTTTTTATAGAGCCCAAAATCACAGCAGCAGTCACCTGGAAAATTTCAATTTAAAGTGCGTGTGTCTGATTTTTTTTGATTTGCTAATTTTTACTTAATTTGGTGGGATAATAACTACTGCACATTTAAATTATAGTTTTATACAAATCATAAAGCAATGCAAAAATGAAGAAAAGTCGACAAATATGTTGAAAATTACAGGAAGTAGACAGGAAGTAAACATATCGATGACATCACAGTAGGACGAATTCTACCCAAAAGTTTGTCAATTTACATATAAGAAACAATTTTTTTCTGATATTTTAAACACGATTTCAACAAAATAAAGGTTAAATAAAGGTTTTCTTATATGTCTATTTCTCATTTAATAATTCCTGTGTACATTAGAGCAGTTTTGCTAGCTAACCGTTATGGAATTCCCAAGTGTGATGTCACGATTTCCAACAGGAAGTCAAATTTGGAAAACGAATATAAAAGTTTTTGCAGAAATCTTAAATAAAATAATCTTAACTCATCTTTTAAATAAGTAGTCTAATCTGTCATAGGCACAGTTAGAAAGTAAAAACTACGAAAAACACCACACCACCCACTCACACACAACATTCATAAATAGGCAAGGTGGGTTAAGTGTCTTGCCTGAGGACACAACAACAGTATGTACTACAGCCAATACTGCCCCACTGCAGCACTAGTATTTTTAACGGTCTCCCATCCAAGTACTAAAATAGAATACTACAGAATAAACTGTACTGTCCTTGAGAAGCGATTTGTCTTGGGCAGTTTGTTGGCTGCTGTGGAGAAAAATAAAATATTGTGACTTTAATTCCCTGTGCTTTTGGCCACCTCGAGATAATAGTTTCACATTTAACTTAAAATAACGTCTACATTTGAAAAACAAACTCTATAAACGACGACACATCAGTTTCCAATGAGGCGTTTAGGCTTTGGAGCTCCCTCTGCTGTCAGGAATGGAAATGAACAATGGCAAAGTAAACAGTGACAGTTTATGGACTTAAAAAACAGTTTAGAAGTCCAGACTTTTGTCTATGACGTAACTAAACAGAACGCAAACTGAACATTTTTGAGGCTCAGAGAAGATGACTTTGGATAAATGTTTTTGTTATTTGTTATTTGTTATGTTATTGCTTTGCCTGAAATGTTCCATAGTAGCATTAAATGTATCCGTCTTGCATTTATTCAATTACATCAAAAACATGAGCAGGGTCGCCTCCCCACAGATCCGATGTGTAGATAGATATGTTGGAGATAGATATGTTTAACGGAATACAGTGGAGCATTCTGGACAAAGCAGCAACATATCCATGGAGACAAGAAGGCAACTCCACTAGAAAAGTTCCACAGTGCATCTTTAAAGGTCCTATATTACGCAAACTTGACTCTTGTGAGATTTTAATCGTGTTAGAATGTTGTTACCTCCTTAAATACCCGGAGTTGTGTTTTGTTTCATCCACACGTTTGAGTAACCCTTTATTATTAGTTTGTCCACAACTTCAAAGCTCAAAATGCTCTGTTCCACCTTGTGATGTCATAAAGTAGTAGGTTTCACATTAACAATTACCTTTTATCTTTAGGTCAGTCGATATCATCAATTCCAGAGCTGACATTGTCCGAATGATTCTAGTGAAGGTATGTGGAGTTTAAAACCGCAGGTGAGCACGTCCTGACATCACAAGGTGGAACAGAGTGTTTTCTGTTTGCGAGAAATCTCCAAAAAAATCTCCAAACTTTTGTGAATCAAACTAAACACAACTCCAGGTGTGTTTTTGATGAAGGTACTACAATATAACATGATAATATCTTGGGAATTCTCAGTGTATACTATTTTAAGCTTGTTTAAATATTTGATTGCAATTGCAGCATTGTAGTGTACCTATTGTAAATTAGCATTTTATTCCAACTTCTTTGTTTTCCTATTTGAATTTCCATACAATTCAACAGAAACACCAGACTTGGCTGACAAATCATACCGCGTCTTATTCATATAAAAGCAGGTTAATCAATTTCGTCTCACTCCTGCATCTTGATTTCCCCATTGAGTTCCTATGCATATTTTATTGATACACACATGCATTAGTCTTTGCAATGAAAAGAATGAAGTATTGACTACAGACTGCAAAGAGCTCCCTGCTGCTGCGACAAACCCGCACGCTTCTACTCACTTTAGTTTTACTGTATAGTGATTTCTGGCTTGTCTTATGGGTTTGAACGGTGATTGGTGTCTCTAGTTTCTCATCGGGGACATAGTAAAACCAATGGGGCAGACATAAGGAGAGTGGACAGTGGTCAACCTCCTCTAAGGCACTTAAAGGAACAGTGTATCCAGGAAGGCTTTCGGTAACCACATGTCCGGAGTAAAGTCGCTTGCTTAGCCATTTTAAGGCTGCTATATAACGCAAAATTGACTCTTGTGAGCTTTGAATCGTGTTATAATGTTGTTACCTCCTCAAACCAAACCTGAAGTTGTGTTGCTGGAGTTGTTTCATTCACACATGTTTGAGTAATCCTTTATTATTAGTCTGTCTACATCTGCAAAGCTCAAAATGCTCTGCTCCACCTTGTGACATTATGTAGCGGGAGTTTTCAAGTTAACAGCTCCTTTTAGCTTTTGTTCAGTAGAGATTGGCAATTCCAGGACTGAAATCATCCAAATGATTCTAGTGAAAGTTTATGGAATTTAAAAACACACAGAGCACTTCCTGTACAACCACATGACATCACAAGGTCATCAAAGACCTGAGTGTTTTCAGTTTGAGAGAATTCAGCCTAAATATGCTGGTGGTAGAAGAAGTACTCAGTTTTGTTAGTAAAAGTAAAAGTATCATGCAAAAAAACAGGTAAAAGTATTAAAGTACCCGCTTAAAAATGTACTTTATTTATACAGTAAAAAGTAAACTTATCCTACGCAGATTGTGAGATCTAAAAAAATTTCAAATGTACTGATTTTGTTAAAAATTTGTGCAGAATTTTCAAGCTGTTTTTCTTTGTAATATTTTTGTTTGCTCAAATTATGAACGTGTTAAAAAATAAACCCTCAGCCTTTTCAGCAGGTATCAAACAATAATAAAAAATACTTTCACTTTTTAGTCCTGTTCAAATATGTAGTGGAGTAGAAAGTACAAATACCTGCTCTCAAATGTAGTGAAGTAAAAGTAAAATTTAAGTAAAGTACAGATACCTAAAAAATATACTTATATACACTGCTCAAATCCCACTCGACATAAACATCACAACAGGTTGGTGGTGCGACTCCAGCTCCCACAGATGAATGCTGTCATTGTGTCCTCGGGCAAGACACTTAACCTATCTCGCTGCCAGAGTCTGTGTACATGAGGTAACAACATTATAACATGGCATAAATGTCACAAAAATAAGAACCTTTACAAATATAAATGCGTCAAAAAATTCAAGATAATCGGCATAAATTAGGGCTACGTTCAAAATCACCACTGCAAAACTGGAACTAAACTGGTATTAAACCCGGAAATAATCTGGACTGGACCAGGACCAAAAACGGACAGCTGTGAATGCACAAAATCCACACGTTGCTTTTCCATTTGAGTGTTCGAGCGCAGACCGTAAACGCCCCTCTGCTCTGACCCTGTTCCTTCCATCTCTTTATATTGAGTGGGTTGATGATCCAGAACAAAAACAGCAGCTAGAGGTGAGCAGAGGTGACCACTCTAGAATCTAAAATCCAATCTCCCCGGACTCTGTCTCCTTCTCTCAGAATATAACCTGTAATTCTCTTTTATTGTTCTGTCAATGTTTGTAATGCTCTTCTTGTTGCTGTGAGCGCACACATATGCAGGCTCAGGTCATGTTTGAGGGCCTAGATTATGCAAAATTGACTCTTGTGAGCTTTAAGCCTCATCACAAACATATCCAGAGCTGTGTTTTGTTTCATTCACAAGTGTGAGTTTGAGTAATCCTAGAGTAAAGTCTGTCTACATCTCCAAAGCTCAAAATGCTCTGTTCAACTGGTAGCTCCTTTTACCTTTAGACTTAGACAAACTTTACTGATCCACAAGGGAAATTATTTGGATACAGTAGCTCACTCATCACAATATAATATAATAACAGAGAGTAACAAAAATAGATGGTGTAGCAAAAAAGATAAGATACTGTAGTTCAGTAGATACTGGAAAAACAACACAAATAGTTTAAAATATGTATGTGAAGTCTAGCTAAACCACTTTTTACTCTACTGGTAAAATTTAATTTGTTTTACATTTTGTGCTTGTGTCTATGACATGATTGTTGTGTTATAATTTGCATATTTTAAATTGCAATATTCATCTAAAATAACTTTAGTCTGTTAGAAAACCGTGGTGTCCAATGGTAGGTGACTTCGCTGTAAACGTCATCACAAAAAGAGAGATCACACTAGATTGTTTTGTTCATTTGTACCAAAATGACTATGCGATGCTACTGAATCCTATGCGTATCAGATTGAGAAAATAAAATTGGACAGCAAAGTCAGTACAGAGCAGAGGGTGTATCCTGGTGGTGAAAACGGGTTGATGGTAAATATGGCGTCTTGAATAAGCGATTAAAGATTACTTAAACATGCACGGATCACTCTAAATACAACTTTAAGAGGGTAAATGAGAAGGGAGACAACAATAACATGGTTAAAAGCTCTGAAAATTTGAGTTTGGGGAATAGTTCTGTTTTAAACTGTGGTCATAAACTCGTTGTTACTGTCAACACTTGGTCAGAGAATATCATGTCTGTGCGTCGCTGCTATCATGTGCTTGACCTGTTCCTGTGCTTTTCTAACACTCCCCAGTGCCCGCTGTGTGACCCATGCATATTCATACAGGCTCATTATGCATCACTCACCCTGAGCAGCGTCCAGGGGCCCATTACCAGCGGCCCTGGCCCCGTCTGGAGCCTGGCAGCATCGCCTTCCTTCGGGACCACTGCAAATATGACAACACGCAAAATAGAAACATCTGTGAGTGGAAATGATCAGGGGAAATAAAACGAAAAACAGAAGGAGAGTAAACCACAGAAGAGGCTATTGGTGCTTAGCAGTGACCTCATGTTGGGGGGTTCTAGATGTATGTCTTTGGCAGAATATTCAGCAGTTACCGTCTTGACTCAATGCACACATTAGCAAACGCAGCCTGGTAAGTTTTTAGATTGTCTGAAAATTTCAGAAAAAATACAAAAATTATTTAAACACATTTTGAGGAGTCTGTGATCAATACTTTTTACCCCAACAAAAAAAGTAAGAGTGACGGGGAAAAAAATGGCTAATGCTAGCTAACTAAATAGCTAATTTTATGTGTGAGACTTGTTTATCTTTATGGTCAGATTGTGTTAAAAAAAAAAAAAAAAGCTCAGATTTAAGTCTAACTTGAGTAACAGAACTTCAGACAGAGTAGTGCCTCCAGTTAGCCTCACCCCCAGGTAATATTGATGACATCAGCTGCAAATAAGTTAATTCTGCTGATGTATCAGGCATTGGTAGGAGTACACTTTGGTTTTGAGCGGTCATACAGCTGAAAATAAAGTGGGATTTTTAATTGTGTGGCTATTTTGTGGTTTGGTTCTCAAGACAATTTTCCAATCAGAAAACAGACAAAATAAAATCAGAAAAAACAAAAACAAAAAAAAAAACAGAAAAAAATATTACTTTTAGCAAAAAAAAGCAGTTAATTGCCATCTGTAAAATTAATAAAATAATAATCCAAAACCAGAAAGTAAGATCATGTAGAAATGTGTTTACTGAAAATATATGATCAACAAACTCAAACTTTAACTGGCTGGTTTGTTGTGAATCCATCTCATTAAGGACATTATGTAACCAGTACATAAAAATAAGCACGGATCTTGCCACTGGAGCTGCAAAATTAAGTTTATTTTCAAGTGGAATTATCTAAAATATTTTGAGATAACTAGACCACCAGCTTATATGCTTTGAGATGTGATACCAGGACAACGCTGCTCTGTATAACTCACTGTTCCCTGGTTTTGTTTGATTTGACTCACCCCCACCTGTTCTAGGGAGTTTATTTTTGCATAGTTTTGCCCCTGGCTCAGCTCCTCCCTCTCACTGCACTGGCTCTCTGCTGTGTATTGATTGGCAGGTTCCTGGTTTTGTCTGTGAGTCAAAATTAGATGTTTTTATTGTTTCTTCGTGCAGGTGTGTGGTGTGGTGCTCACATGGCCTCAGATTTATGCATAGCCTCAGTGTGGGTGCAGTTTGAGCTGGTGATACTGCAACTGGATAACTTATTTATACACAAACTTTGTGCTTTTGTACTCTTGATTTTCCCTTTTTGTGTTAGAGTGTTTGTCACCTGCTAGTCTCCATAGAGATGTTACTGTTTTACTAGGAATGTTGCACAGTTTAGCATTACATTTATGGAACAAGTGACACTACCAGACCAAGTTGCAAGCCAGATCTGTGGACAGAATGATGTTTTTAATAAACACTTGTAATGAGCGAGAGATAAAGATGCTTTATTGTTTATGTATTTATTTGAATGGGACAGAGCATGTTAATAGACAAACATGACACAATATAAATGTAAACACACAAAATATTGCACACGCCATTCATTGCACAGTTCCCATTATTGCACACTCCTTTCTCATAGAGTCTGAGTGAAATCGCTATTTAATCATCAACTGAAATTGTCATTCCCTCAAAGTATGTCCTCTGGAAGGTCTCGGAGTATTTCCTCTGAAAGGCATTTTGCCACATTTGCTGCCAGATCCGGGTAAAAAGCCTGTGGCATCTTAAAGGTCCATAGCTAGTTCCTTATCTAACCTCTTGCATGGGCTCTATGGATACGGTAAAAGCAAAACACTCATTTCACACAATCCAACAGTCCTTTACTTACATGCACCACTTTTAAGATGATAAAAATCCCATGATCAAGAGGGCTCAAGAAACAAAACATTTTCACAAACTGCTCAGTGTGTGAGCCAAGTAGCCACAAAAGCAGCCAACCACTCCTTTGCAATGGGATACCATAATGCCATACATTGGAGCATTCCAGACAAGGCACTAAAATCTCCATGGAGACTAGCAAGTGTTGGAAAAGTTACAGGGCACTCTTGAAAATTTGGTAATATTCAAAATAACATTGTTTTTTGCATCAGTCACTCTCTCAAATTTCAATAAAAAGAATAGCTGAATTGACAGTTTAGCCAAATAAAGACCCACTGATGATTAGACTTGATTGATTAAAAAAACCAAACATTGCTATTTTGAAGCTTCTCTTTTCAAACCATTGTCACAACTCTCAAAGAAGTGCACAAGATAAACCAATCCCTTGAATTGTGCAGTGAGAAAGCGATGAGAAGGTGTCTGATAGCTTCAAACAAGAGTCCTCTGAGTAAGGATCCAATTTCCCTTTAATTTACTCATAAATATGGCGTTTTGTGCGGCGCTCTTGAGGGCATTAACTGCTTCACAATAGACGGGCTGATTAAATGAACAGTGGCAGCCTCACATACAATGGCGCTTTGTGCATCCAATGACACAGCGCTCTTATTACTCTGTTTGGGAGATCTAACCTTCAATCGTCAGCACAAGGTTGTTCTGCTCATACGGTGGAGAGGGGACAGTTCATTTACTGATACATTGTGTTCTAACTATTTTACATCAGATTGTTTTCTGTCCGTTGGTTACTCAGGAAAAGCTGTAGTGGCCTGGGTGGTGAATGCATTCGATTGGAGTATTTTAAAAAGTATAAATGGAAGATATATGCAGTACTTTTAAGCGTTTAAAGCAGACCTATTATCCAAAATGGTCTTTTCAGAGCTTTTTACCATGTTATAATTGTTTCTGCTCTCCATTTACTCATCCAAAGGTGTATGTGGAGTGATTCGTGCATGTTTGAGTCATTTTTAATCACTTATTTTCAAGACGCAACCCGTTTTCACCTCCACCAGCATACACCCAGTGTTCTTCAATTTTATTTCCCACGGTTGTCATAGATTAGCACAATATGTCTTCTTTAAAGTTGAAGAATTTCCCAAACTAAAACAGTCATGATGATGCAGTAATCTTTTCAACCATCAGCTTGCTACTATATTTGTATTGATACTTTCCAGTGACATAACGCTGCCGCTGTACTGCATTTCTATGAGGGAATATTCCGGCCCACTTCAGACCAGTCGCCTTGACCTCTCACCTCATGAAGACCATGGAGAGGCTGATCCTCAGCTACCTCCGCTCCGTGGTGAGCTCCACTCTGGACCCGCTGCAGTTTGCCTACAAGCCCAACATCGGAGTAGAGGACGCCGTCATCTACCTGCTGCAGCGGGCGCTCACCCACCTGGAGACTGCCGGGAGCGCTGTGAGAGTCATGTTCTTTGACTTCTCCAGCGCCTTCAACACCATCAGGCCGGCACTGCTGCGGGGGAAGCTGGAGGACGCCGGAGTGAACGGACATCTCGCCGCCTGGACCATCGACTACCTCACTGACCGGCCGCAGTATGTGAGGCTGCGCGGCTGTGAGTCAGAGGTGGTTGTCTGCAGCACTGGGGGCCCCACAGGGAACTGTCCTTTCACCCTTCCTCTTCTCTATCTACACCTCGGACTTCACCTACAACACGGACACCTGCCATCTCCAGAAGTTCTCTGACGACTCGGCCCTTGTGGGCTGTGTGTCTGAGGGGAATGAGCTGGAGTACCGATCGGTCATCAGGGACTTTGTGGACTGGTGTGAGCACAACCACCTGTGCCTTAACACCAGTAAGACCAAGGAGATGGTGATCGACTTCGGGAGAAGGACACTACTTCCCTCACCGGTGAACATCCAGGGACAGGACATAGAGACAGTGGACAGTTTTAAGTACCTGGGTGTTCACCTCAACAATAAACTGAACTGGTCCCACAACACTGACGCCCTGTACAAGAAGAGCCAAAGTCGCCTCCACCTTCTGAGGAGACTGAGTTCTTTTGGAGTGTGCAGGCCCCTGCTCAAGACTTTTTATGACTCTGTGGTGGCCTCTGCTCTCCTCTACGCTGTTGTCTGCTGGGCCCCGAGCAGCACAGAGCGGGACAGGAAAAGACTGAACAAACTAGTCAGGAGGGCCAGCTCTGTCCTGGGCTGTCCTCTGGAGTCTGTGGAGGAGGTGGGTGAGAGGAGGGTGCTGGCCAAACTCACATCCATCATGGCCGACACCTCTCACCCTCTGCACCAGACTGTAGAGGAACTGAGCAGCACCTTCAGCGGCCGACTGAGGCACCCTCAGTGCAAGAAGGAACGCTACCGCAGGTCCTTCATCCCCACTGCTGTCAGACTGTACAACTCCACTGTGTAACACATGCAATAACCTGTGCAATAACCTGTGCAATAGCCCGTGCAATAACCTGTAACCATGTCACCTCATCAGTAACCGCCTCCACTGTCCTCAGATTATATATTTATATAATTGTATATTTGTATTCTTTTACATATATATATATTATATAAGAGATATGTTTTATTATATATTTACATTTCTTTCACTCCCTGTACATAAGAGCTACCTGATGTTGTAAATATGTTAATATTTATTGTGATTTTATTTTTTATTTACTTATTGTTCTGAGTGTTTGCACAATTTTTCACAACTTTTTGCACTATACTGTCCCCTGACTGTGAGCTTCTGTCACGAGTGAATTTCTCCTCTGTGAGATCAATAAAGTCTTATCTTATCTTATCTTATCTTATTCGTCAGTTACCATGGTGACACAATGCAAGTTAGCAAACACAGCCTGATAAGTTTTTAGATTGTCTGAAAACTCAATACAAAATAGATTTACACAGCACAATTTCAAGAGTTTGTGATCAATATGAACGTTTATGGTCCCATTTTTAGCCGATTGATTGTCAACAAAAAGGTGAGTTTGACTGAAAAAATGTTAACAGCACAAATATAGTCTCGTATTCCCAACTAATTCAGTTCTTTATGGTCAGATTCTGTTAAAACAAAGCTCAGATTAAAGTCTAACTTGAGTAACAGATCTTCAGACAGACCAGAGCCTACAGTTAGCAGCACACTGCCACAGAATGTTGATGAAATGAGCTGAAAAGTATCAACTGCTGCGTTTCAGGTGACACCACAACATTCTAAACCCCAATAATATTTAATACAGATGAGGCGCAGCTAAAATAAATATCATTAAAATACAGATTTGAGTCAAAAATAGAAATGAAACATTATGTCTCTTGTATTATTGTACTATACTTTAAATGCTTTGTTTTCTACCCCCTTTCTCCACCTACAGCCTTGAACTAACTTGCGGTTAAAAAAAATAAATAAATAAATAAATCTGAATCTGGTTCATCATACAAACCAAAAATGTCACCAAACCATTTTTCATCAGTAAAATTCTCAGTGAAAATCTGCTGCTTGCTACAATGAAATGTCAAGGGGGACCAAGCAATCAGGTTTTTACATCAAAATTAGCGTTTCCAATTAACAAAGAAAATATGCAAACTGAACTCATACGCAGTAAAATGAAGTCATACACATAGCAGCTTCTAGTGGCTGAGTGTCACACAGAGCTTCTATCACATTTGAGGTATAAGCTTTCTGTTTCTTTCTCCACATGTTTCTCTGAGGATTGTTCTGGAGCTGGACGAGCATCAGTCGGGACTCTTCCTCCGTTTGTGAGGGGAGTGTGAGACTCTCTCGTAGGCAGAGAGAAGCTGGAGCCAGGCCAGCTCTGGAGCTCCGAGCGCAGGCTTTTGAAAACTGAAACTAAACACATACTGTAAACACACTCTTACTCTCTTTATATCTCTGCTTCTGTCTCTCTCTCACACACTCTCTTTATCTCTCTCTCACTCTACTTATAGCTCCATGTCTCTCCCTCCCTCTCACACTCTATTTCTCTGTCTTACCCTTTTCTATGCATCTCTCTCTCTTTTTTCCACTTTCTCCCCATCTCTCTTTGTCTCCCGTTCTCTCCTTCCTTTTCATCCCATCTTTCTATGCCACCACTGACTCTCTCTCAGCCCTCTCCTTCTCTCTCACACCTTCTTTCTACACCACCCCTCCTTCTCTCTTTTACTCACTCTTCCCTCTCTCTCACTCTCCCTCCATCTCTCCCACCATTCTTCCTCTCCTCTCTCTCTTCCTCTAACCCCTCTTTCTCCCGCTCTCTTTTAGTCTCTCACCGCTCACTCTCTTTCTCTCTCCCTCCACTCTCCATCTCCCCTCTCTCTCTTCCTCCAATTGCCCTTTCTCCCTCTCTTTGAGTCTCTCACTCCTTACTCTCTTCCCCTTTCTCCCACCATTCTTCCTCTTCCCTCTCTGTCTTCCTCCAACCCCTCTTTCTCCCGCTCTCTTTTAGTCTCTCACCGCTCACTCTCTTTCTCTCTCCCTCCACTCTCCATCTCCCCTCTCTTTCTTCCGCCAATTGCTCTTTCTCTTTTTTAGTCTCTCACCCCTCACTCTCTCCCCTCTCTCTCTCTCCACACTACCACTCTCTCTCCTTTAATATCTTACCCCCTCCCTCCCTCTCTCTCTCCCTCCCTCCCTGTGGTGTTCCCCTGCAGGCAGACCTCTGGCTCATGGTAGTGCAGTAGAATGCTCTCTGGCGGCACATAAACCGCCTCCTCTTCAAACGTCTCTCTTAGAACAGTCGAGTCTCTCCAGTAAAAACATCTCATCCACACTGCCCATTCACAGCGGGAGCACATCCAACAGGGGGCGCTAGTTTGAAGTCATGTGTTTGCAAATGACATGCCATCATTTGATTTTCTTTTTATATCTGGATCAGAGTTGTCCATGAGGTATAGAGATTAAATAGGTTGGCAGCTCAAATCCCTCATCAACTCTAGTTTATATTCTGTCCCTGGGCAAGACACTTAATCTACTTTGCCTGTGAAAATTTGCCACGTTTCAGTCCGGCTGCCCAGGTAACTTTACCACATAGTTAAAAATATATGCCTATTTTTTACAGCAGCAGTTGCTTCTCAGAGCTAGGCCTTGTCACACTACCAAATTTTGAGATGTGATATATTGTTCAATTAAGACGATATGCCATGATATTGAAGATAATTGATGCCACAAACACAAAACCCCTAAAAACATTCATCCCCAAATTCTATTCTACGCTATGCACAGTTGGCATAACCATCCAGGGCATAATGGGTGTTTTCACACCTCTGGACCTGACCTGGCTAGCTCTATTGTTTTCTCTGTTTGTTTTGATTTAGATTTGAGACTTTTAGGTGGAGATGTATGACAGACTGAGGTCCACTATGGCTCTCTCGTCTGTGTTGGTACATTCTCTTGTGAAGTGGCTTTCAATAAAACTAAGAGAGCTAAGAAACAAGAAAACAGAATCAGAACCCAAGAGAAAGGGTGTAACTATTCCTTACCTGGCTGGCGTTTCCGAAAAACTACAGAGGATCTTCAGACAACATGAAATCCCAGTCTATTTCAAACCCACAAACACTTTAAGACAAAAACTGGTCCATCCTAAGGACAAAACACCGAGCCACAAACAAAGCAATGTGGTCTACTCCATTCAGTGTAGTGAAGACTGCAGTGAGCGCTACATTGGAGAAACAAAACTTCACCAGCCACTTCACAAGAAGATGTATCAACACAGACGAGAGAGCCAGAGTGGACCTCAGCCTGCTGTACATCTCCACTTAAAAGCCATGGGGCACTCCTTTGAGGACAGTGCGGTCCAGATCTTGGCCAGAGAAAAGAACTGGTTTGAGAGGGGAGGGGAGAAAGAGAATCCTTCCTTGAACAGAAATGGAGGTCTCAGACATCATTTGTCTCCCATTTATCCTCAAACCTAAATCAAAATAAACAAAGAAAACAATAGGGCAGCCAGGTCAGGTCCAGAGGTGTGAAAACACGCATTATGGCCCTGAATGGTTATGCTAACTACACCCCACTCCCACTGCATATTGAATAGGCCCACCTAACTAACAGAAACTGTAAACAAATAGTGTGTAGAATCCCTCAGTCGTCCAGGTAGAATCCATAGCAAAAGGAGAAATTTAATTTGTCAACTGGACAGAGTTTATTTGGTCGAATACGTTTCCCAGTCTATTTCAAACCCACAAACACTTTATGACAAAAACTGGTCCATCCTAAGGACAAAACACCAAGCCACAAACAAAGCAATGTGGTCTACTCCATTCAGTGTAGTGAAGACTGCAGTGAGCGCTACATTGGAACTAAACAACCACTTTTCAAACGAATGTATCAACACAGACGGGAAAACCAGGGTGGGCCGCAATCTGCCGTACATCTCCACCTAAAAGCCACAGGCCACTCCTTTGAGGACAGCGAGGTCCAGATCTTGGCCGGAGAAAAGAACTGGTTTGAGAGGAGGAGTTAAAGAGGCTATTTTTGTCAAGAAAGAGAATCCTTCCTTGAACAGAAATGGGGGTCTCAGACATCATTTGTCTCCCATCTATAACTCTATCCTCAAACCTAAATCAAAACAAACAGAGAAAACAATGGGACTAGCCAGGACAGGTCCAGAGGTGTGAAAACACCATCATGGCCCTGAATGGATATGCTAACTACTCCCCCACTCCCACTCCATATTGAATAGACTCACCTGACTAACAGAAACTGTAAACAAATATGTGTTGTCTCAGAGTAATTTTCATTGTAATTAAGCTCCTCCCTTCAAACAGATATAAACCAGTGTCCACCAGCATCTGACCAGAACTGAGGAAGCAGCTTGGATGAGCTGCAAAACGTATTCGACCATATAAACTCTGTCCAGTTGACAGATTAAATTTCTCATTTTGCTATGTAAACAAATAGTTGTGGTAGTCTCAGAGTAATTTTCATTGTAATTAAGCTCCTCCCTTCAGGCAGATATAAAGCAGTGTCCACCAGTGTCTGACCAGAACTGAAGAAGCAGCTGCGAAACGTATTCAACCAAATAAACGTTTGTTCTTAGACTTAGACTTAGACTTAGACAAACTTTATTGATCCAATTATTTGGATACAGTAGCTCAAACATCACAATATAATGTAATAACAGAGAGTAACAAAAATAGATGGTATAACAAAAAGAGTAAGAGACAGGAGTCAAGTGAGACATAATTATAAAAATGTATATGTACAAGTCAAAATAAAATAGAAATACAAGTAATAAAGTAATAAACTATATAGTCACAGCTATATACAAGAGACAAGAACGACAGTGCAAATACTATGCTGATTGACAGGGCATGAGGTTATCAGTTACTTGGGATTAACTTGTAGTACAGTTGTAGGGAGTATTATCTGTTACATGAGGGTGAGTTGTTGTACAACTGTATGGAGTATGGTATGAATGTAGTCCTGAATCTCTCACTGTTTGAGCGGAGCTGTAGGAGCCTATTGGAGAATGAGTTGGAGAATGAGTTGACAAATTGAATTTCTCCTTTTGCCAATGAGAAGTTGGCCGATATTTGCCCTTTTTAGCACATCGGCTATTGGCCATAAATCTCCAGCAGGGGCTGATATTCTGTTTGGCCTAACCAGCAGCCTAAATATTCATGGAAAGTATATGCCTACAGCTTTGTTTGAACACTTTAGTCCAAATAGGGTACTGCAAAAATGTGGGTACACTGCTCTCTGTATAGTTTGTCGTAAAAGAAAGTTGTGGATGAGTTTGTACTAATTAGATAATTTAGGGAAAAAATACCTAAATTGACTCCACATACGAGTCCAAAAATATCTGCAGAGGTCATCGGCCATCGGTTCCGCTGGATTCTAAACACTCAATATCGGCATCAGCCATGAAAAAAATGCATAAAGGTCGATCTCCAATCTCACTAATGAGTCATGGAATTTTTCAAATCATATTGAATTGCCAAAAAAGTGCAAATAATGGTCCTAAATATTGACCCCAAATATTTGGTTTAATTTATCATATATTGAACCATACATCAATACAGTATTTATGGTAACTGCTCAGGGCTTGACAAAATTATTGATTTACACAAGAGAAAGTTAGAAAATCTACAGGCATTGGTCAATAACAGACAAGATTAACCAACATCCATAGTAAACAAGGAAATGGATAACTGTCCTAGAGCGGCCCCGTCAGAAAATAAAATAATCTAAAAAAAAAAAAAAAAAAAGTAGACATAAACACAGGAGGAAAATTTTTTAACTTGGAGGAGAATCAGAGTAAAGGAGATCCAGTTCCTTGGACTGAACCGGGACTGACATGCATCCATTCACAGATCTGCCACATTAATAAAATAACATTGACATATTTATGTATAGAACATGTCACTGCATTTCTTTCAAGGACGTTATAGCCTAAACCTTTTCAGTGTTTTTAAACAGAACATAGTAACAAGTGTACCATATGGAATGTTAACTGTAACGCTTTTTCAATGGGATGGTTAACGTTAGCCTCCAAACATCACAAACTATGAAAACCCAGTGTTTGTGAACAGAACGGCAACATTCTAAAGGTTGAGCCATTCCATATGTTAACCCCAAAGTATTTTCAATGAGAGACACGCATCACAAACTGTAAACCCATGCTGTTTTGGAGACCGGAAACCACTCGAAAACATGAAAACATGTTAGAAAATAGTGTGTAGCCGTGACAAACTTGGTGATTAGGACCAAAATTAGCCTAAAAGCTAATGAACACTGGTTTCCATGACCTAAAACATTTTAAAAAAATATGTTTTTATTGAGATAACCCATGTGTTAAAATGAATGGGGTACAACGTTTAAAGCAGATCTACAGTATTATGCAAATCGCCTTTTCAGAGTTTTTAACCATAGTTGTTTCCTCTCACCATTTACACCTGAAGTTGTATTTGCAGTGATCCGTGCATGTTTGAGCAACCTTTAATCACTTATTTTCATGATGCCATATTTCTGTTCAATCCCCATTTTGTACCACCGCCGGCATACGCCCACTGCTCTGTACTTACTTTGTTCTCTAATTTTATGTAGAGGTATGTCAGTGATATGGGATTCACCAGCATCACATGGTTAGTTTGATTGCTTGACCAGCCAGTCCCTTCTACATATGGATAATAGAGCGTGAAAAACCTCAAGACGATCCAACCACAGCTGCTAATTTGCATTACGTGTCTCTCAAACGCAGAAGACATCTCTTTTCGGAAATTTTTGCAGCATTCAGAACTAAATATCTCACCTCTTTTACCTGAGATAAGTCATCGTTTGGTGCTTCGATCTTGGTGTTGATCCTGTAAAAATCTGTGCTGTTTCTGAGTCCTCTGAGCATGTGTCTCTGTGATTGGCTAATCCACCTGTCAATCATGCCCTCTGAAATCAGGGAGACAGGATACAGCTCCAGATCTACTTGTGTTTGTCAAAGTGTGTGGTTCTGGCTAGACAGGTCATTATTTTCAGCTCCCATTGGGCACCACATTTTTCTAACGCAGAAGTCAGCGCACTTGCTTCTTTTATTAAGTCATTTTAGGTTGATAACATAGTGATCCATGGGTGTCATAGATTATAACTATATAGCAGTCACAAGCACAATAGGTCTTCTTTAATAATTGGCTGTGTGCTGAGCTATTCTAAACACATCACTCCTAGAAGCTGTATCGATGCTGGCTTGATTAGCTTACTTATCCAAAGAGCCTTTTTGCTATTGTCAAATAAATGTTTGGATAAGGTGAGATCTGAAACAACGTTCGCATGTCCATTCCAATAGAAACACTTGAAGCGACATTGATTTCTTGTCTTTTTATCAAGGATCGTTGGTCATTGGTATTTTCAGCTTCGCTTGGTCCCATCTAAACGTGCCTTTGTATGCACAGCCCTTCAAGCAGGTAATTCTCTTTGAACGTATGAATGTTACATTATTCCATATCACTTAATACAGTCAAAGAGAGCTGTCACAGTTGGGATAAAGCCGGCTTATTCTTAAAGGCACCCTTCACTTTTAACGCTTACTGATATCACTGGAGGTTGTGCACAGAATACGCCGGAACCAAGCCTGCATGATAATTGACATTTAGTGATGAAATGCCTCGTACAATGAATGCTAAAGGGGGAGCTAATTACTGCCTATCCGAGTGTCAATAGCTTCATCTGCTCCCCCAGAAATGTCACTTTTACATTGAAATGCTCGCGGCACTCCTGCCAAGTACTAATAGCTGGTCATTGGCAGCGTCGTGGAGCACTCTCTCAGGTACAAAGTAGTGGACATAATGGGCCACTTATCCTTGAGCTTCATTCACGGAAATCTGTCCCATTTCCAAAGCTAGCACATGACCAGCATACGATCACATGCGTTCTGGCCACGTGTCTTCCATGGCAGCGCCAACGCCTGGGTGTGATATAAATGTAATGAGTTTTTCTGTTGTACTTTTGCATATTTCATGGATGGAGTTTGGATAATAACACTGTATATGCATGGCCATATGGAGGGAACACAGCGAACTCTTGCACTCAGAGCACTTGTTTAACTTTCTTTGTTCTATTCTGTATTCTGTGAGAAGTTGGTGAGATTAAATGCATCAAGAAATTTCAGACAGGTGTTTAACATGTAGCTTTAGAGTGGAATATTCAGCAGTTACCATGGAGACACAATGCACACATGCGCAAACAAAGATAGTCTTATTGTATTCCACATGTGAGGTGGCTTTCAGAAATTGAAGAGAGAAATATATCAAACAAATAAAGAAAATTCAGACAGCAACAGTTACAAGTGTACAGGCAGGTTACAGTTACAGCAGTCCGCTACATTACAATTCAGATCTGTGGAGAGTCGCCCCTATTCACAGAAGGAATTAATGTATTTTTGAGCAATAGAAAAAATGCGAGATGTACATGTTCTGTGTCATACCATGGAACATTCCAGGTAAAGCAATAACATCTCCATGAAGACAAGCAGGTGGCGGACCTTCCATCAGAAATGCTGCACAGTTCACCCTTAAAGTAGTGACTTGAGGATTGAAGTATTTACCCATCCTTCCACAGCTAAAGCGCTATCCACACATATACTCTCTGACATTATTGCTGTAGACCTTACTCCTCTCATGCAGCTTTTGTTGCTCTGTTGAGTCATTCTGTGGCGTGACCCTGCCCCAGACAACCACAGCTCAAATCCAATGTGCTCCCAGAGACAGAGGTCAGGGGTCACGGCTAATCGCGGGCACAGCTATTACCGGTCACTGAATGTGGAGTCGTTATGCTAGCTCGGACACCTTAAACATGTCAGAGGCAATTTCTTTAACAGCTAAGGTTGGGAAAATATATATTACCATAGGTCAAAAAATGCTTACATCTCCCTCGATCTCGTTACTGAAAAATATCAATGCAAGAGATCACGGTGGGGGTGTTGTACATATATCTATCTAGTGGAATGTTCAGCAGTTACCATGGAGACGCAACGTACACATTAGAAAATGCTGACAAAAAGTTTTAAGATTTTTAAGATTGAAAACTCAAGAAGAAAATGCAAAATGGTTTTAAGCAACATATTTTCATCATTTTATTCGTACATGGTCCTGTTTAGGAGTTAAATTACCATCAAAAAGTTGAGTGTGACTAACAGAAAACTGTTGGCTAATGCTAATTAGCTTGTGACTGTAATTTTGTGCGTGAGAGACTTTTTTAAAGGGCCTATATTATGTTATTTTCTGATCTATGTTATAATGTTGTGGAGTTGTGTTTTGTTTCATTCACACACGTTTAACACACAAACCCTGCAGATTTGGGCTGAGTTCTTTTCTCAAACAGACAACACTTTGTGATGTCATGCGGTAATACAGGAAGTGCGCCACTGTGTAAAACTCCATACACCCCATTTACTCTATTAGACTCCATTTAAACACCTTCACTAGACTCATTTGGACGATTTCAACCCTGGAATTGCCAATCTCTACTGAACTAAAAGTAAAAAGTAACATGAAAACTACAAATACATGACATCACAAGGTGGGACAGAGCATTTTTAGCTTTGGAGATATAGACAGACTAATAATAAAGGGTTACTCAAACGTGTCAATGAAACAAAACACAACTCTGGGTATGTTTTTGAGGAGGTAGCAGCATTATAACATGGCTTAAAGCTCACAAGAATCAATTTTGTATAATATAGGCCCTTTAACAGTACAACTCAGATCACCTGTTGTAGTTCCAGCTAAGTCAGTTCTTTACGGTCAGATTGTGTTATAACAAAACTCAGATTAAAGTCTATGGCTACGTTTAGACTCAATTCTGATTTTTTTGTGAAATCCAATTTTTTTGCGAAGTCGTTCACATTTCCAGTTAAATGCAACTTGTATGTGATCTCCAGTGTGAACTTTAAATGCCCCAAAAGTGTCCAGTATGCACAATGGAGGGCACAGCACCTGGCGATTTTAAAGTTGCTGTCATACCGGAGCCAGAACATGTACAGCTTATTTGTTTTAAGGAGGAGAAGTGAGAAGGACAAGGTTTTTGGCCATGGCGTTTTGTGGGGCAGTGGCTCACTGGGCTGGCTGCGCTAGCTGCGGGACCTGGGCTCTTCTTCAGTAACGCAGCTATCCAGCAATTCTATCGGCTCAATGTTCTGTTATCGCCTACTTCAGTGCACAATAGAGACGTTTGTCGCTTGTTGATGACGTGTAGGTTGGATTAATGCGACCTGGCCGTTCAGACTGAAGTCGCATGTCAAAAGATCGGATATGTATCGGTTTTAGGACCACATGTCCAAGTTGCCTGAGTCGCATTTGAAAAATTAGGATCTCTGCTGTTCAGACTGTCACTAAAAGATCAGATACAGGTCGCATAGGGGTGAAAAAATTGGATTTGGGTCACTTTAGGCTGCAGTCTGAACATAGCCTAATAGAACTTCTAACAGTAGTCCCTTCAGTTAGCATCACACCACTGGGGAAAGTTGATGACATCAGCTGCAAAGTCTCAGACGCTAGAAAAGGTTAGACTATAGAGAACAACTTGAATAATTTTGCATCCGTTGCGCTGTAGCCTAGCAAGCACATTGAACTATTTCTTAATTGCTTAATGTGAGATAGTAGGCTCCGGAGGGACTGTCTGCTGTGATTGGCCATTCAAAGTGATTATGTTTAGGAGTAAAGTTAGAATTTAAAAAAGGACGCAGGTAATGTAAGGTTATAGTTAGGAAAATATTTAGTTCATGGTTAAAGTGTGATTTTACTTCTATGGAGTATTAACTGCTAACACTTAACATTTAGATCACCATGTTACCTTTTATTGTTTTGAAAATGCTATATTCACTGAAAATAATGTATGTTTTTTAAGTTTCTCTTTCATTTTTGACGCTCTGAGTCCCCGTCCCTTTGCTCTCTGCAAGTCACTCCCCTGTCAGAGCGATATCGCAACACAATCACAGGTTCGTGAAATTGTTGTGTACAGTTTTGTATCATGTTTTTGTATATTTGTGGAGAATTGTCGTGTGGGACCGTGGGTGATGTAGGCTTGTGGGCGGAGCCTTGTACAGAATCTTACTGCGAACTGTAAGGAGGGTTCAAATAGGGCCCATGAGAGATCGCTAAATTACTGAAACATGCATGAATGACATTTAAAACCTCTTCAGGCATGTTTTTTGACAAGGGAATAATGTTATAATATATATAGAAAGAAAAAAACGTGTGAATGAAACAAAACACAACTCCAGGTGTGTTTATGAGGAGGTGGAGGGTTTGTTACCTGCAGGTCTTCATGGAAATGTTATTGCTTTGTCTAGAATATCCCACAGTATGGCATTAAACTTATCTATTCCCAAGCCCACAATGCCTCCAGGCCAAGTTACCGGAGTTTTTTTGAGTCGTAAAACACCTGTAATTGAATAAATGCAACATAGGTGGGTTTAAAGCAATACTGTCAAACCGTTCAGGCAAAGCAATAATAATATCTCCATGGAAACAAGTTAGTGGCGGACCTCCTACCAGTAAAGCTACATAGTGCATCTTTAAAGCTCATAAGAATCCATTTTGTGTAACTGAACTACCCTATGAAGTGCAAACTGTCATCAAGTTTAAGAACATTACAAGGCAATGAAACACAAGCACAAAAGTCTTTCTCAATGATGAAAAGTGGAAAAAAAAAAGAAAAAATTAAATGTGGATCAAAATAAACAAACAAATTTCAGCAATCTTTTTTTCTATAATTAATGTGTTATATAGACCAGAGTTAAAAAGAAAAGAAAAAAATGCATGAAGTGTAGCTGTTCCTTTTATCTTTCTCTTTCCACCCTGCACAAACTTTGCACACTCGCTGGATAAACTCTCTTTGGAGGCTTTACACTAAAAAAAAAAACAAAAAAACTGTTTTACATGAAGAGAAAAAGTTACAAAGCCACGCAGAGCCCCTCCGAGTCCAGAGGTGTTGACAGAATGGTAAGTGCCCTGTTCCAGCAACTTTTATTTTTTCTGATCGTCCGCTTTTTAAATTGGTTTTTCATGTAATATTGAACTTAGCATGCAGACAGCAACCAACCAGAGAAGGGCAGTGAGAGACACACGAGCAGACTGTTAATGTCCAGAGGCGTGACTGACCATGCTCCCAGTGGGAAATACTGCACTGTACAATGAGAGACAAATGGCAGTATTGTCTGCGGCTGCCCATCCTTCATGCCCCGATCAATTAGTAATGGCTTTCTCCATTATGAGTGCTATAGCGGGGGCGATGGGGTTAAACGTGGCGTGCTGGATCACTAGGTTACTTGTCAGACTCATTTTAAAACATTTTGTTACACAGAGGGAAAAAACATGTGACCGCGATATGACTGGGTAGGTCCAAGCGCGTTATTAAATGTCTGTTCTAAAGGGATGTTTGTATGTTGGAGTAGGGAACGGCAATCGAACTGTAATGTGTGATTTAAGGTGAAGCCATGGAATTCTCACCTTGGTTTCCTGAGTTTAACTTATAGGGTCTAGGCGGTGTGATCCAATAGTAACCTTCAATGGAAACGTTATTGCTTTGTTGGAAATTACGGCATTAGTGATCTCTGTGGATGCAGCTGCAACAGTAGGCCAATGTGCAGGTCAGAGTTTTAGTGTTTTGGAAAGGCACCTTGGTCACAATAAGAATGGATGTTTTTTAGGGATGCCCAAAGTATCTGCAAATACCAGATATCAACCGATACTAGTACAGAGACAGAAAATATTATTTATTTCCTTTAAAACACAAACAGCATATGGTAATGTAGTGGACCAAACAAAAAAAGGCAAAGACAAGGTATAAAAAATATGTTTAAATTTAATAAAGTCAAATAAAAATGTAATTTAACAAAGGCTCAAATTAAGTAAATCATTAACAAAAAGTCAGGCCCAACTGGGGAAACTTAAATCCAACTGAACAGAACAAAAACTAACCCCCAGACAGAGAACAGGTACGTTTAAATAGACGAGGGCGACTAAACTGAACACAAGAGAGGGGGAAATTACATTAAATAATTAACTAAAGCTACTAACTTAAAATAACAAAAAGGCAAATACTTATAATACAGAAAACAAGTGATAATAAAGTAACCTCAAACAAACTAACTTGGCAAAATTAATTAAATAGTGCCCCCCTTTGTTCGGCATCGATGGTTTTCTCCAAGGGTCCTCTGCCCGGCCACTCAAACAAAAAAAAACAAGTATATTAAATAAAATGTGTGCACCCAAAATTAGAAAATATAAGTCTAAATAAAGGATTAAATTCAACTGGATGCTATAATTAACTTAATGAAAATGTAAATGAAA
Source organism: Taenioides sp. WSHXM2023 (assembly GCA_029959045.1). Classification (NCBI taxonomy): domain Eukaryota; kingdom Metazoa; phylum Chordata; class Actinopteri; order Gobiiformes; family Gobiidae; genus Taenioides; species Taenioides sp. WSHXM2023. Next base: position 6,186,176 of record CM057092.1, read on the forward strand.
TGAAATACTAACACTATGGAGTGGAGGCAAACGTATCCACCACAGGTAAAAATGATTCAGATGTGTTTTGTACCTCTTATCTATCATTTAAATTAACTACAGAACAGCTTTGTAAAAATACAAGTTTAATATTCAGAAATTTTGGGCCAGCATTAGGACCAGTAAATCATCTTATTATACTAGCACGTTCCAAATAGGAAGTGCGCATGGGGACGCTTCCAGCTCCATTGACTCCAATTTACTTTATACTGAACAAACGTCGCTCTCTCTGTAACTGCTGCTATCAGGATCCTCATTTTGGTCTTAAAATGTTCATATTAACCCACTTTACGTGATCTTGGGGTTTTTATTTCGTTTTTATTTTGTCGGTAAATCAGTTCCTATTCATAATAAGGAACTCGGCTCCTTATTCCTCCAGTGAGCTTCATTTGACTGGAGTTGAACGCAATATCTGATCCACCAAAATTTCTGTGCCACCAACACTGGCACAGATATCGGACACCAGTATTGTATCGGTGCATCCCTAATGGTTTCAATATATATTTTTAATGAGAAATTTCAAGATAAAGTTGCTATAGTGTGGAACATTCTCAGCAAAGCAATATCTCCATGGAGACTATCACCAGAAATCTTACACAATGCACTTTTAAAATACTTCCCATGTTTATCTAAAGTCCACAGTACAACAAATTTAGTTGAGTTTATAGTGAAGAGTGCACAGACGGGATAAGAGAGAGATGCTAATATTATTATCATCATGTCTGGGCCTAACCTGGAGCTCTCCCTCTGAAGCCAGACTGAAGCTGTGTTAGTTATTCACATGAGTTTGTTCAGGTTTACAATATTTCAGGTCATTTCAGTCGCTGTGCAAAGGTTTTCTAAACACCAGAACTTCTCAAACACAGGGCGGGTACAATATCCAGGAGATTTTAGTACAGTATTAATCTGGGCTTTTGTATTGAGTCTCAGGATCAGATCTGTTCAGTCTTTATATATTCTACTCAAGTCCATTGAATTTCAACCAGTGAAGTATTTATCTTATGCATTCAGAGCGTCCTAATTATTCACTATGAACTTTATACAACCAACAAGTTTTGTAGTTGAGATCATTGTCTTATAGAAAGAACCAGACACAGGGTCAAGAAAAAAAAGATTTGCAGTTTCTTTGTACATGTTGTCATTTGGTTTTAGTGGGTGCTTTGCTGTAGAATCTTCTTTATTACCAAAAAGATGTGGTGCAGCTCAAACAAAGCTTGAAAAGTAGTGTGTCTAAGCAGTGGTAGTGACAAGTACTGTACATTGTAAAGTAATCTGTATCTGTACTTTATTTCAGTACATTTTAAAGTGGGTACTTTTTACTTTTACTTCACTACATTTGAGAGCCTGTGTGTGTACTTTCTACTCCACTATGTTTTAACTGGACTGAAAAGTCAAAAGTACCTGTCTATGGTTTGAGACCTGCCGAAATGAGAGTTAACCAACTTTGAGCAAACAAAATGTACAATATACACAGAACAATCTAAAATAATTCAAATGGTTCAGTCACTTAAAAAAATATTCATTATTTGATGATTTAATATTACTAAAAATCTCAGCAAATACTCATTATATAATATATCCAAATTGAGTCCATCCGCCATTGAGTCTACGTAAGAGAATCAGTACAGACAGTGGCCTTTTCCCATGCACACTCACAATCTGATTATAATCTGATTTCTGGTCCTTTAACCAAACTACAAAATCTGATGTGAGCAGTCAAGCTTCACAGCAAGAAGGTTCTGGGTCTGATTCCGAGGGTTGCCCGGGCCATTCTGTGTGGAGTTTGCATGTGCTCCCTGTGTCTGGTTGGGTTTCCTCTGGTTTCCCTCATCAATTCCAAACATGCACCATAGGTCAAATCCTCCAACTAAGGGAGTCCTGACCAAGACTAGCTCAAGATCTAGAGCACCTACTGCTCCTGAGGAGGTGGCCCAGTGGCAATAAAGGATGGGTCAAAAGAAAGTGTACTTTAACATTAACATTAAAGGAACCATGATCATTTAAATAATCTGATAACTCTGAAAATGTGATATTAACTAGTTTTTGAGTGCAGCGTTTGCTCAGTGCTATGTTTAAACACATCATCTCCAGGTGCACAGTAAACCAATTAGAGAACCTCCACCTGTTTGTGTGACATGAGAGTTTCAGAACAAACAAACACCTTTCAGCTTTGTACTTTTTGTAAAATGCACTTTTATTATAAATGAGAAAGCTACTTGAACTAATGCAGTCCTAAACCAATCCTGCAAAATCATCTCTTTACATTGTTTGCACAAGTTATTTTAGTTTTAGTTTAATTATGTACTCGGAAATGCAGATATTTTGTGTGGGGGTGAAAAATGACTGCCTCACATCACATCTGGACATCAATGAGGCTGATGATGTTGCAGCATTTGGCTGTTTCACCAGTGTTTAGCATCTGCGGCTCTCGCTAAGTGTCATCTACACAAACAGAACAGTAAAACGCATCACACGGTCCTGTTATGAGGCTCAAACTCATCCTATAGTTGAAGTTTCACGATGGAACTTTTCTAGTGGAGAATTTGCCATATGCTTGTCTCCTGCTCATGTTCTTCCTTGTGTTCATTTTACTGCAGATGTTTACAGGTTCTATATTGCACAAAATTGACTCTTGTGAGCTTTAAGTCATGTTATAATGCTTACCTCCTTAAAAACAGACCTGGAGTTGTGTTTTGTTTCATTCACACGTTTGAGTAACACTTTATTATTAGTCTGTCTTCATCTCCAAAGCTCAAAATACTGTATGTAGTTAACAGCTCCTTTTAACTTTAGTTCAGTAGATATTTGCAATTCCAGTGCAGAAGCCATCCAATTGATTCTAGTGAAGGTGTATGGAGTTTAAAAACACAGGGGAGCACTTCCTGTATGCCATCACAAGATGGAACAGAATGTATGTTTGTGATTATGAAACATTATAACACAGGTCAAAAAATAGAGCAATATGGGCCCTTTAAACGTTTTAGGGAGACCAGCGCAGTTTCGCCATGACGGTAAAGCTAACCACAGCTAGCATGCTAAAACACACTTCCTGACTTCATGACAACAAAGCGCTTTTTAATGTCTGCTGGGGCGAGACAACTTTTGCTCAAATACATGGAGGAAAAAAATTAGTATAGGCTCTTTAGGCTCTTTAAAGGCGCACTGTAACTTTTCTGGTCAAGGGTCCGCCACCTGCTTGTCTCCATGGAGATATGATTGATAAACTTGATAATCACAATGGAAACAGATGGTCAGATCTATGGAGAAGCAAGTCTGCACATGGACCTCTTGTATTGTGCCTGTGCCCAAGAAGCCTATTCCATCTGGACTTAATGACTTCAGACCAGTGGCTTTGACATCTCATGTCATGAAAGTGTTTGAGAGACTTGTTCTGGCTCAGCTCAGACCCCACCTCTCACCTCAGACCCTCACTCTCACCTGGATAGCGTTGGGGGCTCTGTGAGGATATTGTTCTTCGATTTCTCCAATGCTTTTAACACTATCTAGCCCTTTCCTTCCTGCTGCTGTCAGACTGTATAATGAACAATGCTAGTCATGTGTCATCGCCATAGTAATAATAACAATAATAACAATGTGCAATACTATTTAAAGTCACTACCTGCTACTTATTTATTTATTTAACCACCACTGTCCATCACTGCACTGTACACAATATTGTGATTGTAAATACTTATTATTATTTATCTTGTTTTTGATGTGTGCTCTTGTTTTCCTACTTTTTCTGAAACTTGCGTTGTGACATTGAAATTTCCCCACTGTGGGACGAATAAAGGATTATCTTATCTTATCTTATCTTTCTGATGAGTGAGAAGCTGCTCAGGATGGGTGTCAGCTCCTCCATTGTCTCCTGGATTAATGATTACCTGTCAGGCAGGCCTCAGTACGTCCGACTGGGGACCACCCTGTCTGACACGGTGGTCAGTAATGTAGGAGCCCCCCAGGGTACAGTCCTGTCTCCATTCCTGTTCACTCTGTACACCTCTGATTTCCAGTACAGTTCCGGGTCCTGCCATCTGCAGAAGTTCTCTGATGACTCTGCAGTGGTCGGGTGTATCAGGGATGGACAGGAGCTGGAGTACAGGACACTGATTACAAACTTTGTGGAGTGGTCCCAGGCAAACCATCTGCTCCTGAACGTTGACAAGACCAAGGAATTGGTGATTGACTTTAGGAGAAAGAGGACACTGGTGGAGCCCATTACCATCCAGGGCCAGGACGTGGAAATAGTGGACTGCTACAAGTACCTTGGTGTACAGGTGAATAACAGACTTGACTGGAGGGACAACTGTAATGCTGTCTACAGGAAGAGCATGAGCAGACTCTACTTCCTGAGAAAGCTCAGGTCTTTCAATGTGTGCAGCAAGTTACTGGAGATCTTCTACCAGTCTGTGGTGGCCAGCGCACTGTACTTCGCTGTGGTCTGCTGGGGGAGCGGCACCAGGAAAAGGGACATTGGGCGAATTGACAAACTGATTCGTAAAGCGGGTTACGTGATCGGCTGTGAGCTGGAGACATTTGTCACAGTAAGGGACAGGAGGACACTGGACAAACTGCTCTCCATCATGGACACTCCTGCTCACCCACTGCACCAGACTATAGAGGAACGTAGGAGATAATACTCCCTACAACCCATTGCACCAGACTATAGAGGGACAGAGGAGCTCATTCTCCAATAGGCTCCTACAGCTCCGCTCAAACAGTGAGAGATTCAGGACTACATTCATACCATATGCCATACAGTTGTACAACAACTCACCCTTATGTAACAGATAATACTCCTTACAACTGTACTAGAAGTTAATCCCAAGTAACGGATAACCTCATGCCCTGTCAATCAGCATAGTATTTGCACTGTCGTTCTTGTCTCTTGTCTATAGCTGTGACTATATAGTTTATTACTTATATTTCTATTTTATTTTGACTTGTACATATACATTTTTATTATTATGTGTCATTTGACACGTGTCTCTTGCTCTTTTTGCTATACCATCTATTTTTGTTACTCTATGTTATTACATTATATTGTGATGTTGGAGCGACTGTATCCAAATAATTTCCCTTGTGGATCAATAAAGTTTGTCTAAGTCTAAGCCTAAGTCTAAGGCTGTGTCTCAATTCTCCCCCTTAGCCCTCTGTCTTAGCCCTACCCCTCTGTTGTGCGCGTTCACGAGAGACAGAGGGGTGTCCCAATACTCTTTTCTGTAAGTGCGAGGGCTAAGGGGAAGGGCTATGATACCCCTTTGCGCAAAGGGTGCATCTGAAAACGCTTTGCGCAGAGGGGTATCATAGCCCTTCCCCTTAGCTAGATAGGCGTGGCTTAACGCAAGTCGGAGCAAAAAGCAACACGGAAATCGGGAAGTGTCGAGCAATTGGGAAGAAATTGGACAAATGTGAGTATTTTGCACTCAAGAACCTCATAAAAAGTTGTATAAAACTGTAGTAACTTTTGAAAAGTTGTAGGTATACTCATGGCGCCAGCATTTACGCTTTCTGACATATACGGCTTATCGTAACATGCCCGGTTAGAACTATACGCTTGTTACGGTACAATGTGTAAAGTATTACGAACATGCATGGCCTAAAAGAACTATATACACATATATGTTAGACTAGAATGTGTAAAATATATCGCTGTATTTCGCCACGTAACTCGTCTCATGCGCGTTTAGAACTATACACACATTACGGTAGAATGTGTAAAGTATTACGAACATGCATGGCCTAAAATATTATTGTTTTGTTTCACCTTGTAAATTATCCCCTATTTATATTAAAAACGACATGTTATTAATCACATTTGTATTTTGTTTAGAAATTTCTTGTAGGAGGCTGGACTTGTTGGAGTTGTGTCAGCCCAACAAGCTTCAAAAAAGTGGGAGAATTTGAAAATAAAATATAAGGTATATTACATTCTATAATATTTGTAGGTACCAGAACAACTATATATGTTTATGACTATGTATTAATTTTGTTTTCTTTTTTGTGTGTACCAGGCATCCTCTACAACTCCGTCCACCTCTGCAGCATTTTAATTTTGTGTTACAGTTGATTAAAATTTGATTTACATATGTTGTACAGAGTATAGTCATTTAAAAAAAATAAAAAATTAAAAAAAACATTTGACTTTTTGCAAAGTTCATTTAAAACAAACTCAAAAGGAGCACAATACTTCAAAACTTTAAAAATAATGTCATATTGTTGCGACTGCAAAGGGGTGTCCCATTTCTAAGGGTTTAAACATACCCCTTTGCCTTACCCCTCTGTTTAAAGACAGAGGGGTAGGGCTAAGGGGTAGGGCTAAGACAAAGACAGAGGGCTAAGGGGGAGAATTGGGATTGGGCCTAAGTCTAAGTCTAAACTTGATAATCACAATGGAAACAGATGGTCAGATCTATGGAGAAGCAAGCCTGCACATGGTAAGAATTCATGTTTTTAAGGTATTTCTGAGCTATAAAACACATGTAACGGTGGTGTTTAATGCGCTACTAAGGAACATTCGAGGCAAAGAAATAATATCACCATGGAAACAAGCAACCCTCCACCTTAGAAGTTCCCCAGTGCATCTTTAAATGAAGACAAGGCAACCATTTCAAACAATAAAGTCGAATCACGTGGCATAAGCAAGAGTCTGAATACCTTTGTAGTAATGCAGTATTTTAGTTTCATAATGAGAGTATGAATGGAGGCACTGTTGCTACGGTTGCAGTTTGGATCATTGTTGTCCATTGTTGTCGAATTTTATTGTATCTAAGGGGGGAAAAAATTACGTCGTCATCATCTAATCCTGAAAAATGAACACTCGCCTTAAGCTATCCATTATTTCTGCTCATTCCCAAAAGCACGTTAATTATGGTCTGTATGCCAAAGGCTCCCCCGAGAACCTGCCTGCTTTTGTTTGCGTACTTCCTATACACAATTATAATGGGCCCGCCTGTCAGTACTGCATCTGTGTGGTGCTTTTCCTATCTATTAATTAGCTAAACCAAAATGAAAGGTCCTACAGTATATTATACAAAATTGACTCCTGTGAGCTTGAAGCCATGTTCTAAGGTTGTTGCCTCATCAAAAATATATCCAGAGTGCCACACATGTTTGAGTAATCCTGGTGAGTGTGAGTATGAGAAAAAAGAAGAGACAAGAGAGAGAGAAAATGGAAGGAAAGGGACTCCTTAAAAGTTCAGCATTTCGTTATGGAATTTGACCAGCATTCCATGTCCCAAAGCCCTAAACTTAACCAAATTAACTGTTCCTAAATCTAACACTAATCCATACAATAACCTTATCCTGACCGTGAAATAATATAAAAGTAGTTTTCAAGTTAGCAAGTTATCCAAATGATTCTAGTGAAGGTATATGGAGTTTAAAAGCACTGTGAAGCACTTCCTGTATCACCACATGACATCACAAGGTGGAACATAACATTTTGAGCTTTGGACATGTAGACAATGTGAATGAAGCAATGGCTAAAACATCACAAGAATCCATTTTGTGTAATATGGGACCTTAAATGGCGCACTAACTTTTCAGTTGAGGGTCCATTTCTATGGATATATCATTGCTCTTCTTAGAATGTTCCACAGTATGACTTTAAACAGCTCTACCTTACATTTATTCAATTACAGGTGGTTTTATAGCTCAAAAACACTGAGAAAAGCAGGCATTCTGACTGTGAGCAGGTTCGCCTCTCCACAGATATGACCTGTAACTTGGTCTGGTTTGGTCTCCATGAAGATAGAAATGTTTAATACCATACTGTGAAACATTCCAGATGAAGCAATAACATCTCCATGAAGAAAAGCATTTGATGGACCCTCCAGTATAAAAGTTACACAATGCAGCTTTAAAGATTCTGTCTAAAAATGGGTTGTGCTGTTACGGGATATGGAAGAATGAGAACAGAATTAGAATTTTGAATAGACGCACTGATATGTTTGGAGCAGCTTGACCTCTGCTTGAATGGAGCCCTACCCAGACTCATGGCTCATTTGGGCGACATTAAGCCGTAATGATGCAGACAGAGCCAGGGAAACACAGGGCCAATACAGACTCCTCCTTCTCCTCCTCCTCTGTCCTTTCTCTCTCCCTCTTCCCTCTTCTTCTTACTCTCTCTCTCCTCCTCTGTCATCTTCTTACTCTCTCTCCTCTGTCTCTCCCTCTTCTCTCTTCTTCTTACTCTCTCTCTTCTCCTATGTCTCTCCTCTCCCTCTTCTCTTTCATCTTCTTACTCTCTTTTCCTTTGTCTCTCCTTTCCCTGTTCTCTCTTCTTCTCTCTCTCCTTCTCTGTCTCTTCTTTCTTCTTCTTCCTGTCTCACCTCTCTCCTCCTTCTCTTTCTTTCCTCTCTGTCTCCTGTCTTCCTCTCTCTCCTCTGTCTCTTCTCCTGACTCTTCTCCATCTTTCTTCTCTCTGTACTCCTCTGTCTCTCCTTTTCTCTCTCCTACTTCTCTCCCCCTGTCACTCCTGCTGTCTCTCCTCTGTCTCTTCTTCATCATTCTTCCTCTCTCTCCTCTGTCTTGCCTCTCTCTCCTCCTCCTCCTCCTGTCTCTCCTCATTTCACTTTTCTCCTCACTTTCTCTCCTCTCCCTCCTCTCTCTTCCTCTTTCTCTCGTCCACTGTCTCTCCTCTCTCTCTCTCTCCTCTCTTCTGCTCTGTCTCTCCTCCAACTCTTCTTCTTCTGCCTCCTCCTACTCCACTCTTCCTGTCTCACCTCTCTCTTCCTTTTTCTTGCCTCTCTCCTCCTCTTCCTCCTCATACCCCTCTCCTCTTGTCTCTCCTCATCTCACTTTTCTCCTCATCTTCTCGCCTCTCTTTCTCCTCCTCTCTCCTCATTGTCTCTTTGCCTGTCTCTCACTCCCTCTCTTTCTCCTCCTTCTCTTGCTTTCCTCTCTCTTCTCCTCCTCTCTCTCCTCTGTCTCTCTTCCTCTGACTCTTCTCCATCTTTCTTCTCTCTCTCCTCCTCTGTCTCTCCTTTTCTTCCTCCTACTTAACTCCTCCTGTCACTCCTCCTCTCTCTCTCCTCTTCTGACTCTTCTTTGTCTCTTTCTTTCTCTCTCTCCTCCTCTGTCTCACCTCTCTCTCCTCTTCTTCCTCTTCCTACTCCTCTCCTCCTGTCTCTCCTCATCTCACTTTTCTCCTCGCTTTCTCCTCCTCTCTTCCCATCTGTCTCTTCGCCTGTCTCTCCTCCTCTCTTTCCTCTCACCCCCCTCGTCCTCACTCCTCCTTTTCTCTTCCTGCACCTTTCCTTCTCTCTCTCTCCCTCTTCTTCTTCCTCCTCTTCTTTCCAGAGCCGCGTCCGGTCTTAATGAGGCTGCAGTCTGGATTAACGCAAACTGGAGTGGTCCTTGTGTTTCCTAATTGAAGTCAACACCTCCTCCATTCACAACACACTAATGAAAGAATAAAAGAGGAGAGCAAGAGAAAGGGGAAAGAATACAGAGCATGGAATGTGACGTTATAATAGTGATGGTCAAATAGTGAATCTAAAACTAAAAACTTAGTAAATATGTAAATGTGAGGAGAAACTTTGTAAATTATAGAAGGATTTACAGTTAGCAATTTTGGGTGTATTCTCCTATGGTTCTTCACTGGTGAGTCTCCCTGTTTTCAGACGGGCATGATTGACAGGTGAATCAGCCAATCAGGAGCACGTATGATCCGTCGTATCAGAAAATATAAAAGTAAAAAATATTTCAAGGGGCTGAACAACTCGTCAGATTTCTGCAGAATCAGTGATCAAAGCACTAAACTCTGTTCATCTTAGGTGAGAGAAAGTTGGTTTTATTTGTAAATGGTATGTGACCAATGAGCTCCTTCGTTTCATACGCGTCACTGAAATAAACAAATCTGATTGGACGATCACAGGCATGGGGACCAGATGGATATCGATCTGTATAAAAATTAAGTGATATGATTCTGGACCAGGGGTAATTATCAGTTAAATAATACTTTAGTTCAATTCCACACGTAAAAATGAGTGAAACTGGTATTTGTTGAATGAATCTTGTATTTGTTCAATGTGATATATTTAAATAAATTATGTTCATGACTTTTGTTGGTTTTCTTGATCCCAGTTTAATAATATAATATAATATAATATAATATAATATAATATAATATAATATAATATAATATAATTAAAGTAAATAAATAAATATATTATAAATATAAATGCATTAGTTTTTTATAGCGTTTTTCCAGATCAAAGTCACTTTTCACTCACATTTCATGGGTTATTCCTTCACTCCACACCCTGTAGTGGTAAGATACTATTGTAGCCACAGCTGCCCTGGGACAGACTGACAGAAGCGACGCTGCCAATCTGTGCCGACCACCACCAGCACTCACACACACCACGAGGCCAGGTGGTTGAAGTTTTTGCCACTTGTGCCTGACATATTGACATAGAAGGGGGGAAATACATGGATACAACTGCCAGTGTCCCGATATGGTTAAACAAACTATTCTTTTCACATCCGCTGGCAACGCAACAGAAAAACTTCAGAACATGCAGATTCGGATTCCAACTGAACTGTTCCTTTCATGAACACCAACAAAAGCAATGAACATCATTTATTTACATATACCGCATTCAACAAATACAAACCAGATTCATTCCTTCTTATGTGTGCAATTGAACCAAAGTATGACTTAACTGATAATTACCCCCAATCTGATCCGACAGAGCGCCACAACACGCAGCCAAAGAATCAGCCTTGTGTTCTTGTAACAGTCTATTACGTTGTCATCGGTATTTGCTTTCTTAACCAGCTAATGGAAAACGGCAGAAAAAAACTCACTACATTCAAATAAAAGAATCCAATCTATGCTTAACATTTGCATAACAATCCCTGGCCTTTCTGTGACATTTAATATAGCCTATGAATTATAATCAGGCCAAATAATGAGATGAGAAATACCAAGAGTGTCAGTAAAAGGTTTGGCTCAAATGAATGGATCGGCCAACCCCCCACACTACAGCCACCGCTCCTCTGTCTCTCCTCCTCTGTCGCTTCTCTTTCTCCTTCACTCGCTCTACTTTTGCTCTTCTACTCTCTCTCTCACTCTCTCTCTCCTCATCTCTCTTTCCTCGTCTGTTTCTCCTCTCTCTCTCCTCCTCCTTTGTCTCTACTCTCTCCCCCCACCTCTCTTTCCTCCTAAGTTTCTCCTCTCTTTCTTTCTCTCTCTCCTCTTCCTCCTCTGTCTCTCCTTCTCTTTCTTCTCCACTTGCTCTCCTCTCTCTCCTCCTGTTTCTCCTCTCTCTTTCTTTCTTCCTTTCTCTCTCTCCTCTTCCTCCTCTGTCTCTTTCTTCTCTCTCTCTCCTCCACTTGCTCTCCTCTCTCTCCTTCACCTCTGTCTCTCCTCTCTCTCCTCCTATGTTTCTCCTCTCCCTATTATTCCTTTCTCTCCTGCTTGGTCTCTCCTCCTCTGGCTTTCCTCTCTCTCCTCCTCGGTCTCTCCTTTCTCTCCTCCTGTCTCACTCTCTGGCCTCCTACGTTTCTCTTCTCTCTCCTTCCCAGTCTCTCTCCCCCTCTGCCTCTCCTCTCTCTCTTTGTCTCTCACTCTCTCCTCCTATGTTTCTCCTGGCTCCCCTCTCCTCTCTCTCTAACCATATGTTTCTCCTCTCACTCCTCCTCCATCTCTCCTCTGTCTCTCTATTTCTTTCTTTCTCCTCTCTCTCCTCTGTTTCTCTCCTCCTATCTCTTTCTCTCCCCTCTCTCTCTCTCCACCTATGTTTGTTTCTCTCCTCCTATCTCTGTCTCTCCTCCTGCACAGTGCCCTAAGTCTGTTTAAATAGCCCACATTTCTCCGTCTTGGACTGAAAAGATTGACTTCTAATGGAGACAACATTCGCATAGCCGTGACATGACATGACTTTTGGTTTTGTGAAAAATAAAACTGAAAATGCCAAAACGGTCCAAACACGGGTAAAAGGGCACAATTGGGAGATAAAATTTGACAAGGACCAATCCGAGCTGGCCTTTTAATGAAATAATATCATTTCTGGCTGATGTTTTGAGTTTAGTTTGGTGGGGTAATGTTAAAAGCACGGGGCATTAGGACAAAAAAAAACAAAAAAAACTTAAAGCCTCTGTACCTGATTTTTACGGTCTTAAAAATGTGAAAAACAGAACTGGTTCATTTTCAACGGTCTGCAGTGGTCCAAAGTTATCTCTCACTTACCATCCATTTTCTTCTGCTTATCCAGGGCCGGGTAAAATGGATGGATGGATGGAGAATGTAAAAGGTAAGTGAGGAATAACTTTGGACCACTGCAGACCGTTGAAAATTAACCTTATACATTCTGAACATCCTAATTATTCACCGCGATGAGTTTTTATGAGTGTTTTTCATAACTTTCAGAGACCAGAGCAGAGTTTCACAAGCTAACCTAACAACAATTAGCATGCAAATAGCGCACTTCTTGAGAATGAAATGTCAAATTAAGCTCACCAACTGCAGTTATAGGGCGTATTTGGAGCTAAGTTCCATATTAGGAACGGGAATGGATTCATGGACAAAACAGCGAAATAAAAACACCCGGATCATGTAGAGCGGATTTATACCATGAAAGTGTAATAAGATCTGGAAGATGAATCAAAGATGGTACTGTATTGTTTTCAATGACCTTTGCTCAAAAAGGTTTTTACTTCCGCATTACTTTGTGAATTCTGGCCTTGCGCCGCAAAATGTTCTAAAAACATTCTAAAAAATTCATACTGTAAAAATATAGAAGAATCCCTACAGAATCTGACCTTTGTGAAAGCGGCCGATGCCCTGTCAGTCGAACACGGGCAGTTTGATTTCACAAAAAATGCATTTTGCTATGGGACATTTTTTTCTGGGTGGAGTTCCTGGGAACTGCAGTACCTGGACAGAGGGGTAGTGTCTCATCCAGTTCTTATTATAGATCCATGGTTTATACAAACATTTTAAGACCAAAATGAGGAGCAGCTGTTACAGAGAGAGGGGCCATGTTTAAGATTTAGAAGTGCTTAATAAGTATTTCATCATGTAAATTGGACTGATTCAGAGCAGGGGATCGTGGTCTGTGTGGTTCCCTGTGTTTCTTTTGGCTGTTGCAATGGATTTTTCTGCCCAATGGATTTGGGCGGAGAGACTTGTGGTTTGGTGTGTTGTGATGGCCCACGATATTTTTGAGCCTTTTGGCGATACGATATTACGATGTTTCGGTTATTTTTACATCCCTATCATAATTTCCTTCAAATTTCAGTCTCTTTGTCAGTTGTTTTGTAACTGTTTAAAATAAATGTGAACTTTGGGAAGAAAAAAACCCTTACAATTCTCACTGACCATGATATAAATTAGTTTATCACACAACCAATAATAAAGTTCTCAATATTTCCCGGGCGATTTTCTTCCTTAAACAAACTGAGACTTGCGATCTTAACTATTTGTGTCAAGCCCCATTTTGATTACACATTTGACAACATGTTGTTAATGAAAGTCCATATACTTTTTGGCTGCTGTGAGACACTCAGGTGAGCACAAAATGGAGGATAAATAAACCTGAGCTGGTGGGAGCGGTGACTTGGAACTCTGTCATCTCCAGCTCAGAAGCAGCCCCACTGAGAACTGATCTTGTAAACACAGAAAAGACTCAAACGTAATTGGCTTTACCTCATATTTGGGGTTGCCGAGCGCTTGTTGTGTCTTCTTTCTTCAAACTGAGTAGAGACAGAACACAAAGGGAGCGGAGCCAGGGAACAGGTTTTGCATAATTGTATTATATTTGAGATGCACAAACAAAAAGCCCAAAACAAAAGTGAGAAAACAGAAATGGCGCGAGGTCTGGAGTTTAGTGCTTCTGTAGGACCCACAATTGAAGAAAATACATTGTTCCTTCCATATTTGAACTGACCCTTCTAAAGTAGTATCTATGTATCTAGGCTAGTCCACTAAGGGCCACCGTACTGTTCGGCTCCAGCCAACTGAAGCCAACTGAAGCTAGCAGTTATAGTGGCTAATTTGGAGGCATTTCTTACAGCGCCAAACAAAAATGGGAGAAAACGGACATGTAGTGTGAGGTCTGAAAAGCAAGATTGTCGGAAGAAGAAACTGAAAATATTTTTAAAAATATAAAAAGAGACGCCACTTTGTTCAGCTCCAGCCAATTGAAGCTAGCCAACGGAGGCTAGCAATGACTAATTTAGGTGCATAGTAGTAATGAACAGGATTTGATGGCAGAAACGCTTTGAACGAGTCTGCCGGTGATATAAGGATTTCAAAATGTTCAATACAATTCTGCAGGGATTTTACATGCGACGCAACAATCCTGGAAAAATGCAAACCATGTACTCTGCGTAGATTCAGAGGCAAAGCATTGTTTTTTTAGTATTTTTTACAGGATAACTGAAACCAGTTGAATGAAGCAAAATGCAACTCCAGGTCTGTTTTTGATGAAGGAACAATGCCAGAATATGGTCATGTGTATCATTTAAGTTACTTCATTGTTATCGGCTTTACACACTTCTTCCTCACTTTACCTTATATATTCTAAGCATCCTAATTATTCACCACGGTTCATTTACAAGCACTTTTCACGACTTTCAGAGACCAGAGTGGAGTTTTTCCATGACAGTAAGATAAAAACAGCGAGCTTGTTAAAAGACATTTCCTGATTATTGGAAAATGAAATGCTTTAAAATGCTGACAGTAGCGGATTTATTTTGACCTGAAGAGCTGCTTATATAATATATCTGTGGCAAGACACAGTTTGCAAGTTGTATGTGTTGCATATTGGCAGGCGGGTAGTAACTAGCAACTTTAGTGGCTCAGTAGTAATGATTTGATGATTTGTGTCTTCATAGATACAAGCAGGTCATATTGCAGGTCAAATCTTATTTTTATTATTTTTTTTACAGGATAACTGATGGCTGTAGGGAGCTGAGCCAAAAGGCAAAGCTCTCGATTTACCTATGGTCATGAGCTTTGGGTAATGACCGAAAGGACAAGATCGCGGATACAAGCGGCCGAAATGAGTTTCCTCCACAGAGTGGTGGAATGCTCCCTTAGAGATAGGGTGAGGGGCTCAGTCACACGGGAGGAGCTCAGAGTAGAGCCGCTGTTCCTCCATGTTGAGAGGAGCCAGCAGAGGTGGCTCGGGCATCTGTTCTGGATGCGTCCCAGGGGGAGGAGGCCCCCTGGAAGACCCAGGACACTCTGGAGGGACTATGTCTCTCGGCTGGCCTGGGAATGCCTTGGGGTCCCCCCCGGAGGAGCTGGAGGAAGTGTCCAAGGTGAAGGAAGTCTGGGAGTCCTGCTTAGACTGTTGCCCCTGCGACCCAGCCCTGGATAAGCGGAAGAAAATGGATGGATGGAGGATAACTGAAACCAGCTATGAAGCAGGATCTCTTACTGTTGACCACATTATACAGTGCCTATGACAGCCTGGACTAGTCATTTGACTAAAACACACTTATGATCAGTACATTTAAGATTTAGCTAAAAAGTACATAGACAGATAGATAGGTAGGTAGATAGATAGATAGATAGATAGATAAATACTTTATTATCCCAAAGGAAATGTGTATTCAGGCTGCCTACAATACATAATTTAATACATAACATCAATTTATATAAATTTATCAAATTATAGTGAAGCTGTATGGAATAGCCGTATGGTGTGTGGTACAAACGTCTTCCACAGTGTGTCCGTGGAGCAGGACAGGGACAACAGCCTGTCCCCAAAGGTGCTCTCCTGTCCAGTGATGGTTCTGTGCAGGGGGTGCTGGGGCTTCTCCAGGATGGACAGGACCTTGTTTAGGGCCCTCTTCTCAGCAACAGATGTGAGTGAGTGAGTGAGTGAGTCAACCTCTACACCTACTACAGATCCTGCCTTCCTCACCTCAGTTTATCCAACTGCAAGTGTATAATTCTTCTCCCATTTTGGCCATTTTTTTTTAGGTTTAAAATTGTACTTCCTGGTTGGAAATCATGGCATCACTCTAGGAAATGCCATAACTGTTACCTAGCAACCACAGAAATGATTATTAAGAAAATGCCTTTATTTTGTTGAAATCATGTTCAAAGTATCAGAAAAAATGTGTTTCTTGAGTAAATTGTGTTGAACATTTGGATGAAATTCTACTCTTGTCATTTTCAACACATTTGTTTTCTACTTTTCTTCGCAAATTGCTTCTTGATTTGTGTAAAACGATCATTTATATTTACAACAGGTATTATTTTAGCTAATTAAGTGAAAAATACAGAATCATTAAAGCCTGTCATACAAGTAGTGAAGCTCTACATTTGAGTCCATAGGAAGACTCAGTACATACTGTAGGTTTGATTCATTTCTTCCAGAAGGCCGTGTGGCGGATGTGACCTTCAGAGACTGCACTGAGCGTGTCACTGTCAGAAATATGAGCCATAGATCCAGAGCCAGAGCTGTGGAGCAGAGACAGACTGAAACAAAACAGAACAGCATTCACAAGTCTGCTATTTTTAAAGGACCCATAGTACACTATTCTGATCTAATGTAGTTTCCTCATCACAAACGTACCTGGAGTTGTTTGATTCACATGTTTAACACACAAACCTTGCTATTTAGGCTGAGTTCTTCTCTCAAAGTGAAAATACTCTGTTTCAAGAAGTGCTCCACTGTGTTTTTAAACTCCATACACCTTCACTAGAATCATTTGGATGGAACTGCCAGTCTCTACTGAACAAAAGGTAAAAGGCAGCTGTTAGCTTGAAAACTACGCTGTAAAATCTAACATTAGGGTTAATTAGCATTCAGCTAGTTTACTTTACTCACTGCTACGAATATGTGGATCTTACTGATTGTGGTAAAATAACAGTTACTTTCATGGTGAAAAAAGCTCATTACTTGTCAATTAGACTAAGGTCAACTTGAATGAGACGAGTAACTTCAACAATGACGTATTATTGCCAAGAGTCCAGCTCCATTTCCCAGTCTGTTCCGTTCCTCCTTTTGCTCCCTCCCTGTTTTTCCTACAGCTACCACTCATAAACACTGTAGACTAGAACCTGCTTTTACTCTAATTTGTGTATATAAATAACATTTACTTGCTCAATTCAAGGCAATTGGTTTCCATGGTTTTACCAAGTAAGATAAAATTATTCTTAAAGTAAAGGTTGCTACATATTTCAAATTTGAGGATCTGACTGATTAGTTGGCACAGCTTCACAACATGAGTTCTAGTCAGATTTTTCAAGGCAATTGGTTTCCTAGATTTTTTTTCAAATAAGGTCTACTTATTAGATTTTACACCGCTTCACAAGGTGGAACAGAGCATGTTGAGCTTTGGAGATGTAGACTTGCTCTTTTTGGTTTTATTGCTCAAAAATAACTGCACTCTCTCTGTGAACAGGATCACCTCTCCAGAGATCTGACCTGTAACTTGGCCTAACTTGGTGCCACCCCCTACCTGTACAGGGATAGACGTGTAAATGCCATACTGTGAAACATTTTAAGCAATAACATCTCGTTGGAGACAAGCAGGCTATAATACCCCACTTTATTCTTTGTAAATGAGTTTATTTTGTTCTTACCATAGATATATTTCACCTGCAAGTGTATAATTCCTTAAACTAAATCTGACCACTGCATCTGACAAAATATCAAAATAAACACCAGGATCGATGAAGCCAAAAGTGTCCCCATGCTTCCTTCCTATTTGGAACACTGTGGTTAGCTTGTTAGCCTTGTCCATTTATATGTGTACTGTATATACAGGCTATGTACGTAATCAACAGGATCTGATGGCAGAAATGCTTTAAATGTTAATGATTTATGGGTTTAAAAATTGGGGTTTTACATGCAACATAACAATTCTAAAAAAAAATGAAAACCGCATCCTCTTGGAGATGTGGAGGCAAACTTACAGACACTTCTTCAGTTGTCATTTTCAAACTAGGAAGAGTCATGTGAGTCACTGTAACAAACTGCTTAAAAGCACGCTGAAATCGCTTAAAGACACAGTATGCAACTTCTTAGCTAAAAAATACACTAAAATAAAAGCTTGTTGGGTTTTTTTTTGCACAGAAAACACGTTCTTCAGACCATAGCATCAGGGGCATTACATGGGGTTTACATGCAAAGTCTAGGAATGTCTGCGCTGGTCCAACGTTTCTACGGCACGTTTGATCACTGACACCAGATGTTTGCGTAATCCCTCAGTGATCCAGGTATGATCCATAGCAAAAGAACCAAATCTGTCAGCCGTCTACACCACAGTTCACACTTAGTCGAATTCAACAAACTTAGGTGACAAAAAGAAACTGTAAACAAGTAGGTGTGTTAGTTTCAGAGTAGTTTCAGTGTGGTTTGCTCCTTCCTTCAGGCAGATATCAGGCAGTGTCCACCAGTAACTTGACCAGAACTGAAGATTAGCTGCTCAGTGTTAAAAGAGTTGAAACATCTGAACGATCAGCGAAATTTGTTCAAGGATGCACCCTGAAATGCAAAAACGTCCAACTACAGGCGTGTTATAGTAGAAGGGGGCTTGCATTTCCACAAATCTGACTCTTATTCTTGTTTGTGTCCAGGGATTTTCCAGATGATCTTATACAGTGTGGTATAAAACGGATCTGTCTCCACGGAAAATTAAAGTTTTAACTGTCTATTTCAGTGGAAGCGTGAAAGTGACGTGCCACCTCCTGAAATGTATACTGTACCTTTAAAGTGACAGTGGCCTTTGGGTCGTCACGCCCTCCGACTCTGGACTCTGAGCCAAAAACACTTCACTCACACTTTTTCAAAGACAAAGTGAGGAGGCTGGTTTAGAAGGAGAGGTGAAAAAGAGGAGGAGCGGTGGAGGAGAGATGGAAGAGAGGAAAGGTGAGGAAAAGACGTAAAGAAGAGGAAAGGAGGGTAAGTGGAGGAGAGATGGAGAGGTTGAAGAAAGGAACAGAGGTGGAGGAGAGTTGGAAGAGAAGAGGGGGAGAGGTGGAGGAGAGGGGGAGAGATAGAGGAGAGGGGAAAGAGAGAAGGAGAGGTGGAAGAGAGGTAGAGAGGAGGATAACGGAAGGAGAAATGAAGGAGAGGTAGAACAAAGGAACAGAGGTGGAGGAGAGTTGGAAGAGAAGAGGAGAGTTGGGTGAGGAGGAGGAGAGGTGAAAGAGAGGAGTAGAGGTGGAGGAGAGAGGGACGAGATGGAGGAGAGATGGAAGAGAAGGGGAAAGGTGGAGGAGAAGGGGAGGAGAAAAGGGGGAGAGGAAGAGGAGAGGAAGAGAGGTAGAGGAGAGGAGAGGAGAAAGAGGAAGAGAGGAGGGAGAACTTATGGAAGAGAGATGGAGAGGTAGAGGAGGTAGATGGAGAGACAGAAGAAAGGAACAAAGGTGGAGGAGAGTTGGAAGAGAAGAGGAGAGTTGGATGAAATGGAGGCGAGGTGAAAGAGGAGGAGAGCTGGAGGAGAGAGAGAGAAGTGGAGGAGAGGAAGAGAGGTAGAGGAGAGGAGAAATGATAAAGAGAGGAGAGGTGGAGGAGAGTAGGACGAGATGGAGAGGTAGAATAAATGGAAGAGAGGTGGAGGAGAGTTGGATGAAAAGAAGGAGAGGTGAAATAGAGGAGGCGAGGTGGAGGAGAGGAGGATTTCTGGAGCGATCTCTCCCTCTGTCAGTGGAACAGACTGCACACTCACACTTGTGTCCTGTCATCATTTCAGACTCCGAATGGCCTGATCTTTGCACACTCAACCTTCAGACATCTGTCAAAGTATTACAAGAGACCACATACTGATACACACTGATACTGCAGTACAAGCAGCACACTAAAACTGCATGACATCACAAGGTGGAACAGACAGTTTTAGCACTGGAAATAAACTCCTGGTATGTTTTTTGAGGAGGTAACAGCATTATAACATTTTGTGTAATATGTATTGATTGAATATATGAACACATCCTTCTTGCATCTCGTAAGCTTGTTTCTCCACAGATTTGACCTGTAACTTGGCTTGGTGGCAGCTGGTCTTCACGTCGATAGAGTAGTATAATACCGCACTGTGGAACATTCCAGGGAAAGCAATAATATCTCTAGAGATGCACCAATACAATACTGGTATCGATATGATGATATCTGTGCCGATATTGTAAATGTTGATGGATTGGACATCGGCTTCCAAATATCAGTTCAGCCGATATTCTATTTTGGTCTATAAATCGGTGTAATAAGACGATTTACTGGTCCTAATGTTGGCCCAATATTAAACTTATAATTTATTTTTTTTACAAAGCTGTTCTTTAGTTACTTTAAATAATAAATAACAGTTTGAGTCTAAAGGAAATAACTTCAGTCTGTACTGGTATCGATACCAGTGCAGATACTTAAAGCCACAGTATCAAAACAGAAAAAGTTGGATCTGCACATCCCTAAATATTTCCTTACTGTAGAGACACGCAAAGTTCCATCATGCCGCTTTTAAGAATATACTTTCTCAGACGAACAAGACCTTCAAGAAATGTAGATTGTTTTGTGTTCTTTCCAAACTTTGACTCATTAACAGTGTAGGTGATGGCAACAACAAAATAGAAATCTGCCTTGTGTACATTCCGCAAACTAATTACCAAGCCCAAAGTTATTCTCAAACTTCTATTGCACTTTCCTGACAACAGATTCATTTTCCTAAGCTAATATGTACCTTAAGCTAAACAATTACTCCTCTTAGCCTGCCACCTCGCTTTCTTTTCTTGTAGATAAATGGGCTTTAATAGATTTTTCTTGTAGTAGCTATCTACTCTCCCCAGGCTCGCAAAATTACTGCAATAAAGAGCATACTCCAATATATCTAGCACAAAAATAAGGGCAGGCTGGATAATCACTATTTGATATCAGGAGCATTAGAGACCTACTACTACTACTACTACTACTACTACTACTACTACTACTACTAGAGCTGCCAAAAGTATCGAAAATCAGATACTAACTGATACTAAAACTAGTATCGAAACTAGATACTCATTTGAGCAGGTGTCGATACTAAAAATAGTCAGAACCTTTCCTGAATAGCTTTAGAATGATTTTGAGCTGCATCAGAACAAGAATAAAACCACATAAACTAAACCTTTAACTTCTTGGGTTCTTGGGTCAATACAGTAACGTGTATTTACCTTGTTGAGATGTTTCGGCTGCTGCTGCTGCATCTTCAGAACTGTCCCTGGTGTTGGTGGTGACGTTTCATATATCAGCTGTTGTTACTTCCTGTAGGCGTGGTCAGCCTGATGGACCTGGCAGTTCGCTCAGGCTGACCATGCCTCCCTTCGCTCGGTGCTCTCTGTCCGTGCCTTGTTTCCTGATTTCAATGGCCTCCCTGATCCAACGTTTGAACTTGTTCCTTTCCTGTTACTGTATTGTCTTTAAAAAAGAACCCAAGAAGTTAAGGTACATAAGAAGACAAAATGAACATCTTTGGTTTACGTCCATGGACCACTGTGGAACCTACCTGGACCACTGAGATTTCTGATTCTGAGATCTGATTCCCCAGATATCAGCAATATACTGCTGCTACAACTACAACTACTACTACTACTACTTTTTCAATTCAGTTTATTTTTTTCACAATGTTCAGCTTTATAAACGGTCACACACATACACACCCATGTAACATATATACACATGCACATTTACATACTAGTACTCATACTTCATACATACTACATACATAAGTGTATACTGTACATATACATTTATCATGTACATGCCAATATATGTGACACTGAAAAACATAGACACTGTAGGAAGCTATGTAAGCTTATAGAATGGAGTCCATCACCACTGTATGAGCAAAACGAGAAATGGCTTGGCAGATTTTCATACTGTTTTAGAGAATTTAAAACTACGACGATGACGGCAACAGCGAAGAACAATGGCATTTCATCTTTTTCATGGAGACAAGCAAGTGATGCAACCAGGTCAGATCACAAGCGTAAGCCCACACAGAATGAGTGTTTTTCAAAGTTTTTGATGCAAAATAGATCAATTTAAAGGCGTCGTACCTGATTTTAACTCTCTAGAAAATGGTTTGCAGTACTCCAAAGCTATTCCTCACTTACCTTATGCTTTCAGACTATCCTAATGATTCGCCATGACTCACAACTCTCAGAGACTAGACTTTTGCTGTGGTGGTAACGTTAGCAACTACTACCATGCTAAAGCACACCTGCTGATTATCAGACAATAAACTCTTGTGGCATTAGATACAGACAGCACACAGTGGATTTATTTTGACCGCAAGAGCTGTTTATACAATATATCTGTACAGGGGCAAGATACGTTTTGCTCAAATACTTGGGAATGAAATATAGTCCAAGGCAAAGCAATCACAACATCTCCCTCACCAGAAAATGTACACTAAAGTATTCGATTACAGGTACTTTTATAACTTTAAAATACTCAGAAAAACAGCCATTCTGACCATGAGTGGGGTCGCCTCGGCACAGATCTGGAATGTAACTTGGTCTGGTTTGGTTTCCATGAAAACAGAAAAGGTTTAATTCCATACTGTGAAACATTCCAAAGTAATAACGTAAGAAAAGCATTTGACGGACCATCAGAAAATTTACACAATGCACCTTTAACATGAAAACTATTGCTTCATGACATCACAAGGTGGAACAGAGCATTTTAAGCTTTCAAGATGTAGACAGACTAATAATAAAGTACTACTCAGACTTGTGAATGAAATCGAAAAATGTCAAAATGAAATCAGAATTATTGGAGATACGTATACAAACCCTGCATATTTAAGCTGAGCTCTTCTTTCAAACAGAAAACCACTGTGTGATGTCATGTGGTAATACAGGAAGAGCTCCATTGTGTTTTTAAACTCCATACACCTTCACTCGAAACACTTGGATGGAATCACCAACCTTTACTGAACAAAAGGTAAAAGCTAGCTGTTAACATGAAAATGACCTCTTCATGACATCACAAGGTTGAACAGAGCATTTTGACCTTTGGAGACAGACAGACTAACAATAAAGGGTTACTCAAACATGTGAATGAAACCAGAAAACGCACATCATCTGGCAACACAAATAAAGGCACGGTAGCTAATCACAAATTGAAATCAGAATTACCGGAGACGCGTGTAAAGCTGACGCAAGATTGATTTTGCGACATGTTGGTTACAAAAGCGAAGTCCCCCGTCGCCTTAAGAGCATGATGGATGAGAGGAGTTAAGAGGTCCACTTTAGGAAATCTATCCGTCACCTTCGGAAAAGCGCGACCCACAACAGAGATTTAACGGGTCAAATGGTGCTGATACGCAAGGCAAAGCAAAGCAAAGCAAAGCCCTTTATCGTGCAGAGTTTGTGGGGTTGAGACAGGGCTCTAAGTGAAGCTGTGATGGATGCTGCTGTATGGTACATGCACACAACAGGGCTATTAGATGTGCAACCAGGCTCCAAAGCTAAAGCGGGTTTCTATAGGAGGAGTCTATATAGCTGTGTATATATGTGTGTGTGTGTTTGTGTGTGTGTGTGTGTGTGTGTGTTTGTGTGTTTGTTTGTGTATTTGTTAGATATACAAAGCCCTTATCTGGAAAAAGCAACAACATTCAATGATGGCTAGTTTTGCCTACTTCCCAGACGTTTCCTATTGATAATTTGCAGCTGTCATGTCATCAGCGTTCACTGGGGTGTGACGCTAACTTTAGGCTCTGCTCTGTCTGAAGCTCTGTCGCTCAAGTTAGATTTGAATCTGAGTTTTGTTTTAAAAGTGCACTGTGTAATTTAGTTGGTGGAGCAATTTGCTTGCCTCCGTGGAATGTCATTATTTGCCAGTAGGGTATTAAGCTTATCCATCTCCACGGAGACAAACATGTGATGCCAGTAAGCTAGTTTAAAGGTCAAATCTGAGGGGTTTTTCAAGCTTGTCAAAGTATTTTGGAGAAATAAAATCATCTGTAATTGTATCTGTGTAAATGCAAAACGGATAAGTTTAATGCCAAACATTCCAAAGCAAAACTATGCGATTTCTACGAAGGCAAGCAAATAGCAGACCCTTCACCTGAAAGTTACACAATGCACCTTTAACACAATCTGACCAGAAAGAGTTGATTTAGTACAGCAGGTGAGCTGATTTGTGCTGTTAAATAAGTCTCTCTCAAGTAACAACACAACAGTTGGTCACTCTCACCTTTATGTTGAAAATCAAACACCTAAACAGGATCCTCGTATTTATCGCACGCTCCTGAAATTCTGCGGTTTACATCATTTTGTTTTTTGTTGAATTTTCTACATTTTTTTGACTATGTTTACTAATGGTACATAAACAACAGGGCTATTAACTAAAGCTAAAGCTAAAAAGGGTTTCTATAGGAGGAGTCTATATAGCTGTGTATGTATGTGTGTATATTTGTTAGATACAGTATATGAAGCACTTATTTGGGAAAAAAAAAAAAAAAAAAAGCAAGGACATTCAATAATGGCTACTTTTCCTACTTCCCAGACACTTCCTATCGATATTTTGCTACTGATGTCATCCACAACTTTAATCTGAGCTTTTTTTTAAAGGTGCACTGTGTAACTTTTCGGTTGGGGGTCCATCACCTTCTTGTTTCTAAGGATATGTCATTGCTGCTGTGTTTAGAATGTTCCACAAGATGACATTCAACAGCTCTACCATGCATTTATTCAATTACAGGTGGGTTTATTGCTCATAAATACAGAGAAAAACAGACATTCTAACTTTGAGTGGGGTTTCCTTCACAGATCTGACCTGTAATTTGGTCTCCATGAAGATAAAAACATTAAATCCCATACTGTGAAACATTCCAGACAAAGCAAGAACATTTCCATGGAAAAAGCTTTTGACGGACCCTCCACCAGAAAAGTTATACCATGCATCTTGAACACAGTCTGACCATTTTGCGTTTTTTTCTTGACTTTTCATCTTAAAACTTTTTGACAGTGTTTTCTAATGTCTGCATTGTGTCACCATGGAAACTCTTCAACATTCCACCATTAGAGATACATGCAGAACAACCCCAGCATGATGTTACTGCAAAGTATCGATAGGGAATTACAAGTTATTTAAAAGATAATATTCATCAACTCTAACATCAACAAGTTAAACTATGGACACTCTGAGTCGCCCCTCCCTTTGCTCTCCACCCTAAGTCACTCCCCCTTCAGAGCACTGTCATATTACAGTCTGCATGCATTTCGCTAATGAAACTAATGCATCAGGTTTGTGAACTTGTTTTGTATCGTGTTTTTGTATATTTATGAAGGACTGCAGTGTGGGAGCGTGGGTGACGTAGGATTGTGGGCGGAGCATTGGACAGAATCTTACAGCTAACCGTAATGAGGGTTTGAATAGGGCCTGGGAAAGATCGCTAAATTATTGAAATATGCCTCTAAAACGTCTTCAGGCATGTTTTTGATGAGAGAGCATTATAACATGGTCGATTTTGCATAATACTCCCTCTTTAAGTTCTTCCAGAAGATATTCAAAACAAGAAAATACATAAACAGATGCTCAATTCACCATTTTTATTTTTATTTTTTAACTTTTCTTTCTTCCAGTACAACTCATTCCTTCCCTTCTGTGACAAAACTGCTTCTATTATACACCAGTAAAACTCATACCAGTTTAAAAACAGCAAATAACAGGCTCTAGGCTTTGTAAAGTAAAGTCGCCATACTGGTTAATGGAGGCTAGGGCTATAAGAGTATAAAGTAAATGAAAAAGAATCAGAGAGAGATAGTCCCTTTCACTGTTGAGCTCCTCTGCTGTTTCTCACAAGTTTCACAAAGATTGATCGTAAACACAGCGAGTGGAGGGGCTCACTCTGTAACCAAGGCTCCAAAATATCAGACATGCTTTATATCTGTCACAGCTCGTCTTTGGTCGATGTGTTTAAAGATGCCCGGTGCAACTTTTCTAGTAGAGAGTCCGCTACCTGCTTGTTTCCATGGAGATGTTACTGCGTTGCCTGGAATGTTCCATGATATGACATTAAACATCTATCTAGCATTTATTCATTACGCGTGTTTATATTGTTCAAAAATAGAATCATTCCTTCTGTGAATAGGAGTGACTTTCCACAGATCTGAATTGTAATGTAGCGTATTGCTGAAACCGGCTTGTCTCTTGTGATAGATAGGTTTGAGGCAACGCAGTAGCATTTCTATGGAGACAAGCAGGTGGCAGACCCTCCACTAGATGACATCACAGTGCATACCCGGGCCTGTAACAGCTGTTTTCCCATATATTTGAGCAAAATGTGTCTCAAAATGTCTGCATCTGATTTGTCTGAGAATCAGGAAGTGCGTGGCTAACATGCTATTTGTTGTTAACATTACCATGATGGAAATAAAATAAAATTAAATTAAATTAAAACTCCATTCTGGTATCTGAAAGTTGTGAAAAAGTGCTTATGCTCAGAATGTATAAGGGTAATGAGGAATAACTTTGGACAAGGGGCGACCGTAGCTCAGTTGGGTGTTTGTTCACTAATCCGAAGGTTGGTGGTTCAAATCCTGCAAGGGCGAGACACTGGCGTATGAATGTATATGTTAAGAGGTGAGTGGTTCCTTAATGTAAAGCGCTTTGAGTGCCTTGAAGGTAAAAAAAAAAAAGCCCTAAATAAAAATATGATCATTTACTGCAAACTAGTTCTGTTTTTCACATTTTTCAGACAGAATCAGGTAAGCACAACACATTTTCTTCAACCAAACTTGTTCCACTGTTAATTCTCTGTTCGTATGAATCACATAATTTCCAGCCTTTTCTTTTTAACCTTTCAAATGTCACCTTACGCTTAAATCTGCGCTTTATGCATTAGCACAAGCTCCATATTGTCTCGTACTGTACACACCTACATCGGGGCCACTGTGTGCTTTTGAATTCATTATGCATATCGCCATCTGTGCAATAAGACAAAAAAACATGGCTTCCCTTCACACCGCTTCGTCAAGTTGTTAAAGTGGTTTATGCCTATACGCAGATGGCTTGACGCTGAAGAGAAAAATACAGTTTTTGACGAATCCGCGCTTATCACTTCATAAAATGGAGGAAGCGTAAATGTGTTGCCATGGCTACGAGATGTCGGCGTGATAAAACCAGCAATTCAAGGGCCCATAAAAGAGATGTTTTCACTGCATTTTCCAATTCAAATCTAAATAGAGTGTAAATACATTCATTATGGTTACAGCTTGTCTGCAAATTGCCGCACAAAGCTTATCATTACCACTATTGTACTGCTCTGCAGGATAATAATTGAAGGTCTTTAATTTGAAAAACACGATCACGGAAATAACACAATCGTTTTCAATTAAAAGTCAAACGCCCATCGAGAAGCGGCGCTGGTATCCATTCTGTGATCCAAGTGTCGTACTGTATGGGGTCAGCTGACAGTAAAATGGAGCATCGTAGGTGGGGAATAGCAATTAACAAAAGGTGATTCAGTGAGTGTGGCATAGCAACCGTAGACTGTATACAGAAGTGAACGACGGGAGTGCGACGTCGTCCATAGCGTTCGGCTCCAGTCAAATGAAGCTCACGAGGCTAGCAGTACAGAACGCGAGTACAGAAAGTTCCATATTAGGAATGCGAATTTATTTACAAACAAAATAGCGAAATAAATGAAGACCAAAATGACAAGACTAGCTGCAGTGACAATTTTTTAATGTAAAGATAGTTGGAGCCAGAGTAGATGGAGCCGGATGTGTGCCCATGCTCACTATTTAGAGCACGGTGGCCAGCGGGTTAGCTAAGGCCACAAGACGTAGCTGAACCTAACTAGTTTTGGTGGCGAGCTTTTTCTACATTTGTTTCAACTCACCAGAAAATATTTGGTTTTCTGGAGTCACCTGCTTGTTTCTATGGCGATGTACTACATGTTCGGCCATATTGTGGATCATTCCAGATAAAACAACAGCATCTTGATGGAGAAAAGAAGGTTTTGGACTCTACACTTCAAACATTTCATCTGTGCAGTTTTAAATGGCTAGAAAAATCAGAAATCGAAATAAGATTGTGATTGCGTATACTGTAGATTTGCAATATATGTCTAAAAAGTAGGATTCGAGAAGCATTAACATTTGAGAGAAAACTGAAATGTGAATTAGTGATGGGACTTTTGGCTCTTTATGTATAATCTCAATAAAGCTTTGCACTACAATAAAAAAGAAACGGTCACTTCTGCTGTGTTTCTTTTGGTGGTTCAGCGTAAATCTGTGTAATATGCATAAATATAAGAAAGTTTAAGCTCTTTTCAAAAATGAGATCTGGTCCCAACCGTTTTCATAAAAGAGCCCATATTACGCTATTTTCTGAACTGGAAAACTACCACTTCACAAGGTAGAACAGAGCATTTTGAGCTTTGGAGATGTAGACAGATTAATAATAAAAGGTTACTCAAACATGTGAATGAAACAAAACACAACTCCAGGTCTGTTTTTGAGGCAGTAATAATAAGTTTAAAGCTCATTAGAATCCATTTTGTGTAATTGGATCTTACCACGTACGTGGGTGGCCTCGCATTTGAATGTTAGCTGAGTGCACTGTCATGTTTGCGGGCAGCTGCGTTGTCGGATCGCCACGCAGCTGTCTCTGTGCTAACCCCAATAGGATCTGAAGCCCTGCCCGCCTCTGGTTCTCTAGCTCAGTTCTTGTTGATGTGGGTAGGTTAGCGCACACGTACCTGCCCTAACGTAATGCTGGCTAAGCCCTCCATTTGTGAAGGATGCTCTCTCAAAAGGACATCACAGCATCACTTCAAAAATGGAATTGAATGGAAGAAGAAAGAGACAGAAAGGTTGCAAAATCATCAAGATGTGAGGGTTTTGAAATAGAAAAAAACAAATGCCAGCATCTGTTTGTGTATGCCACTAAGTACCTTTAACTTTAAAGGGGGAGTATTATGCAAAATCTACAGTGTTTATAATAATAATAATAATATTATTATTATTATTATTATTATTATTATTATTATTATTATTATTAAGCTTACTTTAGTTTTTTTTTTTTTTTAATTTTAACTTTTAATATGTTGTAACATTCTCTCATAAAAAAAAAGCTTGTGGAGGTTTTAGATGTCGTTCATGCATGTTTAAATATTTTCGAAACCCCCCTTACAATTAGCTGTACCATTCTGTACAATGCTCCACCCACGAGCTTACATCACCCACATAACAATTCTCCATAAATATACAAAAACATACATACAAAGATAAAAAACTGCACACAGCACCAGTATGTGTGCAATAGCATTGTCAAAACAATAAAAGGTAACATGACGATCTAAATATGTTATGTGTTGGCAGTTAATACATCAAAGAAGTCAAATACCCCCTCTTTTAGTGGAAGAAGGCTTCCTATAGTTGCTGAGATGTTATTGCTTTGAATGTTCCACAGTTACGTAGTTACAGGCCAGTTATGTCGCCCAGATTGGTGTTACCGGGGCCCCACCCTGGAGCCAGGCTGGGGTGGGTGCTCGACGGCGAGCATCTGGTAGCCAGGCCTTCCCCCACCGGGCCCAGCTGGGCACACCTGAGGGAGCGACGTGGGGCCGTCCTCCCGTGGACCCACCACCCGCAGGAGGATCCATAAGGGGGTTGTGCAGGGAGATCTTGGCGGCAGTCAAAGGCAGGGTCCTTGCTGCTTAGACTGCTGCCCCCACGACCCGGCACTGGATAAGTGAAAGAAAATGGATGGGATGGATGGATGTTTCACAGTGTGACATTAAATGTAAAATATAAATAAAAATGAATTATAAAGTTGTTGTTTTTTTTTGTTAAAAATTGAAAAAATAAAATAAAATAAATAAAAACATCTATAATAAATGTTTATTGCACTGAAAAACATAGAATTGGCTGTAGTCTGCCACAGTATAGCATAACATTGATCTATCTCTATCTCTGAGAATGATGGTTTTAACTTTCCACCCTCGGAAAGTTACATATTGTCAGCTTAAGGTATGTGATCAGTATAAAAACACCTGTGATAGGCTCTGTACACAGCAGCATGCCCGTTAGCTCACTGCATCTCAAAGCTCACAGTCTCTTTTATTAAAATCATAAAACATGAAATCAAAATTCAAATTAATTAAACTTAAAACTACACAATTACTTTTATATATAGAAGGCTTCAGTTTGTGGTGTTGTTTTAATTTTTATTACACCTCAAAATTAGCATTAACGTTGACATTGAGACACAAACTCAATTGCTCTTTCTAACCACTGTGTCCTCCGTTGAAGTATTCATTTTATTTGTGTACTTTTTGACATCCACCCACAGCTCCTTGTTCACTGCCTTATCTTTAAACATGTGCTCATTTTTAGGTGAATTTGCAAAAACCTCACAGATAAAATTGGACAGGAGGTAGTGATGATAACAGTGCAGTTGCCAGGCAATGTGCACAGAGCCTACTGAATAAATACAAGCTAGATATGTTTAAAGCCATACTGCGGAACATTAAAGTAATTACAACTCCATACTCACAAGCAGGTAGAAGACTGAAAAGAGTAAAGTTATCTATGTAGTGCAAAATGGGCTTTGTTGGGTCCTATAGCTGGTGTTGTGATTTGCTTCAGCGATGTATGTTTCAGTAATCCTGTATATTTTGTCTGCTTCCCTCTCAGAGCCCAAAGCACTTGCCTCGAACAGTGTGTCAACAAGTTGTAATCAATGAAGTGCTTTTGTTTTAAATCCATACAGCTTTACTCTTATTTGTTCTGACCTGATTTGCTCAAGGGTCCATTTAATGAATAAAATACTAAATGAAAATAAAAGTAAAGAACAGTGGCTGTGTGTGGGCGTTAGGAGACTTTTCACAACTTCAAGTGGGTAAATGAAGGAAAAACAAAGCTCTAAAAATGATTTTTTTTAATATGTTTGTTTTAAATTTAAATACATGTGAGCACTGATATAAACTATTACTATTACTATTACTATTAGTAGTACCCAAACCAAAGCCATGGAAACTGCTTCTTGGTGCACAATCAAATGGTATGGACACTTATTTAAATTTAATTATAATAGTTTTTTTTTTTTTTTTTTTTTTGCTATTTATGTTTTATCTTCTAAACTATAAAATAGTATGAGTACTTTTTTTACCTACATGTACTGTATTTTTCTGACCCAGTCTGTAAAATTTTATTTCTGTTCCTAACACTTTACAACAATAACAAATGAATCAAAGTGCTTTCCATAAGTGCAGTAAAATATCAAATACTAATCGATACTAAAACTAGTATTGAAACTAGATACTCATTTGAGCTGGTATTGACAATAAAAGAGTCCCATTGACATGACAAAAATGAACCTTTCCTGAATGTCTTTAGAATGATCTTGAGCTGTATCAGAACAAGTATAAGAGCACATAGACTAGTATACACCCATGGAGCACTATGAACCTACAGGACCACTGAGGGAGTACACAGACATAAGGCCATATGGAATACTGTATAAAAGAAAGTACACATTGTGTCTATTCTATCTTTTCATGATCTCCCATGGCAATGGAGTAGTTGGTTGCTTTTGTGGCTACCTGCTTCACACACTGAGCTGTTTTTGAAACATTTTTGAGCTCAGTTTTTAACATCATATCATGGGATTTTAAAGTGCAGCATGTGCAGTTCAAAGGACACAAGTAAGGGACTGCTGGATTGTGTGAAATGAGCTGTTTGTTTTTCCTGTATCCATGGAGACTGAGACCATTTGAGATGCTACAGGCTTTTTACCCCTTATGTGGCAGCAAATGTGGCAGAAGACTTTCCAGAGGAAATACTTCAATACTTTACAGAGGAAACACTTTGAGGGAATAAGCCATATGTGAATGAAACAAAACACAACTTTATGTATGTTTTCAAGGAGGTAACAACATTATAACATGGCTTAAAGTTCACAAGAGTCAGTTTTGTGTAATATTGGACCTTTAAGCTCCCGCTGTAGCTAGCACACAGCTCCATGTTATTGCCTTCCCCATTCAAAAACAATGTTACATATGGTTTGTATTTACTCCTAAGTCTTGTCCAGTGGGTGCAGTCCTCTACAATCGCACTTAAGCTTGGATTTATATTTGTGAAATGTGACCACCTCCCAGACAACAGCAGGCGATCGTGATGAACAACAGGCTCAGGTACTAAAGCATGTGTAGACTCCTGATTTACACAGCTCCACAGACGTTACTAGTGAGAGGGATTGCATCTTTTCCTCCTTCTTACCGAGACCTTCACATATATTCCCATTAGGAAACACAGCAGAGCACACAGAGACACACAGCTCCCACAGGAAATAGCAAATGACCTCAACATCTTATCGCCCGATCTCCATAAGTACCATCTTGCCTTAGCACTTAGCCTCGGTGCTACGAGACAAGTTTCTCTCATACTTTAAGAGGGTCTTATAGCATGGGAATAAATGTAACCAGACATTCACTGTCAACTGTAAGATATTCCAAAGTTTGACGGTTCAAATTGTGGCTCACTCCAGATTGTTATGTGTAGCACTCTGAATTGAGTTCTACACATTATCAATTTGGATCCGGCTCTCATTGAAAGCAATCGGAAAATGCAGAATGTCATGACAACTGTTTGAATCTGATTGGTCAAAGCACAACAGAACAAGTCGAAAAATGTAGTTACATCCAGCTGAGAGAAAAGCATAGACATCTTCCCTGTCCCCAAATGCACAAAGTGCTTACTTTTTGCATGTTTTTCACAAACTAAACAGTCTGTATTGATGTTAAAATAGACTAAAGTACGCATGTGGGTGTCGCCATGGTTGTTTTGGTTCGTTTGGGCGCTTCACCTTCTGCACAGACCTTAATGCTGTTATGTGATTGAGCCGCCCGGAACATTAACCACACAGCGAGTGCTCTCCAAGATGGATTCTCGCAAGGTTAGGGTCAAATCCCACATCCACTTTTTATCTTTGAGCAAAACATTCAAAATGTGGTCATGTGATGTTGCGTTTACATGCCTAGTCAGCTGATTTAGTCAGCTGGCGTTTCGGACGCCATCTGCAATCCGACTTCTTCAGGACAATATCCCAAGTGTGTGAGAGTAAAAAAGCCCTCTTGTCGCAGTTTATAGTTGATTACCTCTTTAATCCAGCAACGTCGTTTTTCGTCCTCATGTTAGCTCCTTTCCAATCCGTAAATTGGTTCTCTCTTTTACAGTGATCAGAAATGGCCAAGTTGAGTGGCTCCTGTTCTGCTTTATGTTTTGTTTCTGTTGTGCACTCACTTGCTGTTTCCTTCTCGCATTTTGTCCTATGTTCCTTTTTTTGTGTACTGCTTCCCCTCCCTGCTTCCCTGATGTACAGACATGCATGGTATTTCTTATCTGACATTATATTTGTGTACTGGTTCTATATTTTATCTTTTGGGTGGACTAGTAATTGCTTTGATACAAGTACACAGAACATGCTACTTCTACTACTCTAAGTTAGACCTTCTGATACTGTAACATGTCTCAGACTCAATGCAATTTGAAACCTTAGGAGCAGTACAAGTAATGCCTCTTAAAGTTGTAAACTGCGACATCCAATCTTCACTAACCATGGACACGTCTGCGCCTCTCCGTCCACTTAAGGCGCCTGGCAGCTGATAAACTGTATTAACCTCTGCTCAGTGAAACTCTACTCTGGCTTATTACATTCACATGATCCATTAGTTTTAAATGAGCAGTCCCGATCTGTCTCCTCTCCTGGCCTCGTCACAGCACACCAATGAAGAGAAAGAAAGAAAGAGTGTAGAATATATAGGTTCTAACTCTGGCCAAAACCACAAGAAAACAGCTGATGTAGTTTACTGAAATTAGGCATTACTTTTGCCATGGTTCTGCAAACTAGACATGGCTCAGTATGTTGTCAATACATTCAGTAATACTCATAATTCAAAATAATGCCCGGCAGTGCATTAAAATAGGTTTAGTGTTGATTGATTGTATGTTTAGGGCAGTCCTGTGTGATGTCACATAGTACTTGAAATTGCAGAAGTTAATGAAGGCAAGACATACTTAAATGTAGATATTTTTTGACCAGAGTGTTGCAAATGTATCTAGTTTGCGTTGAACTTGCCAAAGAAAAAATAAAGTAGGGACTTTCAGCTCCTTTATGGGATCCAGTTCTTTTGGATCTGTTCATTTCAAAGAGCCGTTCAAAAGACTGCCTCTTTTACTGTTTATATACATGGCAGAAACCAATGTGGGAAGTCATTTTATCTACACACTTATCACAGAGAAATGTGTGTTTACCCTTTGAAATGATGCAGAATCTAAATAAAACACTGCACTACAATAATAATAATTGAAACTGTTATTATGATACTAAATGTGTTTTTTGTGCACAAATCTCTTACTCGTGTTGCCTACTGTGTTTCTGTGCTGATTCTTGTGTCAGTTCAGAGTTAATCAGTATAAAATCATACAAATTAGAAAGAAAAAAATGTAATTAATTATTCATTGCATTTATAGAGCGGCTTTCAAGACACTCAAAGCGCTTTACAGAGCATAATTCATTCACTTTACACCTGGTGGTGGTAAGACGCTGTTGTAGCCACAGCTGCCCTGACAGAAGCAAGGCTGCCAATCTGTGCCATCGGCCCCTCCGACCACCACCAACATTCACTCACTCACTCACACTCGCACACGCACAGGCTTTAACAGGCTGATGTGGCCACAAAGATTCAGTTCTCTTAAAAAATTAGATCCGGTTCCAATTGTTCACATTAAGGAACCATTAAAAAGATCCAACTCACGAACGAACGTCACATCAGCACAATATACACATGATATAGTAATGAAAAAAGGTTAGTTTCTCTTTAAGTCCTTATGAATTAAATTTGAATTTCAGTTCTTGACACCCGCCCCCAGATTTGTGCAGCAAATACTTAAATTGAATCATCACCAGTAACTCCTGGTAGAGAAATGAGTCTGGAGACAGGCTGCATAAATATTCTTTACAGTTTATCAGTTAGTTTAACACTGGAGCTGCTGAACTATATTAACCTCTCCTCAGTGAAACTCTACTCTGGCTTATTACATTCACATGATCCATTAGTTTTAAATGAGCAGTCCCGATCTGTCTCCTCTCCTGGCCCCGCCCCATCACTCCACTGAAGAGAGAGAAAGAGAGTGTGAAGGAGGAAAAGAGCCCTCTGCTTCTGCCTATGGGGCCCTCCACACATCACCAGAGCCAGAGAACAGACTCAAGTATGCACATCAAAAGGCCAATGGAGACGAATGGAGCGCGGGGAGCCTTTAGACACCAGGCCCCTCTCA
Source organism: Taenioides sp. WSHXM2023 (assembly GCA_029959045.1). NCBI lineage: Eukaryota > Metazoa > Chordata > Actinopteri > Gobiiformes > Gobiidae > Taenioides > Taenioides sp. WSHXM2023. The sequence goes on from CM057092.1 coordinate 6,221,451, forward strand.
TATCGCAGTGGAAAACATGTGGGCTCGTTCTGTGTCTGTCATGGCCGCCAGTGTCAGCGACTGTGTGTGCCCCAAAGAGACGCCGTGCGCAGGGCGAGGGAGAGAAATGGGTTTAACAAGACTGGCATGGAACACTGGCTCTGAGACATTAGCACCAGAAATGAATCAGTGAGACACATGTGGGACTCAGGATGGTGTGACTGAAGGGAGGGGAGCTTTATTTTATTTTTCAAAAGTATTACTGACAAAACTACCTGGGCCAGGTAATAAAGATGTACTAATTGGTAGATATAATGGAAGACAGGGTTAGAAATCGCTCAAATCTCAGTTAAAATAATTGTCCCATTAGATACTAAAACATACAGAGGAGATTTTGGATATCTTATTTAGGATTTGAGTAATAGATCTGAGTAAAAATGTGTCTAAAAATTCTAATTTCACCTAATTTTTTTTTTTTTTTTTGAGCCAGACTGAACAGATAGACACCAAATAGATATCAAAAAATCCTTCTTTATGTTTTGTTAAAATCTTCTTCTTAAGACTGTAAAGTTAAGTTATGATCATTTTGAGGAAGCGGTCAATGAAGTTACAATGCCCCATATAACTCTATGGCAGCCTGTTGATTAAATATTAAAACATCTTTAGGTGTAGAGTGGACAGTTTTGTTGTTTCCACATGAAAACTTATATGCTCAGAGACCAAACTGACCAAAAAAAAAAAAAAAAAAAACATTATGAGAAAAATTTGTTTTGCCTGCAGTGTCTCGCCTTAATTGTGCGCTATGTGACTTTTCTGGTGGTGGTGTGCCATCTTCCTGTCTCCATGGAGATCTTATTGCTTTGCTGCATGTACACATATTTCCTTATTAGATGTTTATATTCTTGAAAAATATACCCTCATTCTTACTGTGAGGAGGCTTGCCTCTCCACAGTTCTGACCTGTAACATGGCCTGGTGACTTGGAGATTGCCAGTTTTATATTATTGACAACAGTGATGGAAGATAACAGCTTTACCACTAATGATTTTAAATGTGCACTGTGTAACTTTTTGGTTGGGGGTCTTTCACCTGCTTGTTTCTATGGAGATGTCATTGCTCTGCCTGGAATGTTCCACAGTATGACATTAAACAGCTCTACCTTATTTTTATTCAATACAGGCATTCTGACTGTGAGCGGGGTTGCCTCTCTACAGATCTGACCTGTAACTTGATCTGGTTTGGTCTCCATGAAGATAGAAAGGTTTAATGCCATACTGTGAAACATTCTGGACAAAGCAATAACATCTCAATGAAGACACATTTAAGAATGTATGGATATATATATATATTTTTATATGAATATTTTTTTATCAGAAATGCTTTTGTTTTGATTGTCTTTTTCTCACTAAAACCTCATGTTTGCTGTTCATTTGTAACTCGCCTTGTTTTGTTAGTGACCAGAACAGGTTTATTTACAGCCACATTATGTAGTTTTTCAGCCATTATAGAAAAACATGCATTCTTACTGTGAGTGGGCTCTCATCTCCACAAACCTGACTCATATTTGGCCTGGAGGACGTTGTTCCACAGTATGACATGAAACTATTAAACTATATCTCCTTGAAGAATGTCCCAAAGTATGGTTTTAACTTTCTATTTTCATGGAATCACGCGGATGACAAGCAACCTACCTTTAAGTATGATGTATATTAATATTGACCTTTATTGCAAACGTAAGGTGAGCTGACGTGGTAACCATAGGAACAAGAAACCCAACAAAAAGCCGACCTATATAGGGAGAAATAGTGAAGACACTTGGAGCTGAGAAAAAAAATAAAACAGCTAACAAATAATCCAACATTCTGGCAATAATACAGAGCTATATAGAACACTGGCTTTCATCCCAGCTCCAGAGTGCTCAGGAAACCCCAAACCAAACCATAATTCCTGCACAAATTGACCGTAAACGCTTTCTTGCAAATGAGCCTTTTGAAGTCATGTGGTCGCTGTGTTGCCGCGGGGGCAGATGCGTTTAAACTGACTTTGACGGATCCGCATCATCACGGTGCGACCTCCGTTTCCCGGAATGCTTTGACGGCACTTGACCTTGGTGACGCCTCTTGGAGAAGATAACTCTACACAGATCGGCGTGCTCCCCACATCCGTACGGGCGATTTGGGAGCTAACCGTAACGGGAGACGCCACTGCCAGTTTTCTAATCTGCTTTAGCAGAGGGATTAGCATGGCAAGGATGCAGAGCATCTCAGCTGTGCGTTCAGCTGAGAGCGAGCTTTCATCTACAACCTGATGAAGAACGCGCTGTCTTCATCATCTTCATCATCAGGGCATAATGAGTCGTGTTCGCGCTCTAGTTTGCATTAGCTTAGAATGTTAAGTGATATGAGATGCTAGTGGCTAAATAAAATGTGTATATGCCTGTATGTGGGTGTAGCAGAGTTTGTCCACTGATCTGAAGGTTGCCGGTTTGAATCCCGCTCTCGACGTAAACATCATTGCTTCAGCGGTCAGATCCAGTGACCCACAGGTTGGCGGTGCAATTCCAACTCCCACAGATGAACAGTAAACAGTTTGTTGCAGTTTGAATTTCCATCAGGATCAATAAAGTACCTCTCTCTTTTTGAATGCTGTCATTGTGTCCTCGGGCAAAACACTTAATTCATCTTGCCCTCAGTGTCTGCGCAGGTGCCTTGAAGGTGGAAAAGCGTATAAAAATGTGGCCATATGTGCATAAGAAATTCTGTATAATTTGGGGGTTTTGTTCATAATTTTAGATGGAGGGTGAGGACTTTAAGAATTCTAGTCCAGAATTCAGTGACCCACAGGTTGGCGGTGCGATTCCAGCTCACACAGATGAACAGTGAACAGTTTGCTCCAGTTTACTTTATTGATCTCGATGGAAATTCAAGTCAAGTATCTCTCGCTCTCTTTTTGAATGCTGTCATTGTGTCCTCGGGCAAAACGCTTAACTCATCTTGCCATCAGAGTCTGCGTACGTGCTTTGAAGGTTGTATAAAAATGTGACCATATGTGCATAAGAAATTCTGTATCATTTGGGGGTTTTGTTCATAAGAGTTCAATTTTAGATGGAGGGTGTGGGCTTTCATAATTTTAGTCTCATTTGACAGAGACTGGCACCACAAACTTACCATATTAAAGGTTGAAGCACTTTCTGAAGATATTTCTGGGTTTCAGATGACATCCCAACATTCTCTAGGCCAATATTATGAAATACAGACGGGGGCAGCTAAAAGCAATACTGTTAAAATGCTGTAATATGGCATGTTCTTGGATAAAGTGATTAAACCCATATTACACCATTTTCTGATCTATGTTATAATTCTATGCTGAATTCTTTTCTCAAACAGAAAACAGTCTGTTCCGTCTTGGAATACAGGAAGTGTTTTTAAACTCCATACATCTTTACTCGAATCATTTGGATGATCTGGAATAGCCAATCTCTGCTGAACAAAAGGTAAACAGTAGCTGTTAACTTGAAAACTACAGCTTCATGACATCACAAGGTGGAACAGAGCATTTTGAGTTTTGGAGATGTAGACAGACTAATAATTACTGTTACTGAAACATGTGTGAATGAAACAAAACACAACTCCAGGTCTGTTTTTGAGGATGTAACAGCATTACAACATGGCTTAAAGCTCACAAAAGTCAATTTGCGTAATATAGGACTTTTAATAGAAATTATCAGGTTCACCATTTGTTAAAATACAGTGTTATTAATAGGAAAAGCTGTTTCTTACCCATGATTCTGTTGGTTGTCTTCATGTCCACAATTAGTTGATATCATAATTTCCAATGATGGTCAAGGCGCGTTATAACTCTGTGGGAGATGTACAGTTTTTGCAAGAAATATCCAAGCTTATTTTCTAAAATTTGTTGAACTTTGTCATTATTCTTTTGGGACTGGCTCCATAAATGTGTCAGATTAATGTGGTTTAAAGTCCTTTTCAGCTTACATCACATCTTTGGGGTTCAATAATGTCACTTTCTGACGCTATTGTGAACAAAATATATACTTTTTAGACTCTTTTTGTTGACACAGAACTTGCATGTGTATTTTCTAATAAATAGGCATATTAATTGTAGAGATAGTAACCCGAAACCAGGACAAAACATTTGCAGTTCATTGGTAGAAAAGGATCATTCTGACCTGTCCTCCAGCTCTAAGGCAACACAAACAATAGTAGAAAGAACTGATAGTCTGCTGTGTCTTTTTTTAGGCTATACAAAAAATAAAAAGTTGTCACACATCATTAGCACCTTAATTCGAAACCCAATTAATACAAATGACTATGAGAAAAGAGTGCAAAAGACAAACAAACAGACTTTCCTCGTGTTAAAGTTCCAGATGTGTTTTAATTCAAATACTTTTCCAGTGTCGTTTTCAGTATGTGTATTTGACTGTTCTATTCAAGTTCTTAGTTAGATTGTAAATAGGTACTGCCATGTTTACCTTTTTCTTTTTAGATTCCCATTTGAATGATTTCATTCATTTGACATCCATTTGATTTTAGTTTTGAAATAACATGTTTTACTTTTTATCCCAATTCAATGCAATTTAGTTCAAGCTTATTTATACAGACCATTTAAAACAACTTTAGCTCACTGAAGTGCTTCACATAAAAGAAGAAGAAACAGATATACAGGTGAAAACTACAATAAAACACCGAGATAGCCTGTAGAAGTTTTCAGCTTGTCCAAGAAATGGTGGAAGTAAAAGGCTGGAGACCAACTGGATGTCTTAAGCAGGAGTTTATTTACCATCAGTAATACGGGCCCATGGGGACTTGAAAAGAGAACATAGTGTGATTTCAAAAGTGAACATAGTATGATCTTTGAGTGTTCAAGCCCCTTGACTATGCTTCCAAAGGAGGAGGTTTATATAGGAAGTGTAGTGAGACTATGAAGGCCAGTAGACTCGGGTTAGACGGCAATACGCCACAATTTAGATAATGGTATGCCAATATAGCTCATAAGATAAGATAAGATAAGATAAGATAAGATAAGATAAGATAAGATAAGATAATCCTTTATTTGTCCCACAATGGGGAAATTGCAGTGTCACAATGCAAGTTACAGAAACAGTAGGAAAATAAGAGCATGCATCAAATCATGATAAATAATAATAAGTATTTACAATCAACTAAAAAACACAACACTGTAAGCTAAGCTAAAAGGCACAGGAACATTGCACAATAAGTGTTTTTGATTCTGAGATTGAGCAAACCTCAGGAAGTGAGAATTCAGATCGTTCACCCACTGTTGGTCTCCCACTGACTGAAGCCAGAGACACTCTTCATACTTCTCCACACCTCCCTGACATTCCGCTGCTGCAGCTGCTGTTCCATCTTCCTCCTGAAGTTGGCCTTAGCCTGTCTGATCTTCTTCCTCAGCTTCCTCTGTACAGTCCTCAGCTCCTCTTTGTTCCCAGACCTGAAAGCTCTCTTCTTCTCCTTCAGCAGAGCTTTGATGTCCGAGTTAATCCACGGCTTGTTGTTTGGAAAACACCGCACCGTCCGAGAGGGTACAGTGTTTTCAAAACAGAAGTTAATGTAGTCCGTAATACAGTCTGTGATAGCACTGATGTCCTCTGTCCACACAGTGGTGCTAAAGCAGTCCCTCAGAGCCTCCTCGCTCTCTGCTGTCCACCTCTTCACCACTCGGGGCTCCACAGGCTGCCTGCGCACAAGCGGTTCGTACACAGGCCTCAAATGGATGATGTTGTGGTCTGCTTTTCCCGGGGGGGGGAGGGATAATGAGATGTAGGCCTCCTTGACGTTGGCAAAGAATAAGTCCAAAGTTTTATTGTCTCTTGTGGGGCAGGTCACATACTGGGTGTATGTTGGCAGGACAGATGAGGGAGATGCATGGTTGAAGTCCCCGGTGGTGAGGAAGAGGGCCTGTGGATGCTGAGTCTGAAGAGAGCTGATGCAGGAGAGCAGAGTGTCACAAGCATTCTCCGCGTTAGCACTGGGAGGAATATACACAGCCAGTGTGATGACGTGTGAAAACTCCCGGGGCAGGTAGAATGGCCTCATGCTAACAGCAAACAGTTCAATGTCTTTATTACACATCTGCTCCTTCACTGTACAGTGTCCAGGTTTGCACCATTTCTCATTCACAAACAGCGCTAGTCCTCCTCCCTTCTTCTTCCCGCTCTCCTCCGTCCTGTCTGCACGCAGCAGGTGAAAGTTGTCCACAGTGACGGTAGAGTCCGGGATTAGCGGTGATAGCCACGTCTCCGTAAAAGCAATGATACTAGCGTCCCTGAACTCCCGCTGGAATCTAACGAGCGCCGCGAGCTCATCCGTCTTGTTGGCGAGGGAGCGCACGTTCCCCGTGACGACGGAGGGGAGAACCGGTCTGCAGCATCTCTTCTTTTCACGGAGTTTACGTCCCGCACGGCGTCCACGGCGTGTCGTCCATAGGATCTCCTCGGGGATGACATGCCTGTCCCGGGGGAACACAACAGCGCTGCGCAGCGCCATCAGCTGATCCTTTGTGTAGACGAGGTGTCGGGGTCCCGTACACATCTTAAGCCGAGACAGGTAAATAATCCCCCAAAAGTGCGGAAAAATGCAGCATCGAGTGCAGCCCAAGCTTAACAATCAATGTTGAGAAAAATATTTACAAAAGTGGGAAGGTTTAAGGGCAAAAAGTTAGAAAAGTTACGAAAAGTGCGGGAGCGCTGTGACGGGCAGCTAGCGCAGCGCCAGCGCCGTAAGTATGACTTGTGAGGCGACGTTAAACTGAGAACTGTAAGTGGAGGATAAATAGCTTAAATTCTCTTACACTGTCTAGCTTGTATTAACAAAGTATTACCCCAAACAGTTCCCAGCTCCTCTGTGCCCTCTATGCCCTCTGATGACAGCCGTGCTTTATTTCAAATACTTTTTTGCTGTTGTTGTTGTTGTTGCACTGTACCACCTCTTACTGTTTACTCTTACTGTTACTTGTGACAATGACAATAAATCCTTGAATCTTGAAACGTTCAATGCAAAATATGCTGTTTTAAAGGTGCACTATGTAAATTTTCTGGCGGAAGGTCTGCTACAAAGTTTTGCCAGCAAGAATTCTCATGATTTTTGCCAGGAGCCAGGTTACCTCCTGCTTTTCTCATGGAGACCTTATTATTACATTTATTCAATAACAGGTGTTTGCTCAAAAATACCTTATAAAACATGCATTCTTACTGGGAGCAGGGTTGCCTCTCCACAGATTTGACCTGTTTCTTGGCCTGGTTGCGTCATTTGTTTCTCTCTATAGAAATAGATACGTTTCTTGGGCTGCAATAGCTCAGTTGGTAGAGCGTTTGTCGAAGCCTGCTCTCGATGTAAACACCATTGATTGAGCAGTCAAATCCACAGGTTCGTGGTGCATTTCCAGCTCTCAAAGATGAATGCTGATGTTGTGTCCTTGGGCAAGACACTTAACCCCAGTGTCTGTTTACACTGGTGTGTGAATGGGTGAGTGGTTCCTTGATGTTAAGCGCTTTGAGTGCTTTGAAGGTGGAAAAATGCAGTATTAAAATGTGACCATTTACCATTTATTGCCATACTTTGGAACATTCTAGGCACAGCATAAGTACATCTCCATGGAAACAAGCCAGTAGATACTAATCCTCTACCATTAAAGGTACATAGAGCACCCATTGTATTTTGTACACTGCAAAAAACTTGGTTAAAATTTAAGATATAAACACTTAAATCTAACAGAAAATGACTTAAAAGTAGTGAAATTATCTGTCCATGCAGCTAGATAATTTTCCTTGACAAGTTATCTTAAAATAAATTACCTCTAGACTAGAATTAATCCAATTCAGAACTAGTAAGTAGATAATAAAGCTGAAAACATGATGAATAACCGGATATAAGTTTTAAAATCTTGGTGAAGTGACATCTTTCACATTTTTTTCCCAAATAATCCCCAGCTCCTCATGTCCGTGAGATCTCTGATGAAGCTGCAGCAGATAGGAGGCTCTGCTGTGTGTTCCCTACTGAAAATAGTTCCTGTTTTGGACAAATGTGAAATCAATGTGTGCTCCATGAATGATTCATGTGTACACAGGGACAGAGTGGACCCAGCGCTGTCTGCACAGCTCTGTCCTCTGTGTAGCTCTGCCAAAACACATTATATTATGTGAGTTTCCTGCATTATTATGTAACCAGGGTTAAATCCAATCCAGTCAGATCCAACCCAGGTTTTCCCCATGCCACATGACATCACCACCCACTGCTCCACCCAGTCCACCCAATTATCCAATCACAATCCGGCACACTGAGTATAAGAAGATCTCTGACTTCTCCCTCCTCAGGTGTGTGCAAGAAAAGTTGGGGACAGAGTTTGATGGTCAGAACATCCAAACCTTTCACATGTTTATCCTCATGTCTCACTTGTTCACCTCACACTTCACTTTTCTCTTTTAGAACCAGACCTTTTGTTGGGACATTGTCGTGCGCTCGGCATTTGAACTGAACTGGTAAGTCTCAACCCATGTGTCTGGATAGCATGTTAGCCCTTTGTCTTAGTTAGCATTGATGCTAATGCTAATATGCTTATGCTAACATGAGTGTCAGCCATTTTGTTTTGTCCTCCTGAGCTGGATAATGTAGTCGATAGCCTTACTAATTAGCATTAGCATGCTAACTGCTAGCACATGCTTACATGTGCGCCATGTGAGTTGTCATGACACTGTGTCTGATTTTAATTATTTATTGAACTGTTGCAATGCTATTGCTAACTACTAATTAGCTAGGAGCAGTTGGCATAACGATGTTCTAAGAGGCTTTTTTTTAATGTGTACGCAGGCCAGGTCTCCAAATACTGGGTCAAATTCGATGGTGAGCTGGGAACCGTCCTGTGAACAAATCTCCAGTCTGGTAGGAGGCTAACAGCCTGTCCTTCTGTTCCACCTACTCAAGCTACACCAACTACAGTAACTACTCAAACTGACAGACAAATTGCACTTAATGGACAACGTACCTTTCACAACAACTACTTGCGGACTCTCAGTGTTGCTCGATTCTGTTCTTTTCCCACGTTAGGCGAACAGACCGGTTTTTGATTGAGTTCAGCTACAAATGACATTTAATTGATTTTTGTGGTGTTTGATCGATGTTTGGTTTGGGTTATTTCACTTTTATTTTTGTACAATATACGTTGTTCATTTTCAGACATTCCATTGTCTTCATTTACCGCCCCTACCCTCCAGTAGTCCTACCTTGCATCTTCTGGTCATCAGTTTCAGCTATTCACAAAACAATTAGTTATTACATAGTAAGAAGCAAACACTTGTTAAAATTACAACAAATGATTTGAGTTAAATTTTTGAAGTCATGACTAGGCCAGTAGTGTTTATTTATTCTTATCAAAGCTGCAATGTGTAGCTTTCCTGATGGAGTGTCCACCAACTGCTTGTTTCCACAGAGATGTCTTTGTTTTGCCTGGCATTTTCTATACAGCAAGGCATTAAACGAATAATTTTCCAAAGAAGCAAGCAAGTTGTCACAGTGAGGGACATGAGGACACTGGACAAACTGCTCTCCATCATGGACACTCCTGCTCACTCACTGCTCCAGACTATAGAGACAGAGGAGCTCATGGAAAGGTTCATTTCTGTCCCATGAATGTAACTTTTTTTTTTTTTTTTTTTTTTAGTATCGATACCTGCTCAAATGAGTATCTATTTTTAGTATCGATTATCAGATTTTTTTAATATATAATATGTAACTTTTCTGGGAACTAATAGGACACCACCTGTTTGTCTCCATGGAGATCTTATTGCATCCCTGGAATGTTACACAGCATAGCATTAAACATATCCATCTTATCCTGAAGGAGGCATCCAGAACAGATGCCCGAGCCACCTCAGCTGGCTCCTCTCGACGTAGAGAAGCAGCAGCTCTACTCCGAGCTCCTGCTATGTGGTAGCTGCTAACTTAAAGACTACCACCACATGACATCACAGAGTGTAACAGCATTTTTGAGCTTTGGAGATGTAGACAGATGTGTGTGAATGAAACAAAACACAACTCCAGGTATGTTTTTAAGGAGGTATTCTAACAAGGCTTAAAGCTCACAAGAGTCGACTTTGTATACTGTAGGACCTTTTAAAACACTCCACTGAGATTAAAGTGGATGATAAGGAAATATTCAGTTTGAAACATGCAATGCAGTGGTACAAAAGGTAAATTCTGCCCTGCCCTCCATCTCCTAGGCAACGCAAACAATAGCAGGAAATATTGGGACTATCTACTTACAATCTTTATTTTTTAGTTGGACTATAAAGTACTGTTATTCACACATCATTACTGCCTTAATAATAAATATAATTAATGAAATGACAAAGGAAGGAAAAAAAGCCACAAGTGCAAAATTCATATTCACGGTTTGAAAATGTGTGTATTCAAGCTTTGACAAGGTCCAAGTTTTTGCCCCGTTTTTCCTTACACGGCCATCACTGTTGATTATGGGACTGTTTGGAACACCAACACAGACTCAATGACTTCTCAAAATGTTAAATACGAATGAAAGAAGAAAATGGAGGCTTAAAGGTAAAACGTCCAACAGTATCCATCTGCTCAGGTTGTTACGCAAGCTCACTGCAGCCACTCAGTGTACTATGGAAGTATTGGAGATATGGAGATGTTTTTTTTTTGGTTTTTGTTTTTGTTTTTTTTTTTTTGTTTCATTCACACGTTTGTCTCCAAAGCTCAAAATGTTCTGCTCCACCTTATGATGTAGAGTTTTCAAGTTAACAGCTATTTTACCTTTAGTTTGGTAGAAATTGGCAATTCCAGAGCTAAAATGATTCTAGTGAAGGTGTATTGAGTTTGATAAATTTGACTTTTTTTTTTTTTTTTTTCCCCTTTTTTCAGTCACACAAAATACTTGGCGAAAAAGATCAAAACTAGTCTCAATTGCTTTCGTTTATACGTAAATATATAATGCTCCAGACTTTAAAACTATTTATGAATGCAATGATCTTCTCGCATCCATCTTACTGCATCGCCTCCATGGTCCCAGGCCTCCTCAACTGCATTGAAACCTCTGTTCATTTTGCAAACTGACCCCTAAGATCCTTGACAAAAAACCCAAACACTGACACCACTGTGAAATTTTAAGGAAACATAACCTATTTAACTTTAAGATGGTTACTAATTTTAATAATCTTAAATTATTAAATATCTTAACTCTGATATAACACTGAATTCAGAATTTGTCAGGACCATAAAATGCTACTAGTGGTAATTGTATTGTCCCAATGTACAGGACAACTCTTGGTCAGACCCATCTCTGACAAAGGGGCCAGACTGTGGATTTAAATGTAAATTAAAGCAATGTATCTGGCTTGTCTAATGCGATTGTGATCTCCCAAATAAATAAATTAAAAACACAGTGGAACATGTTGAGGAACACAGCCTTTTCTCATGTTTGTTAGTTTCTTCTTAGATAAAGAATACACTTGAAACAAAGTAAATTAGCTGGAAATAAAGTCCAATTTACAGAGCAGTACTTGTACAAGGAGTTTGAGTCAACATTCCCATGCAGACACTCGATGTTTACGCCTGTACAATGAGTTTTATACCAAACTATAGTGGGAGGTGACCATGACTTAGTTCCTCTTCATTGGTGCATGAACCAGCCAGGCCTCTTGGCACATTGCACAGTCCAGTCAGACTCCATCCGGGCGTTATCTGGGTGTAAAAGGTCATGACTTCATCCCTATCAGTAGTTCTTGTCCTATTGGGTAGTGTGCTATTGGATTGGAATATCATGCATTTGTACTGACATACAGTCCCTGACAAAAGTCTTGTCGCTTATCCATTTTGTAGAAACAAAAGCTTATAACCTGACTTTAAATTAATCGATTGGTTTTAGAAATGTCTCATATGAAAGCTAAAACACTCCCAAATTATGCTCAATATACTAAAATAAATTTGCTTCACTGAAGAAAGATTGATCATTTAATGAACACAGAAAGGTCAGATTTTGGCAAGACAAAAGTCTTGTCGCCTACAGAAAATTGAACAAATAATTTACTTCAAATACAAAAATATGTTGCATAACGTCAGTGAATTAAGTAGTGGTGCTGTGAGATCCATATTTAATATCTTGTATGACTTCCATGAGCTTGAAGGACTGCATCCATGCGGTTCGACAGTGATTCATACAATTTGTTGATGAAGTCATCAGGAATAGCAAAGAAAGCAGTCTTACATGCCTCCCAGAGTTCATCAAGATTCTTTGGTTTTGCCTTCCATGCTTCCTCTTTCATTCTACCCCAGACATGCTCAATGATGTTCATGTCTGGTGACTGGGCTGGCCAGTCCTGGAGCACCTTGATCATCTTCGCCTTGAGGAACTTTGATGTAGAGATAGAAGTATGCGATGGAGCACCATCCTGCTGCAAAGTTTGACCCCTTTTATGGTTGGGAATGTAAGAGGTAGCTAATACTTCTTGATATTTTAGGCTATTGATATTGCCTTCCACCCTGCAAATGTCTCGCACACCCCCATACTGGATGTAACCCCAGACCATGATTTTTCCGCCACCAAACTTAACTGTTTTCTGGGTGAATCTTGGATCCATGCGGGCTCCAGTAGGTCTCCTGCAATATTTGCGGCGGCTGTGATGTAATTCAACCGAGGATTCATCTGAGAAATCCACCTTCTGCCACTTTTCCAGTGTCCATCCTTTTAGCAGGCTGTGGGCCTTGGCAAATGCCACACGGTTTTTTAATTGCCTTTTGTTTAGTGCTGGTTTCTGTGCACTGATTCAACCATGGAGGCCATTTCGAGACAGAATTCTACAAACTGTTCTGGTTGACACAGGGACTTGAGGTGACCAGGCCTGGTGGAGCTCTGCTGCAGTGGAAAAGAGGCTGGCCTTGGATTTTCGAATCAACAAACGGTCCTCCCGAGCAGTTGTCTTGCGGGGTCTGCCGGACCTGGGCTTGTCAAAAACATCTCCAGTCTTTTCAGATCTTTTTCTTATTCTTTGTAGTTGACGCTGAGACACATTGAAGGTGTCAGCCACCTCAGCAGTGGATCTGGTCTTCAGCCTCTTGATAATTAACACTTTGGTCTCAGGGTGGATCTTAGGCATGTTGTCAGAGGTCAAGTTGCAGTTGATGTGAAGGTCTGGTGTGCTGGGGTTCTTTTTATACACACCCACTAATTGACTGATCAGTAACTGATCACAGGTGAGGCTGTAATCTAGGATTGGGTGCATCATATGACAAGGCGACAAGACTTTTGTCTTGCCAAAATCTGACCTTTCTGTGTTCATTAAATGATCAATCTTTCTTCAGTAAAGCAAATTTATTTTAGTATATTGAGCATAATTTGGGAGGGTTTTAGCTTTCATATGAGACATTTCTAAAACCAATCGATTAATTTAAAGTCAGGTTATAAGCTTTTGTTTCTACAAAATGGATAAGCGACAAGACTTTTGTCAGGGACTGTACACTACATCTATGAGTGTCACAACTGTGATCAGAGCCCTTATCTTCAGAGGACCTTGGTACAATAACGAACTATAACTGAGCCTAGTTATTTATCCAAGCACTTCCTGTATTACCACATGACATCACAAGGTGGAACAGTGGTTTCAGTTTGAGAAAAGAACTCTGGTTAAATGCAGGGTTTGTGTGTTAAACATGTGAATGAAACAAAACGCAACTCCAGGTCTGTTTGTGATGAGGAAACATAACATGGATCAGAAAATGGCTTAATATGAACCCTTTAATGTCTGTTTTCACCTACCCCCTAGCCCCTAAAACTATAGACATAACTTATTCAGGTTCTAAAACATTTCAGACATTGAGAACCTAAAACGCTTTACAAGTGGTGGTTAATAAAACATGCAGTCAAGGTCATTTTTGTCTGTTGGATAATGTTATTCAAATCTCACCCAAAAAAAACTAAAGGATTTTTAAGTTTTGATTTTCTACAAAAGCTTGACCTATGCTACAGCCTTTAATATTCGAAATAAAAATGCTGTTTTTTCATATCGCTGTATTCTCTATTTTAACTGAAAGAATAAAGAGACGACTCCACATTTGACTTCAATCTTTTGATGAAAATATTAATCGAAATCACAGACAGATGGTGCAGGTCAGTTCCGCGGGCATTTGTATTGTGGTGCAGATTTCTGGGTTTCAGATGAACATTCGAGGCCAATAATACTTACACGAATACTATATTATGCAAAATGAACTACATAGTAAATTCTTCAGTCTAGTCACTAATGATGAGGGTTAACATTTGTAAATTATCGTATTTAGATATTTAATTGCATTGTACTACCATGAAATATCCAAAAGGTCATTCACAAACCTGATCATTTCTAATCTTGCTAACTCTAGGCTTTGCTCTGAGGATTGTTAGACTTTACAGTAATCTGTTTTATTTTGACACAATTTGACCGTAACAAACTGTTTTGTTTTGTTTTTTTAGCTGGAATTACAACAGGCGAGCTGTTTCGTGCGGTTAAACAAGTAACACAACATAGTCACAAGCTAGATGGCATTAGATAAACTGTTTTTCACATTCACTTTTTTGTTGAATATCAAACTCCTAAAGCTGGTTTACATGAAATTATGAAAAGAGCATCCATCCTACTCAATCTGTGGGACCTTTTACGGTGATTTATTTATTTTTTTTGCCTTTCAAGCACATTTTCTGTATTTTAGCTAAAAGAATGACAATATATTACCCTCTTTACTATTCACAGGTGTCAAATTGGTCCAAAATAGGGACACCTGGGACATTTCTTGTATAAAACTGGGACAAATCACAGGTTTAGGATAAATCTGCTGGGACGGGGGACACAGGGTTCAAAACTGGTACTGTCCCGGGTAATTAGGGATGTTTGGTCACCCTAACATGAACGCTTGGATTGACCACAGGCTCCTGAAAATGCAGTTTAAATCCATTTTGCAATTTTTCCTTGAGTTTTCAAACTATGTTAAAGCTTTTTGACAGTATTTGCTAATGTGTGGAATGTTGCTGTTGGGGAAAAAAAATAGTTTCTCTTGTAGGTACTCACCAAACACTCAAAAGGTTAGGCTGTGTTATAAGTTCATTTGCATAACTGCAGTGTATTATATATTACATTATACTGAAATAAACGTTATAAGACAGCAGATTTATTAGGCCAGAATTTAAGACTTGCATGCTAGTCACCCACAGTTGCAGACATTACAAAAGCACTGCGCTGTCTGTCAACCAGAAGTGCCCGAGAAGACCAGCGGATACAGTTACAGATGGCTATGACAGCCTTTTAAAATTCCAAGCACCTGCCATTACAGTTAGGAAATTAAAGGTAAAAGGAAAGACATATATAGACGTAGCCTGGAAGGGACTATGTTTTTGGAGTATACAGTAAGAGCAGAAGGACAAAGGAACCAGGGGCTGTTCTTTCTTTGAGGCTTATGCTTTTGCGGTCTGCATCTATATTGTACTTAGTTTCTTAGGCTATGTGTGCTTATTTTGTATCTACCGGAAAATTGCTTTGTTTGTCAAACGTGGACTATCAATAAATGTACTTATTCTGCATTAGAACTGCCTCCAGTGGGTTTTTTCTTTTTTCTCTCAAAGTGATTTCTTGACCCCATTTGGCAGCAGGACATCATCACATTCTAGAATCTGAAAACCACCAATGTTCTCTGGTAGAACAAGGGTGTATGGAGAAACCAGAGTGTAAACTGCGAGTGCTGGAGACGCCCTATAAACCGTCAGCACTTTTGGAGGGACGAAGGAGACAGCATTTCTCCTTTGTGCAGTAATTAACAGCCTGGACGTGCCCCTCGCCCAAACCTCCGGGCTCTGGGGTCTCCTGTGAGGAGAGGGTCAGTGCTCCAGTCATGAGAAGTCCCAAAGATGTCAGCAAGAGCACACAAGGAGGAAGGAAGGTGGTGGGTTTTCAAACTTTTGATGGAAAACACAGGAATACAAATTTTAACTAAACTGGGAAACCGTAAAAAAAAAAATACTACTGGTACTACTGCTGTTGCGGCTACTACTGTTACTGCTACTGCTACTACTACTTTGTTAATTTCAGTTGATTGAAGGAACTCATTGGTCACCTGTAATTTTAAACAAAATAGTTTCTCTCACCTCCGATTGAGTTTAGTGCTTCGCTCATTGCTTCTATAGAAATCTGCAGTGTTTTTCTATCCCTTGTGATATTTTGTTCATTTTCCTCGTAAGAAGATATTTGCTTTGTTACGGGTGGACCATACGTACATGTCCCTGATTGGCTAATCCAACTATCAGTCACGCCCATCTGAACTTTTCTGAACCATTCTGAACTCAGAAGCCGCGTCTCAATTCTTTTTCCTCGCTTCCTTCTGCTTAATTCCTCTCTTCGATCCTCCATTTTTCAGCTGTCAATCAAATGTGTCATATTAAATGTTGTCCCAAAGAAAACCTCGGAAGGAAAGGGTAAACATGAGGAAGGCTTCAGGAGGCCGACATCAGAGAAAAGGATCAAATTTTATTGGTCTCGGAGAGGAGTTTATATCCTCTCCTCCCTGTGTCTTCTCTCTGGATTCGAACTTCCTCACCCATTTCCTGCAGAATCAAGGAGAGGAATCAAGGAGAAGGAAGCGAGGAAAGAGAAATGAGACGCGACCAGTGACCAGACTCATCTTTGTATTAGAGAAGTGTGTATTCTGAATCTGGAAGCCTTCAATGTGTCATCAGCACATTTACAGCTCTTTACATGACCTTTCCATGACCTTTTCTATGACCCCCGCAGTGGGACGACATCTGACAGGAAGACATGTTTTGGTCGCACACTCGGACGGAAAACAACAGCTGATAATGAGAATCTAAAATGGCATTGTTAAAGAGATTCTGACAATGTGCGAAAATACATTTTGTGACGATGTAATAATTGCCCTTTAAAAGCGAAAGTGGAGATGAGAATGTGTTCTGTAATTGTCTTGGATATTATTAAACATCTGAATTGGGCCAGATTCAGTGGTGTGGAATAACAAGACAAACATAAGGGTTATACGAATAGAAAAATGACTATTTTTGTAACTCCAAAAGCATTTAATAACACGGCAGAAGAATTAATATTTACATAATTGATGCAACTTTTGAGACATCCAGGAATAAGATATCAAAAAGTACTTGCACTCTTAAAAAATGCTGGGTTATTTCTTTTAACTAATTGCTGGGTTAGACTTGGACAAGCTTTATTGATCTACAAGGGAAATTATTTGGACACAGAAGCTCACAGCTAGCAGCTCCCTTTTTTAGAGTTGGGTTGTTTTGCTTAACCCAAAGGCTGGGTCAACAGGTTGGGTCATAGCTGGGTCCTGTCAAGTAGAACATGATGGTAGACAGTTTTAATAAAAGTAGTAATAACAAAAATAAAAACAATGATGATAATGATGATGATAATAATAATACATTAGTCTTGTATAACGCTTTTCCAGACACTCAACGTCATTTCATTTTACAAACACATTTTCCCACATTTTAACATTTTCTACCCAGTGTTTTGGGTCAAATCCTGTCAAACAAGCGACTTGAGTCAAATATAGACTCTTCAACTGTGCACGGCAGCCATTACTCGCCTCCTCTGCTGCTCCAGAGAAACATGTTATTACTTTATCTTTGTGGTTTTATCTGAAACTTTAACTGACACAAAATGATTCAAAGTTTGTAAAGTCAGTGAAGAAACATGTCACCCTCAGACTCCTAATGCTCAGCCTCCGCAGAACTGTAGTCTGTCACTGTAGTCCAGCAACAGAAATGTAACTGTACTTAACTTTGGATATGAACGTCTTGGATAAATGCACCATGTTTGTTACACTTCATATGTCACACATATTCTACGTGTAAACACGCCCTCTCTCTCTGTTCCAGTGGAAACTCCAGAGACTAAAATGTCCAAGAATAAACTACAATATGGACGGATTTGATGAATGTTTTACTGCTAAATTAATTATGTGTCACTGTTTATAGCATATGTTTTGAATGCAATTTACTTATTTAAACTTTTTTTTTTTTTTTTTTTTTTTTTTTTTTTTTTTTTTTTTTTTTTCCTCTCTTTATTTCAGAGTAATTTTTTGAATCGCACTGTAGTGGTCATTATAAACATTAAGCCATGTATTGGATAGAATGAACCCAGCAGAGTAGTAAAATACAACCCAGATTTGAGTAGAAAAAATAATTTGGGTTGTCATGTTTTTGAGGAAATGTTAGCCGGAACTATGTTTTATGTTGCATTGTTATTTTTTTTGGCCTATATACGCATTAAAAATTATGCTCAGGAATTTAAATAAAAACCTGTAATTTAAAATAATGAAGTTCTAATTAATATACAACTGCTAAATGAATGATAAAGAATAATAAAATTTAAACCAATAAGGATAATAAAGAAGGAAAGGCATAAGAATTATGCATGATCAAAAGAATAAAAGGGGCAGATATATTATAGGTAAAATATTCTAAGAAAGAAAGCTATATGGATATGTGGTAGTACCATGAAAACGTATGTGGATAAAGTTATTTTGTAATTATGATTTACACTTGGCCACCTTCAGAAAATAAAGAAAATTACAAAAAAAGAAAAAAATGTTAAAATGATAACCCAGACTTGTGGTGGTCTAAAAGTGACCTGTCACTACTGGGTAATTATTTTTCACAGATAAGGTTATTTTTAACTCTGCATTTTTGCGTGTAGTTTAAGAAGCCAACATTTCACTACCAGTCAGGGAGCATGATCTAATACAGTAGATGTCGTGGCGCTAGATTTTTTTTTTTGAATGACTTTGCCATAAAAAGACTTTGGAATGGCTCTGTCCCAGGTGTGTGAGCTGGAAATGCAGTCCTCCGTGTCCATTTAGGATCTTTCATACACGGCCTCCTTCACCCCTCTTTCAACCTTTAACATCACGTTTAAGTGTCGCTTTTGTACCTTCAAGACCCTCAAAGCACATCGCATCAAGGAACCACTCACACATTCACACACAGTTTATGCCGAGGTGGGGCAGATTAAGGGGGAAAAATCTTAATATAATAAACGTTTCTTCACTGAATGCTTCACACTAGTGCTATGCTTCAGGTAACAGACTGCGACGATTCTATTACCGTCCCCCTGCAGCTGTTGCTCTCTGGTCCTGCGGCAAACTAACCCAGCGCCATATGCTAATGCGCCTCACATATGTCACCTGTGAAGAGGGGGTATCAAAGAAGGGCCCTCAGGACAGGGGACGGAGAGAAATATGAGAGAGGTGAGAGAAAGAGGGTGGTGCGGGAGAGGGTGAGAAAGCAAGCGAGAGAGGGGAAAGCAAAAGGGGAGGGAGAAAGATGGACTAACAGGGAGATGGCGAGAGATTGAAAGAGGGGGGAACTGAGTGAGAGATGGAAAGAGGGAGGCAGAAGGAGAGAGTTTGAAAGAGAAAGGGAGGGCGAAAGACAGAGAGGTGAGAGGAAAAGATGAAAAAGATAGAGAGCGAGAGACAAGAGGCAGAGATTGATAAAGAGGGGAGAGAGAGACATGCAAAGAAAGGGGTAGGGGTAGAAGAGAGACAAAGGGATGGATGATAGAGAGGGAAGGTGAGACAGAGAGGCAGAGACAGAAAGAGATGAGAGTGAGAGGGAGAGACTGTGAGAGAGAGTTGAGAGAAACAGTGGCACAGAGAACATACATGCACACACACAACCATGCACACACACAACCATGCACTTTGTCTAATGTGATAGAACTACATATATATGGCATATACTATATTTAGTTGATAATTGAAGTTTGACAATATGTACAATAAGTACTTAAGCAATGTTGTTTTTATTCTTTCTACTTTCTACATTTTACGAAAAACTTCTATTATAACATGCGCGATTTATGGACTAATGCAGCATGCAAAGACAAGAAGGCAAAAATAACTCTTTATATACACTTTTTTGTCAAAGTATCCACCCTTTGCTTTGTTGGCAGAACTCAAACCCTTGGCCGTCTCTCAGTGAGCCTCATGAAGTCTCCTGAAATGTGTGTGTGTTGTCAGGGTCAAGAAATGCCAAGAGTCAAAGCAAAATCTAAAATCTGAAATATATTTTGAGTGTTCTTTTTATTAGTTAAATTCCATTCATAGTTTTGGTGCTTTCAGTGAGACTCAATGTAAATGTAGTAATCATGGAAATAAACGAAAATGAAGATACATTATGCTTTATTTTGTTATTGATTTGTCACTTTCCAATAGTAGTGTGTGTTTTATTTAACTCCAATGAAATATGCAATGAAATATGCAATACTAATCTACATTCAAGATGTACACCGTTAAAATATAATTAAATTCTTGTAAATCAGAGCTGCGCCCAAGTGTCCCTGCTGCAATGAGGAGCACTCTATTTTATTTCTGTATTACACAATTCTTGTCAGCTGTAAACCATCCTATAATGCTGTTACCACCTCAAAAAAAAAAAAAAAACATAACTGGTCTTGTGTTTTGTTTCATTCACACGTTTCAGTAATCCTACATTTTTAGTCCATTTACATCTGCAAATCTCAAAATGCTCTGTTCCACCTTGTGATTTCATGATTCTAGTGGAGGTGACAGTGGAGCACCTCCTGTATTACCACATGACATCACAAGGTGCAACACAGTGTTTTGTGTTTGAGAGAAGAACTCAGTATGCTGGGTTTGAATGAAACGAAACCCAACTCCAGGTATGTTTGTGATGAGGAAACATTAAACCATAGATCTTTAAATTTTCAACTGTCCAGTGAGTAAAATGTCACTTTTTTACTGGGTCTGTTTAATATCCACACTGAAAAAGAATCATCAAACATATTCAGAAAGCTTGCTGTCTGCAGAATTACAGAACTCTGAGTCATGAAAACAGAATTCCACCCGAGCTGAAATCTTCTGTCTCCCTCGGCACGTCATCCATCACAAATGCACCAAGGTTTTACAAGGTTTACAGTGAACAATCTCAGTATTTTGACTCCTCTTTAGAGGTGCACTGTTGAACCTGTCTGGGTAATGGGTCCACTGCCTGCAGCTTGTCTCCATGGAGATTATTTTCCTTTGCCTAGATTGTTAGTAAAAATAATGCATTTGATTTATACAGCTCTTTTTTCACACGCACAGACTCGTATAACACACCCGTCCACTAACAATCACTCATATAAACCATATTCATACTAGGCAAGATGGGTGAAGTGTCTTGCCTATGAACACAAAAGCAGTTTTGACTAGAGCTACTGCCATTTAGAGTGTTGATTTGCCCGGAATGTTCCACGGTATGACATTAAACTTCAGTCTGTCTCCATAGAGTCAAGCAGGTGACGCCATCAGACCAGGTTATAGGTCAAATGTGCTCACAGAAAGAATGCATTTTTTCTTTTTTTTCTTTTTTAATTTTAGAAATAAAAGCTTGTCCTGTAAAGTTATATAGGGACTTATGAGCTTTAAGCCATGTTAGAATGTTTTACCTCCTCAAAAGCATTGGAGTTGTTTTATTTAATTCACACATGTTTGAGTAACTCTTTATTATTAGTCTGTCAACATCTCCAAACCTCAAAATGCTCCATTCCATCTTATGTAGTGGTATTTAACAGCTACACTTCACTTCAAATTCAGTAAAAATTGGAAATTCCAGGCTTGAAATCATCCAGCTGATTCTAGTCAAGGTGTATGGAGTTTAAAAACACAGTGGAGCACTTCCTTTTAATAAATTTAAGATAGAAATTGTGGAACATTCTAGCCAAAGCAATCACATCCACGAAGGCCAACACAAAAAGCTCCATATTGCAGCTTTAAATCTCTCAGCCATAATTAATATAGTTGTTGTCGTGTCAGAAACTGCAAACGCCAAAACAACATAACTTTGTAATGATGAGGTTGGATATTTATGTCCCAGCCTTATTAAGTGTTAATCACAAACTAGTGAACCTTCCACGCAGCAAATGGACGAGCACAATAGAAAACAGACTGAGCAGATAAACAGTGTACTGTGACGCTGCCGTGACAATAATTAAACCTGACTGCCTCTAATGGACTCATAATTACATTCACAACAATATCTCTATTGATTTGATTTAGAATGTGACAGCTGTAAAGGGATGGACTCTGATTTGAGAAATAAAGTGAAGAAAATCTACATTATCTACTTTGCTTTTACGCTTTCTGAAGGTGGTACAAGACCTCTGCATGGATCCATGTTAATAGGAAGTTAAAACCATACTTTGGAACATGGTAAAAGAAACAAAAATTCAATTCTGTAACCTGGACAAAGGTTTTAGGGTGAAGACGTTTTGCCAATCGTCCAAGCTGCTTCATCAGTTCTGGTCAGATTGCTGGTGGACACTGCCTGAAGGGGGAGTTAACTACACTGAAACTACAGCGTACACTTCAGGCAGATATAAGGCAGTGTCCATCTGCAATTTGACCAGAACTGAAGAAGCCTTTTGCTATGGATCATACCTGGACGACTGAAGAATTACACAGGGCGACAGTAGCTCAGTTGGTAGTGTTTGTCCACTGATTCGAAGGTTGGTGGTTCGAGTCCCGTCATTGAGTGTGATTCCAACTCCCACAGATGAATTCTGTCGTCGTGTCCTTGGGCGTACACTGGGGTATGAATTTGTGTGTGAGTGGGTGAGTGATTCCTTGTGCTTTGAATACCTTGAAGATGGAAACATGCTGTATAATAATGTGACCATTTCCACAGGCATCTTACTTCAGAACATTCTCCATGGAGATACACACGTTTCATGCTGTACTGTGGACTATTATAGCCAAAGGAACAAGCAGATGCCAGTTTTGTGAAAATGGAGGTCTTTATTTCAGCATATGGCCTCATGTGAAAGCTCAAGACCTCCAGAATTCACTCACTGAGCTGTAGAGGCTGCACTAGCACTGATTGATGATGGCTGCCAGTGCTGGGGTTTAGGTAGTGACCATTCAGATCAGAGAGGCATTTTAGGGTTAAACTAACATTCTGCTTTCTAATTGAATAACCGTCTCGAGAATCAAAACACCAAATTAAAAATGAATCAGAATTACTCAGTAAAAGCTATATTTCATCTGAACATGTCTACCTTACATCTGGAAACACCAACAGTTTCTTTAAGGTTTAAACTTTCCAAGGGAGAAACTTGGAGCAGTGAGACCAATGACCCAAACAGCTAGCACATTTGAGCACCCAGCCATCTGAACGCCCTCTCTGCCTGCTATACTGCTATCTTTACTCCTCACAGAAAGATCCCATTTTGCAGCCTTCATGTTGAGCTGTACCATAAACAGAAGTTGCTAGCTGTAAAGATGTTTTATTTTATTTTTTATTTTTTCCAACATTCAGATGGCACGTTGCTTTGTCAGACTGGTATAAAAGGACCATACAAAACTGAGGCCATAGACGGAGCCAGAGAAAGTAGGACGTGAGATTAGCAAAATACAGTGCGGGCTCCCATTGCACTGGATGTATTCACAAATCCATTCACTATAGTCACATAGTCATTGGTAATATAAAGGGCCCCAGCATTGTGGGGTGTGTGCTTTTGGTAAGAAGTGGTGAAGCAAAACTCAATAAACTTCAGCTGACCCCACCCTGTTTCATTATACCTGATTTTACAGTCTAAAAACAAACATGAAAAGCAGAACTAGTTTATTTTTAATTGTTTGCAGTGATCCAAAATTATTTTTCACTTATCTTATGCATTCAGAGCATCCTAATTATGCACCATGATGAGTTTATGAGCCTTTTTCACAACTGTCAGAGACCAGAGTGTGTTTGTCACGGTATTACTAACAACAACTACCAAGCTAACGTGCACTTCCTGATTATCAGAGAATAAGTTCTCTCCTTTAGTACAAACTATTGTCAACTAACTATGTACATGTCCATTATCCATTTTCTCCTACTTACCCTGGAGCTGGGTCGCGTGGGCAGCAGACTAAGCAGGGACTCCCAGACTTCCCTCACCCCAGACACTTCCTCCAGCTCCTACAGTGGGACCCAAAGAGCTTCCCTGCCTAGAGACATAGTCCCTCCAGTGTGTCCTGGATCTTCCCCAGGGCCTCCATCTGCTGGCTCTTGTATTTCTTCAAGATACAAGAATGATTGACTGATTCTTGTATTAGTTTGTTAGTTCATATCCCCTCCTTGAACCACTACCTTAATGTGGTGGAGGAGTTTGAGTGCCCAAATTATCCGGGAGCTATGTTGTTGGGGTCTTCATACCCCTGGTAGGGTCATCCAAGGCAGGTCCTGGAGGACTGGTCCTTTATGACAAGTTTACAAACAAGGCCACTTACGTCGCCCGGATTGGCATCACTGGGGCCCCATACTGGAGCCAGGCATGGAGTGGGTGCTTGACGGCGAGCGTCTGGTGGCTGGGTCTTTCCCCATGGACCCACCACCTGCAGTAGGATCTGTAAGGGGCCAGTGCAGAGAGATCTGAGCGGCTGAGGGCCTCAACGACTGGAACTTTGTACACAGAAACTGACTCAAGGGACATGTTCTGAAATGTGATTCTTGTATTTGTTTGTCAGTTCATATTTCAGTCTTTTTGTCAAAGTCCTGGATGCATCTAAATTTTGATCTTTAAGCAGAATTCTATTATTAAATTGAAACAATTGCAAATCTAAAATCCAACGTTAGTGTTAAATAGATTTATTGTTATGAGTTTTGAGAGAAGCAAGAGCAACAAAATAAGATGGAAATAATAATGACACTGTAATACTGTCTGTCTATCCAAGGAAAACGGCACAATTCAGTTTAACCACTCACAAATACAAAAACACCAAATTCTGTAACATCTCATTTCACTTGTTTTGAGGAAATTCACAATGTTGGCAAGCTGTAAACACAAACCTTATTACTGTGAGCCTCCCTCCCATTAGACAAACTGAGATGTTGTGTTCAAACCTCCAAAAAACAGCAGAAAGATGGAACAGCTTTTCAATAGCACGGACATATTTCATCTCCATGTTTTTCATTCCCAAAGCCCAAACAACAAAATGAGGCGTGCATGTTTAATAACCTCAGGAAAGCAGTAATGTGAGCCGTCTGACGCCCAAGGGTGCCGCTAACTATCGGTGTCAAATTGTGAAACATCTGTGCTCTCAAATCATGTAATGGACTCCTCTTTAGCAATTATTTTAGTAAAAGGAAAGACATGTTGTAATTATGGACAATAGTGAGCATGTAACTGTGAAACTGCTGTTGCAAAGATACAGCTACTTTCTGCACAAATAAACAGAAAATAAATTTAGATTTCAGAATGGTCTATTTGAATTATATACTTTACAGGTGCATTGTGTAACTTTTCTGGTGAAGGGGCCATCAGATGTTTTTTCTCCATGGAGATGTTATTGCTTTGTCTGGAATGTTTCACAGTATGGCATTAAACCTTTATATATAGATGGAGACCAAACCAGACCAAGTTATAGATCACATCTGTGGAGAGGCAACACAGTCAGAATGCCTGTTTTTAGTATTTTTGAACTAGAGCTGTTTAATGTCAGACTGTGGAACATTCCAGGCAGAGCAATGACATATCCATAGAAACAAGCAGGTGACGGACCCCCAACCAAAATGTTACATAGTGCACCTTTAATATAACATTATATATTTAGATATGGTTAAGTAACACTTCCCGGAGCTCAACAGTAACCAATCACACCCCGATTCCAGAAGTAAATTTCCCATTCATTTTTCCCATAGACTTTCCTGAAAAAGTTAGTATTTTTTGAAAGCTTGCTCAGGGTTAATCAGCTATGTGGAAACTAATGACCACAAGATCTATAATTTTATTTAAAATCTGTTTCTGACATGTTATAAATAGCTGCTCAGCCACCGCATTGCCTTTGAACTCTTAATATTTGAATTATTCGAAAAGTCTATGGGAAAAACAAATGGAAAATGTACTTCCAGAACTGGAGCAGGTGGTCACTGTTGAGCTCTACTGTCCTCTTAGGCACACCTTTTTTTTTTTTTTTTTTTTTTTTTTTACAAATTTTATTCATTCAATAATTCATTCCAACTTCCAGTGTGAAAACAAAAATGTTATATTAAAAACACACGCACACACACACACATACCCTGGTCTAATGTACACAGTACACTATTGCTATTGCTTCTTCATTTACATTATCATTACCATTTAAGTGGATACTTCTACTACTTCTTTGTACTATTGTTTAGTTTTTCTTTGTACTATACACATTGTAAATTGCCTCTAAAACCCACAAAAGAAGTAGCACACCCAATTTAAAAAAAAAAAAAAAAAAAAAAAAAAAAAAGCATGCTGGGTAACAGAAATCATAAACTCTTATCAGGTGTAACTACAGACCTGCATTTTAGATTAATACAGCAATATATAGTGGGTTAGAAACTGGGTTAGGATTCTTAGAAGGATTATTCAGGATTGATATTTCACCATGGAGGAGCCTTCACCCAAGAACCAAATCAAGGTAAGGATTACACTCAAATCTAGAATCTGTATGCGAGCACTTCTCACACGCATGGATTTACTGGTCGGTGGTTGGTTCAGATTTAATTCCAGGTTTTCTGCTCTGCTAAATTGATTGTTTAAATATTATATTGTATTTCAGATTTACACTTTACCAAGAGCCCATTCGGTAAGTAGAATGTGGTTTGGGTTTCAGGTTCCTCTGGCTAAAAATGTGTAAACTGGATCAGCTGGACCACTTTTTGTCTTTGGTTCTTTTTAAAAACAAACCAAAGACATACAAAAAATCTTCCAGTGCCTGAGCATGTCTATTGCATTTTCTGTTTCATTGTTGTTGTTGTGCAAGTCTAAGTCTATAAGTCTATGGCTTTTGCAGAATGTTTCACCCACACTGGAAATCTGGGTGTGATCCCCCTGATCACAGCGCTAATACGGACATGGTTTATTTCATAGCAGATATTGTATTTAGAATCAGTGGCTCTGTAAAAGTTGTTGGAGTCTTCAAAAGTAGTCGATGCAGCTGCTGTATTAACAATGACATGCAGTAATATTTTAAAGGTCCTATATTACGTAAAATAGACTTGTGCGCTGTATGATGTTAGAATGTTGTTACCTCCTCAAAAACTTACCTGGAGTTGTGTTTTGTTTCATTCGCAAATGTTTAAGTAAACCTTTATTGTTAGTCTGTCTGTGATCTCCAAAGCTCAAAATGCTCTGTTCCAGCTTGTGATGTCATGAAGTGGTATTTTTCAAGTAAACGGCTACCTTTTACATTTTGTTCAGTAGAGATCGGCAATTCCATGACTGAAATCATCCAAATGATTTTAGTGAAGATGTATGGAGGTTAAAAACACAGTGGAGCACTTCTTGTATTACCACATGACATCACAAGGTGCAACAGAGTGTTTTCAGTTTGAGAGATAAACTCCAGGTATGTTTTAGATGAGGAAACAGCATTATAACTGATCAGAAAACAGCGTAGTATGAACCCTTTGAACTTCCATTCTCATCATAGTCTCAAGCCAGCTTGCCTCTGCCGTTTCTGACTCTCTAGCTTCATTAGTTTAATTTAAGCACCTCTCGTCTGGGACAGGTGAGTGAGTTGGTAGCGTGCCATGTGCAGTGTTCGCGGACATAATAAACAAAGTGCTGCCTGCGCCGAGCCTCTAACGATTCCTCTCTTCCTGTTTTCTCTATACGGCCGGCCCAGAGCTCCACGGAATGGATTATCTTCTCTGAATCAGCAGGTCCTCGCTCAATCCAAACGTAACAAGCCCTCACCTTCCCTGACACCTCCCTCACCCCGTCGCTGCGAGATTCCACATTAGCTGCTAACCGCATTGCGCGCTAGTCTACTGGGCCCTCCGCGTAGCCTTGTTCCCCCCACTTTTTAATTAATAGGCCTTGACGAGCATTGAGTTTGAGACTAATTGGACGGTTAGGGATCTCTTTGACTTCATGTTTCAGCATTGGGGGACGACACTCGCCATTTTAAAAGATTCAGTCCGATCCTGCTGTCCCTGATTGTAAATATTTATTACGTGGTGGGTTTGCAGACTACAGGAGAGGACTAATTGCGTCTGAAAATAAAATGTGTTTATAAAATCCATCTTTTGTACATCATCTAATAACGCGGTACCTCCACAGGGATCAATTTGAAACTGGATCATTTTTTATTCTATCCCTTAAGGCAAATTTGTTTTGGAAAATGAAACAAATGATTGTGTAGGCTCAGGGTGTGCCGGTTCAAGTGAAGATTATTTTTATATTTATTTTATTATTTTTTTTAGTTTTTGTAATTTGGGTTGATGGGACTTTTCTTATTAATAGTTTTCATTTTAACATTCAAGTAGGGCAGTGAATATCAAAGGAGTCGTGTTACGCAAAAGTGACTCTGAAGAGCTTTTATCCATGTTCTAATTGTTTTCCTTTCTCATTTAATCTCTTGAAATTGTGTTTAGCGTAACCTTTATACTGTTGTGTTCATTGCTCTGAGTAACCCGTTTTCACTGCCACTGGTACACCTTTGTTCTCATAATTGTATTTTCTTAGTAATACGTGTAGGATCATAGGGTTCTGTAGCAAGTTTTACACAAATGAAAAAAAGCTACCCACTAACAAGATCTGTAGCTATCCGTAGGAAGTGCCCACAACTCTGCAGCTCTTTGTTGTGATGGCGTTTACAGCGACGTCGGCTCACACTGGGTACATCAGTTTTCGAACGCGGAAGTCAGTGGACATGTTTCATTTACTTAATTGTTTTACATCAATATTGAAAAAAAAACCTTTCAAATAAGGCCACGGGTATTATAGATTGTAACTATACAGCAAACAAATGCACAGTCTTTCTTCTTAAAAGGGGACATGTTTGGGGACGACTTTGAAAAGCTTCTATGCTTTTATGTTATTGCTTTCCATTTACCCACTATATTATTCTACTGCATCTGAGAAAACAGTGCAAAGGCTTTCAAACAAAAATCAGCAGAGTTTTTTTTAAGTTAGTTAGTTAGTTAAAGGTATACTATGTAACTTTTCTGGAGGAGGGTCTGCCACCAGTTTGTCTCCATGGAGATGTTTTTGCCTGCATGGTTCACAGCATGGCATTAAGCTTATCTTTCTTGCATTAATTCAATAAAACATGTTTTTATTGCTCAACTGTATCTTGGAAACATGGATTATACTCTTCTCCCCAGACCTGACCTGTAACTTGGACTTATTTTGCCATCTGCAACTGATTGTTTGATTATGGATAAGTTTGCCATACTGTAACATTCCAGACAAATAACATCTCACCTGCCTTCCAGCTTAGTTTAAATATGATTTATAATTACCCAGACTAGTCATTATGGAGCACATTCATTTACTCTGGTTCATTCACATTCCAAATATCTTCTGCTACAGTATTGAGACAACAACAACCCCTATATGTACATGTATAAGTACTACATACAGTTCCTTTAAAGAGGCTCTATTATGCCAACTCTTTTTTTAAATTTTTGTCAATGCTTGTTTAAGTAATTTCAAACTATCCTTGCGGTTTTAGCTGTAAGATTCTGTGCAACGCTCAGTTCCCCAAAAAATTGTACACAGCAGCTTGACAAACCCGATAAAGCATGGAGTAGTTTTATTAGCGGAACACACGCCGATTGCGTTGTGATAGCGCTCTGAAGGGGGAGTGAGTTAGTGAAGTCGACGAGTGAAACGTATAAAACACGTTCATACATTGTTTTCGGCCGATATAGCATTTTCAAAGCAATAAAAGCAAAATTGGCGATTAAAATATGTTCCGTGTTAGCAGTTAATACCCCATAGAAGTAAAGTACCCCTTCTTTAACCTTGGATGCATCGCTCTGGCCTCCACATAAAGCAAATCATTATTCTATTACAGCACAGACCCCACTTTGAACTGGCCCATTGAACACTATCGGGTTTAAGGCCTGTATACAGTATCTTGTATAATTGCTATTTTTATACATGCTTTAATTACTCCTCTCTGACCTTTCTCTGCGCTAATTCCTTTTGTGGATTTGGGGCCTTCTTCTGAAAGACTCTTGTCAGTGGAAGATAAGCTAACCCCAGTAGGCAGTATTTGGCTAATCTGCCTGTATAGAACTGCGGAGTGACCTACTGAGTATCTGAAATAAACCCCCCAATTCACCCCAGTCTCTTTTTGTCTCCCACTAATTAGTCCCATATTAGAAATGCAATGAGAAACAATGTAATTAAGATGGCCCCGCTCAGTTTGCGTGTAGAAAAGTTCGGTAATGGAGCTTTAGGAACACATGGGAGGTGAGCGGGGCGCAACATCTAAGCCGTGTATTTCCAAATTGCAAAACCCAATTAACGAGAGCGGTGCCACCCAGATGTGCGAAAGGATGAGCGCAGTGCATCCTGGGAGGAGGAATGATTGTGTGTTGTGGATGAGTCTCTGCATGCGTCTCTGTCATGATTAGGGATGCACCGATCCAGCTTTCTTAGTTCCAATACCGATTTCTTAGTTTAAATAGCTGCAGATACTCGATATTAAAACACAACTGACTTATTACGCAAGAGATCCAATTGTGTTATGTAACTATTTATTCTTCAAATCACTACTGAACAGCTCAGTATAGATAAAGAAGTGAACATTATGAGACTTTCCAGACCAAAATCAGCCTGTAATAGTTTTATTACGTTAGTTCAAGGTCCAACCAGAATATTGACTTGACTCATATCATGGAGCCGATACTCGATCCAGATAATCTTTCAGTATCTGCGTTGATATTCAATACCAATACCGTATCGGCGTATCCCTAGTCAAGTTCGAAACTAAGAGATAGACTCTATACTTAATAACAATTCTGATACCATAATGATAGTACAAAATAAAAAATAAATAAATAATACTTTCTTTAGACATTAGAATGTGATTTTCAACTTTAAATAGTACTTTCTGGGTTATCCGTCAGTTGTCCAGGTAGGATCCATAGTGGTCCATGGGTGTATACTAGTCTATGTGTCTTATACTTGTTCTGATACAGCTCAAGATCATTCTAAAGACATTCAGGAAAGGTTCACTTCTGTCCTGTGAATGTGACTTTTTAGTATTGATACCTGCTCAAATAAGTAGCTATTACGATACTAGTTTTAGTATGGATTAGTATACTATTTTCAATTACTTTTGACAACCCTAGAAGATTACCCAAAAATTACACTCAACTAAGAGTAACGTTACTTCAAGATAATATTACTCAAGTAGAAGAACAAGTAGTGGTCCAAGTAATTAATCAAGTGAGAGCAAAAAGGTATTTCGAAAAGTATTATGCAAGTAAGAGTAACTTAAAGAATAACTGTTGGGACATACCATCTGATTTATAATCATGTGTTAATGTTATTTGTTTGTAAACTGTATGTTGTATGTATGTCCCTAGATAACAAAGTGAAGTGTGATATATACTGCTGTTCCTCCACGTTCAGAGAAGCCATCTGAGGTGGCTTAGGCATCTGTTGCGGAAGCCTCCTGGGAGCCTTCCTCGGGAGGTGTTCCGGGCAGGTCCCACTGGGAGGAGGCCCTGTGGAAGACCCAAGACACGCTGGAGGGACTGTCTCTCGACTGGCCTGGGAACGCCTTGGGGTCCCCCCGGAAGAGCTGGAGGAAGTGGCTGGGGTAAAGGAAGTCTGGGAGTCCCTGCTTCGTCTGCTGCCCCCATGACTCAGCCCCGGATAAGCAGAAGAAAGTGGATGAATGGATGGTCTCAGTGCAGTTTAACAGGAGGACTGGTCAGGGAGGGTCAGCAGATCCTGTGGAAGAGCCAATGTGTCCTGCAGCATCACAGCAGTGTCCAGGGGGAGCCAGACGAACACAACAGGAAAGGCCTCACTCTTTCTCCACTCTGGTGTTTTGGTTGGTGATGAAATAGTTCATTCCCTCAAAGTGTTTCCTCTGGAAGCTCTTCTGCCACATTTACAGGTTATGGTGTAAAAAAGCCTGTCACATCTCAAGTAGCGTGAACTGGGAAAGCACAAAAATCAGTGAGATGGAGGACAACAAACATAAATGTTGAGTTAAGAAGGCTTTTCAGAGCCAGATACAAGCCCATAAACAAGGACAGAGAGGGGGCTATCAACTTACAAGGACCCGGGATGCTGTCCTGGAGAAGTCAGACTGTATATGGTGCTATTCCCCTACCAATGCAGAAAAACAATGGCACCAAAATCTGCAAAACCTGCAAGACATGTCACTATAACATCAGACCCTTCTGAACATGTCAAGGTATAGAAACAACACATTGGTCTGTTAAAGGTGCATTGTATAACTTTTCTGGTGGAGGGTCCATCACTTGTTTGTTTCTATGGATATGTCATTGCTCTGCTTAGAATGTTCCACAGTATGACATTAAGTAGCTCTACCATACCTTTATTACATTTTATAGTTTTATAGCTCTAAAATACATTGAATAACAGATCTGCCCTTAACTTGGTCTGGTTTGGTCTCCATGAAAATAGAAAAGTTTAATACTGTGAAACATTCCAGACAAAGCAATAACATCTCCATGGAGAAAAGAATTAAACTTCACTAGAAAAGTTACACATTGCAACTTCAAAAAGAACCTTTATTTTGATATAACATTGGAAGACCGCAAAGACTGAAATCGATAGTTTTTACCATGACAGGCCTACACCCGCCTCTACCCGCTGCCAATGCAAACCTATGGAGATTTACAGCAGCACAATGACGATAGTCATTAATCAGCAAAAGTGGGACGTTATGTGTAAGCAATTTCCCCCTGTGTGCTCAGAATGCACTGACA
This sequence comes from Taenioides sp. WSHXM2023, assembly GCA_029959045.1. Classification (NCBI taxonomy): domain Eukaryota; kingdom Metazoa; phylum Chordata; class Actinopteri; order Gobiiformes; family Gobiidae; genus Taenioides; species Taenioides sp. WSHXM2023. The sequence goes on from CM057092.1 coordinate 6,254,201, forward strand.
AAGCAAACGCGCACACATCAACCCATTTATCATAGGCCTAATTTGATTTAATACCTGTAATGGTGTCTGTATGCAGGGTGGGGAAGACCTGCTCATTTATTTATGTGTTTCAAGCTAATGGCTCCACCTGGTCATTTTTCCTCGCCTGATTCGTTGGCGTTTGGTTGTTCAGTTTCTCACTTTTATTTAACGGGCCACTAAACACCAAAATGACTTTTTTCTACTGATTAGCTGTGTAAATGGGTTCAAAATAGAAGTGTATACCTATCCCTGGCCTAATTTTGGCATTTTAGTGCATATTTGTTAAAAATCTGACTTCTGGGTTTAAAAGCCGAGTCTGTACTGGCCTCTTTAGAATCAATCACAGCCACTACATTTGAATTTTCACGTTGGACTAACGGCCGTCAATGAGTCAGATGCAGGTTATTACGTCTACGGGCGGTACGTGAGGAGCCCCTCTCAGCCCCGCCCACACCTGACACCACCGGGCACTGCGATGTCCCACCATGTCTGGAGAAAAGGGAAACGACGTGATCCGAGCACAAATGTCTGCTCTGTTTCAAAGTTCGGAGTGCACCAGTTCGTGCCATGTTGGATTGTTGTGGCTGTCAGTCGGCTGTCAATCATTGTTCCAGAGCCCGCCTCACACCCGCTTTCCCCAACCCGCTGGGCACCACTCACTCTAAAGGATTTTTCAGATTTTGCTAAGGGGCGGAGTAAAGCTTCGGGAGGGTTGGTGATGAGGAAACAACATAACATAGAACAGAAAACATCGTAATATGGGGCCATTAAATTTAAGGTCAGATTAAGACCAAGGTGGACTTCTGTCTTTTGCAGTGGTGTTTTGCGCTGCCTTGGTACAACACAATGAAAAGGAGTTGAATTTAATTGAAAGGTTAAAGATGCTCTATGTAACTTTTATGTTGGGCATATGCAACATATGTTATTGATTTCACTGCAATGTTCCACAGTATGGCATTAAGTGATATTTTTCCTCAGTTTCAGTTTCCCCTTCCCATTGATTCCGTCAAAGTTGTATTTGGAGTGAGTTGTGCATGTTTGAGCAATCTTTAATCACTTTAATCACAACACCGCCATACGCCAACTGCTCTGTACTTACTTTGTTCCCCTTTTTATTTTCTTAATCATGATACATGTAGGATTTGGCAGCGTCATGAGTCATTTTGGTACAAATAAAAACAATCCTGTCCTTGCTAGTGATGTGCAGCTATCCATCGGAGGGGTAGACAACTTCACGGCTCTTTCTTGTGATGACGTTTACGACGACGTCAGCCCCCATTGGGCACTGCAGTTTTGTAACATGGAAGTCAGTGAACTTGTTTCTTTTATGAAGTCGTTTAAGATGAATATTTAAAACGTGCAAATTATAACATAATGATCCACAGGTGTCATAGATCATAACTATATAACAAACACAAGCTTTACATTTTCAGATGATTTTTGCCACGTCTTATTTCCAAGAGTGGTTCCCCAGCAACATAACAGAATCAAATTTTATTACAAACAAACAAACTTTTTTATTGACATATTCCTTGTTATAGGCAATATATTGCCTATTGTTTGATACAGTGCATTTTATGATGGAGGATGGCCAAAAGCTAAACCACATACAGTGGGTACAGAAAGTATTCAGACCCCTTAAATTTTTTTCACTCTTTGTTATATTGCAGCCATTTGCTAAAATCATTTAAGTTCATTTTTTTCTCATTAATGTACACACAGCACCCCATATTGACAGAAAAACACAGAATTGTTGACTTTTTTGCAGATTTATTAAAAAAGAAAAACTGAAATATCACATGGTCGTAAGTATTCAGACCCTTTGCTCAGTATTTAGTAAAACCACCCTTTTGAGCTAATACAGCCATGAGCCTTTTTGGGAATGATGCAACAATTTTTTCACACCTGGATTTGGGGATCCTCTGCCATTCCTCCTTGCAGATCCTCTCCAGTTCTGTCAGGTTGGATGGTGAACGTTGGTGGACACCCATTTTCAGGTCTCTCCAGAGATGTTCAATTGGGTTTAAGTCAGGGATCTGGCTGGGCCATTCAAGAACAGTCACGGAGTTGTTGTGAAGCCACTCCTTTCGTTATTTTAGCTGTGTACTTAGGGTCATTGTCTTGTTGGAAGGTGAACCTTTGGCCCAGTCTGAGGTCCTGAGCACTCTGGAGAAGGTTTTCATCCAGGATATCCCTATACTTGGCCGCATTCATCTTTCCTTCAATTGCAACCAGTCGTCCTGTCCCTGCAGCTGAAAAAACCCCCACAGTATGATGCTGCCACCACCGTGCTTCACTGTTCGGACTGTATTGGACAGGTGATGAGCAGTGCCTGGTTTTCTCCACACATACTGCTTAGAATTAAGGCCCAAAAGTTCTATCTTGGTCTCATCCGAGCACAAAATCTTATTTCTCACCATCTTGGAGTCCTTGTTTTTTTACTCCATGTGGGGTTTCATGTGTCTTGCACTGAGGAGAGGCTTCCGTTGGGCCACTCTGCCATAAAGCCCCAACTGGTGGAGGGCTGCAGTGTTGGTTGACTTTCTACAACTTGCCACAATTGTGTCTGTAAGCTGTTCAAGGCAGTTCCTTTGACCTCATGATTCTCATTTGCTCTGACCTGCACTGTGAGCTGTAAGCTCTTATATAGTTTAATCAAACACAGCTGGACTCCAATGAAGGTGTAGAACATCTCAAGGATGAGCAGAACAAATGGACAGCACCTGAGTTCAATATGAGTATCACAGCAAAGGGTCTCAATACTTATGACCATGTGATATTTCAGGTTTTTTTTTTTTTTTTTTTTTTTTTCTTTTTTAATAAATCTCCAAAAATGTCAACAATTCTGTGTTTTTCTGTCAATATGGGGTGCTGCGTGTACATTAATGAGAAAAAAAAATAACTTAAATGATTTTAGCAAATGGCTGCAATATAACAAAGAGTGAAAAAATTTAAGGAGTCTGAATACTTTCCTTACCCACTGTACATATTTGTACTGTTAAAGGGCCCATTTACGCCCATTATCTTCTGATCTGATTCTAATGTTGTTTCCTCATCACAAACTTACCTAGAGTTGTTTTGTTTCATTCACACATGTTTAACACACAAACCCTGCATATATAGGCTGAGTTCTTCTCTCAATCAGAAAACAGCTCTGGAATTTCCAATCTCTACTGAACTAAAGGTAAAAGGAGCTGTTAACTTGAAAACCACCACTTCATGACATCACAAGGTGGAACAGAGTATTTTGAGCTTTGGAGACGTAAACAGACTAATAATTAATGGTTACTCAAATGTGTGAATGAAACATAACACAACGCCAGTACGTTTTTCATGAGGTAACAACATTATAACCAGACTTGAAGCTCACAAGAGTCAGTTTTGCATCATATAGGACCTTTAACCCTAATCGTGAGTAAAAATAACAGCACATGTATAAAATCACGTTTACAGGTTGTCCGCGGCCCCATGTATTGGCAGTAGACTTGACAAGTGGGACCTGCAGTCAAAATATACGGTCTTAATGTCAGCGTGGGTCTGACCTGTAAACATAAATCAATGTGGAGTTAATTTGCTGTCTACTGTAGCTTTGTCTCAATCATAAATTTCCTTTCACCTGGATCTGCATGCGTTCTGTGGGCGTGTGTCAATACGGAGGTGAGATCGATAAATAATTATGCTTCCAGCTACACTGACCGGCTACACTTCTGAGATGGGAGAAGTAGACCCCTTTTTTCACATAAAGCTCAAATTATGGCGTTTTATCGATTTTTAATGTCAGGCCCGTCAGAGCAAAAACAGCATTCGGTTTGCGGTGATGAAGAGAGATGAGGTTATGCGATTATTGATTGGATTCGTTTTTTAAAGGGTCCATATTACGCAATCTTCTGATCTATGTTATAATATTTCCTTGTCAAAAACATACCCGGAGTTGTGTTTGGTTTTGTTCACACGTTTAATACGAAAATGCAGCTTATTTAGGCTGTGGTTAAACAGGAAGTGCTCCACTGTGTTTTAAAACAACAGCACCTTCACTAGAATCATTTGGATGAGTTCAGTCCTGGAATTTTCATACCATACTCCTTACAACTGTACAACAACTCACCCTTATGTAACAGATAATACTCCCTACAACTGTACAACAACTCACCCTTATGTCCTGTCAGTCACTATTTCATCTTTGCACTGTTTCCTTGCGATCTCTTGTATATAGCTGAGATTTATTTGTATTACTATAGTTCTATATGTTTTAATTACACTTGTACATATACGTTTATATAATTATGCCCTGTTATTTTTGCTACTTATTTTGATTGTATTTTATTATTATATTGTGATGTGTGAGCTACAGTGTACAGTGAAATTAGAAAGTTTGAAATTTCTATTTCAAACTTTCTAATTTCCAATCTCTACTGAGTAAAAGGTAAAAGGACTTCATGACATCATAAGGTGGAACAGAGTATTTTATGGTTCGGAGATGTAGACTGACTAATAATAAAGAATTACTGAAATGTGTAAAAAGCACAATTCCAAGTATGTTTTTGATGAGGTAACAACAAGACTAGACTCAGTTTTTGTGTAATATAGGATCTTTGAAAGAGCATTATGTAACTTTTCAGGTAAAAGGTTCTGACACCTGCTTGTCTCTATAGAAATGTAATTGCTTTGCCTGGAATGTTCCAAAGTATGGCATTGAAATTGTGTATCTCCAAGGAAACAAACAGGTCAAGTTGTCAAGAGGACAGGTCAGAATTCTGTGATGGACTTTGTTGTTTAATTAATTTTATGATCTGGTTTATGGTTAAAAGGAGAAACTTTCTTTTTTTGTTTTATTTGTTTTTTGGGCAGTTTGCTGTCTCAGCATACTCATATAAGTTTTTATGTCAAAACAACAAAATGATCCACAGCAAAAGATGTTTAAATATTTAATTCAATCAACTTGCACCCATAGAGTTATATGGGACATTGTAACTTCAAAAGCTGTTTTCTCAAAATGCATTTTCCCTCTATAGGGACATAAGGATCAGCAGCACCTACACACTGCAAACTTTACAATCCTGTACTTAACAAGATTTGGACGAAACTTATAGAAGGATTTTTTGGTATCTACTTCCAAGTCTTATTTATTTAAAGGTGCACTATGTAACCTTTTTATTTGGGGTCCATCACATGCTTGTTTCTATGGATATGTCATTCCTCTGCCTGGAATGTCCCACAGTGTGACATTAAACAGCTTTACTTTACATTTATTTAATTACAGGTGGTTTTAGAGCTCAAAAATACCTAGAAAAACAGACATTTTGACTCTGAGCGGGGGTGTCTCTCCACAGATCTGACCTGTAACTTGGTCTGGTTTGGTCTCCATGAAGATAGAAAAGGTTAATGCCATACTGTGGAACATTCCAGACAAAGCAAATAACATCTCCATGGAGAAAAGCATTTGACGGACCCTCCACCACCTGGCACCTTTAAGTTTTAATGAAATTTAGTTTACTCAAATACTAACCTACTAATACTACCTAATACTACCTCTGTATATTTTTAGTATCTAATATGTCAACAAAAATAATTAAGAAATTTAAACCTGGCTCCATCTATTTTTGAGATTCAAATGTCCAAAAATGTTCAGTTTTGCCTGTTTTTACACATAAAATGCTGTACTTTTACATGAAAACATTACATTATGGAAAACCTGTAATACATTTTTTTCTTACATTTATGTGAGTAAACTACAGGAGACATTTCCTATTGATATCTATTCAAATGCAGTGTCTCACCTATCTCCATTAAACCTTTAATCAACTGCACGGAATATTGTAAAAAGGTCATTGCCCTCTCAGCATAAATAAACCTAACTAAAATATATACATTTTTTCTTCCATCATTCACTATAGGAGAAAAATTTGGCTTGGACTAAAAAAAGAGTTAAGAGCTGGTGTGTTATACAATTTGAGAAGCTGTAGTTCTAAAAAGCAGTAGTACAATGGCCGTTATAGTACTACATAAAGTAAACGCAAATAGTGAAGTCAGAATTGTGACATAAATTGCAGTACTTATTTATTAGAAATAATGTCAAAATCTCATCTTGTCTTGTTATTGTGGAGCTAATCTCGTGGTGTCTATCGTCTTGTGAAAATTGTCTTGTCCCAGGTTGTGTAGTGGGGATTTTTTAAGTTGGGGTGCACGATTTGTGACGTCAATGATGTGATGGAAAAACTCACTTTCAGTACAAGCAGCCTAGTTTCCAGTCCTTAGCGTCGATCCAGGGATAGGCCTCCTTTTTTCTCTTCCACATGTCTTCTGTGAGCTGTCGGAGCTCCCCACCACCTCCGCGCTAGCATTAGCTGAAGCTGTGAGAACTTCGGTGTTGTTGGCGCTGGCTGGTTGCTCACACTTAAAGTCTCTGGCTTGGGTGTCTGAATGCTGGTGGCGTCTTTCCAAAAAAACAATATTTTTCTGTTGAGTTGCTGTTTTAGTGGAGGATTAAAACCGAAGCAAAATCGAAATGCACAACACATGGTAAGTTACGTCTTCGTCTTCAGGTTGATGACAATCATGAAGGTGGTGTGGGTGTTTGTGTGCGAGCCCCTCATGTCGCAGGTCACTATAGGACAGTACTGGAGATATCATAAGCCTATGCAGAACATTTAAGTTGTACACTATTTTATATATGGCAAAAAAGGAGAAAATTTAATTTGTCAACTGGACATAGTTTATTTGGTTGAATACGTTTCGCAGCTCATCCAAGCTGCTTCTTCAGTTCTGGTCAGATGCTGGCGGACACTGCTTTATATCTGCCTGAAGGGAGGAGCTTAATTACAATGAAAATTACTCTGAGACAACACATATTTAAATACAGTTTCAGTTGGTCAGGTGATACAATATGGAGTTGTTAACAGTTTCTGTTAGTCATGTGAGTCTATTCAATATGGAGTGGGAGTGGGAGAGTAGTTAGCATATCCATTCAGGGCCATGATGGGTGTTTTCACACCTCTGGACCTGACCTGGCTAGTCCCATTGTTTTCCCAGTTTGTTTTGATTTAGGTTTGAGGATAGAGTTATAGATGGGAGACAAATGATGTCTGAGACCCCCATTTCTGTTCAAGGAAGGATTCTCTTTCGTGACAAAAATAGCTTCTTTAACTCCCCTCTCAAACCAGTTCTTTTCTCTGGCCAAGATCTGGACCTCGCTGTCCTCAAAGGAGTGGCCTGTGGCTTTTAGGTGGAGATGTACGGCAGATTGCGGCCCACCCTGGTTTTCCCGTCTGTGTTGATACATCCTTTTGTGAAGTGGCTGTTTTGTTTCTCCAATGTAGCGCTCACTGCAGTCTTCACTACACTGAATGGAGTAGACCACATTGCTTTGTTTGTGGCTCGGAGTTTTGTCCTTAGGATGGACCAGTTTTTGTCTTAAAGTGTTTGTGGGTTTGAAATAGACTGGGATTTCATGTTGTCTGAAGATCCTCTGTAGTTTTTCGGAAACGCCAGCCAGGTAAGGAATAGTTACACCCCTTCTCCTGGGCTCTGGTTCTCTGTTGTCCTGTTTCTTTGTTTTCTTCGTTTTATTGAAAGCCCATTTAGGATATCCACAAACGGAGAGGGCTTTCTCCACGTGTTGTTCTCCACGTGCTGTAAAGCAGTGTCCGCCAGCATCTGACCAGAACTGAGGAAGCAGCTTGGATGAGCTGCGAAACGTATTCAACCAAATAAACTATGTCCAGTTGACAAATTAAATTTTCTCCTTTTTTGCCATGGATTCTACCTGGATGACTGAGGGATTTTACATACTATTTTATATATATTTTTTTATTTTTATTTTATTTTTTTATATCATGTCAGGAGAGGTGGGTGGATGGTGTACCCCCACGTATCACGTCTACTACACCTCTGCTTGTCCCACTCCCAGTTGTTGTCAGTTGAAAGGACTAAGGACTAAGGTTTTAGAGCAAATCCTTAACAAATAATGATACAATTCAACAGTTATGATAAATGTGGATATTTCAGTGAAAAAAAACAGTTGAGTGGTTTTGCATCACCCCCCTGTCCCTTCTCTCATCTATAATTGTTTATTTTTGTATTAATTGTAATACAAACCTTCTGTATCAGCAAACAACATCACAAAATCATTGCCCTAGAAATAACACTTGTGACCTTGCCCTTTATCGGAATTCTACTGTACGCCTGATAGTTTGACTCCAAAGGCCTGGCTGTGTGCTCTTGGCGGCGCTGTATTGCCCTGTTCCCAGCGAAGTGGGCAGGGCAGGTCTGAATGGCACCGTGTGAAGGTCGTGTTCTGGTCACTAATGGGTAAAGTGCTCCCTGTGGTACCACTGAATGAGGCTCTCATCTAGAACACTGATTTCCTCCAATAAAACCAAATTAGAAGCCAGTCAGAGCGGAGCCCCCAGGAGATCGGCGTATAGTCGGGATGGCTGACCTACAACCCATGGTAAAGATCACAGACTGGAGCAAATATGAAGCACAGACTGTCATAGAGGAGTGAGCTGTGAGGCCCCTTAGAATTACAGGGTTCTATCTGCATTCTGAGGAGTTCTGAGATACAGTATTTTGGGTAAACTTTCGGACTACTAAAGCACAACTGAATGCAGGAATAGGTTTTGTTCATATAAACCTAAAAATGCACCAAACCCTACAAAAACTTAAATATGATAAAGTGTAGGAAGGTAGGCAAGAAGGTATTCAGGAACAAGGATATCTAAACAGCTTGATTTAGACAAAAACACCAGATAGAAACCCATTATTTTAAGGGGACAAATTGAGAGCCACAGAAACGTCCTGGGTCAAGGCCAGTGAAACAAAGCAGCCATTTGGAGAAGCATATTAGCAGACACCCTGCAATATTCTTTAAGTAATCTACATGAACTCAATAACTATAGTGTAGGTGGAACCCAGAGTTACCATATCTGATTCAATCATAGCAATGGCTCATCTGGTATAGCATTGAAAAACATGCTCTGACTGGGCTTGCCATCTCCACAAACCTGACTTTTATTTGTCCACCGTTGTCTGCATGGAAAGATTGTTCATTTGGCTATAATATTCCACAGTATGGCATAAGACTATGGATCTTTTTTCCATGGAGAATGTTCCAAAGTATGGTTTTAACTTTCTGTTTCCATGGTAATTGTATTTTATTTCATTCACACATATTTGAATAATCCTTTATTATTAGTCTGTCTACATCTCCAAAGCTCAAAATGCTCTGTTCCATCTTGTGATGTCATGTCGTGGAAGTTTTCAAGTTAACAGTTACCTTTTACCTTTTGTTCAGTAGAAATGGGCAGTTCCAGAATTCCTGAAATTATCCAAATGATTCTTGTGAAGGTGTATGGAGTATAAAAACACAGTGGAACACTTCCTGTCTATATGGCATCTCAAGGTGGAACAGGGCATTTAAGAGAAAAACTAAATGTGCAGGGTTTGTGTGTTAAACATGTGTGAATTAAACAAAACACAACTCCAGGTACAGGTATGTTTGTGATGAGGAAACATTAGAACATGGATCGGAAAACGGCACAATACAAGCCCTTTAATCCATCACAATAAGTAAGCACACTAGCATATAACCCCCTCTGTGCACCACTCTCCTGTATATTCTTCACTTTAGTTTAATATTTGGGATTTCTTGTCCGGGTCTCTCACACTCCCTGAAGGCAGCAGGTGAAAAGTGTCCACTGCGATTACAATGACCTCAATGTCCAAGCCGTCAGAGCCTCTCCACAAAACAGGAAGATTTAATCCAGATCACGCAGACCACTGACTACACAATAATATGCCAGAGAAATAAACAGCCCAGGGCATAACACAGACACTGCCAAAACAATGTGTCCACAAATCTGCCACACTAGATAATACACCCATGCAAAAACAAGGAAGACTTTTCCAGTGGACCAAAAGTTTATTAAGGAAGGGAGGACCTGATTTTCCTCCATGTATTTGAGCAAAACATCCCTTGTCCCAGTACAGATAAATTGTATAAGCACCTCTTGAGGTCAAAATAAGTTTGCTGTGTACTGGCTGTATGTAATTATTAAGTGTTTTATTGTCCAAGAGTCAGGAAGTGTGTGTTAGCATTAGGGATGCACCAGTACGATACTGGTATCAGATACTGGTGCCGATATTGAAAATGCTGGTGGATCGGAGATAAGATTCCAATTATGGGTTCAGCCAAAATGCTATTTTGGCTTATACCTTGGTTTAATAAGATGATTTACTGGCCCTTATTTATGGAGATAGGTTAGTGTCTTTATTCTCAAATAAATATCACGCCATTCACAAATAAATTTCTTGATCTAGAAACAAATATAACGACATTCACAAATATAATTCATGACTTACAAATACATGTAACAACATTCACAAAAGCATTTCTCAACTCAAAAGGAAATGTTACACGATTCACAAATGTCAGTGCAGTTACATTTGTTTGCAAACCGATGAACCTGCATTTACAAACCACCGTACAGATTTGTGACTACCCCTGCATGTATTTGTGGACAGTGTTTAGTAATACATTACGACTTGGTCATTGCCATTCTGGTAACAACAAACTTATATCAGGGGTCGTGTCTTAAAAGCGGTAACTGCTTTGAAGAGCTGTGGATTTACAGAACTATGAAGCAGTGGAAAACCCAGCTAACAGGCTAGTCTGCACTGATATCCTCAAAATATCAGGACCTGGATTATCATTTTCCCTTTTAAGTTCAGTCACGAATAAAGGACTTTAAACAAGTTCAGTTACGGGGAGATAAAGTAGTTATATTTACAGCTGATGAACCACCTTCCCCCACCATTTTCGCCAATCAACTTGAAAATTATCTGGAACCTATGGACCTAACTACTACTACTATACACAATAGTGGTGCAATGTTGTCAACCATAAACCACACGCTCGAACTTTAGTTGATGTGATTGGCTGTTAAAAAAAAACAAAAAACACACACACACACACACACCCACACACACACCTACACACACACACACACACACACACACACACGTGCATCAAACGCAGTGCGGAAGTTGTCAAAAATCCATTAAAAAATGCAGGGGTAGTCACAAATATGTACGGTGGTTTGTAAATGCAGATTCATCGGTTTGCAAATAAATGTAACTGCACTGACATTTGTAAATCGTGTAACATTTTCTTTTGAGTCGAGAAATGCTTTTGTGAATGTCATTACATTTATTTGTAAGTCATGAATTAAATTTGTGAATGTCGATATATTTGTTTCTGGACCAAGAAATGTATTTGTGAATGGCGTGATATTTATTTGAGAATAAAGACGCTAACCTACCTCCATACTAATTGGCCCAAAATGTCTCTGAATAGTAAACATTTTTTTCTGTGGTTCTGTAATTACTTTAAATGATAAATAACGTTTGTTTTTTTACCATATCACCGTTTGTGTTTAAAGGAAATAAGTGTTGTTTTCAGTCTCTGCACTGGTATCAGTCATTGATATCCGTAGTATCCATATCAGTATCAGAACAGATAAAGGCGGGTCGGTGTTTACCATGACCGCAAAACTCCGCTCTGGTCTCTGAGACTTGTGAAAAACACATAGTAATGGTGAGTATTTAGGAGCTCTGAAAGCATAAAGTAAGTGAGGAATAACTTTGGATCACTGCAAACTGTTTAAAGGGCCCCTATTACTATATATATATATATATATATATATATATATATATATATATATATATATATATATATATATATATATATATATATATATATATATATATATATATATATATATAAAATAATCTATGTTAATGTTGTTTCTTCATTAAAAACATACAATTTTGTGTTTTGTTTTATTCACACATGTTTAACCCTCAAATCCTTCAATCAAATGGAAAACACTGTTCCACCTTGTGCTGTTGTGTGGTAATACAGGAAGTGCTCCACTGTGTTTTTAAACTCTATACACCTTCACTAGAATCATTTGGATCATTTAATTTCAGTTCTGGAGTTGCCAGTCTCTACTGAACAAAAGATAAAAGGTAGATGTTAACTTGAAAACTACTACTTCATGACATCACAAGGTGGAACAGAGAATTTTGAGCTTTGGAGATGTAGACAGACTAATAATAAATGGTTACTCAAACATGTGTGAATGAAACAAAACACAACTCCAGGTATAAATTTTGCATAATACAGGACCTTCAAAATAAACTAGGTCTATTTTTCCACATTTTTAAGAAATCTAAATGTAAGTATCAGGTGCAGCGTGTTTAATTAGTTCTTTGTCAAAAGAACAGGGGTATATACAATCAGTGCATAAATATAGCCTGAACACAAAGCACTTGAGTTATGTCATTAATCTAGTGTTTAGTGAGGTCATTGTCGCAGTTATGGCAATCAGTCTTGATTAGCACATTCAATTACATGGCATTTAGTAATCACACTGATACACAACTTAATGTGCTGTCAAGAGAAAAAATAAACAGCATATGTATGAACCAATGCTTTAGTGTAGAGTTTGCTAAGGAATGGAAAGACCTGAAAGGACTTTTAAGATTCTACAGGCTTTTTACACCATATGTGGCAACAAATTTGGAATAAGACCTTCAGAGGAAACACTTTGAGGGAATGAACCATGGAGAATATGGAGAATGTTGTTGAAGGTCTGAGCCAACATGCACATTTTTTACAATTGGTGACTTAAAATTCTAATCATTTGTACTTTGACAGCCCGGAGCTCCTGGCAACCCTATTGTGGCGGCACTGACTGTGCTTTTAACTATTGTCAGTTGTAATACTGTAACGTGTAGACTTGTCTGAGGAGTAGGACTGCTTGCACACTCAAATCCTCCTCAAATCCTTTGGAAGGACATATTTTTGTTTGTGAATAAAAACCTTGATACGAACTTACAATTTAATGCAAACCATGTAGTTTTTGGTGTCACTGAAAAAGATATTGCTGCAAAAAATATGTGTGCTGAACCTAATCCTAATCCAAATCCAATCAAAGTATCATATCCATTGCTGTAAATTTTCTAGCCAGAAACCCAAATGTGTTGTATTTCATCCTTTTTATTCTCTTATAAATTGTTTAAATTATTGCACAAATCCAACAGCCTTGAAAACGAAAGCACTATGTACACAATTCGAAATATAAAATGCAAGCTTGTATTTATTTAAAAAAAAAAAAAATCTACATTTGTATACGGCATAATGCAAATATTGCACATGCTGAGCTCTGTAAATGTGAATGCTTTAAGGTACATTGTGTAACTTTTCTGGTGGAGGGTCCGTCAAATGGTTTTCTACTTGCTTTGTCGCCACATTATGGCATTAAACCTTTTTATCCTCATGGAGACAAAACCAGACCAAGTTACAGGTCAGATCTGTGGAGAGGCGACCCCACTCACAGTCAGAATGTCTATTTTTCGAGGGATTTTTGTGTTATAAATCCACCTGTAAGGTAGAACTGTTTATTGTCATCCTGTGAAACATTCCAGACAGAGCAATGACATCTCCATAGAAACAAGCAGATGACGGACCCTCCACCATAAAAGTTACACAATGCACCTTTAATCCTCCTAGCAAAGTTATTGTTTATATGATTTTATATATGAAGTGGGAAGCTTTAACTCACTGTAAATACGCTGAGTATAACTGAGTACTACCCACTTCTGGTAAGTTTGTTTTTCACATTTATACCTGCAATTGAGCAAATAGTTCCAGTCATGATGTTGGTTGCCATTGGTTACCGCGATAGCTGACTTGTAACTGGTCAGTAACAGCGTGCATTTGGGTGCGCGGACGTGAGGAGCCAAGCGGAGTTTGATAAATGAGGCTTGGCGGAGGCTGCTGCACTGAAATGCCTCCCCTGCTCAGCTCTAGTGACAATGTGATTAATATTAGCACAGCATTAGGCTAATTCATCATAGCCACGTGCGAGCTACGGGAGAAAACACTGTCACATGGATCTTGGGTTCCAGAGACGGGGAATGTGGGCGAGGCTGGCCAACGCGAGGCAATTATTTTCGTGCCAAAACAAACAAATAAATAACAGAGCGCGAATGTGTACAGGCATCGAGGTGACGCTGCCAAAAAGAGGGATCCAGGAGCAGGCTATGAGGGGCAGCTTAGCGCAGCAGGAGGTCTCCAAACGGCAACCGTGCAACCTCAAATGATGCTGCAACACCGTGGAAATGACAGCCCCGACCCTGAAGACAAGTGACTGGTGTTTGAAGCTTTCCGTACACGACAACCTGCAGGAAAACACTCAAATATAACGTTATTTACAGCGTGTAATTAAAGGGTTGTGGTATTCCTGGTTTATGTTACAATGTTGTATCCTCGTCAAAAACATAGCTGGTGTTGTGTTTTGTTTCATTCACATATGTTTGACACAGAAACCAGAAAGAGTTTTCTCTTAAATGGAAAACACGTTGTTCCACCTTGTGATGTCATATGGTAATACAGGAAGTGCCCCACTATGTTTTAAATTCCATACACCTTCACTAGAATCATTTTGATCATTTCAGCCTTGGAATCTCTACTGAACTAAAGGCAAAAGGTAGATGCTAACTTGAAAACTACCACTACATGACATCACAAGGTGGAACAGAGAATTTTGAGCTTTGGAGATGTAAACAAACCAATAAACTAGGTATGTTTTTTTTTTTTTTATGAGGTAACAACATTCTAACATGGTTTAAAGCTCACAGTCAATTTTGCGTAATATGGAATTTTCCTTGTTGATGACATAGGTAGAGGAATTCTGTTTGAGAACTCAACACTACTTCCTGTATTTTTATACTTTTCCTATGACCTTTTTTCACAAACTGATGTAAAACTATAATAAATATTAACCACTGGTAGTAAACCAAGTCATAATTAGAAAAACATGAAGACCTGTCGTATGCACATAAAAGCTTGCTCTGCTCCAGCCTCCAGGAAAAAAATGATAAAATATGAACTCATTTACAACATTTAATTAGCTTTATCTGACACTCTGGTTTCATCAAAGAGCACTGTAGCCCAGCCGTTTACTCTGAACCATTTTGGTTTTCAGTCTATTTCTGTTCCCCCAATCACACTCACACACTCCATTAATGAACAGGGTGGGTGAAGTGTCTTGCCCAGTGATACAAAAGCAGCGTTCCCTGGTCTGAGCAGGGCTAGAACCACAGATCTTCAGGTTGGCTTATCCCCTGCAGCCTTCATTTACAGATGGGCTGGGTCAGGACTACCCAGTGTGAGTCCACCACCTGCTTGTTTCCATGGAGATGTCATTGCTTTGCCTGGGATGGTCCACATATGGCATTAAACTTCAAGGTTTTATTTCAGATCTGTGGAGAGGTGATCCGGCACAGACTTTTTTTTTTTTTTTCGAGTTTATTTTGTTCCTCATTAAAACCGTGTGATTGAATAAATGCATGTTTAATGGATTCCAATAATATCACTATGGAGACGAGAAGACGATGAAAACTTTTAGCATTTAAAAGGCCAATATTATGCTATTTTCTGTTCTAATGTTGTTTCCTCATCACAAACATACCTGGAGTTATGTTTTGTTTCATTCACACGTTTAACACACAAACCCTCCTCTCTTACACAGAAAACTGGACTGCTCCACTGTGTTTTTAAAGTGCATAAGTACATCACTACAATCATTTCAGATGATTTCAGACCTGGAATTTCCCTACTTTCTCTACTGAACAAAAGGTAAAAAGTAGCTGATAACTTAAAAATTACCACTACATGACATCACAAGGTGGAACAGAGCATTTTGAGCTTTGGAGAAGTAGACATCTCATAATAAAGAGTTACTCAAACGTGTGAATGAAACAAAACACAACTCCAGGTATGTTTTTTGAAAAGGTAACGGCATTTTAACATGTCTAAAAGTCCACAAGAATCAATTTTACATAATATGGGACACTTAAACATTTAAATAAAAAATACATCAACCTCGAACCACCATTAGCAGTTGCATTTTAAACACAAAAATAGAAGCATTTTTTAATCTTACTCAAGTGAACTCATAACATACCAAGACTGTAAGTAATCCTTAATCCTGGAGTTAGACGTTGTCCTACATTATGAAGTGGAACAGTCAATTAACACGGCCATCTGTGGAAAGAACAGTTGAATTAAGTTTCCCATTAATCAAGGTTAGTTTTAAGCGCAACTGCATAAAAGCCTGTCACAATGATAAAAGATACAGCATTACTTTCACTGGACACGACCAATGGACCAAGATCCCTGTAGTCATCAACAACCGTTATTTATCTTATGGCAAATGCAAAAACACTACACGCCGCTGTTTTATTTCATCGTAAATTGATACTTTGCAACTGGGGTGGTGCGAACTGTAGGCACAGCTCTGTCTGAGGTTTTAGTAGACTTTAATTTGTGCTTTATTTTAACACAATCTGACCAGAAAGAACTAACTTCGCTGGAACTACGACAGGTGAGGTGATTTGTGGTGTTAAACAAGTCCCTCTCGTCTTTTTGTTGAAAATCAAACACCAAACAGGACCTTAAACGCTCGTATTGATCACAGCCTCCTGAAAATGTGCTGTTTAAATCCACTTTGTATTTTTACTTGAGTTTTCTCGTTTATCTTATCTTAAAGGTGCATTGTGTAACTTTTTTGGAGGCGGGTCCGCCAAATCTTTCTGTCTTTATACAGACCAAGTTACAGGTAAGATCTGTGGAGAGGTGACCGCACATTCAGTCAGAATGCCTGATTTGCCTGATACTGTGGAACATTCCAGACAGTGCAATGACATCTCCATAGAAACAAGCAGCGTGATGGACCCCCAACCAAAAAGTTACATTGGGCACTTTTTAAACTTCTTTTGTTAATTTTTGTGTTTGGTAATGTGTGCATTGTATCACCATGGTAACTCCTATACATTGCACCATTAGAGATGCATGTAAAACAATGATGTCACTGCAAAGTATCAATAATTTTGCAGTCGTAATTTGAAATTTAAGTGAAAATACTAATTAAATAACTTATTTTTCACAATGGTATACATACAGCATATTCATTACATAAGTCAATGACCAAGCGACTACATGTGCACAATATGACTTTTCTTGCTCTATCCATAAAGCTGTTCAATGTAACGTTTCTCATAGGGGATCTGCAACCTGCTAGTATCCATGGAGATGTCATTGCTTTGCCCGGAATGTCCCACAGTATAGTATTAAACTTGACTACAGTCCTTTTATTCAATTCCAGGTGTTTTTATTGCTTAAAAATGCATTGAATAGCATGCATTCTTACTGTGAGAAGTGTCGCCTCTCCACAGATATAGCCTGTAACTTGGTCTGATTATCTGCTTATCTTCATGGAGATCGGTATGCTTAATGCAGTACTGTGGAACACTCCAGGTAAAACAGTATCTGAAACTAGTTACAAGCATCCACCAGCAAAAAATACATGGTGCACCTTTATTTAAGTTACTACAATTAATATTTTTACGGTTATACCTGTGAGTAGGGTTGTCAAATCAGATACTCATTTGAGCAAGTATCACAGGACTTAAGAAATCACATGGACAGAAATGAACCTTTCCTGAATAGCTTTAGAATGATCTTGAGCTGTATCAGAATAAGTATAAAAGCACGTAGACTACTATACGCCCATGGACCACTATGAACCTACAGGACCACTGAGGGATTACACATATAAGACCACATGGGGATATACAAGAAAGTACTAAGGTTTAATGCTGAAAATCGCATTAAATGGGGTTCTGGCTATGAAATTTATACCGCTAGAGGCGCTCCGAGCGTAGAGACCAGAAGTGTACAGATGCGCCATTAATTTTGTACAGACAATTTCAGTCACGCTTCATTAAATTCAACATATACTAATCATTTCTAATATGTCTAATAATATGTCTAATAATAATTCTTTCAAGGTATGATGTAATACGGCTCATTGGCATTTTCGGGATCTTGGAAGTCGTAAAATCTGGTAGTGTCATCCAATATTCTCTTGCAGTTTCATCATCGGCCTCTGTAATACCCATTTGGTCCAGTGCTTCGAGTCTGCAAAGTGTGTACCCGTGTACTAGAAGCAAACAAGTATACAGTATTAAATATACACAAAGATAAGCATGCCTTTCAATAAGTTGGTATTTTCGGCCGGACACCAACTTTCCCCTTCTCTTCAACTCCTCCTTTAATAAAACTAACGTCCATGACCCATATTTTGAAGCAATTTTCCCGTGAAGTATTTGTCACAGAAGTAAATGGCAATGGAGGGACACGAAGCTCACTTCCGGTCGCTATGCTCGCAGCGCCCCTAGCGGAGGTTTTGCCGACAGTACCCCATTGTCTAAAGAAATAGTGTTTTTAATTATCATTGTTGTGGTATTGGAATCGAGTATTGAGTCTATTCCTTAGTATCGAAATCGAGTTTGAAATTTTAACACTACTTGTGCGTCCAGTGTAGCAATACATTACTGTATACACAAACCATTTTCTAATTCAAAGACCAAAAGTGTCTATACTGTTCCTAATTCCATCCGTTTACTTCCATTCATAAATAAAATGCTCTTTACTCTCCAGACTCTTGGTGCGTCTGAGATCCCACAGTGCTGCATATGCTCCTGTCTTTGGGTTCATGTCTGGCACGACGACCGCAGAGAGGACCGGAGCAGGCTGAGCCCGTTTGGCCCAGAGACCGCAGTCTGGTCAGGGGCCAAGATTAAGACGCCTCCTCTGTCAACACTGCCCCACAGAGCGGCCAGTGAGTCACCAAACCAGAGCCTGACCAGGGCAGTGAGCAGGCAGCTCTAATGCACTAGCACTATTGTTCTGGAGGATACTAGAGGTTTTCTTTTAGCCATTACATGACATACAAAATATCTCCCCCTCTGTTGAATTTCGAGTCAGAACCTGATAGCCTGACTGCAGCATTTACGGAAAGTCAAATTTATCTCACGTCAGAATCAGTTCGGATTATTGTTTAAAGTGTGACTCACTGATTCTACAAAATCCGCCATGTTTTCTCACTCTCCTGTGATCTTTTTTCTTTGTAAGCAGCCATATTTGTTTTGATACTTTAGTTTAAATTCCAATGCAGCTTCTCACCTGCTGTGTGGTTCCTGGGCTGAGGAGGAGGTGTCAGGAAATTATCTTCACTAGAACTGTTGGATAATTTCAGCCCTGGAATTGCCCATCTCTAGCTGTAGTTGTTAACTTCAAAACTACTGCTTCTTGACATCACAAAGGGGGACAGAGTATTTTGAGCTTTGGAGATGTAGACAGACTAATAATACAGAATTACTCAAATGTGTGAATGAAACAAAACACAACTCTGGATATGTTTTTTTTTGAGGAGGTAACAACATTATTATATGGCTTAAAGCTCACAAGAGTCAACTTTGCGTAATATGGGCCCTTTAAAGCGCATGGTTTGCCTGTATTTTTGCTTGGAGAGGAGGAGATTTCATATTTCAGAAGAGCCGTTCTCATGATGAAGATGCTTATGACCTTCTGTGGAGCGGGAGGCAGTTTCTCTTGCGCTGTCTGCTGCTGCTGCTATAACTCACACACCATTCAAATGTGCAGCGCCTCTATGCCCGAACAGAGCGTGGTACAGACTGATTAGGTCTTCATATTTAAATCTGGGCCTGTGCCATACAACAAATGGTAATTATGGTAAATATGTGGCTTTGTCTCATGTTTTGTTTGATTGTTTGAGTTTATCTTTACACCTGACGTGGCACGTTCATGGTTAAATGAACATGGTACAAACTGATTAGGTATTTATTCTATATTTAATTTGAGCCTATCCTAAGATATGGTCATTATTGTAAATATGTAGTTTATATTTAGTTTTTTATCCTAAAAAATCCTTAAATCCTGATGATTTAAGGTGTGCAGAGAACACTGTGGAATAGAAATTATGCTCTGCTTTAGAGCCATTGACTGACTTAAAGTTCTTGCCAGTTTAGTTTTCTGATATAAAAAGTGAAATAGAATTTCTGCTTGGTGGTATCAAGCCTTTTCTGATCAGTTGTTTTAGATTGAGAATTTGATGCATAGTCCTAGTCTGGCTCACCCTGAATTGAGAAAATGTGGAATGTCATGGCGACTATTTGAATCTGTGTCACAACAGCGGAATTTTGTACATCCAGTTAAGAGAAAAGCACAGACATCTTCCCTGTTTACAAATTCACAAAGCTCTTACCTGCACGTTTTTCACAAATTAAATAGTCTGTATTGACGCTCAAATAGGCTGAAGTATGTCTGTGGGCGTCAACATGTTTGTTTTGGTTTGTTTGGGCGCTTCACCTTTGCCTTCAGCACAAACCTCAATGCTGCGACCTGAATGGTCCACCCACCACATTAAGCGTACAGCAGGCGCACTCCAAGATGGAATCTTATGAGTTTGTGAACTCACAAATATGTTGAGAATCCATCCTGCTGTGCAGGGTCAGCATATTCCACAAACAGCGCTTCCATTTCATATATTGTTTAAAGTTGCTCTATGTAACTTTTTTGGTGGGGGTCCACCATTTGCTTGTCTTTATGATGTTATTGTTTTGCCTGGAATTTCCAGTCTATAACATCACCATCAAGTCGAGTTACAGGTCAGATCTGTGAAGAAACAAACCCTGCTCCCTGTAAATATATTTACAGTGCATATTACGGTGTATATTTATAAGGTATATTTCTTTGCAGAAAACATCTGTAAATGAAAAAAA
This sequence comes from Taenioides sp. WSHXM2023, assembly GCA_029959045.1. Taxonomy (NCBI): domain Eukaryota; kingdom Metazoa; phylum Chordata; class Actinopteri; order Gobiiformes; family Gobiidae; genus Taenioides; species Taenioides sp. WSHXM2023. Next base: position 6,274,934 of record CM057092.1, read on the forward strand.
AGGAAAATGAAAATGTTTAATGCCACACTGTGTAACATTATGAGCAAAGTAATAACAGGGTAGATAGAGTATTTGTATTCTGCATTATTTAACATTTCCATTTATGCAAACAGCTCCAGCTCAAATGCATTTTTCACCATCACTGTGCTTCTGCCTGTACTTTTCATTACCAGACTATTATTTGAATAGTTGTGTTAGAATCCTTAGTGACAGTTTGACATGAAGCATAGGGACAGCAGCCGCCTGAGCAGTCTCTGAGGCTTTCAATGCGCCAATGAAATCCTATTACGGCCGGCTGTTTTTACTCTTCTGTCCTGTATAATTAATGACTATTGCATCAGGTAAAGTGAGTTTGAGTGGGCCGCTTCCACATCTATTATTTATGGAAAGGTGCCATGACAACGCTGACAGTGTGGGATGAGATTTCACTTCACAACCAAAGAACAACAACAAAAAGTTTCCCTGGAAGAAGCAAAAACGTTCCAAACAGGAAGTGAACATGGGTGCGCGTCAGGCTCTATCAACTCCGGCTCTAATTTACTTTCTTTTGAAAAACTGTCACCCCTCTCTCTCTCCGTAATGCTTCTGTCAGGCTCCTGGTCTTAAAATGTTCATATTAACCCGCTCTACATGATCTTGGTGTTTTCATTTTGCTATTTTGTCCGTAAATCAATTCCTGTCCCAAATATGGCTCCAAATAACTGTTACTAATGCTAGCGGGAGAGACCTCGGGAAAGAAGGCACGTGATTTGTCTGTTATTAATGTTCATATATTGAATTACGGACAAAATAGCAAAATATAAACACCAGGACCACATAGAGCAGGTTAATATGAACATTTGAAGACCAAAATGACAAGCCTGACAGCAACAGAGGGCCAACATTTTTTTCAATAGAAAGTTAAGTGGAGTTGATGGAGCCGGAAGTGTGCCCATGCTCACTTCCTATTTGGAACATGGCTATCAAGTTAGCTATGTCCATTTATATATACAGATATACAGCCTGTAGTGTGAAGCAAAGCTCTAACTACACTGAAACTACTACACCCTAGTTGTTTTGCAGTAACGAGTATGTTGTAGTGGTAGTAGTAGTAGTAGTAGTAGTAGTAGTAGTAGTAGTAGTAGTAGTAGTAGTAGTAGTAGTAGTAGTAGTAGTAGTAGTAGTGGTAGTAGTAGTAGTAGTGGTAGTAGTAGTAGTAGTGGTAGTAGTAGTAGTAGTGGTAGTGGTAGTAGTAGTAGTAGTAGTAGTAGTAGTGGTAGTAGTAGGTAGTGGTGGTAGTAGTAGTAGTAGTGGTAGTGGTAGTGGTAGTAGTAGTAGTAGTAGTAGTAGTAGTGGTAGTAGTAGGTAGTGGTGGTAGTAGGTAGTGGTGGTAGTAGAAATTAGTGGTAGTAGTAGTAGAAATTAGTAGTACTAATTGAGTGAAACCATAATAAGTAGTAGTTTTTGTTGTAGCATTTGTTGTACATATTGTTGGGAAAACAACACCAACTACAACTTCAAGCAGTGGACATATGTCATGGAAAATCCCAAATGAGCTGCAGCAGAGAAAAAGAGAGAGATTTGTTGTTTATACAATACAGAGAGGAGCTCCAGAGAGGAACTGGGAGAGACAGATGGAGGGAGATGGACAGAAAAAGAAGATGAAAGAAGGGTGAGAGAGAGAATGCTGACAAGGTATATCCAAGATGTGATGATTCTGGTGGGCAGACGCGAGCGGGCAGACTTGGATTGGGCCCAGTACATGAAGATAAGAAAGAGAGAGAAAGTGAGAAATAGAGAGAGCGAGGATGAGAGAGAGAAAGTGAGAAACGGAGAGAGAGAGAGGATGAGAGAGAGAGAGAGAGAGAGAGAGAGGCTGATTTGGCTTGGGGTCCAGTACATGAGGATGAGCAGGAGAGAGAGAGAAATGGAGAAAGATACACACAGAGAGAGAGAGGAGAGAGAGAGAGGAGAGAGAGAGAGAGAGAGAGAGGAGAGAGAGAGAGAGAGAGAGAGAGAGAGAGAGAGAGAGAGAGAGAGAGAGAGAGAGAGAGAGAGAGAGAGAAGAGAGAGAGAGAGAGAGAGAGAGAGAGAGAGAGAGAGAGAGAGGAGAGGGAGAGGGAGAGGGAGAGGGAGAGGGAGAGGGAGAGGGAGAGAGGGAGAGGGGAGAGGGAGAGGGGAGAGGCTGATTTGGCTTGGGTCCAGTACATGAGGATGAGCAGGAGAGAGAGAGAAATGGAGAAAGATACACAGAGAGAGAGAGAGAGAGAGAGAGAGGGGGAGGGGGGAGAGGGAGGGGGAGAGGGAGAGGAGATACACAGAGAGAGAGGGGGAGAGAGATACACAGAGAGAGGGGGAGAGGGGGGGAGAGAGAGGGGGTAGAGAGAGGGGGGGAGAGAGAGGGGGAAGAGAGAGGGGGAGAGAGAGGGGGAAGAGAGAGGGGGGGAGAGAGAGAGAGATAGTGAGTGAAAGTGACCGAAGGGGGTAGAGAGAGAGGCTGATTTGGTTTGGGATTAGTACATGTGGATAAGCAGGACTCGGAGAGAGATAGAGGACTTAAAGAAAGAAATGGAGAGAAAAGGCAAGAGGAGAGGGAGAGACTTGAATTGGGTTCAGAACATATTGATCAGCAGGACTCAGAGGAGAAAGCGAGAGAGGAGGTAACAGAAATGGAAAGAAACAACGAGAAGAGAGGGAGAGACTTGGATTGGATTCAGAACATGTGAATAAGCAAGACTCGGTGGAGAGAGAGAAAGAGAATGCAATGGAGAGGAACAGAGAAAAGACAGGGAGGGACTTTGGGTTCATTAGATGTTGATTAACAGAACTCAGAAGACAGAGAGACAGAGAGAGAATAAGAGGAGAGGTGGAGAAAGAGAGGGGAGTTAAGAGCATGAAATGGAGAGAAACGGTGAGAAGAGAGGGAGAGACTTGGATTAGGTTCAGTACATGTGAATAAGCAGGACACAGAAAAGAGAGTATGATGAGAGAAAGACATAGAGAAGAGAGAGGGGCTGAAATGAATTGAGTTCAACGCATGTGGAGAAGCAGGAGAAAGAGAGAAAGAAGAGAGGTGGAGAGAGGGATTAAGAGAGTGAAATGGAGAGAAACGGCGAGAATTAAGATTAGAGATTAGGAGGCCTCAGAGGAGATAAAGAGACACAGAGGGAGAGAGACAAAGAGAGAGTAAACGAGAGAGACAGAGAGAAAGAGAGAGTTAGCGGGGAGGTGGAGAAAGCGGGTTAAGAGAGTGAAGTGGAGAGAAATGAAGAGAAGAGAGGGAGAGACTAGGTTCAGTACATGCGAAAAAGCAGGATGAGGACAGAGAGAGGCTACGAGAGAGACAGGGAGACACAGAAAGAGAAAGAGAGAGAGACTGACTTGGATTGGACATTCAGTAGCATAAGCATTGGACTCAGAGGAGAGAGAGAGAAATGTAGAGAAGCAGAGAGAGGTTCTGTAGTAAAAGCATTGGACTCAGAGGAGAAAGAGTGAAAACGAGAGCTAGAAATGTAGAGAAGCAGAGAGAAAGAGAGAGCTCGAGAGAGAGAAGGATCAGAGCGTGGTGTTTCATACGTGAGCTGTGTTACTGTAGATGTCGTCATAGAAACATACAAACAGCAGGACAGCGCTCTCGTGCATTACATTACACTGCATCATCAGGCCACAGCGGTCACACAGGGCTTGACGGAGACAGCAATGGTGTGGTTCAGAGGAAAACACTACCAGAGTCAAATTTCAGGATTTCTGTTTCTTTCTTTCTTTCTTTCTTTCTTTTTTTTAATTTAATTTGCAAAATACAAGCATACAGACATTAGACAAGACAGTGTGTGCGTGTGTTTATATGTAACAGTGTGTATGTATGAGTAAAAGCGTGGGGTTTCAGCATCAGTAAAAGACTATTTTTATTTTTTATTTCATGATTTCTGCTGAAAAACTGCATCTCCCCGAGTTCAGATGGGTGTGACTGACAGGTGGATCAGCCAATCAGTGGTCCGAAGTTGTTCCTCACTTACCTTATGCATTCAGAGCAACCTAATTTTCTGACTGAGATGAGTTTATAAGCATTTTTCAACGCTCAGAGACCAGAGCAGAGGTTTCCCGTCACAGTATTGCTAACAACTAGCATGCTAACGTGCATTTCCTGATTATTGGACAATAAAACACTTTCTAATCAGATGCAGATTTATTTTTTACCTCAAGAGCAGTACTGGGGCAAGGCATGTTTTGCTCGAATACATAGGAGGAAAAAATAGATACTATATTACACAAAATGAAATGTTGTGAGCTTTAAGACATGTTATAATGCTGTTACCTCATCAAAAACAGACCTGGAGTTGTGTTTTGCTTCATTCACATATGTTTGAGTAACCTAAAAATGCTCTGTTCCACCTTGTGATGTCATGGAATGGTAGTTTTCATGTTAAGAGCTACCTTTTATCTTTAGTTCAGTAAAGATAGGCAATTCCAGGATATAGGAAAAACAATAACAGGAAATGAAACGTATTATCTGCAGAATGAGCGAAGCACTAAACTGTTGCTTTGACTTGAGCTGAATTTCAATTCGTTCAAGGTCATGTGAGTCACTGAAATAAACAAATCTGATTGGACACAGCTATAGAAACATATTTGTAGAGGAGGGCTGTGAACTGGTTGCCTGACTAGCCAGACCCTTCTACATTCAGTTCAAATCTGGAACTGGACCATAAAGCGTAACAAACATAAACTGTTCCACTTTGAAAAATTATCCTATTATTTGTCCAAAAAGAAAGTCTAAATGAAAGCACGTTGTTTTTTCTTTCAAACTCCATTTCTTTCAACTTTAATGAAACGTTGGGAAGAGCATCTATAACACCCAGGCTACTAGCAGAGGCTTTCCTGATACCTGGACCTCATGGGCAGCTGGCCTAGTTCCCGAGGCCATAGTCCGCCTCTGATTATAACTATAGAACAGACACAAGCACAGTAGATCTTTAAATTTACACCAATATTACTCAGTCCATTCGACACATAGATCATGTATGGCTAGAGAATAAAGCTGTATTTACCCACTATATTTGTCATGAATAGACTCTGTAGAAGCCTTCTCTATAGGGCCCTGCTCAGTCATATCCCTTTGGTGTAAATGACATAAGTGAACAGAGAGAGAGGTGAGAGCTAAGTGCTGCTAACGAGCCTCAAAAACAGCATGGAAATCTGTCAGCTATTATCAGGTTGGTTTAATTATACAGATTAGCCTTGAGAACTTGATCCGCTGCCACCAAGACACAGCCTCTTTTAAAATGAAAAACAAACTGCTGTACTATGACTATTGTTGTATCTGTTGTATCTATCTATTTTTATACAGCTCTTTTCCACCTTCAAGTCACTCAAAGCACTTTACATGAAGGAACCACTCACCCATTCACACACACATTCACACACCAGTATACGCAGACACTGAGGACGGAGCGGGTTAAGTATCTCGCCCAAGGACACAACATCATCATTCATCCATGGAAGCTGGAATCGCACCAACTTGTACGTCAGTAGATCTAACCGTTCAGCCGGTGATGTTTATGTCGAGAGCGGGATTCAAACCGCCAACCACTGGATAAGCGGGCAAACACTGAGCTACCGTCACACACCACTGCCGAAGCTGTATACTGTGTTTGTCTTTATTACAAATGGTTTATTTGAAACATTTCCTCGTGTAGAGAGATGGTCCCAGTGGTTTTGAAATTGTCATGTTTTTCTTTGTTAAAAAAGTAAATGTGTTTGCAGATCAGAGCATGGCTGCATCTGACGGCCAGCTGATGCTTAAACACTTTTATCAGAAGGGCTTTTCAAAACAACATATAAAAAAAACCAAAACAAAAAAAAAACACCAGTGTAAAGTTTCGTGAGTGTTAAAGGGCCCATATCGCTCTATTTTTGATCAAAAACATACCGGGAGTTGTGTTTTGTTTTGTTTCATTCACACAAACCCTGCATATTTAGGCTGAATTCTTCTCTTAAAACTGAAAACACTCCACCTTGTGACGTCATGTGGTAATACAGGAAGAGTTCCACTGTGTTTTTAAACTCCATAAACCTTCATTAGAATCATTTGGATAATTTCAGCCCTGGAATTGCCTATCACTACAGAACAAAAGGTAGCTATTAACTTGAAAACTACCACTGTATGACATCACAAGGTGGAACAGAGCAATCTGAGGTTTGAAATATAGACAGACTAATAATAAAGGATTACTCAAATGTGTGACTGCAACAAAAGACAAGACAGATATGTTTTGATGAGATTATTTAGGATCTTTTAAAAAAATGAAAAAATTGGCAAAATGCAGTCATATTTTTGACAGTTTACTTTGAATTAAGGACACATTGGCATATGTGTAATTACAATATACAAGTGACAATCTCTAGCCACTGACCACCAAACTGCAGCTTGAGTTGTGCCAGTTATTGGGCCAAGTTATGGAAACAACAATTTGGCCTCTGCAGATCCCATCTACTTCCAAAAATTCAGTTATCAAAATTCTTGTTTAATTGCTCAAATACATGGAGGAAAAATATAGGTCCTTTAAAGGTCCAATATTAGGCAAAATTAACTCTTGTGAGCGTTAAACAAACCTGGAAATGTGCTTTGTTTTCAATCTCATGTTTCAGTAACCCTTTGTTATTAGTCTGTCTACATCTGCAAAGCTCAAAATGCTCTGTTCCACCTTGTGACGTCATGAAGACGTAGTTTTCATGTTAACAGCTGCTTTTTTACCTTTAGTTCAGTTTTAGTTCAGTAGAGATTGGCAATTCCAGGGCTGAAATGATCCAAATAACATTAGTGAAAGTGCATTCAGTTAAAAAAAAAACATTACCACATGACATCACAAGGTGGAACAGAGTGTTTTCAGTTTGAGAGAGAAGAAATCAGCCTAAATATGCAGGATTTGCGTGTTAAACATGTGTGAATGAAACAAAACACAACTCCAGGTGTGTTTATGACGAAGAAACAACATTATAACATAGATCTTAAAATAGCGTAATACGAGCCTGTTAATATTATTTGAGATGAGATTATAGTATCGAAAAAGAATACAGAACTGCAAATAGATGTCTTTCTACCACTGACGTTTATGTATGGCACCCCCGAATGTATTGTTTTGCCTAGTACACAGTCTCTTCTCTCCTATAGTGCGTCCAGGTTGTGGTATTGTCTCCATGTTGTTGAATCAGGTCCAGAATCTTAAACAGGAAGCAGGGTCAGTCCTCTCATCTCTATTGTCCACAGGCTTTAATGTGTCCGTCAGAACCTCCGGGACTCAAGTTGAATATTTCGTGAGGTTTCCATGACTACGGCCCGGGCCACTTTGCCACCTGTGCGACCAATGGGAGAGAGGATGAGTGGGAGAGAAAGAGAAGGGGAACTAGAAAGGTGGAGAAAAAGGGGAGGGGGGGCACCAGAGAGAAGGAATGAGAGCCAGAGGAGGAAGAAAGGGGCGGGTGAGAGAGGAGGAGGAATGAGAGAGAGGGGGATGATAGAGAGGGTGGGTGAGAGAGAATAAGAGAGAGGGGGAATGAGAGCGAGAGAGAAAAAGGAAAAATAAAATAGAAAGAAAGAGGGAGAGAGAGAGGCGGTCAAAAGAGAAAGACAGGGAAGGAAACAAAAAGGAACAAAAACAGTAGAAAAGAAAACAAGGGAAAGAGAAGAAAGAGGAGGGAAGAGAAAGAAGAGAAAGGAGAAAGGGTAAGAGAGGAAAGAATGTGAGAGAGGAGAGATAGGGATAGGCGAGAAAGTGAGAAGAGGAGACAGAGTGAGACAGAGGAGAGGGATAGAGTGAAAAAGACGAGAGACTGATTGCAAGAGAGAGACTGAGAATGAGAGGGAAGTGACAGAGGGAAAGACAGACAGAGGAAATGAAATACAGGCTAGTAAGAGAAAGTAAGAGGGAGAGAGAAGGACAGAGAAAAGAGAGAGACAGTGAGAAAATGAGACAGATAGAGAGAGAGAGAGAGAGCCAGTGGAGTAAAAAACAGGTTTCAGGGCCTCTTTGCACCTCAGCGCTTGGAGAAATTGTCCCGACAGAGCTGACTGTATCAGGTCTGTGGAGGTGAATCGCTCCCAGCCACAGAAACAGAAGTTAGGCGGCCATTTTGTCCTCTTCCCCCAAGCCACTCTCTATTGACCTTGGCACTTTTCTAAAAGAACATTCTCCACACATGATGGTACGGAGGGAGATCTGCGCTCACCCCAATTTTGGAGTTTAAAGTGGTATATTTTTCTAATTATGACTTGGTTTGGTGGGATGGTCATTTTCAGTCAGTAAAGTGGCAGTTTGTGAAGAAATGTAGAAAACAAAAAAGTTGGGAAACACTGAATAGATAGTCGACAGTTCCATCCAAAATGCAGGGACAATTTACGCAGAAAGAAGGCATTTTTCTGATAGTTTAAACATTGATTTAACAAAATAAAGATCATTTGTCAAAGCATAACTGTTCTACAATATAGACACTTTGGTCCTTGTTTACATTATGGTTGCTTGGTAACAGTTATGGAATTATTGTATCTGCTGTCCATGTCCAACCAGGAAGTCAAATTATAACAGAATTACAAACTAAAAGACCAGGGCAAGAGACAATTTATCTGTTGTACTTTACCATTAAATGTCCAAAAGGTAAATCCACAAATGTTGAAAGAGGGAATAAGAGGGGGGAATGAAAGCAAGAGAGAAAAGGGGAAATAGAATGGAAAGAAAGGGAGAGGGGGGCATTAAAGGGAGAAATAAAGGTGTGTGTGTGTGGAGGGTCAAAAGAGAGATAGATAGCGAAGGAAACAAAGAGGGATTAAAACAGTGGAAAAGAGAAAACAAGAGGGAAAGAGAAGAGAGACAGAGAAAGAGGAGAGAGAGAGAGAAGAGGTAGAGAAAGGAAAGAGAATGATACAGAGAAGAGAAATGCACAAATGTTGTGTAACTTTTCTGGTGGAGTGTGTAGAATCCTCAGTCGTCCAGGTAGAATCCATGGCAAAAGGAGAAATTCAATTTGTCAACTGGACAAAAGTTTATTAGTTTAGTTTAATAAACTTTTGTCCAGTTGACAAATTGAATTTCTCCTTTTGCCTTTTCTGGTGGAGGATTCATCATATGCCTGTCTCCCTGGAATGAAATGTTCCACACTATGACCTTAAACGTATTTGTCTCCATTGAGTCAAGCCAGGTCAAGTTTAACAGTGCTATTATGCTGTAATTTATTCGAGTTCCTGAGTGGTTTGTGCTTCATTACTTGACATTGGCATATGACCATTTACTTATTCAATAAACACAAGCTCGATACAGTGCATCCAACATCCAAAGCAAAGCTGTAACATCGCCATGGAGACACACAGATGGTGGATCCTGGAGCAAAAGCTGATTGTGTCCTTATACGACGTGTCTCCTTTAGAAATGCCCATTGATAAAGGTGCATGTTTTTTTCTGTACACTGCATTTGTTACTGAATCAAATGCTTTGTATTCTCTGTGAGCAGGCCTCTCCTCCGCTGCCCTCACAGTTCTCTGTAATAACCAGTGTTTGGCAGACGGGCCCTGAGCTCCGCCTACAGGGGCCTGAGCTCCGCCCACAGAGTCACAGCGCTCCATTCTCCTCAGACGCACTAAAAGACTCATGTGTTTGTGGCCAACAGGAGTGACCACATAGAATCCTTGGTGCACTTTTCATTCTGTTTTCCTTCCTTTCTATGTACTTTCACACCTCACATTCAGTCACATATTTAAAGGAACAGCAACGGTAATTAGAATATTCTGCAATTAACTTGTAATCAACTTTTTTCCTAAACCTTTCAGTTCAAGAAAATGTGAAAAGCCATACATATACTTACTTACATAATTAGTGCAAGCTCTGAAACATGACAAAGCCATTGCAAAGCCTAGACTTTGATCAAAATGTGCTTGGTTACCCACATGGCTGTTTCCATGGAGATGGACCACACTAAAGCATTAATAATGTATATCATACTCTTCTGTGAGTATGTGAGTGGGCTTGCCTATCCTCAGATCTGACCTGTAATTTATCCAAATAATTTCCCTTGTGGATCAGTAAAGTTTGTCTAAGTCTAACTTGGCTTGGTGGCACATGCTTGTCTCCATGGAGATAGGTAACTGGACTCGGTGTATTTTGGTGCATCACTGAGTCTCTCACTCACCACTGCACCCTTAATGGTTTAGTTGGCTGGACATTGCTAACAAATCGCAGAAAACAGCTTCATATTTATTTATAAAGCCATACTGGGGAAACTTCGGGTTACTTTGTGTCCTTAATGTCAGCTCAGGTAGTTACCGGCTTCGCTCCTCCTCCCAGTTACTTTTCACTGTACTTCTTTGGCTCACTGATCTGGGAAAATGAGTGTTTGCTGAATGTTTGTCCCCTGATCCGAAGGTTGACGGTTCAAATTCAGCTCTCAACATAAATATCATTTCAGCTCCCACAGTGTATACTGGTGTATGAATGTGTGAGTGAATGGGTGAGTGGTTCCTTGGTGTGAAGATCTTTGAGTGCCTTAGAGGTGGAAAAGCGCTGTATAAAAATGAAAGTTATTAAATTGAAATCTTTGATGTCCTGATAAGTTTAAGAAAATAGTAAAACGTGTGGTGACCGAGACGTGTGTATGTTTTTGTGGTTTTATAATGTGATATTTTGTGATTTGGCTATTTCGTATTGATTGTGTATAATCTTAATGCCATAGTTTGGAACATTCCAGTCAAAGCAATGGCATCAACATGGTGACCCTTCAGCAGAAAAGTTACACAGTACACCTTTAATTTCAGTTTTAAATCAGATGCCCTATCTTTATCTGCTCAGCCCATCACCGACACTGTCTTTGAACCTTTTTTGGCTGGATTATAGCATCACCCAGGAACAGAAAAAAACATTTAATTCCAAAAAAAAATGATTCAGAAAGTCTTAAGATCAAACCTATTGATCCAATTATTTCACCTGCAGAAGATTACGATTCTTCAAAGACATGTAGCCACTAATTTACAGCAGGTTTCAAAGCAAAAGCCCTCCTGAGTCAATACCTTTTATTAAATTGTTCCAAACCAAACGGCGGCAAATGAGTTGAGCGTGAAAAGACTTCCTCATTACTGGCTCCTTGTTATCCAGTTTGAACCAGGAAATGGCTTCACTCCGTCTGCACACTGGCCCTGCTTGGCTGATCTAAGGGCAGTCCCTGGTGATTCAGTATCCCTACTTCTAATTGGTTCAAATCCTCTTCTCAATTGGGTCAAATGCAGGACAAATGTAATAAACGTGCAGCTTAAAGATTTTGACCATATTGTATAACATAATATTGCACAGTGTGCTTCTTCCAGTGTGTTTTTAACTACAAATGGCTAATAAATCAAACCTAACCTAATATTCTCTCATCAAAAGCATGCATGAAGAGGATTTAGATGTCATCCATGCATGTTTGAGTAATCTAGTGATCTCTCCTGGGTCCTATTGAAATCCTCCTTAAGGTTAGCTTTAAGATTCTGTGCAATGCTCCGCCACAAGCCTACGTCACCCATGTACAAAAGCATGATAGTAACTAGTACGACTTCACAAACCTCACGTGATGTGCAGTAGTTTCATTAGTGGGATGCATGCTGATTGTGTTGTGATAGTGTTCTGAAAAGGGAGTGTCTTAGCACAAAGAGCAAAGGGAGAGCACCAAAAATAAAACTGAAATATACTTAACATTTTGAATATGTTGTTTTCAGCAAATTGTCTGGTCAGATTGCGTTAAAGCTCAGATTAAAGTCTAACTGAAGTAACAGAGCTCCAGACAGAGTAGTGCTTTCATCTCACCCCTAGGGAATGTTGATGACATCAGCTGCAAAGCATCATTTGTATAATTCAGACAGGTTCTGGCCCTTATTAACATTATAGTTGCTAGGTAACAGTTATGGAATTAGCTCTATGTATGTCATAACTTCTGCCCATGCACCATGTCCAGCCAAGTAAATTTATAAACCTCACCAAAATTAGAAAAGAAACAAAAAAAAAAGTATGTTTTTAGTAAAATCTCATACCATATTACCATATTACTCTTTGGAATGTTTCTGTGATGTCATGTGGTAATACAGGAAGTGCTCCACTGTGTTTTTAAACTCTATATACTTTCATTAGAATCATTTGGATAATGTAAGCCCTGGAATTGCCAATCTTTATTGAACTAAAGCTAAAAGGAGCTGTTAACTTGAAAATTACCACTATATGACATCACAAGGTGGAACAGAGTGTTTGGAGCTTTGGAGATGTAGACAGAGTAATATTAAAGGGTTACTCAAGCATGTGTGAATGAAACAAAACACAGCTTAAAGCTGACAGGAGTAAATGTGGGTAATATAGGACCTTTACAAATACAGAACATTCATCATTATATTTAAGCGTATTTTATTATCTAAGGGCAGACTCTACAGTAGTTATATAGCATCCTTACTTCTAATTGGCTCAGGTCCACTTCTCGTACAGGCTGTGCGGCGGTGGGAGTCTGTCCGTGGGAGGTGGAAGTGGGCGGGGTTGGGTGGGGGTAGGTGGGTGAAGTAGATGGTTCGTGTATGATAGAGGAACATCCAGAGGGCATAATTACAGCTAAAGAGCAGGAGGATCAGTGGACGTTATAGGGCGGCGGAGGAGACACAAGCATCATTAACACTCCTCACCTCTGCAGTCTGAGTCAGTATACGTAAACACAAGAAGAAAAAGAAGAAGAAGAAGAAGAAGAAGAGCTGACAGGAAATGGAAATCTATATACTACATTTGAAAGGCACAGACAAAATTCAGCTCAAATTTCTTTCGTAATATGAAATTGTTTGAGGTTTTGCACAATTAAAGGTCCTATATTACACAAAATTGACTCTTGTGATCTTTAAGACATGTTATAATGTTGTTACTTATTAAAAACATACCTGGAGTTGTGTTTTGTTGTCACTCATGCTCTGTTCCACCTTGTGATGTCATGAAGTTGTAATTTTCACGTTAACGGCTCCTTTTTACCTTTTGTTCAGTAGAGCTTGGCGATTCCCGGGCTGAAATTATCCAAATGATTCTAGTGAAGGTGTATGGAGTTTAAAAACACAGTGAAGTGTTTTCTGTCTTAAACATGTGTGAGTGAAACAAAACTCAACTCCAGGTCTGTTTGTGATGAGCAAACAACATTATAACATAGATATAAAATAGCGTAATATGGACCTTTTAATCATTATCAAATTGAAATTGCAATTTGAATCAAGGCAATTAGAAAATCACAAAGGCTGCAATATTTGAAGTACCACAAATTCCTCACAAACAACCAAATATTATGATCTATACACACACGTTCTGAAATGTGATTCTTGTATTGGTTTGTCAGTTCATATTTCAGTCTTTTTGTCGAACAGAATCCCATTATTGAAACATAAATCACAAATCAAACCACAATCGCAAAGCTTATCAGAAAAATCGCCATCAGATATTTTCCACAAATCATTCAGTCATCTCTATAGTAATTTCTCCCCGTGTCCGGTTTCCCTGGCAACCCAAAAAATGCACTATATGTAACATCCTCTAGCTAAGGTAGTCCGGACCGAACTAGACCAGTACTGGGTTGGACTGTTAGATGTAAATATCATGTTCTATCTTCAGGTGAGTGCATATATAAACAGGAAACAGCTGTCGCAAACATGCACCAGCTTCGTTTTGCTGAAAATATGGCGATTTTTCACAAGATCAAGTCATTATTTCACTTTTAGATCAGCTTTTTGCATGAGTCTGCGTTCTCTCTTATCTAAACCTCTTTGGAAGCTAGTGGTCCACTTCCGAACCCTCACAGAGCTCAGTACGGTTCACTTAAAGACATATTGCGCTTTTGTCTGCAATACAGCTATAATCTATGACTGTAAATGTGAATCATTATATTATAATTTGGACATTTTAAATCACAATATTCATCTAAAACGACTTAATAAAAGAAACAGCAAAAGCGACAACTGGAGCTGACGTTGCCGTAAACGTCATCACAAAAAAGCCCCTCTAACCAAAATGTTTGTACCAAAATGACTACGCAATGCCGTCAAATCCTATGCGTATCACCAATTAAGAAAATACAATTGGAGAACAAAGTAAGTACAGAGCAGTGGGCGTGAACTGGGGACAGTGAAAACGGGGGTTGGTCAGCAAAACGGTGTCTTGAAAATAAGCTTAAAGAATGCTCAACCATGCACGAATCACCCCAGATAAAACTCTGAGAGGGTAAATGGTGAGAGGAAACGACTATAATATGGTTAAAAGCTCTAAAAAGTTGATTTTGCAGAATAGGTCTGCTCTAAGACGGTGGAAACTCTTTCACTCCGTACCGATCTGCTCCAAAGTGAACCAAAGGAACTAAGCCCACTCTCCAAGTCTAGAAGATTGAGTATTATAAAGTTTTTCCAGATCCTAAACACCACAGGACTATGTTGTGGTGTTGTATAAAGCCCATCAATAATTCACCAGTTAATGTAAAGCAATAGTATGTAACTTTTAGCAAAAACAATCAAATAAAAGCATGAATTTTCATTTTGTACTGAAAAAAGCAGGTGTCCTAACTGTGAGCTGACTCTTATTTGGTCTGGGAGAGTGCCACTTTCTGCTTGTTTCCATAGAAATGTTGTTCCTTTGGCTATAATGTTCCACAGTATGCCATAAAATGTATTCATCTCCATGGGGAATGTTCTGATGTATGGTTTTAACTTTATACACTGCAAAAAGCAATATCTAGATAAGTTAACATTACTTAATTTAAGAATATTTTACAATATTTGAGTAGATTCAACTAAAAAAATTAAATTATCTAATAAAATAAGCATGTTTTTCTTAATTCAAGCAACATTACATTTTGTTTCTTATTTTAAGTGCAAAGAATTGTTGTTTTTCTTATCTTAAAGGTGCATTGTGTAACTTTTCTGCTGGAGGGTCTGTCAAATGCTTTTCGCCATGGAGACGTTATTGCTTTGTCTGGAATGTTTCACAGTATGGTGTTAAACCTTTCTATCTTCATGGAGACCAAACCAGACCAAGTTACAGATCAGATCTGTGGAGAGGCAACCCCGCTCACAGTCTGAATGCCTGTTTTTCCAGGTATTTTTGAGCTATAAAAAGAAAAGCAAGATGTATTTTCATATTTTAAGTATGTAATTTTAAGTCATTTTACTTGTGAAGTGAAATTTACTCAAATCATGATAAAACTTTCTTAATTCAAGTAATGTTAAAGGTGCACTGTATAACTCTTCTTCTTCTTCTTCTTCTTCTTCTTCTTCTTCTTCTTCTTCTTCTTCTTCTTCTTCTTCTTCTTCTTCTTCTTCTTCTTCTTCTTCTTCTTCTTCTTCTTCTTCTTCTTCTTCTTCTTCTTCTTCTTCTTCTTCTTCTTCTTCTTCCTTTGCCTGGATATATATATTTTTTTTTTTTACAACCCAGCATTAAACATATCCATTTCCAAATCAAACAAGCAAGACCAAGTTGCAGGTCAGATCTGTGGAGAGGCGACTACACTTGTACAATGATCAATGCTAGTCATGTGTCATCTCCATAGTAATAATAACAATGTGCAATATTATTTAAAGTCACTTTACCTGCTACTTATTTATTTAACCACCACTGTCCATCACTGCACTGTACACAATCATCTGAGTCACTTTATTGTAGTAATATTATATATTACTATACTGGAGTCACTTTAACTGCTGTTTGTTCACTTCAGAATCAAAGACACTTACTGTGCCTTTTAGCTTTACAGTGTTGTGTTTTTTAGTTGATTGTAAATACTTATTATTATTATTTATCTTGATTTTGATGCATGCTCTTATTTTCCTACTGTTTCTGTAACTTGCGTTGTGACACTGCAATTTCCCCATTGTGGTACAAATAAAGGATTATCTTATCTTATCTTATCTTATCTTATCTTATCTTATCTTATCTTATCTTATCTTATCTTATCTTATCTTATCTTATCTTATCTTATCTTATCTTATCTTATCTTATCTTATCTTATCTTATCTTATCTTATCTTATCTTACACTGACAATGAGAATGTATGCTTTTAAGGTATTTTTGAGTAATAAAAATACCTGTAATATACTTAACGTTAGATAGACACGTTTTATGGCATATTGTGGAACATCTCCATGGAGGCAATTACCTGAAAAGGTGCTTAATGCACCTTTACCTTGGCTAAATTTGGATTTGTGCAGTGTATCTCCAGTGTTAGTTTGCATTTGTAGTTTGTATGTTGTTAGTGTGTGGAAAAACAAGCTGTGTCTCATCTGCCCTAACTGTTGACCACAGCTCTTTCTCTGCCTGAGGTCACTGTGCGACTCGCTTATTTCTCATGTGAGCGCCTCCTGCCTGCTCAGCTGTTTACTGCGTCTGTACAAAACAAAACTACCATCAGCAAAAACGTGTCACTCCTTTCACTCCGTATGTTTATGCTTTATTCAAAGATGGTTTACTCATGTAGCATCATCAAGTTTTATATTTTAAAAGGCCCATTTTACGCTATTTTCCTGATCTATGTTATAATGTTGTTTCAGAATCACAAACAGACCTAGAGTTGTGTTTTGTTTCATTCACACATGTTTAACACACAAACCCTGAGTTCTTCTCTCAAACAGAAAACACTCTGTTCCACCTTGTGATGTCATGTGATAATACAGGAAGTGCTCCACTGCCACTTTCAGATCTGGAATTGCCAATCTCTACTGAACTAAAACTGAAAAGTAGCTGTTAACATAAAAAAGTACCGCTTCATGACATCACAAAGTGGAACAGAGCATTTTGAGCTTTAGAGATGTAGACAGACTAATAATAAAGGGATACTCAAACATATGTGTATGAAACACAACTCCAGGTTTGTTTTTGAGGAGGTAACAACATTATAACATGGCTTAAAGTTGTGTGTAGAATCCCTCAGTCGTCCAGGTAGAATCCATAGCAAAAGGAGAAATTTAATTTGTCATTGTAATTAAGCTCCTCCCTTCAGGCAGATATAAAGCAGTGTCCACCAGCATCTGACCAGAACTGAAGAAGCAGCTTGGAACGTATTCGACCAAATAAACTCTGTCCAGTTGACAAATTAAATTTCTCCTTTTAACATGGCTTAAAGCTCACAAGTGTAAGTTTTGTGTACTATAAACCTTTAAACCATTGTTAAATATGAAAAGGATGCACATATACTGGAATATAACAGTTGTGTGACAAGAATTGTATTAATTTAACCAAACAGTGAAGAAATTTGTCAAGGCAAGATGTACATGCAAGAGAATTTGTTATTTATGAGAAACCCTGTTCTCTCTTATCCTTACCTAACAATGCAGAAAAAAAACATGCAGATACAGATTTAAATGTAGTATTTTCACTGTTAGATGCAAGTAATGTCCCAACTTCTTAGTTTGTACTTTAGAGGTGTGCTTGGAATAGTTGCATAGTTTGTTTTAAAGATACACAGAATTGATTCTCTCGCTTTAAGATGTTATATTGCTGTTGTCTCATCAAGAACAGACCTGGAGTTGTGTTTTGTTTAATTCACACACGTTTGAGTAATCCTTTATTAGTAGTCTTTCTGCATCTTCAAAGCTCAAAATGCTCTGTTCCATACGGTGGCCAAGAGGTGCAAAACACTTTTACAAACCGTAAAACACTTTTACAAAGTGTAAAACACTTTTACAAAGTTTGAGACAAATTTACATTTTGGAAACCATTTTTACATATCATAAAACAAAATTACAAGTTCCGAAACAAATTTACATTTCAGAAAACAATTTAACAAGTCGCGAAACACTTTTACAAACTCCGAGACACTTTTACAAATCCCAAAACAAATTTACAAGCGAAATGTAACCGGAAAGGGAATGTCCCAACTGCGGGGTCTAACAGGAAGTGACGACGAGAAGCAGCCAGTACGAGAACTATGGATGGTGTTTATGGGGAAGTACGAGGGATGTTTTGCCCGTTTTGTGGAGAACATATGAGCTGATTAACGCGATTTTGTTTTTCGTGTGGTTGGTCTTTAGAGTTTAGAGACGAGACCGACAGACCGGATATGCTGCAGCAGTGTATAAGATATTTTAATGAGGGACACTCGTACGCCGTAATCGTGGACATGATGTCATGTTTACACGGTGTTCACATCAGCTTGAGGTCTCTGAAAAGCAAACTGAATGAAGCCGGTTTATATCGCACTCCCTTATAGGGACTCCTCTACAAACTCCATAATGAGGGCCATTGGAGGTGCACTGAATTGCGGCCATGGTCCCGTTCTCCGTGCCGCAGTCAGTTCTCAGTCTCAGGGGAGTGACACCAAGGTTTCGCACACATGACAGAAAATAGTGAGCGATCACACTTGGGTCATTATTAGTCGGTCCACATGCAAGCCACATTACTTTACATGAAAACCCATCGATACAGCCTGAAACAGCCAAACTGAATGGCTTAAGTTTATCATAACCATCCGCGTGCCACATGTAGTTCGGCCCCATGGAGACTGACTGCGGCACGGAGAACGGGACCATGGCCGCAATTCAGTGCACCTCCAATGGCCCTCATTATGGAGTTTGTAGAGGAGTAATCCTAATTTACATGGAATCTTGAAGATGACTACCTCCAGACATGTATCCATATATGGTATCCATAAAAAAATATTTATTCATTACTCATAGTGAAAGATACACAAGTCTAGAGCTCCTCCGTCTGGTGAAAAGATGCACAGACATCTGCTAGAAAAATCAACAGGTGCATTCAACAGGTCCTTTGGCATAAAAAAGAAAACAAAAGAAAAAGACTCTAGTTAGACCCATGTTATTTTAATTAAACATATTTCACTAGCCTGATAAGACGTGGTATGACATTTATTGCACTTAGATGTTAGCCAACAAATGTAGTTTTTCCATAAACAGCAGATTAAAAGTTGGCCAAAAGATGGCGCAGGAAGACTTGTAGAGGAGTAATCCTTTCTGCGATATAAACCGGCTTCATTCAGTTTGCTTTTCAGAGACCTCAAGCTGATGTGAACACCGTGTAAACATGACATCATGTCCACGATTACGGCGTACGAGTGTCCCTCATTAAAATATCTTATACACTGCTGCAGCATATCCGGTCTGTCGGTCTCATCTCTAAACTCTAAAGACCGACCACACGAAAAACAAAATTGCGTTAATCGGCTCATATGTTCTCCACAAAACGGGCAAAACATCCCTCGTACTTCCCCATAAACACCATCCATAGTTCTCGTACTAGCCGCTTCTCGTCGTCACTTCCCGTTAAACCCCGCAGTTAGGACATTCCCTATCCGGTTACATTTCGCTTGTAAATTTGTTTTGGGATTTGTAAAAGTGTTTTGCGACTTGTTAAATTGTTTTCTGAAATGTAAATTTGTTTTGGAACTTGTAATTTTGTTTTATGATATGTAAAAATGGTTTCCAAAATGTAAATTTGTCTCAAACTTTGTAAAAGTGTTTTACACTTTGTAAAAGTGTTTTAGAGTTTGTAAAAGTGTTTTGCACCTCTCGGCCACCGTAGTTCCACCATGTGATGTCACGAAAAGAACTTTTTTCAAGTTAACAAACTTTTACTTTTTGAGATGAGCAATTCCAGGGTTGAAATCATCCAAATGATTTTAGTGAAGGTGTGTGGAGTTTAAAGACACAGTGAAGCACTTCCTGTATTACCACATGACATCACAAGGTGGAACAGGGTGTTTTCAGTTTGAGAGAAGAACTAAATATGCAGCGTTTGTGTGTTAAAGAGGGGGTATTACACTTCTATGTTACCGTTTACTGTTTTTTGCGTATTTGCCAAAAAACATATTAAAATGTTTAATTAGTTTCAGTTTTGTTTTTAACACTCTTAACCCCTCCCCTTGCTCCCAGCTCTAAATCACTCCCCCTTCCGAGCGCTATCACAACACAATCTGTGTGTATTTGGCTAATGAAAATACTGCAAATTGTGTATGTTTATGAAAAACTGCTGTACGGAAGCATGGATGGCGTAGGCTTGTGGGATGAGTTTTGGATAGACTCTTACAGCTAATTGTAAGGAGGGTTCGAATAGTGCGGGAGAGATCGCTAGATTACTCAAACATCCATGTATGACGTTTAAAACTTCTTCAGGCATGTTTTTGATGAGGGTTTAAAACGTTATAACCTGGTGGAAAGCTACAAACAAACGCATATAAATGCAGTATTTTGGATATTTATTCCTCAAAATCTTCCATTGCGCTACACAGACCGTTGCCCACCATCTGAGATTACGGCGACATCAAATTCTAGAACGTAAACGCAAACACACCCTGCGCTTCAAGTAATGTTCCTAGTGCGTTCCAGCTGTTTTGTGTGTCACTCTTTTCTGTTTTCCTGCTTTAATGAACTCCAGGTATCAGTCTCTGGATGTGTTACAGTCATTTAAGGAAGTATGTCATTCAACCAATTAGTTTTGCATCATTCACCTTTGGGAGGGCGTCCAGGGAGCAGAGCTGTGGAGACGCCTCTAACCCCATGCATATTTAATGGCTCCTTACAAACAGCAGTGTTGTTGGTAAGTAAAGCTAAGAGCAAAACTAATGGGGCTTAGTGTGACTGGAAACAATGAGTCATACAGTTCAGCATTAATGGAAACAACTATTACTACTACTATTATTATTTCAAGTGTATTTCAAGTGTACTGCGCCTTTGTGTTTGTATTAAAAGGGCTATACTTGATTTTATTCATGTAAGGCAAGGCAAGTTTATTTGTATGGCATAATTCCTACACAAAGTAATTCAAAGTGCTTGACAGAATAAGAAATACATTAATATCACAATGCAGACAAAACAAAACATAAATAATCATCATAAAATTAAAAAAGAGAGAGAGAGATTAGAGAAAAGAGTGAAAAATGAAACCCTTATATCAGGGGTGTCCAAACTTTTTTCATCAAGGGCCACATATCTAAACACAGACAAAGCAGAGGGCCGATCGAGGGCCATAGACTGGTGCTCAGTACAGTGAATAATTGAAATATTCATGTTTAACACATTAGAATGAGCTATCAGTCCTTTATTCATGCTAAGATCCACAAAACCACACAATAAATATTAAATATTGTCTTATCAAGGTAGATTTTCAAAAAACTTGCAGTCAAAAGTACTGCTCAAGGTAATTTGGGCCAATTCACCTGGAAGCCTGAGGGCCAAGAAAAATTTGTCTGAGGGCCACATTTGGCCCATGGGCCATAGTTTGGACATGCCTGACTTATATAATAAAGTGACATTTGTCTTTCAGTGCAGATATACTGTATTGTAAAAACATCTCTTAGACTGTACTGACTGAGTACAATTATAACTTTTTTTATTGTCTGCAAACCAGGAAGTAAGGCTTGAGCACCTGTTAGCATGCTCATTGTTCACAGTGTTATGAGGATGCCCCAACTTTGCACTGGTCTCTGAAAGTTGTGAAAAGCAGAAGCAATTAGGATGCTATGAATGTGTCACCAAAGTGAATAACTATTTTTTTGAACAATGCCCTTTGCCTTTTCCTGACTGCAGCTACTTCAAAACGCTGTTGCTGGCTTTAAAAAAAAAAAAAAAAAAAAGCTCTGGAACAAGATAACAATTCTGTTTTCTGCTGCTGCCTCACAGCTGTGGACATTAGAGATTAGACAAGCTCAGACACTTCTGCTTTTAAATCACTTTTAAGAATGCACATTTCTTTTGTTGGCTTTTTACACTGTGTGAGAGTTTATTTTGGAGTTTCATGATGCTGTAGTCTGCACAGTATTCTTTGACTTTCTGTAGATCTGTCACTGTCTTATGATAAAGTTGGTATGGTGACAATTCAAGCAGACCTATTTAGCAAATTTACTTTTCAGAGCTTTTAACCATGTTATAGTTGTTTCTTTTCACCATTTACTCACCTGGAGTTGTATTTGGAGTGATTCGTGCATGTTTGAGTCATCTTTTTAATCGTTATTTTCAAGACGCCATATTGCCGATCAATTCCCGTTTTCTCACCAGCTGTGTGGGATTCGGCAGCTTCAGTTTGGTACAATTGGGAAAAAAATATATCTGCAACTTGTTAGCGTGAGCTGCAGCTATCCATTGGAGATACCAGCTCTTTGTTGGAGTGACATCAGCTCTCACTGGGCACGGCAGTTTTCTAACATGAAAGTCAGCGAAATTGTTTCTTTTATCAAGTTGTTTTAGATGAATATTGCGATTTAAAACGTGCAGATTATAAGAGAATGATCCACAAGTGTAGAGGTTATAGCTATATAGCAGACACAAGCTCAATATGTCTTCTTTAAAAAAATATACACAATGTTTGTAGTAGTAGCAAACTAAAAGCCAAGAGTATCTCCACGGAAATACACAAAACAGTGACCCCTGGACCACCACAACGCTAGAAACAATCCTGCAATCTCATTTTAACAACAGGTAACGTTATACTTCCGTAACAACACAGGTGGTAGTCTTATCACTGGGAATTACATACAGCTCAAGGTTTGTTTTGGAGATTGCCCATTATTCCTCAATTAGAACTTGATACGGTGGGAGGAGATTAGCCACAAGTTGAACTCTCTGTGAACGGCTAATTCATCACGGCTCCGGTCCACTCCTACACCCTGACACCACTCCGACTGAATCCAATCAAGACTGAGAAAGCACATCTCAATATTAAACCTACGTAACCCACTTCGCACACAAGCTCTACAAGACGCACCTTTATTGTAATTGATCCTGCCAAGACATTAAGTCGCAGGAATCCAACCTCTGGTAATTAGGAAATAATCATTGTGGTGTGTTCAGATCCACACATCTTAATGCTCTCCTGCTTTGTGATAACCGCCCACAAAGTCACGGCCCATCCACTAATTGCGTTTTGGAGTCAAAGGCGTCGGATCAATGGCTATCTCCAGGCTTAGCAGCATCCTTCAGTTACACACATGCACACACACACACACACACACACACGCACGCACAAACACAAGCATGCACACGCACACAGATAAGATCGCTCACTCTGGGGTGTCCCTTTGCCACCATTTGTTCAAGTTTGAGGTAACAAATACAGTGTGAGCATAGAGCGTTTATAGAAGTGAACTATGGGAGTGCGACATCAGCAATAGTGTTCACCTTCAGTCAAACGAAGCTAATTGAGGCTGGAGTTTATATGGGCGAATTTGAAGCCAAGACTCATATTTGAAAATCCGAGGGTGTCTACCATAGCGACCAAAGAGCCAATCAGGAGCGAGGGTGTTCAAATTTGTTGCTAACGCCAGCAGGAGTGAAAAGGGAGGGAAAAGAAGACGTGATGTGTCTGTTATTAATGGTCGTATCTTGAATTATGGATGAAATAGTGAAATAAAAACACCAGGATCATGTAGTGTGGGTTTATATGAATATTGTAAAACCCACATGATGAGTCTGACAGAGGCGGTTACAGAAAGAGAGGCCATGGTTTTTCAATAGAAAGTGAATTGGAGCAAATTGAGCCAAATCGTGCCCATGCTCACTTCTTATTTGGAATGTGACCTGCTAAGAGATTTAATTAGACGTTAGTACTAGATGGAACAATACTCAAGTACTTTTTTTTCTTTTTTTTTTTTTTTACTTTTTTTCAGTAGTGGTAGTAGCAATAGTAGCAATAGCTGTAATCAAAAGGTGCAGTGTGTAACTTTATCTGGTAGAGTACACAACCATAGATATGTTATTCCTCTGCCTTAAATGTTCCAGAATATGGCATTGAAATTCTCACCATTGAAACAGGCAGCACCAGAAACTCACACTTACACGTACACTTTCACTAGAATCGTTTGGATAATTTCAGGCCTGGAATTCCCAGTTTCTACTGAACTAAAGGTAAAAGGAGCTGTTAACACCAACTACCAACAACTACCACTTCATGACATCACAAAGTGGAACAGAGCATTTTGAGCTTTGGAGATGTAGACAGACTAATAATAAAGGATCACTCAAACATGCGTGAATGAAACAAAACACAACTCCAGGTCTGTTTTTGATGAGGTAACAACATTAAAACATGATTTAAAGCTCACATTAGTCAATTTTGCCCAATATACGACCTTTAAAATACTAGATGCCTGTTTTATGTTTCAGTTACAGAGACAAATTGAGTCAAAACATGCATGTATTTTCCCCCGTCTGTGTAGTATGTTCTGTGCATGGCCTGTTCCATATGCAGAGCCCCATTAGCTGTCAGGGGCCGGTCGTTCCTCTGATTTATCCAGCCTATTCCTTTCTATGATCAGGGAGGTGCTATCTTGAGGTTGGTTAATTAACTTCACTTTGCAGTTCAAATCATACCTCATGTCCACGCTGATCATAGTCCTCAAACGTAATGTGGAATAAAGCTGTGAAATAAAGTGCATATCTTGTGTCTTTCGCGGTGGTAAAATTCAAATTGGCTAATAAATTAAACCAACTGCTTAGAAAGTCGGTGGATTTAAGCAGAAAAGATGCATTAAGGTTAAGGGGGCTTCATTTGATGTTTGCTATGCTTCTTATCTACAAGTTTCTGTATGATTAAAGATGCTGTACCAGATTTTTACTGTCTTAAAGTGGATCTATTATGCAAAATGGACTTTTCAGAGCTTTTAATCATGCTTTAGTTGTTTCCCCTTCTCATTTATCCCTTGGAATGATTTGTGCACGTTTCAGCAATCTTTAATCGCTTATTTTCAAGACGCCATTTTGACGATCAACCCCCATTTTCATCAGCACTGGCATACGCCCACTGCTCTGTACTTACCTCATTCTCCTATTTTATTTTCCATCACTTATACACGCAGGATTCAGCAGCATCGCGTAATCATTTTGGTACAAATGAAAAAAAAAAAAAAAAAAACGTGGCTCTCGTTGTGAGTGTTTACGCAGAAGTCAGTGGATTTGTTTCTTTTATTATGTCTTCTTTTATTAAATCAATATTGTGATTTAAAATGTGCCAATTAAAACATAATGATCCACAGTGACATAGATTATACCGATATTCCAGGGTCTCAGATGACATCACAGCATTCTGTAGTCCAATAATATTTAATATGGATGTAAGCAGCTAAAATGTTTATTGTTAAAATGCAGATTTGTGTTGTAATACAGTGAGTTCTGGGGTCTAGTCAAAAATAGATTTGATCAGGTTCAACATTTGTGAATTTACCTTTTGGATATTTCCCATCTGAGAGTATGGCATCATCATATTCTAGAATCTGAAAACAACTAATAGAGAGAGAGAGAGAGATACTTTTTTGATCCCAAGGGAAATTCAAGTTTTGCAGGAGCAACACTTCCACTGCGCTCCACCGGCCTTTGTGTCTCAGTCAAAGGTCTCAGGACTGGTCAGGGAGGGTCAGCAGATCCGTGTCAGGGCAGTTTGAGGAGAGGAAGAGCCAAATGTGTTCCTCCTTTGTGTCCTGCAGCATCATAGCAGCCTCCAGGGGACGCCAGGCAAACACAACAGGAAAGGCCTCACTCTTACTCCACTCTGGTGTTTCGGTTGGTGATGAAACGGTTCACTCCTTAGACTTAGACAAACTTTATTGATCCACAAGGGAAATTATTTGGACACAGTAGCTCACACATCTCAATATAATATAATAACAAAGAGTAAAAATATAGGGTGAGTTGTTGTACACTTGTAGGGAGTATTATAGTATGAATGTAGTCCTGTATCTCTCACTGTTTGAGCGGAGCTGTAGGAGCCTGTTGGAGAATGAGCTCCTCTGTCCCTCTATAGTCTGGTGCAGTGGGTGAGTTGTACAGTTGTAGGGAGTATTATCTGTCCCTCTATAGTCTGGTGCAGTGGGTTGTAGGGAGTATTATCTCCTCTGTCCCTCTATAGTCTGGTGCAGTGGGTGAGCAGGAGTGTCCATGATGGAAAGCAGTTTGTCCAGTGTAAATAAGGGTGAGTTGCACAGTTGTAGTGAGTATTATCCTTTATTCCCTCAAAGTATTTCCTCTGGAAGAACTTCTGATATATTTGCTGCCACATATGGTGTAAATAGCCTCTATAGATCTTCTTTAAAAACATGAAAAACAGGACTAACTCATTTTAAACAATTTGGATTGGTCCAAAGTTATTCCTCACTTACTGTACCCTACGCATTCAGCTCATCCAGTAATTCACCACAATGTGTTTATAAGCACTTTTATCGACTTTCAGAGCCGTGACAATAAAGCTTATAACAAGCAGCATGCTAACTGCACACTTCCTGATTACTGGACAATAAACTGCATGCAGACAGCACACAGTGGACATATGTTGACCTCAAGAGCTGCTTATACAATATATCTGTACTGGGGAAAGACAGATTTTGCTTATCGTGTACAGGCGCTTTGATAATCGTCCATGTGGAGGTTGAAGGTGACTGATGCATCTGGTTAAAGGGCAAAGCCATGAAGAATGCAATATGTAGAAATCTTTATACGCGCATATTTCAGGTTAATAAAAAGAATTAAAAAAAAAAACAAACAACATTTATTCAAGTCTGGATTTAAGTCAGAAATTTTCACAATGGTCCAGCGCCAGTTTTTCACTTTTCTCCAAAATCTTTTAACCTCTTGAAAGGAAAGTTGAGTTAATACTATTTTCATTGCTCCAACATAGCTTTCGTTTTTGAAATTACAGCTATAAAAATGACATCATAAACGTCATTAGATATTGACTCTTATCTGCATTTCCAAAGTAACTCTTTCAAATGTCCAACAGCCCAGCGATCATCAAGGCTACACTCTGTTTGACTTATGTTATTTGCCACATTCAATACACAGTTAGCAGCGCAGAGTCTCCCATAAACGCTTATTGAGGCTGTTATTATTGGTCGGTCAATGGTCATACAGTAACCGCTGCATGTTATGAACCTTCCCTCCATCGTATACATGTAGTAGTTTCAATTATGGCTATTCAATTTCCCCTACAAGAGAGCACAATAGTCATGTCACATCACAGTATTTACACTCGATACTAAGAGCTGTATTGTAATGTGCCTCTCAAAGTGCTAAACTGTAGTCATTATTCTTTCGCTCCATACTCAGTGATGGTAAACTTCTATTGTAGCCACAGCTGCCCTGGGACAGACTGGCAGAAGCGAGAAAGCCAATCTGAGCCATCACCCCCTCCAAACGCCACGAGAGGAAATCGATCCTCTGACCTTCGGGTTGGGGCAGGCACCAAAAAATGGCCCTGGACTTTTTTTTTTTTTTTCCCAAATATGCCCACCAACTGATGGGAGAGTGTATATTCAAATACTTATTTCCACTATATTCACCTACTTTTCTTGATAATGTAAATTAAATTAAAGTTTTAGCATTTTTTCCATTAGGGGTTATCACTGCTGTAGTTTTGTTAGGTTATAGGCGGCCTACTCTATGCAGAAATGAACTTCTGCATACAATTAAATTGCGGTCATTTAGTGCGCTTGCTTAGCTGCGTGTTTCTTTTGACTGCAATAAGCCGCTATTTCTCATCATCACAACGCAAATCACGTTAATAGAAGCTGACTATCAGAGGGGTCAATGAGGAGCCTAAACCATAAGCTGCTGTTTTGTCCTTCTCACTTACCGTTACCTCCTCTTCCTCCTCCGGTGGAGATCCCCTTGTCTCTCCCTCCTTCTCCTCTCCCACATTAGGCCTAAAGCTGCTGCTGCTGGCAGCACCACTTTGATCGAAAAGCTCTGTGAGCTTTCTACATTTGGATGCTTCGTTTTCTAATAACTTTGCTCTCTTGTCTCTCAGCTTTTGCCATCCACCTTTCTCCTTGCACTTCTTTCTTGCTTTTAGACTTAAAGAATGTAGGCCTATGTTTGACTAATTCACAAATTATCGTATTAGCGCCCTCTGGCTGTTAGGTGTTAGACTCTACATTTTAGTTATTGAACAGGGCCGGTCGAAAAAAAAAAAAAAAAAAGGGCCGGCCGACCAATGGCCGTAGACCGGATGGCCGTTCTGGACTTTTCCAGAATGCACAGATTGCCAATCCGTCCCTGGGTTGGGGGACCACTGCTCTAACCACTGAGCCACTGTCGTCCCTTTACTGTACTACTATTGTATTGATATTTCGGAACTTTAAGACCAATTTCGACTTCTAGACAAGAAATGCACAAAACAGTAATGACTGCACACCTCCACCCAAAGAACCCTACCCAGCAGACCTCCACCAGGATGCACCCTCCACCAGGATATCCCTACTTTTTTTTTTTTTTTTTAGTTTTGGCTTCTCTTTATGAGCAATTTAATTACACCTTTTATTAGTTGATGCCCCAGCTCGCTATTTGGTTTCATTCGCACGAACATGTTTGAGTAAGCCTTTAGTCTGTCTACATCTCCAAAGCCTAAAACATTCTGTTCCACATTGTGATGTCATGTAGTGGTAGTTTTCAAGTTAACAGCTACCTTTTACCTTCAGTTCAGTAAAGAGGCAACTCCAGGGCTGAAATTATTCAAATGATTCTAGTGCAGGCGTATAGAGTTTAAAAACACAGTGGAGCACTTCCTGTGGTAATACAAACAGTATAGAGTGTTTTTAGTTGGGGAAAAAATGCATAACTTGCGTATTAAACATTTGTGAATGAAACAAAACTCGAGGTATGTTTGTGATGAGGAAACATCCATCCATTTTCTTACACTTATCCGGGGCCGGGTCGCGGGCGCAGCAGTCTAAGCAGGGACTCCCAGACTTCCTTCACCCCGGACACTTCCTCCAGCTACTCCGGGGGGACCCCAAGGCCTTCCCAGGCCAGCCGAGAAACATGGGGGCCTCCTCCCAGATGAGGAAACGGCATTATAGATCAGAAAATAGTGTAATATGGGCCCTTTTAAACACTCTCACAGACCCAAATGTGAACTGCTAAAATAATGCAAAAATCACTAGCATTTCAGAGCACTGTATTACAGCTTTTATGTATTATGAAACAATTTTGCATAAATGATACCAGCCATTACTTTTTGCTTATTGCATCCATTCAAATTGCTACTGTGATGAATTTTGCAGTCTTAAGTCAGCAAGTCTTATCTAATGTGTGTGAATGAGGACCCGGGCTGGCTGAATGGAGAGGACACACTGTAGTGGACACTCACACAGACAAGTACAGTGCTGGAGGCTCTTGTCCACTTTGCTCCAGTCTGATACAGCAGGGGGTCAGCAGGCCTAGGTCAGAGCACCATCATGACAAGCTCTATCACAAAGTTTATCATTTAGGGCGAGACACTGCAGGCGAATAGGACAAAAACATCTTAAATGTGGAGATACTATTACTATAAGGAAGACAATTATGTACTGTTTTCATGCATACATAAGAACATGCAACTCTTTGGGACGTTTGAATCTGGGAAAAAAAAAAAAAAAAGATAAAGCCAAGTTTAAAGTTGTTGCATCATTTTGTTAAGAAAATGACTGAACTAGAATTTAGGATATTTCTGGCGGATCTTCCTCTGTAAATGTTAGTTATGTGCAACTGTACTAGTATAAATGTACTTCATACAGCTTATACTGTGGCCCCTTTAAGAAGGTGAATAGTTGTATCCACAGTGACTGCCCACTCCCCGGTTCTGGACTAAATTTCTCATTAATTTTTCCCACAGATATTTCAAATAAAAAAAAAAAAAAAAAAAAAAAAAAAAACCTCAGTTCAGCTGTGTGGTAATGATCACAAGACCAATGATTTTATTTAAAACCTGTTTCTGAAACATTAAAATATGCTAACTTATTACACATTTTGATTGAAATGTTGAGCTCTGGTCTGGGAGTCCCTGCTTAGACTGTTGCCCCCACAACCCGGCCCCGGATAAATGGAAGAAAATGGATGAATGGATGTTGAGCTCCATAAGTCATGTGACACCAAAACGAATAAGTTCTGTCAAAGCATGGCTCTGAGAGGTGCTGCTTTCATCCAAGTTACTGCAGACATCTGTGTACACTGTATGCCTTTGGGAGCATCATGGGTATTTACTGATTGTTTGTAATAATCTTTTCATTAGTATATCTTATATTATGGAAAATTGTAAAATGTTAAATTAGAAATGGAAGATACAAATTGATGATGGTGCGCTGCTATTACCCTAACAAAACAAAATGAATTCTCATGATATTTGTGAGCTCACAAACTCGTGGCATGCACCTGCTTTAGGGATAACTGGCCAGGCTGACCAATCAAGTCACATTTGTGGACAAGTGTAGAGCTCAGTCCAGAGTGCCACACATACCAATCTGCCATGTACCAGGT
Organism: Taenioides sp. WSHXM2023; assembly: GCA_029959045.1. NCBI lineage: Eukaryota > Metazoa > Chordata > Actinopteri > Gobiiformes > Gobiidae > Taenioides > Taenioides sp. WSHXM2023. The sequence continues at coordinate 6,305,151 of CM057092.1, forward strand.
TACATTTCTATTAGTTCCATGTACAATTATTTTCAAGCTGAATATGATAAAAAGCTAAAACCTGTGTAATAACAATACAACCAACTTGTAAATGAGACGTTTATTTTACACAGTATAATATATTTGTGTATGTATTAGTGCTGTCAAACGATTAAAATAATTTAATCATGATTAATCTCACGTATGCATAGTTAACTCGCAATTAATCGCAAATCAATCTCACATTTTTGTCCCTTGAATCACCATTTTAATACTTTTTTCAGCATAGAAAAGTGCACAGGCGTTGCTTTGTGCAAATGTTTTTTTTATTTTTTTTATTGCAAACGATAACAATTGTCAGTGAGACATTTTGAGTTCAATGTTCCACTTTCATGTTCCACTTTCATGAAGTGCTTCTCTTCTGTCTTCATAAGAGTCAAAGCGACTGAAGTTCCCACTGTGGGTGAAATAATGAGCTGTGACCCTGAGGTAGTTCCATTACTGAGGGACGTCCAGTAATCTCCAGTTAGTGCGACTGTGTTTGTCTGTCCCAACACCTGCTTTACTAGGGGGCGCACTCGCACTGGGACTTTTGGGCTCTTGGGTCCTGGGGTTCTGTGGCCTGCGTTTGCACCTGCGCAGCCGTATGTTTTGGAGCAGACTTTGTTTTGTGTTTTCTTCGTGTGGGTGAATTCAGCGCGTGCACAGGACTTGCAAAATTGTTTTCCTTCCTGTTTACAGCCAGATCCTGTAGTTTTTCTAACGTTAGGAGCAGTGGCCACAGCTTATGAAAAACTAGTTCACTCGGTCACAAAGAGCATTAATCTCACGATAAAAAAATTTACAGCGGTAAAATTGTTTTGCGTGAACGCGTTAATAGCGCGATATTTTTGACAGCACTAGTATGTCTTAAAGATGCACATTGTGTTTTATGTCTCATGTTTATGTTCCATTTTCACCTTTTCTTGCCACGTCAATAAACCTGTGCTTTAGTTGATCAGAGTGTTGGAGTTTAGCTCTCTCTCTGGTTGTATTGAGCACATCAAGTGAGGGCAGAGCAACCGCTTTAAATGGGAGCCTGTTCTTTCATAAGGCACCATTCGATTCTTTACTTTGTAGGGAGCATTCAACCTCTCCACAGCAAATCTTGTGCTTTGATTGAAATGCCCAATTATATCTGCAGACATATTTCTTTGCATGACAGATTTGTATGTGCTACACCAGATAGGAGGGCCGTGGAGATTCAGATAAGAAGCAAAAAGTCAATACATTTCTCATTAACATATTTCATTTGCAGTAGTTTATGTAACTGACTGATTTATCAGTTCTACGATCAAGATGTAAAGAATTAAAATGTGCCATAAATTCTAGGGGATTTGATTGGATAACTTGTAATATAAAATGCAAAAGTGTGTCACTAAGTGTGCTTTCATGTACACATTAAATAGATGAAGCAATGACGTATCTCTAATCAGATCAGATGGCGGTTTAATAATGCTTCCAGTACAGTTTTCTTTGGTGAGACACTTCACTACCTTTGCCTGATTTGGCACGTTCTAATTAAAAACACAATTTTTAAATAAAGGCTTTTTAACTTCAACTTGTGAGTGAATCGTTTTTTGTTTGCAAATTTTTCCTCCTAGGCAATCTTTATTTTGTAATGGCAATAACAGCTTCTGAAGTGCAGAATAAACTTATTTTGAATCTGAAGGGAGAAAATGGAAGCAAAAATGAAGGCTATAGAGTCTTCAGACGAGAGGAACTTGTTTCATCTAGTTTTTGAAGACAAGTTCTTGAACAAACAAGGACTGCAGAACTCTTTTCATGTAATATTTAGAATCTCCAAACACGCACAATTACACAACCTGAGTTTGAACGGCTTTGTGGCTGAGACGAAAAGATAAAATCAGTTCTGATACCGATTTCGATACTGTAGCTTTAAGTATCTGCCAATACCCGATATCAACCTATACCAGTGCAGAGACTAGAATGAGCATTTATTTTCCAAACGTGTTATGTAGTTGTTATCCTTCAAGTTGTTACAGAACATCTTTGTAAAAATAAAAATAAAAAAATAAAAATAAAAAAAAGTCAAACATTGAGCCTTTCTGGGCCAACTACAACCAGTAAATAGTCTTACATTAATCTATATGTCTAACCAAGATATCGGCTGAATCGATATTTGGAAGCCGATATCCTATTAACAGTTTTTTTTAGGAATGGCATCGATATCAGATAACAGTATTGTATCAGTCCATTCTTAGAAATGATCAAACTTCTCTTTGGATTGTCTCAAAGATGCACTGTGTAACTTTTTGGTTGGGGGTGCGTCACCTGCTTGTTTCTATGGCTATGTCATTGCTCTGCTTCGAATGTTCCACGGTGTGACATTAAACAGCTCGACCTTACATTTATTCAATTCCAGGTGGCTTTATAGCTCAAAAATATATAGAAAAACAGGCATTCTGACTGAGCGGGGTCGCCTCTCCACAGATCTGACCTGTAACTTGGTCTGGTTTGGTCTCCATGAAGATAAAAAGGTTTAATACTATACTGTGAAACATTCTAGACAAAGCAATAACATCTCCATGGAGAAAAGCATTTGACGGACTCTCCAACAAAAAAGTTCCACAATGTATCTTTAAGTTGCAGTTACACATTAGAAAAGCTTTGTCAACATTTATTTTTCCTGCACCGCTCCTTCAAATTTATTAACTTTTTTCTCATTTTTGTGGTCCTTTGGAAACATTTACTTTAAATTATAAATCAAATGTTAGGTATAAACAGTCCCTCTTACTTAAATAGTAGTTTCCAAAAGTACTTTGTATACGTTTTACTACAACTTGAGTAATATTGTGTTTAGGTTATGATACTCTTACTAAGCACAATTTTTGGCGACTGTACCACCTCCATTCATCCCCTTCACATATCCATTTTCACCCCGAAAGAGGATTTAAACATCTGTGTACTCAGCCTCCTGCCTTCTTCAATGTCACTGTGCTTAAAGCATCCATCCATCTTGTACACTCTTCCTCGTGCTCTCTGCAGGTTATGATATTATTAGTGGAGAAATCATTTATAGTGCGGAGCCAAAGAGTGGAGTGGAGTGCACGTTGTTTACTCACGGACCATTAGTTTACTGTGAGGTGGGCTTCTCCCTTCAGGCATCCAGCTCACAACTAATGCTCTTCCGCTCCTCACTACCTGCAATTAGCCCAGAACATTACGACGCCCGCTGGTGTCTGACTAATGGAGAGGATCTATCACACAGACCGTGCGGGTGCCCAGTACACCGCTCGCTGTGCTGTGGTTTCAATGTACTCCTGTGTATGCAAGACAATCGATTGTACAGTAATAATAATACTAATACTGTTTCATGGTTTCTATTTTCACTTCCCCCTGCGACCCCTAAATAATGCACTTTAGTTTTACTTTAAAGATATATTGTGCTTGTGTCTGCTGTGTAATTATAGTCTATGAAACCCCTGTATGTTATAATATGGACATTTTAAATCACAATATTCATATAAAACAACTTCATAAAAGAAACTTGTCTAATAACTTCTGCGTCAGAAAAATGCAGTGCCCAATGAAAGCCGACGTCACCTCCGATCGATAGCTGCACATCAGGTTAGTGAGTAGTGGATCTTTTGTCATTTGTGCCAAATTGGCTATGCGACACTGCCAAATTCTATGTGTATCACTGATTAAGAAAATGCAAATGAAAAACAAACTAAGTACAGGGCATGTCTGTGGCATACACCCACTGCTCGCCCAGAGCAATGACGGCTTAAATACAGGAGAATAAAGATTACTCAAACATGCATGAATCACTCTAAATACAACTTCAACAGTCTAAACGAAAAGAGGAAGCAACTATAAATAACATGGTTAAAAGCTCTGAAAAGTCCATTTTCCATAATAGGCCTGCTTTAAATGTCTGTACGTGATTTCAAACCATGAGTCAGGAACAAGTTTTAGTTTGAACTTTTGGCCACGCTCACTTTGTCCTTTATGTTGCTGTGATATTGCATCATGACACAGAAACAACTGTCTGAGCTAGTGTCAGGCAGTTCTTCTCAAACTTCGGCCTTCCATTTGATATTTTGTTACTTGCAAATGCACCATGACAGAGACTCAAATGTCCGGGCGAGTGTCAGGCAGTTGGTATCCCATGATTCTTAGTAAGAACGTACCTGATTGGATGAAAAAAGGTCAAATTTAGTGTCATTTACTGACTTTACTGATTAGACAAACTTTACTGATCCACAAGGGAAACTTCTGCATACTACTGCATATAATGCCCAACATTAAAAGCATTCATCTTGACAAAAATAGATTTAAATCAGGCACAGGCGTTTTTAATCCTCCAGCTATGTTTTCCTGACCCAGCAGTTCAACATGTGGAGGTCCCCAGACTCTGCTCTGTGCTCACTGCTCCTGACAGCCTGCCCCAGGAAGTGATGTATGGGTCAGAGGACAAATGTTCCTAAAGGGAAAGTAACCTAAATGTTTTAAATTGCTGTGTAATCTAAAGCAGACCCATTATGCAAAAGTGGCTTTTCAGAGCTTTCAGCCATGGCCTTCTCATTTACCCTCCTGTATTTAGAGTGATTTATGTGTGTTTGGGTAATCTTTATGCTCCTCTGCTCACTGCCACGATCTGCGGCTATATCATGAATTGGGACAATGCAAACATCAAAGGCACAGAGAGCAACAAGTCCTATCGTTGGATCAGGGACGCTATTGAGATCTAGAAAAACATCCACCAGACTGTGAATCGGGATGAGGGGGCGTACCAACTCTGTCACACCTGGGATACAGTTCTGAAGAAATCGGACTGCAGATGGCGCTGTGGTCCTAATGCTCCAAGCAGGAAGACAGCGCCACGATCTGTTTAAATCATCTGAGCAGACACGTCACAGCTACATCACGTGACACTTGTGAGGAAGGAGAAGAGTGCAGCCCAAACTGTCCAGGTATGAAACTAACAGAAGTCTGTACATAAAAATCTAAATTATAATCAGTACAGAAGACCTAATGAACCTAATCACACTATTAAAATGTCCATATAACATAATGATCCATGGGTGAAGGTAAGCAAAACAGTAGTGTTAGTGAAAGGAACCAAAATTCCCATCCAAATCTCGTAATATTTTACATTTTGTGTGCAGTCCTGAAGTTGTTTGGGTCTATAGCAGAGTTGACTGTGTGTAAAAATCCAGTGCCCAGGTCCTGTCAGGGGGTGATTCATTTAGGCCTAGCGTTTGAAAATGTGCTTCTGAAATTGGCTGTCTGCTCTGAGTTAACTGGCCATTGTTCAGGCCCGGAGCCCAGTCGCCTAACTCTGTCAAATAAAGGAGCGCTGTGTAACTTTTTTCTTGAGTCATTGCTTTGCCTGGAATGTTTTGCAGAACAGCATTAAAAATATGTAATATTCTCACTCTGAAAAGCATAAATGTAGATTGTATAATGGACATAGCTAATCCAAATAGAAAGTGAGTATGGGTACGCATCCGGCTCCATCAACTCTGGCTCCAATTCTTGTTGTATTGAAAAACTTTCGCCTCTGCAACTGCTGCTGTCAGGCACCTCATTCTGGTCTTAAAATGTTCATATTAACCCGCTCTACATGATACTGGTGTTTTTATTTTACCATATTGCCCATAAATAAAATATGACCATTAATAACAGACAAATCAGGTACCTTTTTTCGCCAAGGTCATTCCCGCAAGTGTTAGCAACAGGTTTGCTAACACTTACCTTATGCCAAATCAGTGGCTCTTTGGTTGCTATGATACTCGTGGTCGGAATTGCTCTTAATTCGCCCCTATAACTGCGATCCTCAGTGGGCTTCATTTGATTGAAGCCGAACACTACAGATGACACTCCCTCAGTCTACTTCTTAATAGTAGTTTATGGTTGTCTTTATGGTTGGAATATGGTTAAAGGCTCAAAAAAGTCAATTTTGCATGAATGTCCATTACAGCTGTGAGTATTCTTCTGACAAAACATCATAGTAACTAAAATAAATAATACACTTTTATCTTTACTCCCTTATCAGTCCAAATCCACGTTTATGTGGCAAAATCAGTCTTAAGCAAAAGTTGTAAAGGCTTTAATTTTTTTTATTTGAAAGTTCCACATCAGTAGCTTGTGTTTTGGGAATTTTTTCAAACTGTTTAATAACCGACCATTATGCAACCTCATGAATCTTAAATTGTCAGTTTCCCTGGGCTCTTGGAGGAACATTATTGCTGCATTTTTACTTTCTAAGATTAGCAGCTGTAATGAGCTAGACAGTTTTAAAAGTTGCAAGTCGAAACAGAACTTAAATTTCTGTCTGTTCCACTGTAACAGTATCGATTTCTATAATATACTATACATATTAAATTAAGCAGTTAAGCATACAGCCTCACGTGAGGGGAGAGGGGGTTAAAAGAGTCTACATGGCCAACAGTGAACTTGGATGAAAAGTTTGGAGGATTTTATTTTTCCTTCGGGGCCTGGCTGCTGTACAGTCTGGATTGTGTTCACTCAGCACTTTGCTCTATAGAAAGCACAGACCTAGATTCTGCTCCTGAGACAATGACTTAAAAGGCCAGTGTCTAATTGCAGTAATGTGCCCCAGCTGAATCATTGTCTCTCCTCTATTAGGGTCCTGAACATAGTAATTATCACCAAAACATGTGGGCTCAGAGAAAACTGCACTGCTCAATGAGCCAGTGTAATCCTTCATTTGGAGTTGGAGAGGTCCAGCACTGGTACTGGATCCAGACACTGTAGTCATGTCCCAATTCAATGTCTGCAGCCTTCACAGGCTACATTTGAAGGCCAGTTACGTCCCATTTCACACAGCCCACAAATGTGTCTAACACATTTGGCCCACCACCAGCACACCAGGACCTGAGGGACCTTATTGTGCCTTATTGTGGTTGTAGTGGTAGAGGAAACCTGCACAGGGAGACCATGCAAACTCCACACAGAGAGGCCCCGCACTGCCCCAGATTTGAACCCAGGACCTTCTTGCTATGAGGTGAGTGCACTAACCACTTTGCCACTGTCCATGGAGATCGGCAGTAAACAAAGGACACTTCCTTCACAGCCTCCTATATCCCATCATGCACCGCGTAGGGCCAGTCAGATGTTCGAAAACTCAGAGTGAAAAGCTTGTTACAGAAAGTGAAAACATGTGAGTACACACTTTTAACTTTAGGAAACTGGGTGCTGTCGTAAAATAAGGGCATAATGCCCCAAAACAGTTTGGTATTAATTGTGTGAGCTACGAAGATTTGAGCTAAAAGTTTGACTAATAATCTGCAGCAACATGATGAAAATCCGCTCAAACTTTCATATGTGGACAGATTTCAAAAACACTAATTATGTTTTTACTATTCTAATTATGTTTTTACTATTAGTAGCCCACAGAGTAATAACCCTATGAGGAGGAACTACCACGTTTTCATGTGAATTTTTATCTAGTTTCGATACTAGTTTTAGTATGGATTAGTATCTTATTTTTGATACTTTTGACAACCGTACAAGATGTGGGTTATGTTTGGAAAAGCTAATCACAGTATCTCATTGGCCTAGTCCCATAAAAATACAAAAATAACAATCTTCTTTTAAGTTACGCACAAAGTCTCAGTTGCAAATTAATTCATGATTGGACATAAAATATTGATCGTGAAGGCTCTGGCGGCTGACATGCGAATGATGGTTTAAATATGGATGAGACAAACAAGCGCTGGAGATGGAAAACATGCAAATAGACAGGACTCAATAAGCCCCCCTAATTAGCCCAGTGCAGGCTGAACAGCGCTAGATTAGAATATCATTAGAAGGCTCGGAGTAAGACATCAGCATGATCAGGCCTGACGGGCAAAAAAAAAGGGAACAAAGTCCTCCAAAGTCATGGTAACTCAAGACAAATACAGTCATTTTAATGGGGAGATGTGAATTTGAAAGATGTGTAATTGACCACTAACTGGGCCATAAAACATCCAGGCTGGTATACCTTTGGTCAATGCCAAATGTGGTGCCTCTGAGTTTCATGGGTTGTGGCTTCATTGATTAACTATGGCACTAAAAGTAGAGTAACCAACATTCGTAAGAAACGGAAATGGATAACTGTTCCAGAGCGTCCCCTGTCCTTACCCCAGGCTCAGACTAGGGCTTTGACTCCGAACTTCGTTATTCGAATATAATTCGAATATTTCAGAAAATGGAGATATTCGAACGAAGCCCTTAATATTCAAACCTTATTTATTTTTTTTTGTAAATGTGTTTGCTTGTAAACATTGTTTTCGATTCAAGATTCCATTTTTTCACACCTGGTGAAGTTGTAAATCGCGAGCTCATTAGCCACCCAGGCGCTGTCAACGGAAAACTACCCAACAGCCCTCCACCGATGACCCGACAGGAGTGAAAGAGATTAAAACAATAATGTCAGCTGATCTGAAGACGCGATATGACTCCGACAACGATGCTTTTTTGCTACTGAACACACAGACTGATACACTGCCCTCTGGTGGACAAAAAATGTACAACTTAAGTTTGATACCAATATAAGTCTTACTGAAGGCATTTAATGGTCAAAATATTAATAAAATATTTGAATATATTCGAATATTAATATTAATAAACAAACAAACTTCGAATATGATTTTTGGGCAAAAGTCAAAGCCCTAGCTCAGACTGCATGTGGTGCAGCACTGGAGCCGGCCACAGCCTTTGCCCTTAAATGAATGGTTATGGTGAGAAACTTTGAGATCCACAGTGAAGCAGAAATCCACTCCCATGGAAGGAATGGCTGTAGATGTGTCCAGAACTGAACCAGGACCGAACCAGGACTAAACTAGGACTAAACCAGGTCTGAATCAGGACGAAATCAGGTCCTGAACCACTGAACCAGGACAAGTAGGTAGGCCTGTCACGATTATTACTATATCGACTTATCATTCAACCTGGAACAATATACTTTGGGGCTATTCATTGTAATATCTCCCTACTTATTAATAGTGGGGGAATTTTTTTATTTTTTAAATAATATGTAATACTGTATGTAATAACATAAGACTTGAGCTGTAAATGATAGAATAAATAACTTCTATCTCTAATTATTAGTTAATTCTGCTGTTTATTTATTGCAGTGTTTAAAAAATGGTTCACCAAGATTAATCTGCTTTATTTATTTATTAATTTATTTATTTATTTTTTGTTAAAGTAGTTTCCATATCATCGTTTATCGCAATATTTCTCTGTACCGATATATCATCCTTCAAAATGTGTTATCTTGACAGAGCTACGAACAGGCTGTATGTGTCCAATACTGGCATGCACCCGTTTGCAGATCTTTTTGGGTGCCACAGAACAGCTGTTATGAGTGCAGTCGCCAAATGAGCAAAAACAATCAAATGTAAATGTGCTGCAGTGGAAGGTGGAGGCCCAGTGTACTGTGGCATGACGGCACCAAATGGACTTAGGATTTGGACTGAAAGTTGCATTATTCAAACAACACAAATCTATGAATATGTATGTATGTGTTTTCATGTTTTAGTGGGAATACTGGTAGCAGATGCAGAAGTGGTGACAGGTATGACATCCACTATAAAATATTTACTTAAGATATTATCAGTAATTGTCATTGATTTTCAGCCCAATCATAAACCTATGGTAATGTACAGATACTTAATACTTACAATGGTGTGAAAAATAAACTACCAGAGGTTATTCAACATTACTGAACCTTATTATTTGTTGGCAATTTTTCCACAAACTTATAATGTTAATCAAAATCTAGTCTTTGAGTCCTTTCAACTTACAACAGTCATGTCTTTGGGGTTGAATAATGGCACGGCTTTGAAAGTGATTGTGAAAATAAATCATAACTCAGGCTAAACCAGGATGAAAAGGCTGTAGATGTGTTGACTAAACCAGGGCTAAACTAGAGCTAAACCAAGACAAAACGAGGCCTGAACCAGAACTTAACTAGGGCTAAACCAGGACAAAACAAGGCCTGAATCAGGACTTAACCAGGGCTAAACCAGGACTAAACTAAACCACAACTGGATCAGAACTGAACCATGCAAGACAAACAAGTTGTCCAGGAATAAACCAAGACTAAACAAGGACTGAACTAGGACTGAACCAGGGATAAACCAAGACTAAACCAGAATTATCTAAATCAAACTACAACCGTGTCTAGGACTGAACCAGGACTGAACTAGGACTAAGAATGATTCAGGCTTAGTAGCTACTTATTTAATACCATAACCCTTTAATTAAGTCATTACTAAGCCTAAATTGTTCTTAATAAACTACTATAATCATTAAGTTAGCTCAGTTTTCAGTTCTGCTCATGCTTTTTTTCAGGCTAATTAAGGTGTAAATCTAATAAAATAGTACCAAAATCTACAAGTGTACACAGCATCGCCACGTGGACAGTTTCTTGACAGCTAAAATCTAGGTTTAATGATTTGTTTAATTTGTCTCTTGTGCAGCTAAAATAGTTCTGTGGAGTGAGACCACGGCTGGCATGTATCTTAAATTATCTTAGCTAATTTATAGTAACATCCGCTCTGGAGCTAAAAAGAAAAAAAAAAAAAAAAAAAACCTGATGTGTCCAATGTAACACTTATCCAATTAGCACAAGCCATGTAGAGGGTGTCATTAATTAAATGCAAGCTTGGCCAACATTAAGCAAACATGCAACACAACTAAACCAGACTATAACAAGACCAAACCAAGTCTAAAGCAGGACTAAACGGAGCTCCTAGTAACAGAACCAAACCAGGATTGTATTGTTTTCTGTTGGGCTGTTACAGTTGCTAATATCCAAATGGCTAAAAGCTACCTCGTACTTTACTTTTACCTGAAATATGATAATATATACAACAAGATTATGCTTTTGTCTGCTATATTTTTTTTATCTACAGTCCCTGACAAAAGTCTTGTCGCTTATCCATTTTGTAGAAACAAAAGCTTATAACCTGACTTTAAATTAATCGATTGGTTTTAGAAATGTCTCATATGAAAGCTAAAACCCTCCCAAATTATGCTCAATATACTAAAATAAATTTGCTTCACTGAAGAAAGATTGATCATTTAATGAACACAGAAAGGTCAGATTTTGGCAAGACAAAAGTCTTGTCGCCTACAGAAAATTGAACAAATAATTTACTTCAAATACAAAATATGTTGCATAACGTCAGTGAATTAAGTAGTGGTGCTGTGAGATCCATATTTAATATCTTGTATGACTTCCATGAGCTTGAAGGACTGCATCCATGCGGGTCGACAATGATTCATACAATTTGTTGATGAAGTCATCAGGAATAGCAAAGAAAGCAGTCTTACATGCCTCCCAGAGTTCATCAAGATTCTTTGGTTTTGCCTTCCATGCTTCCTCTTTCATTCTACCCCAGACATGCTCAATGATGTTCATGTCTGGTGACTGGGCTGGCCAGTCCTGGAGCACCTTGATCTTCTTCGCCTTGAGGAACTTTGATGTAGAGATAGAAGTATGCGATGGAGCACCATCCTGCTGCAAAATTTGACCCCTTTTATGGTTGGGAATGTAAGAGGTAGCTAATACTTCTTGATATTTTAGGCTATTGATATTGCCTTCCACCCTGCAAATGTCTCGCACACCCCCATACTGGATGTAACCCCAGACCATGATTTTTCCGCCACCAAACTTAACTGTTTTCTGGGTGAATCTTGGATCCATGCGGGCTCCAGTAGGTCTCCTGCAATATTTGCGGCGGCTGTGATGTAATTCAACCGAGGATTCATCTGAGAAATCCACCTTCTGCCACTTTTCCAGTGTCCATCCTTTTAGCAGGCTGTGGGCCTTGGCAAATGCCACACGGTTTTTTAATTGCCTTTTGTTTAGTGCTGGTTTCTGTGCACTGATTCGACCATGGAGGCCATTTCGAGACAGAATTCTACAAACTGTTCTGGTTGATACAGGGACTTGAGGTGACCAGGCCTGGTGGAGCTCTGCTGCAGTGGAAAAGGGGCTGGCCTTGGATTTTCGAATCAACAAACGGTCCTCCCGAGCAGTTGTCTTGTGGGGTCTGCTGGACCTGGGCTTGTCAAAAACATCTCCAGTCTTTTCAGATCTTTTTCTTATTCTTTGTACTTGATGCTGAGACACATTGAAGGTGTCAGCCACCTCAGCAGTGGATCTGGTCTTCAGCCTCTTGATAATTAACGCTTTGGTCTCAGGGTGGATCTTAGGCATGTTGTCAGAGGTCAAGTTGCAGTTGATGTGAAGGTCTGGTGTGCTGGGGTTCTTTTTATACACATCCACTAATTGATTGATCAGTAACTGATCACAGGTGAGGCTGTAATCTAGGATTGGGTGCATCATATGACAAGGCGACAAGACTTTTGTCTTGCCAAAATCTGACCTTTCTGTGTTCATTAAATGATCAATCTTTCTTCAGTGAAACAAATTTATTTTAGTATATTGAGCATAATTTGGGAGGGTTTTAGCTTTCATATGAGACATTTCTAAAACCAATCGATTAATTTAAAGTCAGGTTATAAGCTTTTGTTTCTACAAAATGGATAAGCGACAAGACTTTTGTCAGGGACTGTATGACAACCATGAATTAATTTTATATTTTGGACATCACAGTACAGTTCATCAACGTAAACTTCATAGAAAAAAAAAGTGCCTCTGTACCAGACCATGCAGACAGCCTCGCCTATAGATAGCTACAGTTTATGCTCGCGTGTAGTTGATTATTTATTTATATTTGTTCCAAAATTGCTATAGGACTATGATGAATCCCATTCAATTAAAACAAAACTCTAAATGTACAGACACAGGGCAGTGGCGTGTATGGGCGTGTATGGGCTGTAGTAACCTGGCCCAAACAAGACTGACAAGTGTCGCTCTGAAATGAGTTCTACACATTATCAATCTGGAACAGCTCTGACTGAAAGAGAACAGAAAACATAGAGCGTCATGATGATTATTTGAATCTGACTGGTCGAAGAGTCTCAACAGCGGAAACGGAAAAATCAAACGTTACATCCAGTTTGAGAGAAAAGCACAAATGTCTTCCCTGTCCACAAATGCACAAAGCTCTGATCTTCTGCATGTTTTTCACAAACTAAATAGTCTGTTTATGCTAAAATAGACTAAAGTACATCTGTAGGCGTCACCATGTTTGTTTTGGTTCATTTGGGCGCTTAACCTTTGGCTTCTACTCAAACCTCAATGCAGCTTGTGATTTGTCTGCTCACCCAATTAACCTTACAGTGGACGCATGCCAAGACGGATTCTTGTGAGTTTGTGAATTCACAAATATCGCAAGAATCTATTTTGCTGCCCAAGTTGAAAGGGGTTAGAGGAAAACATGATTTTTTTGAGAAATTGCTTTTGAATACAGAATAATAGCATCTTTATAAGGAATAAAGATTACTCAAACATGCATGAATCACTTGAAATATTTTGAAAGTATTTCATTTGGTAAGCTCTTGAAAGTCGACCTTGCACTATATTTCACCTTTAATAATGATAATAACATTTAAACTTTTATTTAATTACAGTCTCCATACAAAAATCTGGCTATATATTGTGAATCAGAAGACCTAAACCTCCAAAACAAGTGAATCCTTTTAAATTCCTGTACCCATCCCTAGTCGCCCATACCCAGATGCTCCTCATATTTTGCTGTTTGTTAGAAAATAGAAGGGGTCAGTGAATTGTGTTTGTTTCTAAACTTGGCAGCAATTTGGCAGGAGTTTGAGTGTAGCTTTATGGAACCAGCGGGAAACCATGCTAAAGTCTGTTGTGTGATAGCCCTGGCTAGCTGCAGAGCCAAGCGTCGGTAATTGGTTCCATTTGAAGTTGAACACGGGGGAATGTCTGGCTGTTAGAACAACACGTGTCCTGTAGCATGTGGCTGTACTCTTCTGGGGTTTGTTGTTTCCTTGGATATCGATCCTGTTTGTGCACTCAGCAACTCCAGAGCTGCTTTTATTTTCACTTTGAGGGACCATCGCACTGTCTGTCACTACTGCGAGGTTACAGTTCCGTATCAATGGGCTGTGTGTAGTATAGGGCCACCATCGGAACTTGTAGCCTTCTGTAATTTGTCTTTTCTGCTTACAAATGACTGGATTTGTATATTGGGTCGTATATTACGCAAACTTGACTCTTGTGAGTTTAAGTCTTGTTAGAATGTTGTTAGCTCCTCAAAAACATACCTGGAGTTATGTTTGAGCAAGCGTTTATATGTAGTCTGTGTACATCTACAAAGCTCATAATGCTCTGTTCCTTAGTTTTCAAGTTAACAGCTACCTTTTACATTTAGTTTAATAGAGATTGGCAATTTCAGGGCTGACTTAATCAAAATGATAGTAGTGAAGATGTATAGCTTAAAAATACAGTGGAGCACTTGTGTGTTAAATGTGTGAATGAAACAAAACACAACTCCAGGTCTGTTTGTGATGAGGAAATAACATTAGAACATAGATAAGAAAATAGTGTAATATGGGCCCTTTGTAGTTTTCATAATGTATTGATTATAGTAAAGATATTCACATTTTAAGACTATCCATTTCTGCAATATGCCTAAGCTAATTATATAAAATATTCATGGGTCATCATCACCATTGAAACATGCATGATCTCCTCTGGTACATTCAGGAGAGATCAGCAAACCTGATCCAACATCAGTTTTATTATGTGTCTTCTAGAAAATATCGTATAAGCATGTGTAATTATAGCCAAAGAAACATCCGGATGTGGTCTAAGGGCCTCATTTATCAGGCGTTTGCTCATGTTCTAAACAGATAACCACACTAAAAGTGAAGTTTCTCACAGACACTAAAAAAGACAGCGTAGTTTTACTTCTGTGAACAAAGCATGAGCATTTTCACCAATATGGGCAAAAGGTGAGGTAGAGGAAATGTAAATTATGACAAATTATACGAAAAATTCCACTAATTATTACAGCTTTGAGAGCAAAACTGGGCAATAATATACAATAGTACAGTGAAGAGACTGGTGCAAACCTTTTACACAGAATAGCTGCTGCATGTTTACCATGATCCGTCATCTCGCATTTATAGACTGTACATATAAATGGATATAGCTAACCTGCTAGCCGCCACATTCCAAATAGGAAGTGAGCATGGGCGCACTTCTGGCTCCATTGACTGTGGCTCCAGTTCACTTTGTATTGAAAAAACGTCACCCCTCTCTCTATAAACGCTGCTGTCAGGCTCTTCATTTTGGTCTTAAAATGTTCGTATTATTTCACTATTTTGTCCATAAATAAATTCCTATGCCTAATATGGAATTCGGCTCCATAACTGAACACTATGGGTGAGGTCACACGCTCTTTGTCAACTCCTTTATACAGCCTATGGTCCAAATGGAAAACCATAACGCTGGTTAACCTTCTGTTATAAGTTTTAATAGTTCCCAGTCAGACACTTACTGATCCAAACAATATCTGAAAATGTTTAGTAGTGGCAGCACTTCAACAGTAGCCCATAGGAGCAGAGGCATGTACACTTTTGCACTCCCTGAACACTCTCATTTACATTTCATGGCAGGAATAAAATGCACACATGCCCACAAATTGCACAAGCTGTTTTTCAATGTATACTCAGAGTTTAGTGCAGGGATTCATAACAAAGGTCCTGAAAGTACACTGTTGTGAAAACTAATTAGCAGATTTCTATTTTCCGTGTGTGTTGTCAGTCACCAAGGTGTTGTGAAAAGTGCCAAGCTGGTTAGATTAGCAACTGACACCCTTCTACGTGCTAACCATGGATAATTACAATGACAAAACAAATCTCCATTCTAATTCACCCACCAGAAAAGTCACACAGTACATCTTTAACCTTTTGATTCTAGGCCTAAATTGTGTTTGTTTTGGGGGCTCCGAGATGCCAGAGCCCTGTAGATGATATGTTACTTTTCACATCAGTCTTTCATCACAATCACATCACACAAATGTCATATGAGAGTGGGCTGCTGGTACATGTGTGAGACGCCCTCCTTGCCCTCCCCGTGCAGTCCCTGTGTGCGCCTGCATCTGTTCCCCCTGCTGTCGCCTCCGCTCCCTCTTCACATCTGTATTCATTTGGGCGTCCTGATAGCACCAGACACGTTTGAAGAATCACCCACTGCATCTCATTGTGAACCGCATCAACATTTATCATTGTTATAAAACCATCTCAGGCTCTCCCCACATCTTCGGAAACAGAGGAGGCTGTCAAGAACAAGACGCCTGTTTACGCTGCAGAAGAAAGTGGCCATTTTCTACTCAAATCTAAGTGTTTGGTTCGGTGGCACCTGCAGATTAGACGATAAACAGCAGAATCAGGGACATTACAGGGTCTTATCTGCACTTTGTACATGTTTAAAGATCCTATATTTCACAAACTTGACTCTTGCGAGCTTTGAAGTTATAATGTTGTTACTTCATCAAAAGTATATGTGGAGTTGTGTAAATGAAACAGAACATATGTTTGAGTAATTCTGGTTTATTAGCCTGTCTACATCTACAGAGTTCAAAATGCTCTGTTCTACCTTGTGATGTCATGAAGCAGTAGCAATTCCAGGACTGAAATCAGCCCAGTTATGAAGGTGTATGGAGTTCAAAAACACAGTGGAGCGCTCCCTGTATTTCAGTTTGAGAGAAGAACTCAATACTAAAATATAATATTACTACTTATCTCAAGTTTGGACAGAGGTTTTCCACGCTTCCCGTTCCTTTTAGATTCAAATAGAATGTAAAAGGGACTGGCTGGTCAGGGCGCTGAGTAATAGTAGTTGTAGTAGCAGCTGACTCCTACAATTGCAGTAAGAGTACCTGTATTCATATCTTTGGAGTACTTGTCCCCCCGTGGGATATTGCAGTAGAGTCACAGCTCACAGCCTGCCTCTGAGCACACTATTATTTATATGACTACATTCAGGCTCACAGCTTATTACCTTGTTGATACCAGCGGCGCTTCCAAACATAGACAAAACATCCATCTGTTCACAAAGATGCACCGGGCCATCCTGTCTAGACCTTTTCTGTACATAGCCTCTTCCAACCTGCAGAGAATGTACCGCCTGCTTCGTCCAGGTTGATTATAAATGAAGAACTGCATAGCTTGATTATTACTGTAAATCACATATCCTTATATTGAAGATGTTCGCCAGCTAAAAGTAATAACTGTTCTACAAGCATATCATTTTTATTCACGCTAAATAAAAAAATAAATACTATTGCTGAAATTACTGGCTGTTCTCACTATTTTTATTTGGCTTGAACGTTTAGTACTGCAGAAAATCAGTTTCTTTTACTTTATTAAATAAGAGCTTTTATGCAAAATCGACTGTTTGGAGCTTTCTGTGATGCAATAATGTTGTTTCCTCATCAAAAATATGTCTACAGTGATTGTTTATGTTATCCATGTATGTTTGAGTAATCTAGCGATCTCTCCCGGGCACGGTTCACCTTATGGTTTACAGTCCTGTCCAACATCCACAAGCCTACGTCACCCATGCTCCTAAATGGCAATTTACGTAGAGAAGCAGGATAGAAAACAATACATACAACTTCACAAATCTGATGCAATGTGCAGTAGTTTCATTAGCAGTGATTGTGTTATGATGGAGCTCTGAAGGGGTAGTAAGCAAACGGAGGGGAGACATTTTATTTTGAAATTGTTTTCAGCGAATTTAGCATTTAGCAGTTAAATTATGTGATATAAATATGACATGTGTTAACAATTAATATCCCATAGAAGTGCAATGCTCCCTCTTTACATAAACACTCTTAAAGCTGGAGTATTGAGGAAGTAATGAATTATTGAGCAAGGGGCATTTAAAGGTCCAATGTTACGCAAAAATTACTCTTTAAGACATAAAACATACATTATGAAGAGGTAGTTTTCAAAATAACAGCTACCTTTTACCTTTTTCTTATCCAGTTATTCTAGTGAAGATGTATGGAGTTTAAAAACACAGTAGAGCATTTCCTTGACATCACAAAATGGAACAGAGTGTTTTCTGTTTGAGAGAAGACCACAGCCTACATACGCAGGGTTTGTATGTTGATGAAAAAACATTACGACATAGATCAGAAAATATCTTAATATCTTTGACTCGTCTTCCAGATCTTATTATACTTCCATGTGCCATATACTGTACAGTGGCACAGTCTCCGTGGCGACGCCCCCTGACCTCCTCTTTGTGTTATGTGACTTTTCCTGGTCTAATTGTGCCCGTTCTCCAGCAGCGACCTCACAGTGGGGCCCCCCTCTGACCCGCTTGAATGATGAGGCAGAGCTGGGTTTTGTCACTTAAAGACTCACCAGGGCGACACCCCGCCGACTGTGACCAAGGCGGAGCGGGGGGGGGGGGCGCCAGGTGGACGCTGGAGCAGCCAATGGGGTCACTTTGCATGGACCGCACCGGACAGTGACAAATGTGAAAGGACTGCTCCAAAATGTGTCTGGAACTGTGCAGGAAGGACATACACGGAGTAAAGTTACAAATTGAAATTAAGGGTAGGCAAGACTGAATTAAAGTATAAAAGTGTTGCATTATTGCGTTAGTATTTTTAGTCAATATACAATACACAATAACATATTCAAACATTCTTTAGTGCCATTAATCTGCTAAGAGACCGCAGTTAAAACATAAAAGTATAATCATACACAAGCGACAATGCAGACACCACTTGCACACAAATTTAGACTTAGACAAACTTTATGAATCCACAAGGGAAATTACTTGGACACAGTAGCTCACACGTCACATTATATTACAATAACAAAGAATACAAATATATGAAAGTATATAAAAAATGGTAGTAAACTTCTAAAATAAGTAGCAAGAGCCTGGTATCAATAAGACATAAATTATATAAATGTATTTGCAGTAAGTAAAACACAAATATAATATAAATACAGCATATCACAGTTATATACAAGCTTAGAGAATGTGCAATCAAAACCTGCACATAGGCTTAAATGTGCAATCAAAACTACTTATATAAAGAATGTGCAATCAAACTGCACATAATAGGTAATGTGCAATCAAAACTGCACATATAGAGAATGTGCAATCAAACTGCACATAGGCTTAAGGGATGTGCAATCAAAACTGCACATATAGAGAATGTGCAATCAAACTGCACATAGGTCAAGAGAATGTGCAATCAAACTGCACATAGACTTAGGGAATTTAGGGAATGTGCAATCAAAACTGCACATACATTACGACATGTGCAATCAAAACTGCACATGTAAGGAATGTGCAATCAAAACTGCACATGTAAAGAATGTGCAATCAAAACTGCACATGTAAAGAATGTGTAATCAAAACTGCACATGTAAAGAATGTGCAATCAAACTGCACATAGACTTAGGGAATTTAGGGAATGTGCAATCAAAACTGCACATACATTACGACATGTGCAATCAAAACTGCACATGTAAAGAATGTGCAATCAAAACTGCACATGTAAGGAATGTGCAATCAAAACTGCACATGTAAGGAATGTGTAATCAAAACTGCACATGTAAGGAATGTGCAATCAAAACTGCACATGTAAAGAATGTGCAATCAAAACTGCACATGTAAAGAATGTGCAATCAAAACTGCACATGTAAGGAATGTGTAATCAAAACTGCACATGTAAGGAATGTGCAATCAAAACTGCACATGTAAAGAATGTGCAATCAAAACTGCACATGTAAGGAATGCGCAATCAAAACTGCACATGTAAAGAATGTGTAATCAAAACTGCACATGTAAGGAATGTGCAATCAAAACTGCACATGTAAAGAATGTGCAATCAAAACTGTGCATATAAGGAATGTGCAATCAAAACTGCACTTAAGCTTAGGGAATGTGCATTTAATAATAGAACATAAGACTGAAGTGCTTGCCTGCATAGAAAGACTTAGATTGTATTACTCGTGGTTATTCTCTTATTTATTTACCTTCAGTGGTGGTTGTTGGCTGTTTGTTTGGGTTTATGTTGTTGACAATAAAGAATGATCTTACCTTAATACATCACGTCCCAGTACAGATATATTGTGTGTGTGTTTTATTGTCCGCTAATCAGGAAGTGCACGTGAGCATGCTAGTTGTTAGCTTTATCAAAACTATAACAGAATGGAACAACTTACCAGCACATTTGAAACTATGCAAAGACTTCAAAAAGTTGACTGTTGAATTAAGAAGATACTAGATTTCATTGTTTATGCTATTTTTGTATTCGATGTTTTGTCTGTCTCAGTGACTGCAGACGGAAATGAGCTCTGAGAGCTATAGTCTTGTACAAAGCATCTCTTCAATGTTTGTTTGATTAATGCTCCTGTAGATGGGTCCTGTAAAATAAAGTAAATAAACTAAACTTTATCATCAAAGCTCCTCTCTGGTCTCTAAGAGTCGTGAAAAGAGCATACAAACTCATTGAGGT
Organism: Taenioides sp. WSHXM2023; assembly: GCA_029959045.1. Taxonomy (NCBI): domain Eukaryota; kingdom Metazoa; phylum Chordata; class Actinopteri; order Gobiiformes; family Gobiidae; genus Taenioides; species Taenioides sp. WSHXM2023. The sequence goes on from CM057092.1 coordinate 6,325,589, forward strand.
GAATCATTACAATGTTCGAATACATAAGGTAAGTGAGGAATAACTTTGGCCTACCGCAAACTGTTTTAAATGAAGGAGTTCTGGTTTTCACGTTTTAAAGACAGTAAAAATTATCTTTCACTTCAAGTGCCATAGAAGAAGTGATTTAACCATAAAATTAACCACCTATACCACTTTATACTTTTGTTTGGAAGATTACCCCTCAAATTGCCCTCATTGTGCTTACATGCATGGCAGTAAAACTGGTCAACTGGCCCATTCCAATTTAAACAGGACACTTTTCTGGCAACACCACCACCCACAAAATGGTTGAAAGATCAGAGAAATATCAACTGCTGTTTTGACCAAAATAAATCCCCCAAATCATAAACCAATTTTGTTGCAAGATGAATTTAAACATCATCCAAACTGGTTTTCAAAACATCAGTTGAAGCTAACTCAAGTTAGACTTTAATTTGAGCTATATTTTAACACAATCTGACCATAATGAACTGATTTAGCTCAAACTACAAAAGGTGAGATGAATTTGTGCCGTTAAACAAGTCTCAAATAACATTACAGTCACAAGCTAGGTAGCATTTGCAGTTATTAACAGTTTTTCAGTTCAGTTTATTTGAAAATCAAACACCTCAACAGGATCATGAACGCTTGATCGCCGACTTTTGAAAATGTGCAGTTTAAATCCATTTAGTCTTTTTTTCTTGAGTTTTTTGACAGTGTGTGCATTGTGTCGCCATGGTAACTCCAAACATTCCACCACTAGAGAGACATACATGTAGAACACCCCCAGCGTCACTGCAATTGAAGCTGGTAGTAATGTTACACAGGCTTTCTACGTATTGGCACAGTTTTAGTAGTGAGAAGAAGTGAGGGGTGCTCGATGTAGAATTACACAATGTAAATTAATTCAACCTCTATGACGATGGCAACTTCTGGAATCAGGTGAATACAGAGGGATGTCAGTCTGGTCACCACTCTCTTTGCCACGCCTTGAGCCAGAGCCAAACATATTCGTCCAGTCAGATTTGTTTATTTCACTGACACATGTGAAACGAAGGCTTATTGGGCACCCATTATTTTAAACAAACTCAAGCTCCTCTCTCTTTAGATTAACAGATTTGAATACTTTGCTCATTATCTGATGAAATCTGACATCATATTTATCCATTTGTTTTGATATGGATCATGCCTGTGCCTGTCAATCATGTCCATCTGAACTCGGGGAGATTCACCGGTGACCAGACTCACATCTTGGTAAAGTATTTGAGAATTCTGGATCCCACGCAGACAGGAAAAATATGCGTTACATTTTTGAGTAAAAAAAATGCTCACGAGAGTTCCTTCAACAAAACTCCAACTACAGCTCCATACAATTCAGTCTGACAAACAGGAAGATATAGTCTAAAGCAGTTCTGGCAATCATAAAGAACTGAGCTCCTCCTGTCAGGAAAGCCGCTTAATAGAATCCGTTTGTTCAAAAAGTTCTGCAATTAATCTGTGTTAACTAATGCGTAATGTGTTTACTTTCTTTAATTAATCACATGAGTTAACATGTTAACTTTGGCAGCCCTGATTTATTTATTTGTGGTGACCATTTGTCTCTGTAATAACAACAGTCAATATTAGTATGAGGTGAGCACTGCAGCTAGCACTCGCCTCACAGCAAGAAGGTTCCAGGTTCGATTCCCAGGTCGCCTTTCTATGCAGAATTTGCATGTTCTATCTGTGTCGCGGACTAGCTCCTGACTGGTTACCCCAGCAGCTGAAGTCTGGGTCAAATGCGGAAGATAAATTCCCCTATATATGAACACAATAAAGTGGACCTTACCATACTTTACCTGGAGGTAGTCTGCAGCAGGAGTAGGGCTGCACTGATACCGATACTGGTATTGAATATTGAATACCTATCCATGAAATTTGGCTGGAACAGGTATCAGTCGATAATAGATTAATAATAATCTATGTAATAAGACTTTTTACTAACTGTTGTAGGCCTAGGGCATCTCAGAATGTTTGAACTTTAATTCATACAAAGCTGTTTAGTAGTTACTTGCATGATAAATAACACTTGCATACTACACTGCTATGGACTAATGTTTGGAATCTGCAGATAATTACCTCCGCCAAGGAGGTTATGTTTTCACCTGAGTTTGTCTGTTTGTTAGTTTGTTAGTTAGCAAGATAACTGAAAAAGTTATGGACGGATCTTGATGAAATTTTCAGGAAATGTTCCTAATGGTAAATCCAACAGATGATTAGACTTTGGTGATGATCCAGAAGAAATCCTGGTTTCTGGATCACTTTGAAAACTGAGCTGCTTGGCGGAGGTCTGCGCTCTCTGAGTGCTTTTCTAGTTTAAGTTAAAGTGTTGATATCGGTATTAGCAGGAGTAATAGTAATTGCGTTAGGACTTGAGGTGTATGAATGAACCATTACTGAACCCCCTCTTGAGCGGCAGTTGCTGTTTTATTTACAATAGCGCGGCCCTAATCTCCAGGCAAACTGTTGACTCTTTCCCAAGGTCCCGTGGGACTCTGTACAAACCTGTTTTCTACCCACACAGCAAATGATGAATGCACTATTTCTTTTGACACCAGCTCTTGATAAGCCAACAGAAATTGCCTTTCCTTCGTCGCTACGTGCAAGCCAAAGTAAATACGGGCTAAAGGTGACTTAATTAATACGCTATTGCCATGAAGGAGCACTGACAGCCCCAGAGTTACACAACAGGAGCCAAGGAAAGGAACAGGTCCCTAAGCGTTCTGCAGTTCTGCATTGGTGTGTGGGCAGGACTAAGGCTGGCTCTGTGTGGTATGCATATAATTTATGTGATTTTATGTGGTTTTGCTCATTAGTTATGGCCACCTACATCGAAGCACGTCAAATTCAATGAATACATAAAATAGTGGATAATTAAAAAACAAGGTATTGATCAGCTTGGAATATTTCACAGTATGGTATTACATATTTAACTAGACTATTTAATTAGGTTAGGTTTTTATTGCTCAAGGTGCTGTATCTGTTTTGTACTCTGTTAAAGAACACATATTGTGCTTGTGTCTGCTATATTGTTATAATCTGTGACACCCGTAGATCATTATGTTATCATTTGAACATAAATCACAATTTTCATCTTAAATGACTTAATAAAAGACTTCCTCGGGGGTTGATTGGCAATATGGTGTTTAGAAAATGAGCTCATCAAATTGCTCATACATGCACGAATCGTTAAAAGCTCTGAAAAGTTGATTTCATGTAAACAACTTGTTTTAATCTGAAACGGTTTGCAGTGGTCTGAAGCTATTCCTCACTTACCTTATGCATTTTGAGCATCCTAATTCTTCACCACGATGAGTTTATAAGTGCTAATTACATCACTCAGAGTCCAGAGTGGAGTTTTGCATCATGGTAATGCTAACAACTAGCATGCTAACTGCACAATTCCTGACTCTGACAATAAAATGCTTCATAATGAGACTTAAAATCTTACCTCAAGAGCTGCTTATACAATATATATGTATAAGGGCAAAACAAATATTGCTCAGATATATGGATAGTACAATACAGAACCTTACTAATAAAAACTAACTAATAAAATCTACATCACCACTTCATTCACTTGTTTCTGGGATTGTGTGTTTTGCTGTGTTGTGTTGTGGTGAGGTTGTCAGCACAAAATGGCTTCTTCTTTATATTTAAGAATATCTTTAAAGGTTCTTTTCAGACAGAAAATTATAGTGGGAGACATGTTTGCTTTACGTTTACTCTTCAGGTAAACTGCAGTCGTCTATCAAAACATGTCAACATACATGTCGCATATATATTTGTCTGTAAATTCTAAACCTGAGATTCAAGTGGCAATATCTATTTAACTGTAAAACCTGCGAATGGTACATAAGACTGTCCAAGAGACGCCATATTCTAGTCAGAGAAGAGAAAGAAGACCTGGTGTGCTTCTATCTGCTATATATTTATAATTTATGACACCCGTGGATCATTGTGTTAGAATTAAAAAAAAAAAAACTGTGGTGACAAATTGGAGCTGCAGATCACATCAGGGAGCAGCAGATTTGTATTTATTTATTTTTTTTTATTGTACTAAAGAAGAAAATTACATTGGAGAATAATAACACAGTTCAACACAGTCACAATTGTGTTAATTTAACACACTGGAGTGTGTTAAATTAAAGGTCCATCGTGTAACTTTTCTGGTGCAGGGTTCGTCAAATCCTTTTGTCTATGGAGATGTTATTGCTTTGTCTGGAATGTTTCACAGTATGGTATTTAACTTTTTTATCTTCATGGAGACCAAACCAGACCAAGATACAGGTCAGATCTGTGGATAGGCAACCACACTCGCAGTCAGAATACTGATGTTATGTTACTCTAGGTATTTTTGAGCTATAAAACCACCTGTAATTGAATAAACGTAAGGTAGAGCTGTTTAATGTCATACTGTGGAACATTCTAAGCAGAGCAATGACAAAACGTAGAAAAATGATGGACCCTCTGCCAGAAAAGTTACACAATGCACCTTTAAAGATCAGATTACAGTCAAACTTCAGAGCTTCAGACAGAGCAGTGCCTCCAATTAGCATCACAACCCCAAGAAATGTTCCAAAGTATCAATTCTGGAAGCTGAAACCCAATACAAATACGCAGGATTTGCAATATATCTTTCGGTATAGCTCCTTCAGTATTTGCACAGCGCGGCTTCGAGATGCTCGGCTGAATCCACTGTTCAAACGCCCCGAACTTTGTGCTAACTGCAGAAATATGTCTTCCACCGAAATGCCCTTTTCACATTTTCTGTCTCATTTAAAACACGCCTGAGGAAGATGGCGCCCGCTAACTCTGTATTTGTCTACACTGTCAGCTGCAGAGCCAGTGTTGTTTTCTCCCCTCATCTTGGCTCTTGCTCACATGCATCAAATCGGAGAAATGCTAAGACCTTTTCTGGGGCTGCTAGCATTTTGAAGAAACTGCCTATTATGCAATGTGTTGATGCTGGAGGCTCACAGGGCTTCCATATGATCCTCTGGCTCGCGGGCTGCCAGGAGACCGGGTTTTGGCTCTGCTATGACCACGAGTGCACATTTCCACAGCACAAAATGAGCTAATATTTCCATTTGGTTACAGATTAGCAGCTGCTACAGTGTGGAAGTAAACAAAGAGGCAACACCAAATGTGAAAATTGGAAAGTTAAAGGCACCGTACCTGATTTTTTCAGTCTTAAACACAAAAACATTTTAAAATTGTTTGTCCAAAGTTATTCCTCATCTACCTTCTGCAATCCGAGCATTGTAATTATTCACTGCAAAGTTTATAAGCGATTTTTGCAATTTTCAGAGCTGAGTTTTGCTGTCACGGTAATCCTAACAAAAACTAGTATGCTAACAGTGTACCAGCCTTACTTCCTGGTTCTCGGATGATAAAAAGGCTTTATAATTAGATGCAGACAGCACACACATTTTTCTAGTATACATTTATTTACATTTGGGGTGACAGTAGCTCAGTTGGTAGTGTTTATCCATTGATTCGAAGGTTGGCGGTTCGAATCCCGCTCACGACATAAATATCATTGGTTGAGCGGTCAAATCTGCTGACCCACAGGTTGGCGATACGCAACATAACACATAAACACATGTGACGTATTGCGTTATTGATGGAGGTCACGTGTTTTGCCATCATGGTCCCCCTCCCTTTGCTCTCCGTGTCACTCCCCCTTCAGAGCGATATAAAATGAATCCGTAGTGCAGTTTGCAAATGAAACTACTGCAGATCTCACCAGGTTTGTGAAGTTGTAGTGTATTGTTTTGTATCCCGCTTTTGTATATTTATGGAAAATTGTCATGCGAGAGTATGGGTGAATCTTAAAAATAACCATAAGGAGAGTTTGAACTGTGCCCTGGAGAGATCGCTAAATTATTCAAACATGCTTATAAAACCTCTTCAGGCAAGTTTCTGATGAGAGGAAAGTGTGGAGAAAACATGGTAGAAAGCTCAATTTTGCATAATACCCAATCCATAATACCACCTTTAATTCAAATGGTTGCATCTTTCACCATACAAATTATAGAGTCAAGTTGTGATATATATTGCTTTATTGATAGTGGTCAGGTTTTACGTATAGATTCCTGTATATTTGATTAGCCTGCTGTTGATTGTACACAGCATTTACAACAGCGATACATATTCAGAGGTCTCCACAGGGGCCGCTCATCAGACACAGTACCCCAGTGAGGAGCCCAGATGGACCCCACAGTACTGCAAATATATAGATCTGACACCATCTGTGACTGTGGAACCCGCCGACTTCTACTAAAACTTTATCTATGGGGTGTAATGCAGGATTTGTGAGCAGCAAAAGTGGACCGCATGTAAAGCTGCATGCTTAAAACAGACATAAGGACTGCAGCAGCTCGTGACTCGTAGTGAAAGAGAGAATATTTTGTTACTTTGCAGCTGATTTCATCAACGTGAAGCTGACTAAAAGCTCTCTTGCTCAAATTAGATCTAAGGTTTATTTTAACACAGTCTGACCAGAAAGAGCTGTCTTGGCTGGAACTAAAAGCTTAAACAAGTGTCTCATAAAAATGCTGTCACAAACTTGCTAGCATTGGTCAACAGTTTTTAAGTCACTCTCATCTTTTTTGTTGAATGAATGAATGCCTTTATTTGTCAATTTCTTTGTCGTACACAATAAAAAAAACACCTCCGCGACATCAGCACATAGTCAAAACAGTACAAACATTGCCACTGGACTTGCAACCAGGGAGGGCAGGGGTGTGGAGCTAACCCAACGTAGGCAAGCAGACGTCCGGCTCCATCAGCCACTTGGGCGGTGGATACAACAGACCCGCCTGCCACGCCGGGGGTACAAAGCAGCAAAGGCTTGGGGAAGTGGGGGTGAGGCTCTCCCTGCTAATCTGCGGAACGAGTTGATTCCAGCCGGCCTTGGCCGAGACCGGTGCTGGCTGGGGAGGGCCAATAAGATAAGATTGGGTTTGTTTGTGTTTAGAGCGAGCAGCTGCATTCCAAAGTCCGCAAAACTGCTCTGTTTGTCTATATTGCTCTCAAGGTCTTCCCATTTCTCTATGCAGTGCTTCCAGCCTATATTCTTTATAGTCCATATTGCGATTTAGAGCGACAGTTCCATCCAGCCTTCGGTCAATGGCTGCTAACCTTTCTGTGATGTTTTCCAAAATGCGGTACGAGACTGCTGAACCTTCCATAATACGGCTCATCGACAGTTTGAGTGCTCGCAGCTTTGCCCACCGTTTGAAATCAATCTGGGCAGCCAAGTGGGGCTTTAAACAGCTGCCTCAGAACAGCGATTTTTCCAAAAAGACAGGGCCACACCTAATCCAATCAGCTAAAGTCCTGTAATCATGGCTCTGAATAGGTAAATGTCTTTTATGTCCCCCACAAAAAGAACTGCCAGACACACCACACGCCACTTGTCCCAACTGTCCATCGTGTATCCCGCAGTGAAAGTTCTGGCAGGGCACGCAGTTTCACCCGATCCTACGTTTCTCGTTGAAAAAAATAGTGTCAATTGCATTGAGAGACCAGTTTATCAAATCCATAGTTAATTTAGTTTTGGAGAGCAGAGCGGAGAGCGTCTCCTAAAAGTATAAGACACTAGACTAGACGAGACAAAGAAGCTAAGCAGGGCAGATAAGGGGCAGGAGAGGAAAGAAAAAGCGCCTGCCCTCGCCATGAGCCAAAGAGCCAAATCAAAGACCTAAAATGGACCATGAACGATCACACGCTCCTGAAAATGTCTAGTCTGTATTTTTTCTTGAGTTTTTTGACAATCTTAAAACTTTTTTGGCAGTGTCTGCTAATGTGTGCATTAGCAGTGTACACATAGAGTTACCTGGAATGTTCCGTTAAACCAATCTTTCTTGCATTTATCCAATTACGGGTGCTCATGTTGCTAAAAAAAATACCTTGACAAACTTACTTTACTGTGAGCAGGGTCCATAGATCTGACCTGTAACTTGGACTGGTCGCATCACCAGCTTGTCTTCATAGATATATGTTAAATTTGTATAATTTTGTGTGTGGAGAGAGGGGTGGGTTGTGAGAGGTTTTTTTTTTTTTTTTTTTTTTTTTTTTGGTTAATTTTTGTTTTTGTTATGTATAATTTTAAACTTGAAAAAATATACTGTATATACATACTTTGGAACATGCCAGCAGCTGTACAAGCAGGTGGCAACCATTAAAAAATATGGTCAAATTTGTATTTTAGTAAAAAATAAATAAATAAATAAATAATAATACAGAAAGTAATAAATACATAACTCTAGACATATTAAAACAACACCCTCAATATTACACTCCACAGATTCTGCAGTTTTCAAGCTTTGCAAAATGGAAATTCTTTTTACAGCGACATGATCTGTCATTGGCACATTGCGCATAAATGCTGTTTGAAAATGGTCTGTCTGTTACTTGAGGAAACAACTTAAATCTCGACATATCTCTCAGACATACACATTGCGCCCCCTCTGCGCTCCAGTCTCCCAAATGTTGGCTCCATGCTCGGTTAGCTGCTGCAGACTGTCCCCTCTGGTATGGGACTACCTCGCTATCTCAGAGCAGCAGACATGCACTGTGCACTGGGCTCTGTGTCAAACCCATACGGCCTCCTCCTGCTTAAGTAATGAGAGCCCTGATGGAATATTTAAGCACCTAATTAAATGGGTCTTTGCAGTTCTGGGAGCATGTTAGTAGTACTTTAAGTGGAGAAGGCATATGTACTTGAGAGCCATACATATAGTATAGTGCTAGAATTAAAGGGTTAAGAGTGCTTTCTGGTAAGAGGTAACATTTTATCCAACACATTAAAGGTTAAAGGTTGTTCTATAGTTTGCTTTGGAGTGGATTGGTACGCTCCCATTAGTCTTTGCCTTCACTTTTCTTAGGTGGTTGGTGGTTCGAATCCCGCTCTTGATATAAACATCATTGGCTGAGCAGTCAGATCCAAAGACCCACAAGTTGGCGGTGATTTTGTTTCAAATTGTTAATCACTATGGCAATGGCCCTAGTTTCTTATCATTTAGAAACCATGGTGTCGATAAGCTTTAGCAACAGCTGTTTCCAGTTTATTGATGTGCAGCCCTTTGTTCAAGATAAAAAAAAATATTAAATTTACAATGCATAATGTGCCTAACATTAAAAGTCCTATATTTGACTTTTTACTTTTGAATCTGCAGGGTTTCTGTGTTGAACATGTGTGAATGAAACAAAACACAACTCCAGGTCTGTTTGTGATGAGGAAACAACATTATAACATAGATTGAATAAATAGTGTAATATGAGCCATTTAAAGCTCAGTGTAGAGGCACAGAGAAGTAAAATAAATGCAGAAAAAGCTGATAAACCAGGAGTAGTGTCTTGTTTACTTTAGTTGGACCTGGACCAACCAAAGTGAGCTGTGCCAAAATGACCCCAAATGTACTGTGTCCATGGAAACAGGGCTTAGGTAACTTTTCAGATTCAAGAGCACCACCTGCTCGTCTCCATGGAGATGTTATTGCTTTGTCTGGAATATTCCACAGCATGACTTAACCATTTATCTTTTGTTGCAAGAACAGACTGTATATATAAATGACATATATATGAATGCACATAGCTTTCCTACTAGTTGCTGTGTTCCAAATAGGAGGTGAGCATGGGCCCGCTTCCCGCTCCATCAACTCTGGCTCCAATTCACTTTGTATTGAAAAAACGTCTTCACTTTCTCTGTAACTGCTGTTGTTACTCCTCATTTTGGTCTTAAAATATTCATATTAACCTGCTCTACGTGATCCTGGGGTTTATTTCCCTATTTTATCCATAAATCCTATGTCCACCGATGTCGCTGACGAGGATGCGAAGGATGCCTTTTTCGACCATCTCCATCAGGCTGCCAACCAAGCCCCACCACACGACATCACCATCATCCTCACGGACGCCAATGCCACTCTATCTAGCTGCGACCGGCCCGCAGGCTCACCTGTTGGCACAATTTTTGCTGACAAGACCACAAACGACAATGGTAACCGCCTTCTCCTTCTCTGTCACCACAACAACCTCTGTGTTGCTGATACCTGGTTTCCCCGGAAACTCATCCATCACTGGACTTGGTACAGCCCAGATGACAGAACCAGGAAAGCACTGGACCACATCCTCATATCGCGACGCTGGAAGTCGTTTGTCACCAACTGCCGTGTTTACAGAGGAGCAGAGCTTGGCAACACCGACCACCGCCTCTTGGTGGCCCAGCTTAAGCTAAAGCTGCGAGCCAACCAGCACACCAAGACCCCGCCTCGCCTGGACTCCTCCCTACTCACTGATCCAAACATCGCCGCAGACTTCAGCCGCTCTGTCCACCGTGCCTTCGATGCCCTGGCCCTGGACAAAGTGACCGACTGGACAACCTTTAAGGAGAGCATCATTCAGTCAGCTCACAATGTCCTCGGATGCTCACGACCTTCTCTGAAAAAGCCTTGGATATCGGAGAGGACACTTGACATCATTGACCACCGGCGCGAGGCCCGACTCCGGGGCGACCTGTCGGAGTACCGGCGGCTGAACCACCTGCGCAATGTGGCTATAGCCGAGGACCGTGAGAGGTTCTGGAAGGCAGAAGCTGAACACCTAGAGTCTGCGGCCAACAACAACAACATGTGCCGGGTCTTTAGTCTGCTGCGTCAAGCCCGTAATGGTCCACGCATTAAGACAGCTCTGGTGAAAGATTCTAATGGCCACCTCTTAACAACTGAGGCAACCTGCCTCGAACGCTGGAAAGAGCACTTCAGCCTCCTCCAGCACAGCTCCATCCCGGCTGATCTCATCACCCCAGCCACTGCAAATGTTGCATCCACCAGCAACGCTTGCAGCACAGATCCTGTCACCTTAGAAGAAGTCAGAGCTGCTCTGAATAAAATCAACAACAGGAAGGCCCCCGGCATCTGCGCCATAACCGCTGAGATGCTGAAATCTGGTGGTGACGGCGTTGTCGAGTGGCTCACCCACATATTCAATCAGGTGTGGGAGACAAGAGAGGCTTCCCAGCGACTGGACCAGAGGGGTCATCCTACCCTTCTGAAAACGCAAGGGTGACAGGCTAGACTGCTGCAACCACAGAGGCATTACCCTTCTCTCCATCCCCGGCAAGCTCTTTACCAGGATCTTGCTCACCCGTGCTCTCCCAGCCATCAGAAGCAGTCGCCGCCCCCAGCAGGCTGGCTTCATGCCTAACCGCTCCACAACAGACCACATCTCCGCTGTTCGTCTGCTGATGGAGAAGACCTATGAATTCCACAAAGACCGACATCTCTACATCGGGTTCATAGATCTGAAGGCTGCCTTTGACACCGTCTGCCATGCTTCACTGTAGAGTATCCTACAGGCCCTTGGAGCACCACCCAAGATCGTCGCCCTACTCCAGCTGCTTTACAGCAACGCACAGAGCTGTGTCCGGGTTAACGGCAAAGACTGGTTTCCCATCTCCAGTGGCATCCGTCAGGGCTGCGTGGCTGCTCCCGACCTCTTCAACTGCATCATTTACCACCTGATGCTCAAGGTCTGTGAGCGGGTCCCCGGAGTGTCCTTTGGCGACTACCACCTGACTGACCTGGAGTACGCTGACGACACCACTCTGTTCAGCACATCCTACAGCCAGCTGAGAGACGCTCTGGGCGTATACAGTGAAGAGGCAGGGAAGCTTGGCTTCCAAGTGAGCTGGGCTAAGACCAAATTTATGCATGTCGGTGATGGGCCGGATCCACCCCCCCTGCAGCTTGGCAATGATACTGTAGAGCCTGTCAATTGCTTTGTGTACCTGGGGTCCATAGTGACCGACAACGGAGACCTAAATCCAGAGATCAACCGCAGAAGAGCCCTGGCAGCATTAGCCCTGCAGTCCCTCTGGAAACCACTCTGGCGACATTCTACCATCTCACGCAAGACAAAGCTCCGGATATACAATTCCGCCGTATTCTCCATCCTGCTGTATGGCTCGGAGACATGGCCCCTGAACAAGACTCTGGCTGCCAGAGTAGATGGCTTCGACAGCAGAGCTCTCCGCACCATCGAAAACATCAGGTGGCCCCAGCGAGTTTCCAACCAGGTGCTCAGAGCTCGCAGCCTAGAGCATCTTGCCTGGCTGCGCAACGCCGCACCCGCTGGTTTGGTCATGTTCTCCGCCTTCCTGCTGACCATCCCACGAGAGCCATCCTCCAGTTTGATCCAAAGGCAGCAGGCTGGAAACGACCACGAGGCAAGCCCCGCACCCGATGGCTTGACGTCATTGCGGGCGACCTCCAACAACTTGGAGTCACCGTGGAGGACGCAGAGCAGCTGGCCCAAGACCGCCAGCACTGGAAAAAACTGGTTCATCTGGTCGGCTCAACGCACGGGGACGGGACGCCCCCCCCTTCGCTGGAGCCCTAAGTAAGTAAGTAAGTAAGTAAGTATCCATAAATCATTACCTATTCTTAATAAGGAACTCGACTCCAAATTCTCCTGCTAGCTTTCTAGCCTTGGTGAGCTTCATTTGAATGGCACTATGGGTGATGACACAATACCTTAGTCTACTCCTTTATACAGTTTATGGTTGCAAGTGGACAATCTGTATTTGTGCGTAGAGGTCAGTACAGGCACAGGTGAAGACAGACTTGCAGAGTAATGCTGTTTCTTATAGAGAAGGCCCAAAAGCACTGTGCAGGCTTGTTATTCTTGTTCTTACCATTCTACCCTAACACACCATTTAACCTTCTTCTGACAGTTTTAACCTTTGGAATTCTGCTGTATCTGAAAGTTAGCGTTCAAAAAGTGGTGCCGCAGGGAGAATTAAAGCCTAGAAAGCTGGTTAAAATTAACTAGATGAATAATAAGGTTAACAACAAAAGAGGTGGGATTTTATGCAGAAGGTGGGTCATAATTTCCCTTTTAGTGTGACGACTTATTTATAATTTAATCACCTTTACAAACTATCCAAAAGTTTTTTAAACTCACAAAACATCTGCCAGTGTGAGCGCAATTGAACCGTGCCCAGGCACGGCACGGTTGAGACCTTGGCCCGGTTGGAGGAGGTGAGCCAAAGCACAGCCCAGCTGCTTGTGTATGCGCACACAGATGACTTTAGTATACGAGCCCTGTCAGGTGTACTGATGTTACTCATACGAGGAAAACAGTGAATAAACTCCACTCATACGGCGAATATGCTCTTACCTTCAATAAGGACTATGGACAGCAACAGAAGTTTTACAGCCTCTCGTCTCCAGCTGTCCTCACTCCTCCATGTCGTTTTTTATACAAATACTCATGGAGGAGTGTGTATCGCAGCAGTACTCATATCTGCCTCATTAATAGATATTTCATGCCGCTGGACTTATTTTCTCTGCTAAACCTGATAGCTCTGCTGCGCGACATGTAAATTAACAGCGGCGTGTGATGACGTCATCGGGCTGTGGCCTGATTCGGTTGTTCAGGTGTGAGTGCGGAACATAGAACCCTACACAATCATGCTTGAGCACGGCACGGTTCAAAAGTCCTAGTTTGAGTGCGCTCTTAAAATTAGACCTAGTTCATTTTGCAGTGGTCCAGTGCTGTTCCTCACTTACTTTATGCATTCAAGGCATCCTAATTATTCACCATGATGAGTTTATAAGCGCTTTCCACAATTTTCAGAGTGGAGTGTTGCTGTCACGGTAATGCTAACAACAGCTAGCATGCTAACTTGCACTTCCCGATTATTGGACAGTAAAACACTTTATATTTAGATGCAGACAATTCTATGGGAGATTTACTGGTTTGGAAAGAAATATCACAACTTAACAGGTCAGAATTCAATGGTGGAATTTGCGGTTTAACTGTCAGATATCAGTTTTGTTGATCTGGTTTATGTTCATATCTCTGTAATCACTGGGCCTATCTACATGGAACAAAAAACTGGCACAATTATCAATGTCTTTTCTGCACTATAAATAAGCAAAAAAAAATAAAAATCCCAAATTAACAATTTATTTTAAAGGGCCCATATTTGACTATTTTCTGATCTCTGTTATAATATTTTTTTATTTGACTTACAAAGTTCTTCTGTCAAACAGAAAGCATGTGGTAATACAGGGAGTCCTCCAGTGTGTTTTTAAACTCCATACACCTTCACTAGAATCATTTAGGTTAGGATGATGCCACAACATTATAATTACAAGATCATTACAATTACAAGTCAATTTTGCGTGACATAGGATTCTACAACGCTGTGTTCCCTGGCATATCTTTGACTGGGAGATTCATGACCAGACTCACATCTTTGAAAATATTGGAGAAGTGTGTATTCTGAATCCCAGGCAATGTTTTCTTGGCTCCCTCCGTCTTAAAAGCAGGCTTCCATTAAAGTCCTTTGCTCGGCGTCAGAGGGGTTAGCATAGCGCACTCGAGGGCCTCTCTGGTAAACATACAGTGTATTCCACTTCTGTGAGTACATGCACGACTAGGCCACAGAGCTCCAAACACGCTGATAAAAGGTTAGACAGAGAGATGTATTTACAGACTGACGCTCCGGATGGATTTGAACTTTCACTGGAAAACTGCAGGATTTGGAGGAACTTGGGAGGCTAAAAATGTCAGGTGAAGACTGACTGATGAGAAAAACAACACGCAGATTCCCGTGAAATTTCACACTGCATTCTTGTTATATCGGAGAGTGGATAAGGTTTTTTGTAGCGTGTTCGGTTAAAAAGCAGCAAAAGTGACGCTGTTTCAGAAAATACTGCTCTTTCATAATATTAGATTTGATTTATTAAAGGTCCCATGTTATACAAAAGGTATTTTTGTGAGCTCCAAATGTTATAATGCAGTTACTAGGGATGGGGCGAGACAATTTCCTAAAGATGAGATGAGATTCAAGTTCGGGTCCACGAGAACGAGATAAAATGAGATTTTAACACAATTCCTAATCTGTACATTTCGCATTTCATTTTTCCAATTTTGGCCTATTTGATTTCATAGTTTTCTTTCCATTCTAGCACTGCTTTTCAGAACTGTAAGAGATGTTACTCATAACCCTTTTTCGTCCAATCCAAATGGAAAAAAATCTCACTAGATAATTTTTCTCTTGTGTGCACGATCTTGTGGCACGAGATCTTGTACCCTCCTTATCAGTTAGCTCCTCAAAAACATACCTGGAGTTGTGTTTTGTTTCATTCACACATGTTTGAACCCTTTATTATTAGTCTATCAACATCTCCAAAGCTCAAAATGCTCTCTTCCACCTTGTGACATCATGAAGTGGTAGTTTTCAAGTTAACAGCTACACCTTTTACCTTTGGTTAGTAGCGATTGGCGATTCCAGATCTGAAATGATCAAAATGATTCTAGTGAAGATGTATGGAGGTTAAACACACAGTTGAGCACTTCCTGTATTACCACATGACATCACAAGGTGGACCATGGTGTTTTCATTTCAAAATATATGTTAAATATGCAGGATTTGTGTGTTAAACATATGAATGAAACAAAACACAACCCCAGGTATGTTTGTGATGAGGAAACATTATAACAGAGATCAGAACCATTTTAATTGTTTTATTTTTGGTCTACATGTTTAAGACGTATGTAACTTTTTCTGGAGAAGATTACGCCATCTGCTTATTTCCATGGATAGGTTATTACTTACCCTGGAATGATCCACAGTATGGCATTAAAGTCATGGAGAAGCAGGTGATGTCCCCAGGCAGATCTGTGGAGAGGTAGTATTTGTCTGTTCCCTCAGTCGATTTCTTATTCTTCAACACAACTTTATATCACACATTCAACTACATTTTGATCAAATAAAAGTATAACATTTTCCAGTGTTAGTGTGACAGTCCATTGAAACTAACCTAGAACATCAACCAATATATCCATTAGCTCAAAGTACCAAGATTTATTTTTTGTCATTTCAATGTTCAAGGCAAGAGAAAATTCACTTCTGTCAACTGGTCAAAAGTTTCAGGGTGAATACGTTTTCCCCACTCACCCAAGCAGCTTCTTTTGTTCAGAAACCACTTTTGTCCAGCTGACAGAATTGAATTTTCTGTTTCTATGGATACTACCAGGATGACTAAGGGATTACAGTAGACAAACATCAGTGACCATGGTGACACTTAAAAATATAATAACTACACTTTAAATGGCCTTAATAAAGCATGAACAAAGATTTAATTCATAATGTACAAATAGTGCAAACAAAGCTGCATTGTGTAACTTTTCTGGTGGAGGGTCCATCAAATGCTTTCCTCCACGGAGATGTTATTGTTTTGGAATGTTTCACAGTATGACATTAAACCATTCTATCTCCATGGAGACTAAACCAGACCAAGTTACAGGTCAGATCTGTGGAGAGGCAACCCTACTAACAGTCAGAACGCTTGTTTTTCTATGTATTTTTGAGCTCTAAAATAACCTGTACTTGAATAAATGTAAGGTAGAGCTGTTTAATGTCATACTGTGGAACATTTCAGGCAGAGCAATGACATATCCATAAAAACAAGCAGGTGATGGACCATCCACCAGAAAAGTTACACAGTGCATCTTGGATGAATGAGGCTTACTAACTATTTAATACTCTTCCTCCAATCCTTTAATTTAAGGTGAAAAGCCACCCGCTTGTCTCCATGGAAATGTTATTGCTTTGTCTAGAATGTTCCACAGTATAGATTAAACCTATCACCAGCACGGATGATTGTCGGATCTTCTCTCCTTTTTGGTGTTAAATATTGAGAACCAGCCATCAGAACTACTGGATGTATGAAACCTTAAAATACATCCAAAAATAACACAATACAAGCTAAATGTTACAGGTAAAAAATGGGCGGCCTGTTCATTATATGAGAAATACCTTGGGCTCTGGTCAGTCGTTGAAAGGTCCTATGTTACGCAAATTGACTCTTGTGAGCTTTAAGCCATGTTAGAATGTTGCCTTCTCAAAAACATACCCAACGTTGTGTTTTGTTTCATTCACACGTTTGAGTAATCTTTTATTATTAGTCTGTCTACATCTCCAAAGCTCAAAATGCTCTGTTCCACCTTGTAATGTCATGTAGTGGTAGTTTTCAAGTTAACTGCTACCTTTTACAGTTTGTTCATTTTGGCGACCGTTTGCGTCCCCATTCATTTCAATGTACGCAGCTTCTGTTTTCACGGTTTCAATGGGGCGTGAACTTTTTGGTGGCACAAGAAACGACAAGTGGCTGAAGACAAGTATAGATATGACATTCAGAGGCTGTCAGAATGTTGTTAAGTCAACCATCTGGTCCTAAATTTCTCCAAGACCAAAGAGATCATTTTGGATTTCCAAAAGAAGTGTGTCTCAAATCCAGCTCCTCTACATTAATAGTGTATGTGTGGAACAAGTGAAGGACTTCAAATACCTTGGTGCCCATTGGCGTGAGGACCTCTCCTGGTCACCTCAGACATTGCTTAACACCTGCAGTCATCAACAAGTTAAACTAGACCAGTTGAACTTACTTAGTTTTTGAAGCTGATGTTTCACTACCGACCAGGGAGCTTCGTCAGGACTTGTGTTGGTGACTGTGACTCCCTTAGATGTTGATGTCCCATTCTTTGTACGCCAAGGCTCTTGATCCTGTTGCTTTGAAAGAGGAGTGAAGGAGGCCGTGTATGAAAGATCTTTGAGACCGGCCCTGAACCGACACTGAGGACTGCACTTCCAGCTCTCTCACATCTGGGACAGAGCCAAGGATGTCCCAGGTCTTTTTGGGGACCTCACTAAAACGTCACCCTCCAGCTCTACGTCTAGTGGGAGTCACAGTCACCAACACAAGCCCTGATGAAGCTACCTGTTTGGTGGTGAAACACTGGCTTCTATAACTAAGTAAGTCCAGTTGGTTTAGTTTAAGTCACTGATAGTATCTTATTTTACCTTAACATCTGCATCAATTAATTACCTCAGCCATAGTTAAAAACAAAAATCTTGACAGTGGCTTTACTTCCAAACTCCTCTCCATGTTGCTACTTGTGAGTAACAACATGGAAAGAAGGTGAATGGTTTCCTTTGAATCCAACACTGTGAGTTTGGTCTGCAGGCTGTTGAGCTGCAGACAAAAGAGTGCTGCAGGAAGTCGTTAAAACAGCTGTAAAAATAATTGGGACCCACTTACAGACACTGCCACTTCATGTCACTTGAGCAGAGCAACGGCAAGAGTCTCACAGCAGTCGCACCTGCCCACCTGCTGTTTGACCTGTGACCCTCAGGAAGGAATTACAGGTCCATGAAAACGCGTACTGCAAGACTAAAAGATACAGCTGTATTTTCTGATCTATGTTATAAAACACAACTCCAGGTATGTTTTTGAGGTAACGACATTATAACATGGCCATTTTGCGTAATAATTGTGTGTCATAAATGCTGTGCCTTTCATATGTTGTGTGTTTGTGTCTGCGTAAATCAGAGGGAGTTGCTAATTCTAATTTCATTGTTTGTTTTCTCATTCAAAATCAGTCAAGACTTTCATTTGTCACCACATACAAGGTCGACGTTCAAATCAAATACTGAAACATGAAGTCGCGGTTAGCTTGCTTGTTGTTGTTAGCCCCTGATGCACTTATAAACTCATCGTGGTGAATCATTAGAATGTTCGGAATGTGTAAGGTAGGTGAGGAATGACTTTGGAACACCGCAAACTCAACTTGCGTTTTTCATATTTTTAAAGGTGCATTATGTATCTTTTCTGGCAGAGGGTCGTTCTCTTTGGAAATGCTATTACTTTGTCTGGAACCTTTCTATCTCCATGGAGACCAAACCAGACCAAGTTACAGGTCAGATCTGTGGAGAGGCGACCCCGCTCACAGTCAGAATGTCTGTTTTTCTAGGTATTTTTGAGCTATAAAACCACCTGTAATTGAATAAATGTAAGGTAGAACTGTTTAATGTCACACTGTGGAACATTTCAAGCATAGTAATGACATATCCATAGAAACAAGCAGGTGATGGACCCTCAACCAAAAAGTTCCATAGTGCAGCTTTAGCCTATTGGCCTATTAGCTTCTTTACCCACTTTTTCTTATGAACAATTCTTTTTTTTTTTTTTTTTTTTTTTCCTCTCTCTAAAGCTACAGTGAAATTAGCCTGACTTTTCATTTTTGTCTTAACATACATAATTCAGAATATATTAGTCTATACGTGGCTGCTGGCGCTCGCTGTACCGTATGAATCGCCCCGAGGCAGGAGCACATGCGAAGGGAAAGCTCGGTATTTTCCACTGAACTGCAGATATATGAGAGGGAGAGAGAGAGAGATGGAGAGAAGGGGGAGAGAGAGGGAGAGAGACAGAGCGATAGAGACAAAGAGGAGAGGGAAAGATAAAGAGGAGGAGGAGAGAATGGGAGGTAGGGGGGCAGAGAGAAAAGAGAGGGAGAAAAACAGAGGAGAAGGAGAGAAACAGAGATAGAGACACAGAGGAGGGGAAGAGAGAGTCAGAGAGGAGGGGTAGAGAGGGAGAGAGATAGAGGAGGGAGAGGGAGGGAGGGGGCAGAGAGAAAGGAGAGGGAGAGAAGAGGGAGAAAAACAGAGAGGAGAGGGAGAGAAACAGAGAGATAGAGACACAGAGGAGGGGAAGAGAGAGACAGGGAGGAGGGGTAGAGAGAGAAGAGGCAGGGAGAAAGAGAGGAGGTGGGCAGAGGGAGAGACACAGAGATAAGGGGAAGAGAGGGAGAGAAAGGGGGGCACAGAGAGAAGAGAGTAGAGGGAGATAAATAGTGACGAAGTGGAGAGAGAGACTAATTGAACATGTAGCCTATGGCCACATTTGCTTTTAAACTCTTTTTTCTAAACCACTGTAGATAGTTTCACTTTGGCCAGTTTATATTCAAATAATTGTGGCTAAAAATGGTCTTTATTAACACAGTTACATTTATAAATGTGTAGACTGTGATAAGAGACACTTACTGCATGGAGAATTCTAACATATTTTTAGTGGTCTTTTTAATGTGTTTCAATGTTACAACCACTGGAGTGTCTTGCTCAGGGACACATAAACACTATGAAATTGTTACCAAGTCAATAAAAACCATCACACTGATTTTTGTTTATCTTTTCCGGAATGGTTTCAGCTTCCTTTTGTATAGTGTTGATTACTATGGCAACAGTGCTATTTGTATATCAGAACTAGTACAACCACATCATATTAAATTAAAGGTGTATTGTGTAACTTTTCTGGTGGAGGGTCCATCAAATGCTTGTCTCCGTGGCGATGTTATTGCTTTGTCTGGAATGTTTCATAGTATGGGATTAAACCTATCTGTCTTCATGGAGACCAAACAAGACCAAGTTACAGGTCAGATCTGTGGAGAGGCGACCCTGCTCACAGTTAGAATACCTGTTTTTCTAGTTATTTTTCTAGTAATTTTATAAATGTAAGGTAAAACTGTTTAATGTCTGTGGAACATTCCAGGCAGAGCAATGACATATCCTTAGAAACAAGCAGGTGACGGACCAGAAAACGAAAAGTTACACAGTGCACCTTTAAATAAACTATAATGATTTAACTGTATTAGCATATTTTATGTTGAAAAATGCATTCTGTTGTTTAACAAAGATTTTAAATCGCTCTTGTGGTATTGAAATTTGATTTTTACCGTCTTGAGAATGTGAAGAACAGAACATTTGCAAACAGTTTTGCAGTGGTCTATTATTTCTCACATACCAAAGTTGTTCATTTTGTCTTCTTATATACTTTAACTTCTTGGAGTCTTTTTTTAAGACAATACAGTAACGTGTATTTACCTTGTTGACATGTTTCGGCTGCTGCTGCTGCATCTTCAGAACTGTCACCGGTGTTGGTGGTGACGTGTCGTATATCAGCTGTTGTTACTTCCTGTAGGCGTGGTCAGCCTGATTGACCTGGTAGGTCGCTCAGACTGACCACGCCTCCCGTCGCCTGGTGGTCTCTGGAGGAGGGTGTCCCAGGTGTGTGAAAGGAGGAACGCTCCGTCATCACGGTTAAGAATCAGAATCAGAATCAGAAAATGCTTCCGTGCCTCGTTTCCTGATTTCAGTGGCCTCCCTGATCCAGTGTTTGAACTTGTTGTTTTCCGATCCAATGACCCGAGCCCCGTCCCAATCCATAATGTGGTTATTTCTTTTACAGTGGTCCGATAAGTCAGCCATATCGGACCACTGTTGTTTCACCACTGTGAGTTTAGAAGCTCTTTTCACAACTCTCAGAGACCAGAGTGGAGTTTTGCAGTTACAGTAAAGCTATAAACAACTAGCATGCTAACAGACACATCCTGATTGTCAGACAATAAAAGGTTTTATAAGTTGACTAATATTGACCCCAATAGCTTATGCAATATATTAGGAATGTAATAATAATTGAAATTTTGTGATATCGTATCATCAAAAGTCTCACAATAATATCGAGAGCTGTTACAATATATTGAATCACAAGGTTTTTTGCTTAAATTAATTGTTTTATAGTAGCAACAGCTAATACACGTAGGGAACTACATAGACCATGATCCTTTGCTGTTTCAATGCAGATTACATGAAGAAATGATTGTTGTAAGCATTTTTAAATCTTATTTATTATTATAACAGTACCAAAAGACTGTCAAGGCATTTTAAAAGTATTTCTGCACAAAATATTGCAATAAATATCATACCGTAAGATGTATATCGTGAAAATTTCGTATCAAGAGATTTGGATATCATTAAATCCCTATTTCCGAATATCTTTATTAGCGCTTTTCACAACATTCGGAGGCCAGAAAAGAGTTTTGCTGTTAAAACATATTATAATTTGGACTCCATACTCCAATTTGATTTGAACACTCATTTTGACCTCAAGAGCTGCATATACAATTTATCTGTTCTCAAAAAACTGGATGCAGACTTGTTGACACAAGTAATTTCATGTCTGTTAGCACAATCCATAGCATGACTGATGATGTGTTGTTTCAAACCAGTGTCGGGACAATAGAGCAGAAAACATGGTTCATAATGCGAACAAGAGTCTGTGATGACTTTGCCCTGCACCAAACACCTGCACCCCACCATCACCAATCACCATCTGTCACTGTCTTCAACAATGAGCAACAAAATGTACAACACAATGTACATCTAATCCTATTACTGATCAGAGCTTTCCCTTGAGATCTGCTGTACTGGAAAAACAAACATCATTTAAAGGTCCTGTATTACGCAAAATTGACTCTTGTGAGCTTTAAGTCATGTTAGAATGTTGTTACTTCATCAAAAACATACTGTACCTGGAGTTCTGTTTTGTTTCATTCACACATGTTTGAGTAATCCTGGTTTACTGCTCTGTTTACATCTCCAAAGCTCAAAATGCTCTGTTCCACCTTACGATATCATGTAGTGGTAGTTTTCAAGTTAACAGCTACCCTTTACCTTTAGTTCAGTAGATGGGCAATTCCAGGGCTGAAAATATCCAACTGATTCAAGTGAAGGTGTATGGAGTTAAAAAACACAGTGGAGCACTTCCTGTATTACCACATGACATCACAAGGTGGAAAAGAGTGTCTTCCGTTTGAGAGAAGAACCTAAATATGCAGGGTTTGTGTATGAATGAAACAAAACTCCAGGTATTTTTTTTATGAGGAAACAACATTATAACATACATCAGAAAATAGTGTAATATGGGCCCTTTAAAGATACACTATGCAACTTTTCTGCTTGTTTTTATGGGGATGCTGCTTTGCCTAGAATGTCCCACAGTATGGCATTAAAATTAGGCATGCTTCCTGCAAGGAAATAGAAAGTTAAAACCATACTTCGCAACATTCTCCACGGAGATAGGTATGTTTTATACCATACTGTAGAAGATTATAGCCAACAAAAACAAAAACAAAAAAAAAAAAACATTTCTATGGAAACAAGCACGATGAGACTCTCTATATTAAGTCAGGTAAATGCCAGGTTTGTGGAGATGCAAGCCACACAACCAGAATGAAAAAAAAACAAAAACTTTAATTTAGTATATTTGGCTAAAAAAGTGATGAGGCTTAACCTTTCGTAACTTGAATTGTTCATCTCTAGGATGCTAACGCTTTGCCTGGAATGTTCCACAGAGTAGCATTAAATCTTGTATCATATCAAGGACTTCTATTGCTTAAAAACAACTTGAAAAACATGTTCTGTGAGCGAGCTTGCTTCTCTACAGATTTGACCCGTAACTGTGCCTGCTACTACCTGCTATGGATTAGACCTTCCAGAAGAAAAGTTACAGTGCACTTTTTTTGTTTTTTTGCTATTCTAACCAGGCTTGTTTTTGTAGATGCCCTGAGTAGTTGTGATCTGATGTTTGAGCAGCTGAGTTGGATGATTATAAAAGGTAAAACGTGGATTCCAAATGTAGAAAGTCAGTTCTAGTGGCTGTGTGCTGAACTGGAGGCAGATTCTAATGAGGAGAGATCGCTGCTATTTTCCTTCTCATCCCAGTGGGGCACTTCCTCTCACATCACTACTCCACAAGAAGTAGTCAAAAAAGTACTTATTCTCAGCCCAAAACTATTACGCAGTGGGGTTTTGAATATATTTGCATTATTGTTTCATATTCTGTGTTTCTTATAGACCAAATATATTCTTAATACCAAATATATTCTAAAAGATGCACTGCACATGTATAAGTATGTCGGCTGTGATAAGAAACGCTTTTCAATGTTACAAACACTGTCTTGCTCAGAGACACATAAACACTATGAAATTATTACATTAATTAAAAAAAAAAAAAAAAAAATCTGTTTGATTTTTGTTTATCTTTTCCGGAATGGTTTCAGCTTACATTTTATACGTGACATTTTGAGCACTTTCGGCCACTTAATTTTTTATTTTTAATTTTATTTTTTTTTTATTTTTTTTGAAGTATTAAATGAAATAAACTATCATAATTTATTTATTATGGTAATTTTAACTTATTTTATATAAAAAAAAAAATGGTGTTAAAAGATGAGTGGTACTGAAATGTGATTTTTATCGTCTTAAAAATATGAAATACAGAACTAGTTCAAACAATTTGCAGAGGTCTACTTTACTTACCTTATGCACTCTGAATACCCTAAGTAATCACTGCAATGAGTTTATAAGTGTTTTGGAGATGTTAATGCTTTGCTTGGACTGTTTCACACTCTGACATTAAACAACATGTTTTATTTCATAGGCAGATGTGATCTTAATGACTTATGAACAGAGTTTGAACAATAGATTTTATTTTTCCATACACAACAAACAATTTGAAGGTATCGAAGTCGAAGTTGAAGTTGTGTAGTTGAGAGTGATTATAATATTAACTATTTCACACTTTTTCACACACACAAATACGCAGTTTTCGCCATTCGTGAACAAGTCAACTAATTTGAACAGTTCCTTAATGTAAACAACTGGAACCGGATCTTATTTTTTAAAAGAACCAAATCTCTTTTCCTTTCTAATTTTTATGCTTTTTTATAATGTTTAACGCTGAACAAGTGGGAGCTTTTTTTAATTATTATTATTGTAATACAAAGCTTTATTTAGATTATGCTTAATTCCAAATGCTAAACACACGCCCACTCTCAGTTTGAACCATTTAAACAGATCTGAGCCTTGGCCATTTCTCTGCGATTAGTTTGTAGGTGAATTACTTCTCACGACTGCTTTGACTTTGTTTAAATCCAGGCTCAAAACAGTTCTGTTGAGCTGTGCATATGACTGAGAGGTTTTTTACTCTGCACTTTTCTCTTTTAATGTTCATTTTATGTTGATTTATGTTTTGACTTGTTTGTATTGTGATTTGAATGTTTCTTATTCTGTAAAGCACTTTGAATTACTTTGTGTACGAATTGCGCTATACAAATAAAATTGCCTTGCCTTCTGTTGTGTAAATAAATACAAAAAGAACCAGATTCAAATCCCATAAAAGAGCCGAAAGTCCAGTCACTAGTATCACCTGGTAGTCTCCCATCCAAGTACTTACCAGGCATCTTTAGTTAGACATATTTCACTAAGAAAGAAAGACAGTTTGTAAAAGTACATTTTGTATTTTTGCTGTAGCTTTGACCTCACTACTTATTCTCTTCTTACATAACAACTCCACTTGATTATGCAGAAAGGCTAAAGAAGAAGTTCCGGGCCTTGGGTGGGGTTGAGGTAGGTCAGATGGACTAAAGACAATGTACAAAACACTGGGTGAAAAGCGTAAATGTGCCTGCAAGCTCCAGTAAACAGACATTTTAAATAGGTGGAGAGGAGCCCAACCCGCAGTTGGCTCCTTTCATTTGTTACTCATAATTTGTTTTCTGTGTTTGTCGAGCGGATAAAATCACAAATAGACTGGCTTAAATATTACATAAAGCAAAAACCAAACATGAGCGGGTGATGTCGCAGAGGATAATCAACTTGTAATTGCACAAGTTTTAGCAGCGGAGGAGGAGAAGAGGAGGAGGAGATGTATGCACACTGCTCATTCTGTCCAGCAGGGGGCGAACAGTACAGCAATAAGGTTAAAGGTGCTATACTGCGCTAAATTGACTCCTGTGAGCAGTTAGTTGTGTTGGAATGTTGTTGCCTCCTCAAAAACGTACCTGGAGTTGTGTTTCGTTTCATTCACACTTTTTTTTTGAGTTGCGTTATTATCTGTCTACATCTCCAAAGCTCAAAATGCTCTGTTCCACCTTATGATGTCACAAAGCGGTAGTTTTCAAGTTAACAGCTACTTTTTACCTTTTGTTCAGTAGAAATTGGCATTTGCAAGGCTGAAATGATCCAAATGATTCTAGTGAAAGTGTATGGAGTTTAAAAACACAGTGGAGCACTTCCTGTATTACCACATGACATCACAAGGTGGAACAGAGTGTTTTTTGTTTGATAGAAGAACTCAGCCTAAATATGCAGGGTTTGTGTGTTAAAAATGTGTGAATGAAAAAAAACAACAACACAACTCTAAGTATGTTTGTGATGAGGAAACAGCATTAGAACATAGATCAGAAAATAGCGTAATATGGGCTCTTTTAGCGTCTTGCCCATGGACACAAAGGGAGAATGTATGGCTTGTAGCTGGGATCAAACTGCGGAGAGGAAGAAAGTCTTTGCTCCATTCCACTACTGTCTGAATTGATTGTGTAACTTATGTAATATAATTATGCTTATTACTTTGTGGATGGGATAGTGCCATAGACTGTATAAAGAAGTGGACTAAGCCATAGCGTTCGGCTCCAGTCAAATGAAGCTCACCGAGGCTTGCAATTATGGGGCAAATTTGTAGCCGAGTTCAATATTAGGAATGGGAATTGATTTACAGACAAAAAGGCAAAATAAAAACGCCAGGATCATGTAGAGTGGGTTAATACTAAACATTTTAAGACCAAAATGAGGAGCCTGACAGCAGCAGTTACAGAGAAAGGGATGATGTTTTTTTCAATACAAAGTGAATAGGAGCCATGTCGATAGAGCTGGTAGCGCACCCATGCTCACTTCCCATAAGAAATGTGGCGGCTAGCAGATTAGCTACAGTGGAGGAAATAAGTATTTGATCCCTTGCTGAATTTGTAGGTTTGCCCACTGACAAAGAAATGAACAGTCTATAATTTTAATGGGAGGTTTATTTTAACACTGAGAGAAGGAAAATCTAGAAAATCACATTATAGAAAATATATTAATTGATGTGCATTTCATCGTGTGAAATAAGTATTTGATTCCCTACCAACCATGAAGACTTCTGTTTTAACTAGTCACCTGTATAAAAGACACCTGTCCACAGAATCAGTCAATCCATCAGACTCCAAACTCTCCAACATGGGAAAGACCAAAGAGCTGCCAAAGGACGTCAGGGACAAGACTGTAGACCTGCACAAGGCTGGAATGGGCTACAAAGCCATAAGCAAGAAGCTGGTGTTAAGGAGACAACTGTTGGTGCACTTGTTCGAAAATTTAAGAAATACAAAATGAAACACAAAAATCAATCGACCTCGGTCTGGGGCTCCACACAAGATCTCACCTCGTGGGGTTTGAATGATCATGAGAAAAGTGAGAAATCAGCCTAGAACTACACGGGAGGAGCTGGTCAATGATCTCAAGGCAGCAGGGACCACAGTCACTAAGAAAACCATTGGCAACACTTTATGCTGCAAGGGATTAAAATCTTGCAGTCCTCGGTCCCCCTGCTTAAGAAGACACATGTGCAGACTTGCCTGAAGTTTGCCAGTGAACACCTGAATGAACCTTAATGATGAACCTTAATGTTTTAGAGATGGTCTGCAAAGAAGAGTGGACAAAAATTCCTTCTGATATGTGCACAAACCAGGTCATCAACAACAAAAAAACATCTGACCTCTGTGCTGCAAACAAGGATTTTACCACCAAGTACCAAGTCTTTTTTGGCCAGAGGGTTCAAATACTTATTTCTCAATGAAATGCACATCAGTTTATATATTTTCTTTAAAGTTATTAGTCAGGATTTTCTTTTTGATATTCTATCTCTCAATGTTAAAATAAACCTACCATTAAAATTATAGGCTTTTTCATCAGTATAGAAACTTACAAAATCAACAAGGGATCAAATACTTACTATCTTTGGCAGTAGACAGTTTCACCACTGTTATATAAATGCACTAGTTCAGCTGAGAAAATACAAAAAAATATCTAGTTTGGATCTTAGAAAAAGACAGCTAATTGTTGCTGTTTGTTGCATTTAGTCTGCCAGAAAAACACTGTTATTTCAGCAGTTTTAAACTTATCATTTAAGGAACTGTGTAGCCTGCGCTCTTACTGTTTTTCTAAAATGGTGTAACTTTTCTGTTGGAGGGTCCGTCAAACGCTTTTCTCCATGGAGATGTTATTGCTTTGTCTGGAATGTTTCACATTATGGCATTAAACCTTTCTATTTTCAGGGAGACCAAACCAGACCAAGTTACAGGTCAGATCTGTGGAAAGGCAACCCACACTCACATTCAGATTGTTAATGTAGGTATTTGTGACCTATAAAACCACCTGTAATTGAATACATGTGGTAGAGCTATTAAATGTCCTAGAGCAATGACATATTCATACAAACAAGAACGTGACGGACCCATAACCGAAAAGTTACACAGTGCACCTAACTACAATCACAACTGAACCTCTGTTGCCAGAGCCTTAACCACAAGTTTTTCTTATTCTCTGTATATGGACAGACCATGGCTCATGTGAAGCTCAGAACCTCCAGAATTCCCTCCCTGAGCTGCAGAGGCTGCACTAGCACTGATCCATGATGGCTGCAGGTTCTGGGGTTTAGGTAGTGACCATTCAGATCAGAGAGAGACATTTTAGGTTTAAACCAACTGGATTTCAGCGTTTAAACTGGCAACGCAAATGAGAGACGCATGTGAAGCTCATTCTGCTTTCTGATTGGATAATCGTCAACCAAAACCCCAAATTAATGGGTAAAAATCAGGATTAAAATAGTTCTCAAAAAGCTACATTTGATTTGAACATGTTTACCTTATATATGGAGGCACAGGTGAAGTTTATTTAAAACAGACCTATTCTTCAAAATCGACTTTCAGAGCTTTTAACCATGTCATAGCTGTTTCCTCTCACCATTTACTCACCCGAAGTTGTATTTGGAGTGATCTGTGCATGTTTGAGGAAGACGCCATATTGCCAATCAATCCCACCGGCATACACCCACTTCTCTGTACTCAGCCATTCTCCAATTTCATTTTCTTAATTGGCAATACACGTAGGATTTGGCAGCGTCGCGTAGTCATTCTGGTACAAAAAAATCTGCTGCTCGCTAGTGTGATTGACAGCTGCAAAGCGATGTCAGCTCCCGTTGGGTTCTGCAGTTTTCTAACATTACGTCATTTTAGATTATTATTATGATTTAAAATGTGTAAATTATAATATAATGACTTAAACATAATGATCCATGGGTTTCATAGAGTCTAATTACAGTATATCGTAGGCTCAAGCACAATATGTCTTCTTTAAAATCAAAATTTCACATGCAGTTCCTTAAATATTCTACAGTTAACAGCTCTATTCAAACTCTGTTGTAGTTTTTGGTGTGTTTTGTTAGCGGGTTATGACTACTTATGCCAGTGAAACAGCCCATCTGCTAAAGCTCTGTTTGACCTTTCGTTTATAGCACTGTTTATCGGCTGCTCCCGCTCCTAAATGATCCAAATGAACTCACCGCGGGACGATGCTGGAGCGCCGCGTCAGTCCATTTGGCATCGGAGGAGCCATTTTGTGCTTAAAAAGTTCCGCGTTGGTGCTTTATGGAGTGCGACGTGAGCCACTATCACGAGGGATGATGTACGGCGCGGAGAGGTGCTTTTGACAAACGGACGTGTCAGCTCATTGCGGCGTTTTCAGGCAACAATGACTTGACGAAAACTCATATTACAACAGCGCGGGTTTTTGGAGTCTGTCTGTTACGCTTTAAAGGTTGATTAATGGTTCTTAAAGGTAATGTGAGTAAAAACTGCTTTGTTCCTGCTGTTACTTTATTAAAGAGGGAGTATTATGCGAAATAGACTTTTTTGGAGCTTTCTACCATGTTATAATGTTCCCTCATCAAAAGCAAGATATTCATGTTTCAGTAATTTAGCAATCTCTTTCGGGACCTATTCAAACCCACCGTACAGTTAGCGGTAAGATTCTATTCAACGTCACCCATGCTCCCACAAGATAATTCTCCATAAATCTACAAAAACATGATACAAAACAATACACTATAGCTTCACAAACCTGACGCGATGTGCGGTCGTTTCATTCGCGGGACGTACTCTTGATTATAATGTCGTAGCGCTCTTAAGTTAGTTACAGTTACTACTTTGCCATCGCCTTTCTCAACTCCAACAGATGAACTCAGAGCACTGCTGTTGCTTTTGATTGTGATGTGGTTTTTTAAATGTGTTCTTGTACGTCTTTTTGATGAATGTTGTGCCTTGTCAAAGAAAAACTTCTGTCACCTGTCATCTTTTAAAATCAAAGAAATACATTGTCGTATTTGATCGTGTAATTTTAGGCTTCAAACTGCACGTAATCAGTAAGAAAAATCCAGTGAGACGTCTTTATACTATAATTTAAACATGACTTCGATCAGAAACAGTACTCTGATTGGACCATATATGTTACAAATTACATTTTAATGCAGGTATTCAGTGTTCGGTAACTAAATACATTTTCACAGTATTATTTCCATCACTAAAGAGGAAGGATTTTAAAGATTAAAGGATTACTTTACACCATGTTACCTTTTATTGTTTTGAAAATGCTATATTCACTGAAAACAACAATATTAACATGTTCAAACAAACTAGAGATTGTAGAGAGGTAAGGTTAGGCAAAATAAGTGTTAAACTTCAGCCTAAACCCCTTCGTTCTGTAGAATAACTTTAATGCTATGGATAATTTCTGTGTTAAATCATTGTAATATGATTCATGTTAATTGACTGAAGAAAAATAAACTAAAAAACTAACTAGAGATTGCGCCTCATCTTACAGAGTTTTAATCAAATATGTAATTGTTTTGTCCTGATTGGTGGAGCTCTTTCTGGTTGCCATGTCTGATTTCACTGCAAAACCATCTACAGATACAAAAAAGTTACCTTGATCTTTGAAAAACAGGCATTCTTACAGTGTATGTTCTCGTCTCTCCGCCATGTTTGTTTTGACACGAGCTGACCATGCGCATCTCTGATTGGTTAATCCACCTGTCAAGACAGCCCAAAAGATCATCATCAAGACAGCCCAAAAGATCATCGGCTGCCCTCTCCCCTCCCTGATGGACATTTACACCTCCTGCTGCCTCAGCAGGGCCAAAAACATTATTAAGGACAGCTCCCACCCTGGCTTCAACCTCTTTCACCTGCTGCCCTCAGGAAGGTGCTACAGGTGCATCAAAGCAAGGACCGCCAGACTCAAAAACAGTTTTTTCCCTAGAGCCATAACCTTTTTGAATTCACGTATGCACTGACCTCTCACTTGTGCAATATTTAATATAGTGCAATATTTTTACTGAGTGCAATATTCAATATTTAATACAGTGCAATATTTTATCGAGTGCAATATTTAACACAGTGCAATATTTAACAGTGCAATAGTTAATACAGTGCAATATTTGATCAAATGCAGTGTTTACTACCGTGCAATAGTTGTGTGCAATCTTGTTTGACTGAGAGTTGTAGTCTTGGGTGTCCCAGTCCTTTTTCTTTAATGTCTTGCACTTTTTATTTTATACTGTGTTGTAAGTGTCCCACGCACATGTCTGTATTGGAGGGTGAGTTGCTTTTAATCTCGTTGTGCATGTGTATGGTGTTGTACATGTGTATAGTGACAATAAAAGGCATTCTATTCTATTCTATTCTAATCACGCCCACTGAAATCAGGGAGACAGGACACGGCTCCAGATCCACTCGTCTCTGTAAAGTTTTGTCAAAATGTGTGATTCTGGCTGGACAGGTAGTATAACGTTATGTAACTCATAAAATGTATAAATTGACATAGCAATGCATTAGCCACTGAAATCCTAATAGGACGTGAGCATGGGTGTGCTTCCGGCTCCATCTATTCTGGTGCCGATTCACTTTCTATTGAAAAATTGTCGCCCCTCTCTCTGTAACTGCTGCTCTCAGGCTCGTCATTTTGTTCTTAAAATGTTCGTATTAACCCAGTCTATGTGATTATTTTACTATTTTGTCCGTAAATCACGATATGAACATTAATAACAGACAAATCAGACGCCTTCTTTTCCAGAGGATGCTCCCGCTAGCGTTCGCAACAGGTTTGATCGACAGCATTACCCACTCCCTACATAACTACGTTATGCTGCGTTACCTTCAACATCCTCGCTCCAGATTGGCTCTTTGGTTGCTATGAGACTCACGGTCAGAATTCCAAGTATAGAACAATGGGTGACGTCACACTCCATCAGTCCACTTCTTGTGCGGTACAGCGTTTTAAATGTGCCCGTGGTTTCTGTTGACATATACATCCTCCTTGGCTGTAGGCTGAGCAGAGGGAGCACTGCTTAATTGTAGAAACGGGGCTATATTCTCCTTATTTATTCCAATGCGAGTGCCTCGTGGCCCTGACAGACGAGGGCAGGGTCCCGTCTCAGCTGGCCTCATAAGTGCAGTAATGGCTGTGAAATTGGAAGTGTGCGCTGTGACAGACTGGGATTTGGAGCGTGATTTCGGGCTCACGGTCCGTCGCCGCGGTGACAGGTCTGAGGCGGTCGTCATGGCGCCCGAGGATGCAGGAGAGACGATGGATGCGTGTGGCAGATATGTGACAGATCAATGGATATGACCCCTCTCTTTGTGTACTGCGGCAGTTATAAACAAACAACCTCGATCACTGTGAAGAGAATAAGGGACATTTCTGTATTTCTTAAAGGAGACATATGCTAAACTGACTTCATTCATCAATAATTCATTCAATGTAGTTGTAATTGTTGTGTGTGTAGAATCCCTCAGCCGTCCAGGTAGAATCCATGGCAAAAGGAGAAATTTAATTTGTCAACTGGACAGAGTTTATTTGGTCGAATACGTTTCGCAGCTCATCCAAGCTGCTTCTTCAGTTCTGGTCAGATGCTGGTGGACACTGCTTTATATCTGCCTGAAGGGAGGAGCTAATGAAATTACTCTGAGACAACACAGAAACTGTAAACAAATATGTGTTGTCTCAGAGTAATTTCATTGTAATTAGATTGAAATTAATTACAATGATCAATATGGGGCACGAGTCGAAGAGCTTTGTGAGCCAAACTACGAAAAAATCGGCCAGGAAAAGATACTCGTGAACGTTAGAAAGATCCGCTCGCAAAAAACGATTAATTCTAGAAGACATCGTTGTTGATAAGCAAAGCAATAAAGAAAACGTCGGTCTTATGGTGAGTGACATAGTTCTATGCGAGTTGGAAAACACTTACCTTTCCGATCAAAACCTTGATGTTACTGCTAGCTATAGTAACGTCAAGGTTTTGATCAGAAACGTAAGTGTTTCATTTCAAGGTTCATTGGATCGTAAACTGGAGCAGGTTTTCCTGGCTAAATGAATGAAATTTTAGTTCTGTAAGTTTGCTTCTTTCATTAAATAAGCTATGAAACAATCTGAATAGCAAATACCTCGATGAAAGTGACGTGAGCAAACTTCAAGTGTCATGATGGCACCATTCGAAATGTCTTCGAGGTTTATGTTTGCAAGCCATAATTCCCATCTTTTTTTCAATAATTCCCTTATTTGAGCTCCCTGATGAGTAATTTCCAGAGGAACAGTGAAGAAACAAATCGTTTTATCTCTTTCAGAACGGCTTGACCAGCCAAATACACAACAAAACCTACCCATGTTTCTCTGATGCTACTGTACAGAAGTCAATAGCGTGCCCGGTGTCATGGCGTCGTAGTTACCGTTGCTATGGAGACACGTGGTGGTGCAAACCCTCTATATTTTATTATTATTATTATTATTATTATTATTATTATTTATTTTTTTATTTTTATTTTATTTATTTATTTATTTTTTATTATTATTTCTTTAGGAAGGAGGACATGAGGGAGCGTGTGTGTGTGTGTGTGTCTGTGTGTATAGGTGTGTGTGTGTGTGTGTGTGTGTGTGTGTGTGTGTGTGTGTTGTATTCTGTTTATTGTATTACTAATGTTTTGTGTTTTTTGGACCCCCTCGAAAATGAGATGGCACATCTCAAGGGGCATTCCAGTAAAATCAAATAAATAAACAATTTAGAATAATATCACTCTGATGAAAATTCACCTTTTAAATATGTCCAGACGAACTGATAAAAGACTGACATATGAACTGAGATAAGGAGAGAGAAACAGAGACAGAGGAAAAAGAGAGGCCTGATTTTCTCTTTTACAAGTTCAAGCGTCTGAAGCTCACTGAGAGTTACATCTTTCATGACGATGATGTATAATGTAGTAAACAGACACAGTGAAAGCCTCTGCCAACTCATTCCCATAACGTTTCCAACTCACCAATACAATACCAGAAGAAAACAACTGCTAAAGAGCACAAAGCGTAAACCAAAATGTACAAGTTTTAGCATAACACGCAAAGGCCTGGAGATTTGGAATGGAAAT
Organism: Taenioides sp. WSHXM2023; assembly: GCA_029959045.1. Taxonomy (NCBI): domain Eukaryota; kingdom Metazoa; phylum Chordata; class Actinopteri; order Gobiiformes; family Gobiidae; genus Taenioides; species Taenioides sp. WSHXM2023. Next base: position 6,359,675 of record CM057092.1, read on the forward strand.
GACAGCACTATAAAACAATCTGCATCTTTAAAAATATTTCAGAAAACAAAATTGTTATTACATTATGCTCAGTCATAACCCCTTAAAATGTATAACTAAGAATAATGTTGCATAAACATGTATGTAATAAATTGTCCTATATTACTCAAAACTGACTCTTGTGAGCTTTAAGCCATGTTATTCTATTATTTTATTTATTTAATTGGGACAGTGCATATTGATGAACATCTACAACATTGCAGTGTAAATATGCCAGATTATAGCAAAAATGCTCATTTCCATCTGTAGTTCCTCGGCAGGTGACACCACAGCAAAAACAATAACAAGTGACAATAGCAGCAGTTAAACACTAAAAGTGTCCACAAGTCTGGTTTTCCTTTAGCCGCTGTTTCAAGTGTGATTTGAAAGTGCCAGTGTTGGAGTCTCCCTTATTGGTAATGGGAGAATGTTCCAGAACTTAGTGCCTCTGACTGAGAGCACACTTTGTCCGAATGTAGTGCCTCTGTGTGAGACCTCACAGTTCCCCCGGGCCGTGGCCCTAGTTCCATCCCACTGACAGTGTTTGTTTTAATAAAATCTTGTAACGGGGCAAGCCCATGCAAAATTTAATATACAACATCCATATCTGAAATGAACAAAATTATTAAAATTAGCAAGTTGTACTTGTCTAAAATAGTGCAGTGGTGAACTGAGACTGGTTTCTTGTCCAGTATTTGTACAGCTTTTTTAAAAGTGATTCAGCTGGTTTGAGTGTTGTGCCAGCAGCAAGTGACCATGTGGTTATGCAACACTCTATATGAGACAGAATCATGGAGTGTAAAAACATTCGTGCCACATATAGAGCCATAAAGGATGTTGCCTGTCTAGTTAAAATTAACAGTTTTTATGAGGCGCTTAATATGTTTCTATAATGCAGGGTTTGTGTGTTAAACATGTGAATGAAACAAAACACAACTCCAGGTCTGTTTGTGACAAGGAAACAACATTAGAACACAGATCAGAGAATTGCATAATATGGACACTTTAATAGTGACTGATGTGTTACAAAAATGGAAATGTGATATCTTTATGATAAACGCAACTATAAAAAGATAGACTGTGAAAAAGACAGAGATGAAGAGGGAGTAAGAGAGACAGACACAGAGCGAGAGGGGGGGGAGGGAGATAGTGAATGAGACAGAAATTAAGAGAGAGAGTAAGAGTTGGAGAGTGAGAGAGACAGAGACATATGGGGAGAGAGACAGGGAGAGACAAATATAGCAAATGAGACAGAGATGAAGAGAGAGTAAGAGTTGGAGAGTGAGAGAGACAGAGACATATGGGGAGAGAGACAGAGAGAGACAGTGATGAAGATAGAGAATAAGAGTTGGAGAGAGACATGGGGAGAGAGAGAGATACTGTAGTGAATGAGACAGAGATGAGAGAGAGTAAGAGTTGGAAAGGGAGAGAAAGAGACATATGGGGAGAGAGATATAGTGATTACAACTGAGATGAAGATAGAGAGTAAGAGTTGGAGGGGACGAAACCTAGGGGGAAAGAGAGAGAGAGAAAGATAGTAAATGAGACAGAGATATAGAGTTGGAGAGGGAGAGAGATTGTGAATAAGAGAGATGACGAAAGAGAGTAGGAGTTGGAGAGGGAGAGAGACAAACAGATAAGGAGAGAGAGGGAGAAAGAAACAATGAATGAGACAGATGAAGACAGAGAGTAAACGTAGGAAAGGGAGAGACAGAGACATATAGGGAGGAGGGGGATAATAAATGAGACAGATGTAAAAGTTGGGGAGAGAGAGAGATTGTGAATGAGACAAAGATGAAGAGAGCGAGTAAGAGTTGGAAAAGGACAGAGAGAGAGTTAGTGAATGAGACAGAGCTCAAGAGAGAGTAAGAGTTGGGGAGGGAGAGAGACAAAGACATAGGGAGAGAGAGATAGTGAATGAGAGAGATAAAGACAGAGAGTAAGAGTTGAAGAGGGACAGACACAGAGACATAAGGAGAGAGACAGTGAATGAGACAGAAATGAAGAGAGTAATAGTTGGAGAGGGAGAGAGAGAGAGACATAAAGAGACAGTGAATGAGACAGAGATGAAGAGAGTAAAAGTTGGAGAGGGAGAGAGACATAGAGAGAGAGACAGTGAATGAGAGAGAGATGAAGAGAGAGAGTAAGAGTTGGATAGGGACAGAGAGAGACAGTGAATGAGACAGAGATGAAGAGAGTAAAAGTTGGAGAGGTAAAGAGACAGAGAGATCTAGTGAATGAGACAGAGATGAAGAGAGAGAGTAAGAGTTGGAGAGGGACAGACACAGAGACATAGGAAGAGAGAGAGAGATAGCGACAGAGACATAGTGAAAAGTTGGAAAGGGAGATAGACAGAGACATACAAAAAAAAAGAAGAAAAGGGAAGAGACAGGGATAGAGATAGAGAGACGCATCAAAGGAGACGTAAACCAAAGAGAGAGAATAGGACATTGACCAAAACTACAATATCATGTTGTTTTTTTGTTTGTCGAAGTGAGACAAATTCGAGCGGCCATTTTCAAGCGGACATTTATTATTTAGGAACGTCGTGGAGGAGCCGAGAGTTTGAAAGTGGCTCCTCTCGCTCTCTTCTGTCACAGACGCTTCTCCGTGGCCTATTTTTGAAACCAACAAAGACCCAAAAACACCAAACGCATTTTCGCAGCACATCAGACGGAATGCTTACTCTGGTACAACAGGCCCACAGATCCCAAATCTCCGGGAAATTCACACAAAATCCTTTAAAAGGTCCGTACCAGATTTTTTTTCCATGTATTTGAGCAAAATTTGTTTTGCGGTATTGTATTAGCAGCTCTTGTGGGGGTGTTCTACGTGTATCTCTATGGTGGAATGTTCAAAAAGTCTGAAAACTCCAAGAAAAAATACAAAACGGAGTTAAACAATGGATTTTCAGGCGTCCGTGAGCATTCATGGTTTGATTTTCAACAAAAAGGTGAGTGACAACTGAAATTGAAGCTTGTGACTAATATTATTTGAGAGAGATTTGTTTAACAGCACATATCAGCTCACCTGTCAGTTCTTTTGCTCAGACTGTTAAAATAAAGCACAGATTAAAGTTTTCTGACAGAATAGTAGTTAGCATCACGCCCCCAGAGAATACTGATGACAAACTGCAGTATCAATAAGAGAAGTTTTTATCTATGACGCAACTAAAAGGGCAAAATGCAAACGGATCATTTTTGAGTCCTCAAAGAATGCAACATTGGCTTCATGGATCAATGAAACAAGTGTGAATGAAGCAAAAAAAACCTCAAGGGAACAAGGGAAAACATGGATATTTGGTGAGGGATTGGTACTTTTTATTCACGCTCGTAAAACTCATTCCTGAACTGACTTTTTCATCCAGCGTTGGGCACATTTAACAGCACCAGATGTATGACGGCCTTATCTCTGTGCTGGCAGAATCCTTGAAGGCAGAAGCGTGTTAAGAACGATTTTCAGGCCTCGGTTTAATTGAAACACTGCTAACATTAGAAGTATTGATCGAGCTATTGAGTCGTCCAGTTAGTAAGAAACCAGCCAGTGACAAGGACACCAGATAATACTGGGCCTCAATAAACCACGAGTGCGAAATCAATCTGACTCTGAAGCAAGTTTCTTTACAAAAATATTGGGTAAACTCCTCCAACAGTCAGTGGAGCCAAACATCGTCTCCATGGAGATGTTGTTGCTTTGCCTGGAATATTCTACAGCGTGGCGTTATCTTGCATATTAAATGACTGCTCAAAATGCCTTAAAAAAACATGTGTTCTAGCTGTGAGTGGGTTCGCCGCTCCACAGATCTGATTTTAACTTGGCTTGGTGGTGTAACCAGCTTGTTTCCATGGGGATAAATTAGTTTAATGTGTTACTGTGAAACATTCCAGCCTATACATTTATGTAGATGAGCATATGGTAGACCCTCTTGCACAAATGTTACATATTCAGCTTTAAATGATTTTTGGTTTAGATGTCCTGCCGTCAGATGTTATAAAATCAAGTCTGTCTTTACAGTAGTTTGGTCTTTAAAGCTGCACTATGTAACTTTTCAGGTGGAAGGTAAGGCCTCAGCTTGTGTCCATGATATGTTATTGCTTCACCTGAAATGGTCCATAAATCGACCGTATTAAGAAATGGACTAAGTGAGCATGACGTCACCCGTAGCGTTCAGCTCCAGTCAAATGAGGCTCACTGAGGCTAGCAGTTAAAGGGGCAAATTTAACTTCCATATAACAGGGTTTTCTATTTAAACAAGCAGACTACTGAAATCCTGAAAACTTGTACTCTTGTACAAGATGTACTGTGTGAAAGTGTAGCCCGACTGCTTCTTTTTTTTTTTTTTTTCTTAATTTTTAATTTTGTATTCTGTATTTATTTATTATTATTTTTTATTTATTATTATTATTATTATTATTATTTTTAAATGCATCTTTACATTATTATCAATTTTATGTGTGGGAAAAAATGTGCAAATATACTGTGACTTATGTGGGAAAAAAAAACAGAAAAGCACTGAATAAATTGCAAATAAAAAAAAACAAACAAATTCCATATAATAGGAAAGAAAATGTATTTTTTCGGCCAAAATATTCAAATAAAATCACCAGGATCATGTCCAGCGGGTTAATACGAACATGTTAAGAACAAAATGAAGAGCCTGACAGCAGCAGTTAGGGAGGGAGGGACGTTTTGTTAATACAGCGTGAACTGGAGCCAGAGTCAGTGGAGATGGAAATGCGACTATGCTCACTTCCTATTTGGAACACGGCGGCTAGTGGGTTAGTTATGTCCATTTATATATAGAGTCTATGGTTCCACAGTATGGCATTACACAAATTCATGCTTTTATTTATTATTATTATTATTATTTTTTTTTTTTATTTTTTTTTTTTTTTTTTTTTTTTTTTTTTTTTTTTTTTTTTTTTTTTTTTTACATTTCAGGTGTTTTACATATATTCTTACCATGAACACTTCTCCAAAAATCTCACCCATAACTTGGCTTGTCTCTGTGGAGTTGGACAAGAACATCTCCATGGAAACAAAAAGATAACATACCTTCCATCAGTAAAGTTACATAGTGCAACTTTAAATAAGATAGATAAAATAAATTAGTCATCCAAGCACTATTGTATCTTGGCCATGATTGCAACACTGGACCACTGCCTTGCCACAGGTCTTTTTCATAATATGAATTACTTATATTTCATTCTTTTCAGTAATTGTCTTTTTGTAGCAGTCCTCCTTCTTAAAATGTGGCTTTAGCTCTGTCCTGTATGCTAAATGTAATAAGGAAAAATCCATTGGTTTCCAGCTGGCCGTCGGTGACAGATATTACAGATGGAGGAAGCAATTACTTTTCCACACCATGTAATATGTATGAAACACTTAGCCATTGGTCTGCAGCTTAATATTTCATACACAGATAAAACAGGCCGTCAGAGTGGAGCACGAGTTAGCTTAGGTTAAATATGTAAATACAGGAGCTCCTATGTCACCGCTCCCTGTGTCAATAGCATTTCATTTGTATGGGAAAGTCCATGTGTGACAGACCGTAGAATGGAAGTTTCAGTGTAAATACTGTAACAGGCTGTATTCGTGAAGCAAGGCCATGATGTTATTAGCTTACAGTTAATTAACCTCGGTGCCTTGTTGAAAATGTGTGTACACTGGGAGTGTTCCGTACACTTACTGCCATAAAATCGTCAAAGATTAATATTTTTCAAAAAACTATTATTTTATTATTATTATTATTATTTTTTTTTTATTTTTTTTTCTGAAGGGGTTCTCTTTCCACTGACACATTGATTCTATACATTACCATAAATAATTAACTCTTTGCGTGCCCGTTTGTGCCCAATACCAAGTACAGCTAATTCAAATTATATGCAATAATTCAATAATAATATATATATATTTTTACTTTACTGGCTATTATCAGTGTGACTGGCCCATCAGTGTGGATCATGTTTTTGTTTTTTTGTTTTTTTTTTCTTTCCTGCTGAAAACTACATACAATTATGTAAAATGTAAGAATTTTGGATTTTTTTCACTAAATTACCACATTTTCCTTGAGCCCGTAACCATATCTCTATTATTGCTATATTGAGATATACTGTAACTCCATAAATGAAAAGAAATGTGACGTTTGCTGATATCCTTGTGTCTGGCTCACCCATATGAACAATCAGTGGGAAAATTTAGTTTGTTGCATTTTTTGTTTTGGTATACTGTTATTTTAAACAAAAAGGTTTTTCCCATGCTGATTTCTCTCATAGACTTCAATTGTAAATGCAGAGTTTTATCTTGCCAATAACTTATGGAGAGAAAAAAAAAAATCTTTTAATGCACATTCTAGCAGCAATAGTCTCAAATTTAGTGAAATTAGAGAGATTTTCAAAATTGCACTAAATTAAGATCTTTTTTTTCCCAGTTCTAAATCCCTAAATATTTTTGATGAGTAGCCCATTTTCACATTCCATTCCATTTTTCCTGTGCCCCACACACCTCTCCCACACCCCCAAACCAGGTCATTTTGGACTGAACCTGCAGCCCACAGTCCAAACTCTGCATTTGATCACAAATTTCACCTAGTTTCTTAAATTTCTTGTCACTGCAGCCTGAAATGTGAACTCTGGAAATTTGATATATACAGTGCCTTGAAAAAGTATCCAACCCCCTTGAACTTTTCTACATTTTCTCACATTATGACCATAAACATAAATATATTTCATTGAACCTTTGTGTGAAAGACCAACACAAAGTTGCACACAATTGTGAAGCAGAAGGACAGTCATACATGATCTAATTTTTTTTTACAAATAAAAAGCTGAAAAGGGTGTGCAAAATGATCCAACCCCCTTTTTTTCTGAGTGCACATTGCTTTTAGAGGCTTTAGAAGGATCCAATGTTGACCTAACGATTAAATAGAGTCCACCTGTGTGTAATCTACTCTCAGTATAAATGCAGCTGTTCTGTAAAAACCTCAGAGGTGTTTGAGAGTATTGGGGAGCAGTCAGCACCATGAAGTCCAAAGAACACACCATACAGGTCAGGGATAAAGTTGTGGAGAAGTATAAAGCAGGATTAGGTTATAAAAAGATTTCCAAGGCTCTAAACATCTCACGGAGCACTGTTTACACCATCATCCAAAAATGGAAGGAGTATGGCACAACTGCAAACCTACCAAGACCAGGGCGTCCACTTAAACTTACAGTCCGAACAAGGAGAGCACTGGTCAGAGATGCAGCCAAGAGGCCCATGGTGACTCTGGAGGAACTGCAAATATCCACAGTTCAGGTGGGAGAATCTGTCAACAGGACAACTATTAGTCGTGCACTACACAAATCTGGCCTTTATGGAAGAGTGGCAAGAAGAAAGCCATTGCTGAAAGAAAGCCATAAGAAATCCCGTTTGCAGTTTGCCAAAAGCCATGTGGGGGACACAGCAACCATGTGGAAGAAGGTGCTCTGGCCAGATGAGACCAAAATTGAACTTTTTGGCCAAAATGCAAAATGCTATGTGTGGCGGAAACCTAACACTGCTCATGACTCTAAACACACCATCCCCACTGTCAAATATGGAGGTGGCAGCATCATGCTCTGGGGGTGCTTTTCTTCAGCAGGGACAGGGAAGATGGTCAGAGTTGATGGGAAGATGGATGGAGCCAAATACAGGGCAATATTGGAAGAAAACCTATAGGAGTCTGCAAAACACTTGAGACTGGGGCGGAGGTTCATCTTTCAGCAGGACAACGACCCCAAACATAAAGCCAAGGCTACAATGGAATGGTTTAAAACAAAACATATTCATGTCTTAGAATGGCCCAGTCAAAGCCCAGACCTAAATCCAATCGAGAATCTGTGGCATGATCTGAAAACTGCTGTTCACAAACGCTCTTCATCTAATCTGACTGAGCTGGAGCTATTTTGCAAAGAAGAATGGGCAAAAATTTCAGTCTCAAGATGTGCAAAGCTGGTAGAGACATACCCAAAGAGACTTGCAGCTGTAATTGCAGCAAAAGGCGGTTCCACAAAATATTGACTCAGAGGGGTTGGATAATATTGCACGCCATATTTTTCAGTTTTTTATTTGTAAAAAAAAAAAAATTTACTCATGTATGACTGCCTTTCTGCTTATATATATATATATATATATATATATATATATATATATATATATATATATATATATATATATATATAAATTCTTTTTTTTAGCAAATTTCCAAAGTTCTCATTTTTCTTATCTTTTTCACAAGGCACGTTTGCGTCCCTCTATTACACTATATGCAAATCAACATAATGTGGGTTAAAACATAAAATTTGAAGCCTTAGCTTTAAAATGAATGCTTATCTTGTTTTTTGGGTCATTTTCTTGTCGTTTTCAAGGAAACCAGAATTTGTGTTTTTATTTCTCTGTTTACAAATAGGCTGTTTTTACATAGGGACATAGCACTTCAGATTTGAATAGCCACAGAAACACTTTATTTTTTCTACTCCAACCATTCAGACTCAGATATATTCACTACCGACACATCCAATCCATTTTTTGTGACTTTCTCTATTTTCATCTGGTTTTTCAGGCACAAATTGTCCAAATGTGACTATGTTTTGTATAGGGTGACAGTGGAGATTATGGGGGGAGGGGCTAAAAGTAGGTAATTTTTTTTCTTTTTTCTTTTTTTTTTTTTTTATAATTCATTTGGTTTACTGCAGAGAAATGAAAAAGAAAAAAAAAGAAAATGTCAAAATTATTTTCACCTTGATTTTGAGAAGGGAGGTCAAATAATGACTCATAATGGAAGTCAATGGATACACAAATTTCCCGAACATGCTGAGTGTCTAGAAAATTTCTCACGTCGCCAGAACTGGTCCGATCAAGATAAAACTCACATATGTCTAAAATGCTGTAAAAGCACACATCCATGTGAACCACAGCCAAAGTTGTCATGATAAATGTACCTTCAGATACACAAATTTTCCTTAACAAGGCCCCGGGGTTAAAGGGGGACTATGTAACTTTCCGCATGATGACATTAAAGGGGCTGTATTATGTTATTTTGTGATCTGTTATAATGTTGTTTCCTCATCACAAACACACCTTGAGTTGTGTTTTGTTTCATTCACACATTTGACACACAAACCCTGCATATTTAGGCGAACTTCTTCTCTCAAACAGAAAACACTCCGTCCCACTTTGTGATGTCATGTGGTAATACAGGAAGTGCTCCACTGTGTTTTTAAACTCCATACACCTTCACTAGAATCATTTGGATCATTTCAGCCTTGGAATTGATCATCTCTACAAAAGTAAAGGTTTTGCCAATCTCTGCTAAAAGTCAAAAGTAGCTGTTAACTTGAAAACTACCACTTCATGACATCACAAGGTGGAAAAGAGCATTTTGAGCTTTAATTTGTAGACAAACTAATAATGCAGGGTTACTCAAACATGTGTGAATGAAACGAAACTCAACTCCGGGCTCAGTTTTGAGGAGATAACAATATTCTAACAAAAGCTCACATGCGTCAATTTTGCGTAGTATAGAACTTGAACGAGTCTGTCCACTGATCTTTTCTGTGAGTTGGCCTGGTGTCATCTTCATGGAGATGGATAAATTTAATGCCATACTGTGGGACATTCCAGGCCAAGCAATAGCATCTCCGTGGAGACAAGCATGTGGCAGTTGCATATTGCACTTTTGACAGATCCGTTTCTTCAGTACAATTCAATTTCAAAATATCAAAATTTCCTCCCAAAGAAATTGCATTAATCTTAATCTGACCTATTTTAGCTACTCTTTAAAGGCACTGTGTCTGATTTTTACCATCTTAAAAACATAAAAAACAGAACTATTTTATTTCAAACAGTTTGCAGTGGTCCAAACTTATTCCTCACTTACTGCACGTTATCCATTCAGAGCATCCAAATTATTCACCATGATGAGTTTATAACCGCTTTTCAGGACTTTCTGAGACCGGTAGGGAGTTATGCAGTGACAACAACAATTAGCATGCTAACCATGCCTTTCCTGATTATCTGACAATAACATGCTTTATAGTTAAATGCAGACAGTACACAGCAGACTTACTTTAACCTCAAAACCTGCTTATACAATATATCTGTGCTGGGGAAAGACACAACAACAAAACAGTTAAAGTTAATTATCAAAATGTTTCTGAATATACGTGTCCTAATTCATGTCAGATGCCCTTCCATGCTTTAGTTGTTTGATTTTTCTGTATGATTTCGTAACCTCCCCGGCTCTGGTTGTAGTATATTTGAGTGTATAGCCCGCAGTATAGTAAGTGTACAGCAATATTGGTGAAAGAGACACAGTGACATTGATCTTGGAGCCTCTTTGGTCCCTGTGTGTCCGTGTGTTTGTGTGTGTCTGTGTGTGGGTGTTTGTGTGTGCATGTGTGTGTACGGCTGTGTGTTTATGTGTGTGTCTGTGTATGTATGTGTATGCATTTGTGTGTGTGCCCCTGTATGTCTGTGTGTGTGTGTGCCTGCAGGGGTGAGTGTTGGTCTGTGCGTGCATACGTGTGTGTTTGAGTGTCTGTTTGCGTGTGTGTGCGCCTGTGTGTGTTTGTGCATGTGTCTATGTGTGTATGTGCATGCATTTGTGTGTGTGCGCCTGTCTGTCTATGTGTGTTGGTCTGTGTGGCTGTACATGCATGTGTGTGTGTTTGAGTGTGTCTGTGGTCTGTGTGCATATATGCGTGCGTGTGTGTGGTTGTGTCTGTCTCTGTGTGTTTACATGTTCAATATGTGTTTCTGTGTGTGTGTGTGTGTGTGCGGGCGTGCGTGTGTTTGTGTGTGCATACGTGTGTGGTGGCCTCAGGTGACAGGAGCAGGGCGCACATTAACAGCTCAATAAACAATCGGACACAGGCCCAGCTCATTTTCAACAGCAATTAGACGCCATTAACACCACGAGGACACGACGAATGGACTTTACAGAAGAGACCGAGGATTCACTGAGCTACAGTCAATGTGCAAAGGGACAACAGTTTACACAGGCTTTAAATGGCCCACGTTACACTTTGTTCTGATGTGTTGTAATGTTGTTTCCTCATCACAAACATACCTAGAGTTTTGTTGTTTCATTCACACATGTTTAACACACAAACCCTGCATTATTTTCTTTTCACAAACAGAAAACGCTCTCTTCCACTTTTTGATTTCACGTGGTAATCATTTGGATAATTTTGCCAATCTCTACTGAACTAAAAATAAAAGGTCGCTGTTAACTTGAAAACTGGCACTTCATGACATCACAAGGTGGAAAAGAGCATTTTGAGCTTTGGAGATGTAGACAGAGTAATCATAAAGGGTTACTCAAACATGTGTGACTGAAACAAAACACAACTCCAGGTCTGTTTTTTTTTATTGTTTTGGAAACTCTATATTTGCAGAAAGCAAAGTATTAACATATGTTGTTTTCTTGCTCTCGACGCTAATTCACTCCCCCTTCAAAAAGCGCTATCACATTACAATCAGTGTGCAATCTTGTGACTCTATTGTGTCTGTGCTAGAGTTTGAGAGTTTGAGAGTGAGGAGAGTTCAAATAGAGCCCAGAAGAGATCGCTAGATTACTGAAACATGAGAGATCGCTAGATTACTGAAACATCCATGGCTGATATCTAAAACCTCTTCAGGCCTGTTTTTGATGAGGGAACATTATAACACGGTAAAAAGCTCCAGAAAGTCAATTTTGCATAATACCCCCTCTTTAAGCAAACGGAAAATAAAGAAAATATATCACCTGACAAACATTTACAATCACAGTCGAGTGGAAAAGTTAATTACAAACAATTAATTAGGACAAGTCGTGTTGATTAATCCAGCGACGGCAGTGTCAGCTTTACAACAAGAGCTAATTACACTTTACCACACAAAGACATTTCTCACTGTGGGAACATATGTAAACTAGTCCAATGAGGTGTACTGACAAAAAATAAAAATGAAAAAAATACAGACTGACAAATCATAACATAATAGTATGCATAAGCCTATTTTTACTATTGTTTTTACTACTTCTACTACTACTACTATTAACAGTCACTTCTTATCTCTACTACTCAAACCAATTCTTCCAGTTGCAAAAATCATCTATCCACGTTTTCATGGCTGACAGTGCAGAACTAAAGTGTATTTGACAGATTCATATTTTTATCACTTGGTTTGGGGGGATAGTACCTGTGTTACATCAGTTTTACATCAGTTAACTGTCAGTTTGTTTAAGAAAAGGAGAAAACAAAAAGATACAGATACAGGAAGTAGCAGTTCTAAACATAGACTGTAAAAAAAAGTGGGCTAAGGGAGTGTGACGTCAGCCATAATGTTTGGCTCCAGTCAAGTGTAGCTCATCGAGGCTGGAAGTTGGAATTTGAGTATCATAGCAACCGAAGAGCCAATCCCGAGCGAGGCTGTTGAAGGAAACGCCCCTTCCCGCCTGAACTGCTGGTTTATCAGGGAGTGGGCGCTTAGCAATGCTCTAAACCAAACCTGACGAAGTAAAATTATGAACTTCACTAATATTACAAAACTACAAAAGACAAGGAAAGGTTTATTGTAAAAAAATAAATATAATTGTGTCCTATCTTACCTTGCACTGTGTAATTTCATATTGCTAAATGGACTATGTCTCTGGGCTGGCCTGGGAACATCTTCGGGTCCCACCGGAGGAGCTGGAGGAAGTGTCTGGGCTGTGGGAAAGTCTGGGAGTCCCTGCTTAGAATGCTGCCCTTGCGACCAAGTGATGCTAACTGAAAGCACTACTCTGTTAGAAGCTCTGTTACCCAAGTTAGACTCAATCTGAGCTTCATTTTAACACAATCTGACCAGAAAGGTGATCTGATTTGTGCTTTTAAACAAGTTTTCATATGATCTTAAAACTTCTTTGTCTGTTGCATATCTGTCTCAGGGGTAACTCCTGACCATTCATGAAAGCACAGGTACTGTATACAGCAGACACAATCTGCACACGGCACAGCGGTCATAAGCACATTAACTGGTGGAATCCTTTTGGACCAACAGTGGTACTTTGGAAACCATAAGGACCAGTGTAATCCATGTGTTGTATGGGTTGTATGTCTTTACCGCACCGTCCACTAGCCCTCTGTGAGAAGACTACAATTAAAAGGCAGTTAGCGTTAATTTCAAAGTGTTCACACTTAGCTACTATGGGAGAACATATATGTGGCTATGTTTACTTTTTCAGCAGAATTCCCGACAGTGAAAGCAATCACATTGAGATTTTTAGGTCGGACACCCTGTCAATCATAATCAGCCATATTACTCAGACCTGATTGAACCATCAGTCTTCAGGTTGGATGCAAACTTCACCATAGGGCTGCTCGGTTATAAAAAAAAAATTAAAAATTGTAATTGAAATGGAACTATAAAGCATTTTATTGTTCGATAATCAGGACGTGGACAATTGGAATGCAAGCTAGTTTTCACAACTTTCAGAGACCACAGCGCAGTTTTTCTGTCGCAACATTACCATGCCGGGAAAAACTGCGCTGTGACCTCTGAAAGTTGTGAAAAGAGCTTATAAACTCATCATGGTGAATAATTAGGATCCTCTGAATGCATAAAGTAAGTGTGGAATAATTCTGGACCACTGCAAACTGTTTAAAATTAACCAGTTCTGTTTTATACGTTACAATCAGGTATGCTAATAATCTTGGTGAATAGAATGGTAAATGAAAATAGCGCTTTTCCACCTTCAAGGCACTCAAAGTGCTTTACAACAAGGAACCACACACATTCATACACCAGTGTACGCAGACACTAGGGGCACTAAAGGGTGTGTCAAATACAGACGACAAATTTTCCTACGGGGACAAAAAAAATAAATGTACCTTAATCTTAACCTTATAACAAAAGATCACATTGTTATACCCTATAGTGCTTTAACACCTTCAAGGAACCACTCACCCATTCACACACACATTCATACACCAGGGATGAGGTAGGTTAAGTGTCTCGCCCAAGGACACAACGACAGTGTTTATCTGTGGGAGCTGGAATCGCACCGCCAACCTGTGGGCCAGTGGATCTGAACGCTCAAGCAATGATGTTTACAGTATGTCGAGAGCAAAGAGCAAGAGCAGTGGATAAACCCGCTCACCAACTAAGCTACTGTCGCTCTTGATTACTCGATTACACGTTTTTTTGTACTCAATTAGAGCAATAATCCAAACTGATTTGATTGTGATGTGCACATTGGACCGTGTCATCCGATACCGAAACACTTTTTTGTAACTTGTATGTACAGTGTGGGTGACAGAAGCTCTGTTGGTAAAATGTTTATCCGCTGATCTGAAGGTTGGTGGTTCAAATCTCGCTCTAGACATAATAAACGTCATTGGTTGAGCGGTCCGATCTACTGACCCACAGGTTGGAGATGCGATTCCAGCTCCCACGGATGAATTCTGTTGTCGTGTCCTTGGGCAAGACATTTAACTAACCTCACCCCCAGTGTATGAATGTGTTTGTGAATGGGTGAGTGGTTATAAGAGTGTGATCTTTTTTTGTAAGATTAAGATTAAGGTACACTTTTTGCCTCAGTAGGAAAATTTGTCCTCTGTATTTGACACATCCTTTAACGGTGCACTGTGTAACTTTTTGGTTGGGGGTCCGTCACCTGCTTGTTTCTATGGATATGTCCTTGATCTGCTTAGAATGTTCCACATTCATACATATTAAATGAATGATATTAAACAGATCTACCTTTCATGTATTCAATCACAGGTGGTTTTATAGCTCAAAAATATCTACAAAAACAGGCATTCTGACTGTGAGCAGGGTCGCCTCTCCACAGATCTGACCTGTAACTTGGTCCGGTTTGGTCTCCATGAAGATAGAAAGGTTTAACGCCATATGGTAAAACATTCCAGACAAAGGAAAAACATCGCCATGGAGAAAAACATTTGACAGACCCTCCACCAGAAAAGTTACACAATGCACTTTTAATGTCTCTGTCAGGACTACCTTAGCTGAGGATTTGACAAACTGTGCGTGTTTTGGGTTGAGCTGTATGTTGTGTAATATAGTCTGTCATAAAAGTGCTTCTCCATGTAGTTAATCTGAACACAGAACACGACTCTTTGACATAACTCTTTTGAATGCCCATTGCAGACACAGTGAGACGCCTTGGTCTTAAAGTTGTACCCTGCGGAGATCCAGGCTTCCACGTCCACAGATGGGAGACTTTTATGCCAATTTATTATTCATTGCATCTCGGGCCAAAGCTAAATTAATTTCTCACATGAAGATATCTGAGCAGCTTGAAAGCAGAGCCGGTTTCTCTTAATGTGAATGGGAGGACACAGACACCAACCCCATAAGCGTCACATCAAAGACGCTGTGTGTTTGTCCAGTGAGTCTTTGATTATGTCCACATTGACCCTGCTCCAAACATACGTTGATTTAAAGATGCATTGTGTAACCTTTCTGCTTGTCTCCATGGAGATATTACTGTTTTGTCTCGATTATTCCACAGTATGGATATAAACTTGGTGATTGCAATGGAGACAGATTAAAGGTCAGATCTATGGCGAAGCAAAGCCTGCACGTGGTAAGAATCCATGTTTTTTAAGTATTTTTGAGCTGTAAAACAAATGTAAAGGAACAAATGCAAGGCCCCTACTGTGGAACATTTCAGGCAAAGAAATAACATCTCCATGGAGACAAGCAAGTAGCAAACCCTCCACCTTAGAAGTTACACAATACACGTATATTAAAGAAGACAAATTACAAGTGCTGTTTTCTGTGTTTAGAAGTAAGCTATAACTTATGTAGATTAAATCATACATACTGCAATATTGATGTAAAATGGTTTAATACTATGAAATTAAAATGTAACCCTTAGCTATTAGTCGAACTATTAGTCTTGTCTACATCTCCAAAGTTCAAAATGCTCTGTTCCACCTTGTGATGTCATGAAGCAGTAGACTTTAAGTTCAGTTAAAATGGGCAATTCCAGGGCTGAAATTATCCAAATGATTCTAAAAAGGTGTGTGGAGTGACCTCACATAGTGGAACAGAGTGTTTTCAGTTTGATCCAAACTAAATATGCAGGGTTTGTGTGTGTAAATGAAACAAAACACAACTGAACAAAAGGTAAAAGGTAGCTGTTAACTTGAAAACTACCTTTCTTGACATCACAGGGTGGAACAGAACATTTTGAGCTTTGGAGATGCAGACAGCCCAAACATACTCAAATCACAAGAGTCAGTTTTGCCTATTTTGCTAACTCAAAGGTGCAATGTGTAACTTTTCTGGTGGATGTTATTTGCTTTGTCTGGAATGTTTCACAGTTTGGTATTAAACCTTTTTATCTTCATGGAGACCAAACCAGACCAAGTCACAGGTCAGATCTGTGAAAAGGCATCCTGTGCACAGCTATAATGCCAGCATTTTAAAATCACCTGTAATAGAATAAATGAAAGGTAGAGCTGTTTAATGTCACACTGTGGAACATTCCAGGCAGAGCAATGACAAATCCATAGAAACAAGCAGGTGATGGGTCCCCAACCAAAAAGATACATAGTGCACCTTTAAGGAAACAAGTTAATCATGCATTTCTTTTTTTTAAGGTTTCACTTGTCTCTATGCGTGGTTGTAGAAACAAACCACAAATACACGTATAACATGCATGATTACTTTATATATATATATATATATATATATATATATATATATATATATATATATATATATATATATATACTGTGGGCGGCAGTAGCTCAGGTAAGCACGTTTATCCACTGATCCGAAGGTTGGTGATTCAAATCCCACTATTGACATAAAACATCATTGCTTGAGCAGTCAGATCCACTGACCACAGGTTGGCGTTGTGATACCAGCTCCCACAGATGAATGCTGTCATTGTGTCCTTGGGCAAGACACTTAACCCACCTCGCCCCTAGTGTCTCAGTACACTGGTGTATGAGTGCGTGTGTGAATGGGTGAGTGGTTCCTTGTTGTAAAGAGCTTTGAGTACCTTGAAGGTGGAATAACGCTATATAAAAATGTGACCATTTACCATTTTACCGTATTGACAGACTCCCCAATGATCCATCAAAATATTGTTCTTTCTTATCTTATCTTTCCTTCTTCTGTCAAGTAAACACCGCCATTTTGTGTCTGTATGCTAGTGACAATCATAAATCATGATAACAGTCCATACTTAATGTAAGCGCGGGTTTGTTTTTCTGCAGTAAATGTGCTTGTGAAATTACACTGAGCTGTTTAACATGGAGATCAATCACGGCTGCCATCTCTTGACTCAAACAGCACATCACTAATAGTATTATAATGTCCCATCAGCAATTTAAATGGAGACAGACTAACTTCCCTCACACGTTTATTATGCTACACTCTTAAATGACACTTCGCTGATGGTTCTGTTTTGTCTTATTTTCATGTGAGGCCCAGTGGCATTAAAAACCATTAAGTCAACTTTAAATTAACTTGTTGCAGCCCCTTTGCATGACATGTTTATTAATTTGACATGCCGACGTTTGAAATTTCTGAAAGTTAAAAGATGCACTTTGAGAATCCTACCATACCTTTAGTGCTGATTGTATTAATGCCTTGCAGAGACATCATGCTGGGGATGTTCTACATGGATCTCTGTGGTGGAATGTTCAAGAGTTTCCATGGTGACACAATGCACACATTAGCAAACACTGTCAAAAATGTTTTAAGATGAAAAAACACAAAATCATAAACATTTTCAGGAGTCTGTGATCAATACAAGCGTTCTCCTGTTTAGGAGTTTGACTTTCAACAAAAAGGTGAGAGTAACTAACTGAAAAACTGCTAGCTTGTGATTGCAATGTTATCTGAGCTCACCTGTTGTAGTTCCAGCTAAATCGTCTCTTTCTGGTCGGATTGTATTAAAGCAAAACTCAGATTAAAGTCTAATAAAGCATCTAACAGAGTAGTGCCTACAGTTAGCTTCACACCACCAGGGAATGTTGATGACATCAGTTGCAAAGAATCACTATCAGGTGAAAAGTACATCTACATGATAATATTTACTCTAAATTCAGCAAAACTAGATCCTAAGAGGAGTCCATGTTTACACTGGGATAAAACATGTATTTCATTTCTAACAGAGTACTTTAAAACTACATGCATTCATGTGTGCAAGGTTTCCTCTTCACAGATCTGATCAGTCTGATGAAACTACTTGCTTGTCTTCATGGAGATTGATAAATTCAATACCATACGGGGGAACATTCCTGTCAAAGAACAACAAAAAACATCTCCATTTAACAGAGCATTTATTTGGAAACACATTCTTATGCATAAATCTGATTTCTCTTTCGAGTTAAATGTTTGGATTAGGAGGTGATGTCTTCTATCTACCGCAGCAGTAAAACCACCAGCCACCTCAGACATCCTACCAATGGACATAACAAGTTCTTCCTTCTACTGGTAACATTTAAAGACACTTAAAACTAGATCATTAAAAAAACAACAATTTGCAGCGGTCCAAAGTTATACTTCACTTGCCTTATGCGTGAAGATATATCCTAATTATTCACCACGATCAGTTTATAAGCGCTTGTCACAACTTTCAGAGACCAAGGCAGCCGTCACAGTAAAGCAAACAACAACTAGTATGCCAACAACGCACTTCTTGATTCCCTGACAATAAAACACTTTTGATTTAAATGCACACAGCACGCAGCAAACTTATTTTGACCTCAAGAGCTGCTTATACCATACATCTGTACTGGGGCAAGACAAATTTTGCTCAGATACATGGGGAAAAAAATCCTGTACAGCCACTTTGACCGAGGCAGTTTGAAACTCTAAATGAGCGTGGCTAATTAGCACCGTAATGCTAACTGGAGCAAACTGCAAACACGCATGTACAACAAGCTATCGGCCATTGCTGTAGTTTTTATTCTTTTAATTTGACTTTCTCACAACCTCCCGGACCTTCCCACTTTGGCTGACTCCGAAATGACTCTAAATCGCTTCCATCTACACGAGAGAATGGGTAATTCTATAAAAAGCTTTGGGCGACGCGAGGATTATGGCCCAGGGAAAACAATGCGTCCTGATACTGCGGAGTGAGAGAGATGCTAACTGCGGTCCCATTCGCTTGGCTCAAATGAACAGTTGTATTTCCACATTAACAACTATTTGGATTTGTCTCAGTGATCTCGCCGTGCTCTGATTATAACATGGCTGGCATAAAGACGTCCTGCGGTTTGCGGTAATTGGTGTGTGACGATCCCCGATGATTATTCCCATTGAACAGAACGGCACCTCGGCTCCAACAGGGCTTCCAGTGTGGGCAGATTCCACTATTGGCTTGGAACAATGCTGGTGCTTTGTGGAAGAATGGTTTTCCCGCTTGATAGAATGAGGTGTTGAGTTGGACGAGTTGGGATGCCTGTATAGAAATCCTCACCTGGATAATACAAAGAAAATGGACTCTTGTGAGCTTTAAGCCGTGTTAGAATGTTGTTACCTCCTCAAAAACTTACCTGTAGTTGTGTTTTGTTTCATTCACACATTTTTTAGGCTGTCTTCATCTCCAAAGCTCAAAATGCTGTACTATCTTGTGATGTCATAGAGAGGTAGGTTGCAAGTTAATAGCTACCTTTAATTTTTTGATTCCAGTGGGGCAACAGTCGCTCATTTGGTAGGGCGTTTGTCCACTATTCCAAAGGTTGGCAGTTCAAATCCCGCTCTCGATATAAACATCATTGGTAGAGCGGTCAGATCCACTGACCCACATGCTGGTTGGCGATGTATTTTCAGCTCCCACCAATGAATGTCGTTGTGTCCTTGGGCAAGACACTTAACCCATCTCGCCCCCTGTGTCTGGGTGAGAATGGGTGAGTGGTTCCTTGATGTAAAGCGCTTTGAGCCTTGAAGGTTTTGGAAAAGCGCTATATAAAAATGTGATTATTTACCATTGAAGAGTTTAAAAACACAGTAGAGCACATCATCACAAGGAGGAACAATGTTTTTTGTTTGAGAGAAGAACCCAGCCCAAATATGCAGGATTTATGTGTTAAACATGTGTGAATAAACAAAACACTACTCCAGGTGTGTTTGTGATGAGTAAACAACAGTATAACGTTGATCAGAAAATAGCGTAATATATGCCCTTTAAGTCTATTTTCTAATATTTAGTGCCTATTTCTATTGTCTTGATGCCCTTGAACTGTGCATAGCAACACTGGAATTTCCCCATCGTGGGACAGATAAAGGTTCTCTTTAATAATCTTGTCGAGATGATATACCAGTATGTCAAATGGACAGCTTTAAATGCTAGCTTGCTGAAAACAGATACCTGCATATCTCTTTGACATTTTGTTAAGTATGCACTATATTTAGTAGATTAATGTCCTATTACAACTTTATAATGTCAGGTACTGTAGTGTAATTCAAGGTAGCGCTAGATAATTGGCCCTGGAGGGACAGAGGCTAGCACTCTCGCCTCACAGCAAGAAGGTTGTTGGTTCGACTCCCAGGCTTTTCTATGTGGAGTTTGCATGTTTTTCCTGTGTCTGGGTGGGTTTCCTCTGAGTACTCTGGTTTTCCCCATCAACACAAAACATGAACAATAGGTCAAAAGTCCAGCTAAAGTAGTTCTAGTTCAAGATCTGAAGATGGGTCCCACTGCCCCAGACAGTCTACTCAAGTGGCATTGAAGGATGGGTCAAATGCAAAGGACAAATGTCTCTATAGGGCTATTCAGGAAGACCTAGTGTGCTTGTGTGTGCATATAGTCATAATCAGTGACAGCCGTGGATCATTATGCTATAAACTGCACATTTTAAATTGCAATATTCATCAGAAAACAATTAAAAGACATAAAAGAAACAAATCTGCTGATTTCCGCGTTTGAAAACTGCAGTGCCCAATGGGAGTTGATGTTGCAGGAAATGCCATCATATCTGCAGATCACACTAGCGATTTGTTTTCATTTGTACCAAAATGACAACATGACGCTGGTGAATCCTGCATGTATCGATTAAGAAAATAAAATTGTAGAACGAAGTAAGTACAGAGCAGTGGGTGTGTACCAGTGGCGGTGAAAACTGAGATTCATCTGCATTGTAGCATCTTGAAAATAAGCGATTAAAGATTATTCAAACAGGCACAAATCTCTCCAAATACAACTATGAGTGAGTAAATGGTGAGAGAGAAGCAATGACATGGTTAAAAAGCTTGATTTTGCAGAATACGTTTGCTTTAAGACCTTCCTAACCAACCTCTTTATCTCCATGGAGACGTCAGAAGACCAACGTTACCTCTAAGGCATGCCTGCATAGTCGCACACTGCCCAGACGTTCAGCGCACACATCAAATTCTTTGCAGCTCAGAAAATAAAATCTAAACTGAACTGATAAACACAGTGCTGGTTTGACCAATCTGATAGATCCAGTTGCACATGTGAATGTGCACACGCGCGGGACAAGCCAATGACAAACAGATACATTTTGACAGCATTTTGCTCGCTTCCTTCAGTATGACCATAGTTGTAGTGCACATTGCCGCGGGCCAGAGCTGCCACTGCTCAGAGCGGCAGGTCCGCACGCGCCGACGGTAGCTCCCTGCACACACTCCACAGAGGGAAGAACACATGGAAGAGCAGACAGGTAGAGACATAATGTAATCCTCACCTGTTTACTTTGTTTCTGTCCAAGCCATAGTTTTCTGTAAGCCAAAAAGACGGGACCTTCTCAAAGTGTGAAGCCTCTCCCCAGAGCGTTATACCACAGAGCTGTGTCACTCATACAAAATTACTTAAATAGGCTAATGATTAAAAAGCAAGATATGAAGTGATAATAATTTATACCTATTTTGAAGATCATTATTTTGGGAAAGATGACCCGTCCAACAATCCATTAAAAAATCTGCAGCTATATGCAGGCTATATTTATCAAGCTGAAAAAATCTCTTAATGTGATTTTATACATTTATCATTTATGCACTATAGTTTAATTTTATTTATGAGGTTATTTTTCAAAATATTGTGATGTTCAGTGTTTCACTGACCACAGCAGGACCCTCACACCAGGGACAGACTGGGATCAAAAAACAGTCCTGGACTTTTCCCCCACAAATATGCCACCAAGACACAAAGATTAACTTCTGTTTATTTACAAAAACACCTAAATCACATCATTTCAAAATGACTTAGCTTTTATGTCTTTAACCTTTTCCCATCCACCTTTTTCCTTACGTTTTCTGTTTGATATCTTTGACATATGTTGAAAACAATGAGTAAGCCACTTTTCTTTGTTGCCTTTTAGGCCTATGCAATTTATGCTTGACAAATAGGCAAATTATCGTATTAGCGCCCTCTGCTGTTAGTACAGCTGACTGGAGACTGGTAGATTGGACGGCCGTTCTGGACTTTTCCAGAACGCACAGATTGCCAGTCTGCCCCTGCCTCACACTGACATACAACATATACAAAGCTCATGAACAACAAAATTTTTGTCTTTGTCATTCAAAGTGGGCCAAAAAAAATCAGTTTTATTAAAAGTAATCTAAGATAAATAACTGCAGTAATTTGATTAATAAGCTATGCAACTTGTGATGATCTCAGGTGTGGCCACAGTGTGCATGTCGGATGTTGCTCACGGGGGTCCAAGGAATGCTCAGGGAGTTACTGTGTTTACTTAGACACATGAAAAATTAGGGGGAATATTGCTGAAAACATCTACTTCCTTGTAACAATCACTCCGATAGTTTCATAACAATCTCTATATTTTTGTCCATATAATTTCAAACCAATATGCTGCTTCATCACCGTTTAACATCTACCATACATCAGACCAACATGCAAAGTCCATCTACTTCTCCCTTAATCATCTTGGTACCTTTACTTAAAAATACTTGGATGTCAAATAGAAAAGGGCGCTACATTCCTGAGCAGTGTATCCTTGTTTGTGATTAGACTGTGTGGGTGGACCGAGCAGCAGAGTTGACACATCTCCTAATATCTGAAAACGAATATTTTACCAAGAGATGTGAACGCTCCGGGGAGATTTTGGAAGTCTAAGTTTGGTAATTGAGGAGGTGTGCTAACAATAACCAAAAATGACTTTCCAACACAAACATAAGGCGTTTGGTTTGAAAAGCTTTCTGAGAAGATGACATGAAGACAGACGATTTGAGATGGAGAGAAGAAGACGAACGTTGGCGGACTTTTGCAAAACTATATTGAGACAGTGGGTTTTCTTGTTGAAATTGTATAAGATGGATAAAAACTTTCAAATGTGAGCTTCAAGCCATGTTAGAATGTTGTTACCTCCTCAAAAACATACCTGGAGTTGTCCTTTGAGTAACTCTTTGTCATTAGTCTGCCTACATCTCCAAAGCTTAAAATGCAGTGTTCCACTTTGTGACGTCACGAAGCAGAAGTTAACAGCTACCTTTTAGTTTTTCTTCACTAAAGACAGGTTTGTGATGAAGAAACAACATTATAACAGGTCAGAAAATAGAGTTATATACACCCTCTTCTCTTCTCTTCTCTTGATGTCCTTGAACTGTGCGTAATAAAACAAAATTATAAGACATTTGGTTTGAAAAGCTTTCACTGAAGTTGACAGGAAGACTGACGATTTGAGATGGCGAGAGAAGAAGATACAAAAGTTGGCGGACATCTTTAGAAACCATTTTGAGACAGTGGATTTTCTAGCCGGGAGGTACTTGTTGAAAATTGCATAGGATGGTTAAAAAACGTCAAGTCTTTTCCCACTGCGATCTGAGTACAGCGTGCGGTGTCAAATCAAACGTTGAAAGCGAGACAAAGCCTGCACACTTACTCCCCAAACCGCATTTAATCAAATCAAATGTTCCCCGGTCAATGTGAGCACACCATCTGTACGGTAAAGAGTACCACTGGGGTTTGCTGGGACTTGGCATGAAGTGGGACATGCAAATTACAAGCGCTCTCTCTCTTCTTCTTTCTGTCCTTCTCTTACTCTCTTTTTCTGTCTGTATATCTCTACCTCTGTCTCAGTCTCTTTTTCTGCCCCGCCTCTTTCTATGTCTCTCTCTCACACCCTTCCTTTTTTCTCTCTCTCCAGCCTGCTCTGTATCTCTTTCTTCTTTCTCTCTCCTCCTCTCTTTCACACCCTCACTCTGTGTCTTTCTCTTCCTTTGTCTCTATCGATTTGTCCCTCTCTCTGTCTTTCTCACACACACACACACCCTCTCTCTCTGTCCCTGGATCTTTCTCTCTCTCTCTCTCTCTGCCTTTCTCTCTCACACCCTATCTCTTTTTCTCTCACTTTGTCCCTCTCTGTCTCTGTATCCTTTTTCTCTCTCTCTCTGTCTCTCTCTCCCTCTCTCTCTGCCTCTCTCTCTCACACCCTCTCTTTCTCTCTCTGTCCGTCTGTCTCTGCCTCTCTATCTATCTATCTATCTATCTATCTATCTATCTATCTATCTATCTATCTATCTATCTATCTATCTATCTATCTATCTATTCCTTTGTCCCTCTCTCTCTTACAGGCCTGCAGTCAACAAAAAAAAATCTTAACTGACTAAAAACAAACCTTGTTGATGGATTGGTCGATTTATCTGACCCAAACTGCACTCACAAGACTACACCTGCAGGGGGAGCTCATGCAGAAAAAGTACTACAAAACTAGAAAAGCACTCAGAGAGCGCAGACCTCCGCCAAGTAGCTCAGTTTTCAAAGTGATCCAGAATCCAGGATTTCTTCTGGATCATCACCAAAATTTAATCATCTGTTGGATTTACCATTCGGAACATTTCCTGAAAATTTCATCAAGATCCGTCCATAACTTTTTGAGTTATCTTGCTAACTAACAAACAAACAAACAAACAAACAAACAGACTCGGGCGAAAACATAACCTCCTTGGCGGAGGTAACAATGTATTTATATGAAAAAGGTGGATTCAAATCAGGATTCACTCTCAGATCTTCAGCAACACTCAATACCTTCGCCTTTCTGCTGTTGAGCTAAACAAAATAATGAATCGACAGACCGTCAACAACCGATTCATCGACCAGATGACTAAAGTACTACAGTTCTCCTCTCTTCCTCTCTCCATCTCTCTCTAAAGCAGCCCTGATAGAATAAACTCGTCTCATTAAAGTGGAGCTGGGAGTGCGGGGCCTGGGAGTCACTAAACAAAGCAGCGCTCAGCAGAGAGCACTGAGCAGCTCCAGCACTCTGCTCTGTGTCGGAATATTTAGTGGAAAATAGAGAACAGGGCTGAAAACAAGTCAAAAGAAAAAAAACATAAGAAAATATAGTCTGAGATACTGAACTCCATAAACGTTGTCCTTATAACTGTAGCTTGTGTGCCATGTTACAAACAAAGAATCATTATTATATTTAAGTCTTGAATTACTCTCATTGAAATTACTTAAATCAAACCTATTCTGCAAAATCAACTTTTCAGAGGCTTTAACCATGTCCCTGCTCATGTACCCTCTTGAAGCTGTATTTGGAGTGAATTTGTGTGAATTTGACGCCATTTTGCCAATCAACCCCCATTTTCACCACCACGATACATGCCCACTGCTCTGTATTTACTTCATTCGCTAGTTTTATTTTCTTAATC
Organism: Taenioides sp. WSHXM2023; assembly: GCA_029959045.1. Taxonomy (NCBI): domain Eukaryota; kingdom Metazoa; phylum Chordata; class Actinopteri; order Gobiiformes; family Gobiidae; genus Taenioides; species Taenioides sp. WSHXM2023. The sequence goes on from CM057092.1 coordinate 6,385,295, forward strand.
GGCGATACGCGTGATTTTGGTGCAAAAACACAGATGCAGATGCTTTGTAATGACGTTTACAGCGACGTCAGCTCCCAGTTTTCTAACACGGAAGTCGGCAGATTGGTTTTGTTTTAGACCAATATTGCATGTCATTATATTATAGCTGTATAGCAGATCCAACTGTGACAGGTCTTCCTTAAAGCTGACTGGACCCAAACCATAACTCTGCCCTGTAACTGATCATCCAGTGGCTCAAGCAGAAACTTACTTAATAGACGTGGACAAAATTGTTGGTACCCCTGTGGTAATGGAAAAAAAAACCAAAAAAAAAAAACAATGGTCACTGAAATAACTTGAAACTGACAATAATAAATAAAAATTTACTGAAAAATAACTAATGGAAATCACAGTGCTTTTGAATTGCTGTTCAACAGAATAATTAAAAAAAAAAAAAAAAAAGAAACTGAACAGGACAAAAATAACGGTACCCCAGGAAAAGATTGAAAGTAATTAGACAATAGGGACATGTTAAAATTGGGTGTCCTCAAACTTGTCAGTCAGTTTAAGGGTCCAGAGAAAGTGAAGAAGAGAACTGTGTCAGGAGACTAGAAAGAAATTTATACACAAGTATGTAATAAGACCACCTCCAAGCTGCTTGACGTTCCTGTGACTACAACTGTACGTTATTCAGAAGTTTAAGGTCCATGAGGCTGTAGCCAACCTCCCTGGATGTGGCCACAAAAGGAAAATTGATGACAAACTGAAGAGACGGATAGCACAAATGGTAACCAAAGAGCCCACAACCTCCAAAGAAATTAAAAGTGAACTCGAAGGGCAAGGTTCCATCATTTTTGTCCAGGCCAGTTTCATTATATTGTTTTTTCAAATGATTCTGTTGAACCATGGTTGAAAAGCAAAATTTGATTTTCACTGGACAGTTTTCAGTAAATTTTAATTTACTATTGCTTTTGTCAGTTTCAAGTGATTTCAGTAACAATTGTTGATTTTTCTTTCATTGCCAGACAGCAATTTTGTCCACGTCTATACTGTGCAAACATAAAAATGAACTAAGTAACCAGCTTTGAGAATGGATGGATTCTATGGAAATGCCAGCACCAAAACCTGTACAACACTAGATTGAAATAAAGAAATCATAAGCATAACCATAACTTTTAATTTTGCCTATATTTTGAGTAACTTAAACTGGACCGCTATGGAGCCTACCTGGATGATTGAGGATTACACAGATATAAGACCATGTAGTAATGTAACATAAAGTACTACAATTTAGAGTTGAAGATCACATTCGACTGTCTAAATGAAGTGTTCTTAATTGGCCTTGGAATTGGTATAGAGTCCAAAATTTTGCTTGACTTTTGAGTTGTTCTTACCTGCCCAAGGACTGCAGATATAAAGGTGTGTAGCTAAATCTTGGGCAGGGCATTTTTTCTTTCTAAAATCAATGTAATGTAGCTTTAGAGGTCATTGAAATGGAAAGAAGCTTGTCAATCTTTGTTTATTACAGGCAAAACATGTTATTGCCTTGATTTGGCAAGATATGGAGGGAGCCAAAGAAAACCAGTGGACTAAATTAATGTCCAGCAGTTAGGCAATGGAGAAGTTGAGAGTGAAATTTGAGAATTTTAAAGAAATTTGGTTCCCTTTTTGTGCTTTGTAAAGAATTTTGACGTCATGTAGAAACCATAAGCCCAAATGAGCGAACTGTGTATCCTAAAGGTGCACTATGTAACTTTTTGGTTGGGGGTCCGTCACCTGCTTGTTTCTATGGATTTGTCATTGCTCTGCTTCAAATGTTCCACAGTGTGACATTAAACAGCTCAATCTAACATTTATTCAATTACAGGTCGTTTTATAGCTCAAAAATACATAGAAAAACAAACATTCTGACTGTGAGCGGGGTCGCCTCTCTACAGATCTGACCTGTAACTTGATCTGGTTTGGTCTCCATGAAGATAGAAAGGTTTAATACTATACTGTGAAACATTCCGGACAATGCAATAACATCTCTATGGAGAAAAGCATTTGACTGACCCTCCACCAGAAAAGTTACACAATGCACTTTTAATGTATGTGACTGGGTTTGTTTGTTTTTTTTGTATAATGTAATTTTAAGTTTCAAAAATGTCAATAAAAACACTTATATGCTTGTTGGTGCCAGTTCTTTTGCAGAGTTTCCTTGTGCACTGGTCTGGAGTGTGAACAGTTTAAATGGGGGAGTTAGTTGCCTCTGTGCCACTAATAATGTTAATTGAAATGAATGTGACTTTGCCTCTAGATATTGTCACTGTTTTTTGCTGATAACTTTTAAAATCCTTCAATTAGGCTCCAAAGTCCTTGCTAGTGGCGACTCTCTAGTTTTCAATAATTGTCACTTACCCTTCATTAGTGTGGTGTGAGAGTGGAGTTTGATGTTGCGTTGTTGGTCTGTTGGTGGTTTTCCAGTTCTAGAACGTGATGATTTTTCCTACTTGCCTTACTTTGCCATGGACTATTCAAAACGTAAATGCATAAATGTTAAAATTGATTGTTTTTATTAGTGAGTAGGCCCAAGACTGAGTTGTATTTCAACATGAATCTGCATTTGAAACAGGATTTTGTGTAGTTGCCCCCACATCTGTATTAAAAGTGTACTATGTAGTATGTACCTTTTCGGTCGGGGGTCCATCACCTTCTTGTTTCTGTGGAGATGGCATTCCTCTGCTTCGAATGTCCCACAGTATGACATTAAACAGCTTTACTTTACATTTATCCAATTACAGGTGGTTTTATAGCTCAAAAATACCTAGAAAAAACAGACATTCTGACTGTGAGCGGGGTTGCCTCTCCGCAGATTTCACCCGTAACTTGGCTTAATTTCATTTACATGAAGATAGAAAGGTTAATGCCATACTGTGAAACATTCCAGATAAAGTAATAACATATCCATGGAGAAAAACAGGCGGCAGATCCTCCACCAGAACAATGGACGTTTAAATTGTATTGGCCTATAGAATGTTGTGTTGTTATCTGAAACTAATTTAGTGTTTGAGCAATAAAGCGATCTCTCTTTGGCCCTATTCAAACCCTCTTTACAGTTAGCTGTAAGATTGTGTCCAAGGCTCCGCCCACAAGCCTACGTCACCCATACTCCCACACTGCAATTCTCCAAACCTGATGCGACATGCCGTAGTTACAATAGCAGGATGCACGCTGATTGTTTTGTGAGAACGCTCTGAAGGGGGAGTGAGTTAACGCGGGGAGCAAAGGGAGCGAGGACTCATGAACATAAAACTTATAAAACATGTTGGTACGTTAACGTTAATAAGCAATAAAAGGTAACATGGTTATCCAAATATGTGATGTGTTAGCAGGTACTACCCCATGTAATTAAAATACACCCTCGTTATGATTTATTAATTTTACTCGGCGAAAATCCCACTGAGAGATAATTGGACAGGAAGTAGCCAGTAAATTGGCATCTACAGTGAAGACAGTTCTGTTCTTCTGCAGATGAATAAATGATGCAAACTCCCAATAGCCACAGACCGGTCATCCTTATGATACTTGATACGTGATTATATAGTGAAAAGTAGAAGGATTTTAGGTGTAATTGTATTCATTTCACTAATGTGTTTAACAATATTTAAATTTGTTTATTTAATTTAATTTTATTTTATTTTTTTAAGCTTATAATTTGACTTCCTGGTTGGACATGGGTAGCAGATACATAGTGTTAATCATCATATCATCTTTGCACTGTATGTAACTGTGATATACTGTATTTATATTATTATATATATATTTTTTAATATATTTAACTCTTTGTTATTATAATACATTGTGATTTGTGAAGCCATTTCCCTTGTGGATCAATAAAGCCTGTCTAATTTCATAACTGTTACCTAGCAACCATAATGCCCCACCTTTATTTTGTTAAATGACGATTTAAACTGCCAGAACAATTTTCTGTGTTGATGACAGAGGTAGAGATATTCCGTTTTAGAGCTTACCGCTACACTGCTATTATTTCTTTGCTTTTTAAAGTACCTATGACAAGTTTTCATGTTTTTTTTCTAATTCTGACTTGGTTTCCCAGTGTGGTAATACCTGTGGTCAGTATTTATCATAGTTTTACATCAGTTAAGTGGCAGTTTGTCAAAATGGTGCTGAATGAAATTTTTGAAAATTACAGGAAGTAGCACTGAGTTCTAAAACAGAATCCCTTTACGCTTAATCGATGATACGCGTAGGATTCTTCAACGTCACGTATCCATTTTGGTACAAATGAAAAAAAAAAATTAAAAATCTGCAACTCGCTAGTGTGATGTGCAGCTATCCATCAGAGACACCGACTCTGTTTTGATGTTTACGGTGTTGTCAGCTCCTATTGGGCACCGCAGTGTTCTAACACAGAAGTCAGTGTTGTAGATTAGAATATATAGCAGACACAAGCATAATATGTTCTTTAAATACTGTGAATAGTATTTAGTTAAATCTTAAGTATAATCATGTTTACTTTGTTTTACTGAAATGTTTGTTCTAACTGTTAACTGATATAAAACTATGATAATTATTTTCCACAGGTACTATCCCAGCAAACAAGTCAGAGTAAGAAAAACATGAAAACTTGTCATATGAGGCTCTGTTAAATACTTTTCTCTATGGAGATGTTATTGCTTTGTCTGGAATATTTCACATTCTACCTTTCTATCTTCATGGAGACCAAACCGGACCAAGTTACAGGTCAGATGTGTGGCGAGGCAACCCCACTCATACCTGTTTTTCTAGGTATTTTTCAGCTATAAAACCATGTGTAAATGAATAAATGTAAGGTAGAGCTGTTTAATGTAATACTGCGGAACATTCTAAGCAGAGCAATGACGTATCCATGGAAACAAGCAACCGAAAAGTTACACAGTGCACCTTTAAGTCACGGTGATGGAAGCTGCCGCAGTCAGACGCTAATAAAACCGTAAATCATGCCTGTAATAAGCTATGTATGACAGTTTAATGACAGCCTTGTACAGTAGGAGCAGGGCTGTAGCAGGAGCGCTGATACCATCTTTGATTTGACACAATGCTAGTCCTCTCCGTGCGGCCCCTGAGAGCCCGAGTCCGCTCTTAAACCCGCATTACAGACGCCATTCACCGCCTGATAAATTGTCACAAGCAATTCTCCACTCGGGCGAAGGAGGCAGCTAAAGGACAATCTGATAGTGTCCCATTCACAAACATAGAGGTCACCCGTGGTACACAGCGAGGAAGTCAATATTATTTGGTTAAAGGCTCTGCTAGTATATTACGCAAAATAGACTCTTGTGAGCTTTAAGTCATGTTAGAATGCTGTTATCTCCTCAAAAACAGACTTGGAGTTCTGTTTTGTTTCATTCACACATGTTTGAACCCTTTATTATTAGTCTTTCTACATCTCCAAAACTCAAAATGCTCTGTTCCCCCTTGTGATTAAGTGTCATTTAAGTTTGAGAGAAGAACTCAGCCTAAATATGCAGGATTTGTGTGTTAAACATGTGAACACAACTCCAGGTGTTGTATGTTTGTGATGAGGAAACTTTAAACCTTTAAATGTGCATTGTGCATCTTTTCTGCTTCTCTGCATGGAGATGCTGCCTGGAATGTTCCACATTCCACATGGCATTACACTTAGGAGACACAGAGAGAGCAGGTGACACCACAGGGCCAAGTTACCAGTCAGATCTGTGGAGAGACGAGCCCATTCACAGTAAGAATGCAAGTTTTTAGGTGAATAAAAACCCATGTTATTGCGTAAATGCAAAATGGATGCGTTTAATGCCATATTGGGACATTCCAGACAAAACAATACAGTATTTTCTGCATAGAGACAAGCAGGTGGTGGAACCTCCTTCAGGAAAGTTACACAATGCAACTTCAAGATTGGAAGAAATGTGGCCATTTTTTATTTTTCTTTTCTTTTTTTTTTTATTATCATGGATCCTTCTGGCCAGTATTTTGACAGAAAACACTTTTTCTTGCTGGGTTAATCTTTACTTTGGACTGTTCATTTAACTGAAATTATGTATTTTGTAGTTCTTTCAGTTATTATTATTTTTTTAGTTCTTCATCTTGACATCTCCGGTCTAATTAGCTTCACTTTATTACTCAGAAAGTTTCGTTTCATAAAACACGTCACATACAAGAGGAATGATGATGAAAGAAAATTAAGCGGTTTCACAATTATCATAACACCAAAATGTAATATTCATTCTTAAGTGAAGGGCAAAAACAATGGACCTAATTCTTTTTCGCTTTCCTTTGCTTTTATTAAAAGTGTCAATTAGCATCTGAGTGCACAGGCGAGAGTAGAAGAAGAGAAAGAAACACACTGTATCTTATTTTTTACCATGTATTTGAGCAAAATTTGCAGTTTTGCTTTTGACAGTATATATAAAGGAACATAGCCAACCTGCTAGCTGTCGTGTTCCAAACAGGAGGTGAGTATGGGTGCGCTTCCTGCTCCATCAACTTCATCCAATTCACTTTCTATTGAAAAACGTCACCCCTATCTCTGTAACTGCTGCTGTCAGACTCCTCATTTTGGTTTTAAAATGTTTGTATGAACCAGCTTTACATGACCCTGGTGTTTTTATTTTGTTATTTTGTCCGTAATATCAAGATTTGAACATTAATAGCAGACAAATCAGGTGCTTTCTTTCACAGGCTAGCAACAGATTGACTGACAGCGTTGCTAAGCGCCCACTCCCTGCTAAACCAGCGGTGAGGGCGGGAAGGGGCGTTACTTTCAACAGCCTCGCACTGGATTGGCTCTTTGGTTGCTATGGTATTCCTATTGTCAAGTCTTTAATTGATGAACGCAGGTCCAACTTGAAAATCCCAGAAAAAAACGGACACAAGATGCAACTCAGCTTCAAGTCTTTTATTGATTTTTTTTTTTTTCAGCTTCTTCAGCAGGTTGAAAACCTTTAAAGTAAACAAACTGCAAGCCTCGATGAGCTTCATTTGACTGGAGGGGGGGGCATCACACTCACTTAGTCCACTTCTGTACGCAGTCTATGATACAGATCGATTGTATAAACAGCTACTGACAAAATATGTCCACTGTGTACTGTGTGCATCTAATTATATTGCATTTTATTGTCCAACTATCGGGAAGTGCGCTTTAGAATGCTAGTTGTGCACTCTCTGAATACATAAGGTAAGTGAGGAATAACTTTGGACCACTGCAAAATGAACTAGTTCTGTTTTTCCTCATTTTTAAGGCAGTAAAAGTCAGGTACAACGCCTTAAAGCTATATGTTTATAGTGTTATTCCGCCCCACAGCTAACCCGAGTTATGTCAAGAAAAAAACATGATAAAATTACGCTAAAACGACACAATGAATCAAAACTAGCTTTAATGGGTGAAACGCTTCTAGCTACGCAACCAGAGAACGTCGCTCTGCTGTTGCCAGGCGATAAAACATCTTAAGCGATTTTGTTTTCTATCGATGGCGCGTTTTAAGAATCCACTCTTGGGAAAATTGTCGCCATGAAACACAAAAAGCAACAAAGACGGTTAAAATAGTTTGAATGCTATAGCAGGATTTTATGGATTTTCATGTTTGTACTAATTGCGTTGTTTTGTATCGAGAATAATCACAATTTGACAAGCGTGACAAGTTAAAGGGTTCATGTTACACTAATTTCTGATCTATGTTTTAATGTTGTTTCCTCTTCACAAACACACCTGGAGTTGTGTGTAATCGGTTCATATATAATTACACAAAATGGCCTTTTTGTTTGGTTTATACCTGGTTTGTTTTACTGTGCAGCCCTGGTCCTCCAGCCTCTTCTTATGTGTGAATTTTTTTTATAAATCCGTGGTCTGACCGCTGCCTCTTCCATTTGCAAATCCGTTATTGGGAAGAGGTAAGTCATCTGTTGTAATCCTGTGATTTAAGTGTCCTTTTGTTATTATTCTGCCTTTCACATTCATAATTATATCTGACTTGTATTTAAGTTTATTTCGAGCTCTTGTGTTGTACCATTGTAGTTTGGGCTGAACCATAGACTGGACTGAGTAGCTGTGTGTTAATGGTGTTTTTCTGTTGTGAAGATTAAATGGAAAGTGCCTCCAAAACTTCCAGCTATGTCCCGTGGCTCGTTAATGCTCCACAAACACCGCAAAACAACACAACACAACACAACACAACACAACACAACACAGAAGTCCACCAGTTACATGTGTTTCATTTCATTCACTCATGTTTAACACACAAACCCTGCAGATGTAAGATGAGTTCTTCTCTAAAACTGAAAACACTTTGTTCTATGTTATGATGTCATGTGGTAATACAGGAAGTGCTCCACTGTGTTTTTAAACTCCATACACCTTCACTAGAATCATTTGGATGATTTCAGCCCTGGAATTGCCAATCTCTACTGAACTAAAGGTAAAAGGAGCTGTTAAACTTGAAATTTAGGTGGAACAGAGCATTTTGAGCTTTGGAGATATAGACAGACTAATAATGCAGGATTACTCAAACGTGTGATTGGAACAAAACACAACTCCAGATATATTTTTGATGAGGTAACAACATTCTAAGATACGGTGTGTAAGATGGCTTGCTAGTGTGCATGAGGCTAGACACGTCATAACTTATAGCAAATTCTGAATACACTTTTTTTTTTTATTAAACTACTTGATAGATCTTAATCAATAGATACACGTATATGGTCAGTTAAATCAGATAACTGGAGTAATCTGATATGTTTTGTTTCATTCACCCTTTATTATTAGTCTGTCTACATCTCCAAAGCTCAAAATGCTCTGCTCCACCTTGTGATGTCATGAAGCGGTAGTTTTCCAGTTAACAGCTACCTTTTACATTTTGTTCAGTAGAGATTTGCGATTCCAGGACTGACATGATCCAAATTATTCTAGTGAAGGTGTACGGAGCTGAAAAACACAGTGGAGCACTTCCTGTATCAGCACACAACATGACAAGCTGGAGTGTTTTTGGCTTGAGAGAAGAACTCTAAAGAAGACTAAATATGCAAGCGTGTTTGCGTGTTAAACGTGTGAATGAAACAAAACACAACTTTAGGTCTGTTTGAGATGTGGAAACAACATTATCGCACATAGCCCTTTAAATATTTTTGCTAAAAGGGGTGTTAAGTAAAAATGGCAGCTCCAACTCTTTGCTTCTCTCATTGACCTGTTCAGCTGGTCTTTATCCTCATAATGAATTAGATCAGATTAGATCACGTACCCTCAGTCTGTCTATTATACAAGACATAAATCATTGTGTATATGTGTATAGCTCTGTGATTCTTTACTGTTGGGGGCTGCTGGGACTCTGGAATAAGTTGCAGGATCATTTTCACAACATCACGGGCCTTTATAAATAAAAGTTGATGAATTGTTTTGGGTTTATGATTCTGGACAGTATGAGCAACGCTTGATTGAACAGAAGTCTATGATGGGAGATAATATTATGATATGATTCTCTAATGAGATCAGTCTGCAAAAAATTACAGTATAATGAATTTGTATACGAATTAAGAGTCATATGTTACTCAAATTTTGTATTCACATCGGTCCAAAACAAGAACATACATTTCCTCTGCATAGTAATACTTATTATAATATTATATTTGTATTTATATAGGACATATTGGCATACTGCTAGTGCTTTGTATTAATATAATATTTGTATTGCATTAAAGGTCCTATACACAAAATGGATTCTTTAAGCTTTAAGCCATGTTGTAATGTTATAATGTCTGGAGTCGTGTTTTGTTTCATACACATTTGTCCGGTAGAGATTGGCAATTCCAGGGCTGAAATGATCCTAATGGTTGTAGTGAAAGTGCGTGGAGTTTAAAAACACAGTGGAGCACTTCCTGTATTATCACATGACATCACAAATGGGAACATTTGAGAAAAAAACTCAGGGTTTCTGTGTTAAACATGTGTTAAAGACCTGGTAATGTGGGTGAAGTGTCATGCCTAAGGACGCAACAACAGCACGCACTGGTCCATTCGGGGTTTGAACCGCCGGCCTTTGGGTTGGTGAATAGGCCCGTCACGATAATTACTACACCGAATTATGGTTATGTATATGGAAGCTACAATAATATTTTTCAGGAGTCAGTATTTATCTCATGAACATTTTCTACTACTACTACTAATTTTGGTTCTTTTTCGGTTATATGGTGAGATTTAACCCGTAAAAGGTTGAATTAATTGCTTCTGTGACTCATTACAGAAGCATTCAGTTGGTCTCTGAACGCAATTGACACTATTTTTTCAACAAGACAAGCAGGATCGGGCGAACCTGCGTGTCCTGCGGGAACCTACGCTGCCAGATACACGATGGACGGTTGGGACAAGTGGCGAGTTGTGTGTCTGTCAGCGCTTTCCGTAGAGGACATAGAGGATTTATACTTATTCGGAACCATGATTATAGGACTTTTGCTGATTGGATTAGGCGTGGCCCTGTCTTTCAAGAAAAACCGGAGCACCGAGGCAGCTGTTCAAAGCCCCACTTGGCTGCCCGGATTGATTGAAGCGATGGGCAAAGCTGCCAATACTCAAACTATGACTTTGAGCCGTATTATGGAAGGTTTGGCGGCCTCGTACCGCACTTTGGAAAACATCTCGGAGAGGTTAGCAGTCATGGACCGCAGACTGGATGGAACTTTGGCTCTTATTCGCAATACGGAAACCATCATGGAGAAGATTGACGCTTTGCACAGAGAGATATGTCGACCTTGAGACCAACTGGACAAAAAAGCAGTATGCAGAAATTGGGACACAGCTGCTTGCTCTAAACCAAAACAACTCAATCTTATCTTTTGGCCTCCCCAAGCCAGCACTGGTCACGACCAAGGCCGGGCTGGTGTCAAATCGCCCAGAGATTACAGCAGAGGGAGCCTGGCCCCTCCCCAACCCCTCGCAGCTTCGTACCCCCGACCAGGTGGATGGGTCCGTTGCATCCAGCGCCGTCTCAGGGCTGCAGGATTTGGATGGGCTGCTTGCCTACCTCGGACTTCCTCCACACCCCTCCCCTACCCTGTTGCTCGTCCTGTGAAATGTTTGTTCTGTGTTTTGACTATGTTGCTGTTGCTCGAAGGTGTTTTTTATTTGTGCTCTCATTCCATACTATGCCCCGATAGGAGCATGGTCTGGGGTCGGTTCTCTTTTTTTTTTTTTCTCTCCTCCTTCTACCCTCATGTTATGCTGCATTGTTTATCCCTATATGCTACCTGTCGTCCGGTCTGGTCCATGTCGTCTTCCCCATGTCATATTGTCTTCTTATTTGCTGTAATGTACGGACGGGGCGATAGGTCCAATTTCGATTGCTTTGTATGTCTTGTACATGTGAAGGCATTCATTCATTCATTCATTCATTCAGAAGCAAGTACCAGTGTTTTATCCTGCTGTTTATTTACCGCAGCTTGTGATTTGTTAGAATTTATTGGAACTTTTTTTTGTGGTTTAAATCTACTCATGGCTTATTGTGTCAGTGGCATAAATTAGTTTCAATATTGTGGTTTATATTTTATTCAGCAGCAGATAAAGTGGGTGAAGTGTCATGCCTACACGGTCCCATCAGCTTTTTGTTTGTTCTTTACACACAATATACCTAAAGTGTGCACGATTTTGTAATGTGAGCCAATTTTTATCTGAATACGCCATCCCAGCTCATCACAGGGTCTGCAGAATAACACATCGTCAGTGTCATTCTCATTTACACTTGACCTGAATGAAAACTGAACTGGTAATTATCTGTGCACAGCGGACATTTTCCTCTGTGCACACATACAACACACGCACATACAACACACACACATACAACACACACGAGCACACATACCACAGGTTAACCTAGGCCCGTGGTTCTCAAAGTGGGGTCCGGGACCTCCTAAAAGTCCCTGGGCCGTGTGTTGGAGGTCTCCCAAAAATAGCGATAACAACTGATCATTACGTAAAAGTGCACTGCGCAACTTTTTCTGGTGGAGGGTCCGCTACCTGCTTGTCTCCATGCAGATGTTCTTGCTTTGCCTGGAATGTTCCACGGTATAACATTAAATATATCTACATAGTATTTATTCATTACAGGTATTTAGGGATGTAACGATATCCAAATCTCTCGGTGCGATATTTTCACGATATACCTCTCACAGTACGATATTTATTGAGATATTTTTTACTTTTTACTTTTAAAATGCCTTGACAAGACTTATCCAAAGAACTAAGATTTAAAAGTGCTTAGAACAGTTACTTTTTCATGAAGTCTGCACTGAAACAGAGGATCATGGTCTGTGTAGTTCTCTGTTTTTTTTAGCTGTTGATGCACCATAACTATGAATTTAAGCAGAGAAACTTGTAATTCGATATTCTGTATATTGTGATGGCCCACGATATTATTGAGAGACCGTTAATGATATGATATCACGATATTTCTGTTATTGTTACATCCCTAGTTCCTCTTGCTCAAAAATACATAAATTCCTTCTCTGAATAGGGGCGACTCTCCACAGATCTGAATTGTAATATAGCGTAATGCTGTAACCTGTTTATCTCCCTCGTGATAGGTAGGTTTAATCTATACTGTGGAACATTCTAGACAGAGCAATAACATTCCCATCTAAACAAGCAGGTTGCGGACCCTCCGCTAGAAATGTTACGCAGTGCACCTTTAATTTAATTTAATCCTAATAATGGTTTGATCTTCTGAATCTTACTGCAATACCATTGCGGTGGATGTTAGAGGGTTCAGTAAATCAAAATATGAACATTAATAAGAAAAAATTCAGTTACTCCCACTAGCGTTAGCAACAGGTTTGATTGACAGCGTTGCTAAGTGCCCGCTTCCTGCTAAACCAGCGGTGCGGGAGGGAAGGGGCGTTACCTCAAACAGCCTCGCTCCTGACCGGCTCTTTTGTTGCTATGATACTAATGGTCAGAATTCCAAATATGGAACTTGGCTCCAAATTAGCTCCTATAACTGCTTGCGTCAACGAGCTTCATTTGACTGGAGTCGAATGCTATGAGTGACATCACACTGACTTAGTCCACTTCTTTATACAGTCTATGGACCAATCACACCCACTGATGTTACGCCACAGAGAAAGAAGAGCCATTTGAATGTGATTCCCTGATATAGAAGAAATGTCAGCGTGTTTGTCATGAAACATTGGCTATGACACAGGCTAACCCAGACACACAAAGCATTGTTTATACGGCCCTGAACTAGAGCATCATGGGCCTTGTGCAACTCCACAAAAACAAAACAAATGACGTGTCACAGGGAATGAAGCAGGCTTTCCTTTAAAAACACCAGGCACAAATAATCCAGCTGACTTAGCTTTCGGAAGGGGGGAAATGGAGAAAGAAAAGAGAGAAGAGAGAGAGGACAAGTCACAAATGCATAAACAAGAACAGAGAGGGTAATGATAATCCCTCTGGAAAACTCTTGTGTCACTGCAGTACACAGCAGACGCAGTACTATAGGGCAGATGTAGTACAGGGCAGATCCATTACAGAGCAGACGCAGTACCACAGAGCAGATACAGTACAGAGCAGACGCAGTACATGCAAACTCCACACAGAAAGGCCCGGGCGACCCGGGGATCGAACCCGTAACCTTCTTGCTGTGAGGCATGAGTGTTGCCACTCAGCCACCATGCCGCCTCAGTTGCCATCTGACTTGTGTAACTTTACCTAAGTTATATTTGACTACATTCATACTTCTTAATTAATAATTTACTTTTTCAAGGTTTCTCTGCGCGCTCAGAAATCTGGCTGTCGTATTTTACTGGTGAGGTCAAAATGTTTTCCAAATATAGATTTATTATACAAATGCCATAGTGACCAATGGGATATGTACAGCTGTATTCTTTTTCATTCTGTGGCTATGACACTTACTATTCATACAAAATCCAGGCCTCCGCCGCATTATGCCTCACCAAACAAAAGCTCCGTTATTCAGCCTGAATGCCCACTGTAATTGAGAACATTCAATATTATGGTTTTGTGAGTGCCATTTGTGAGTAACATTGAGCTGTTAAAATAGAATAGTAGGATAGTCTAATAGTAATAGAGCTCAGCCTTGGGTCCTGTTTACTCTCACGTCTGTAAGAGCCATACATGTGTGTGAGCTGCTTCAGAATCATAGGTAAAGAACTGACAGTGTTGAATTATCCAGTAACTCTCTGAATAATAGTTCTTCTTTATTCCAAACCCATGGCTGTGTACGGAGCACAAAAGCTGACATTTACAGCACAGCAAAGCACTTTTCTGTGCTAACATTTGAACAAACTGTACACCTGTTGTTAACCAAATGACAGCTTTGATCTCAACTGGTGTAAAAATGTCATGATTAAGTGAGCTTTTGGTCCTGTCATTGTAAGCATGAGTAAAAAGTTACAAAATAATTCTAAAAAAGTTCAAACAAAATGGCATACAGTTTTTTGCGCCTTAGACATTTGAAAAGAACAAAACAGACAAGTAAACAAAACCTTTAACATCATTTATAATAATGATTTAGACGAGTAATTCTACTTGAATATTCAAAGTTCCTTCCTCTCCAGAGAAGTGGTCATCAGGGCAGTGTTCAGCAGAAGCTCACTGACCCGGTGCAGTCCTGGTGTAGCCCTGGTGCAGGCCCGGTGAGGCTCTGTGGCTGTGACGCTCTGAGGTTCTGTGGAGCTGTGTGAGTCTGATCCAAAGTGACACTTCATAAACAGCGCGTCAGACGGCCTTAGCTTCATTCTGTCTGTCATTTTGTCCATCTGCTCCCACCTCCTGTGGACCACACTCAATACAATAATCACATTCACTTCAAAAAGTCAGCAAGATCCCGTTACTTCAAAGGGAGGGTAGAGTCTGGAGACACAACTGAACCTGAGTGTACAGTACCTAAACCTGCAGACAGAAGACCCATTCAGGATGTTCTGATTCTCGTGTGAAGGCGCAGAACCTCCAGAATTCACTTTCTGAGCTGCACGAGCACTGATTCATGATTGGCTGGGTTTAAACCAACTAGATTTAGCCGTGAGCTGTCATGTTCATTGCTTTTTTTTTTTTAAATCATCTTTAGAATTGTTATTAGTAAAACCTATATTGTTGAGTTGAGTTTGATTTGACCATGTTTGCCTAGTATCTGGTCCACCAATTGATTATTTCTATGGAGCTGTTATTGCTTTACCTGTAATGTTCCAGATTATGGCATTAAACCTCTTGAGAAGCAGGTGGTGCTCTTGTAGTGTTTAGGTGTTTAGTCACTTTAAATCAGACTCTATAATCAGGCGTATTCAAACATTGGTTTTATCAAAGTGAAGAAGTAGTGCCCCGTAATCTGCCTCATCACGGTCCCTTCACTGAAGACGAGTTTGTTTGGGAAACCAGAGTTCTACTTTCATTTTTTCTTAGATCTTCTTTCACTTCAGTTCATTTCATTCAGCCATTAAAATGCAAATGGTTTTGGTAATTATAGGCAAAGGTGTGAGACAGCATCCACACACTTTTGTGCTGGAAAATTACAAGTTTGTAATCACAGAGTAAAAGGATTGTTAAACTATTTGACTTCTTGCTGTAATGTGTAATAATATCTTTAATGGTTTAAAAATGTGTATCTTGTGTGTTTCTATTATAAAACAGCTAATGAAGTGAACAGTCTTTTCTATCCAAGTGTTCGGATCCTGCCTCTGCGTACAATATTCAGATACATTTAAATAAAGTCAGAAGTGTGGGGCGAGCAGTTGACTAGCTGGAAGAAGATGAGCCTCTGAGCTTCTAAAAGTGCAATGTGTCTGGCCCCAGATACATGAACCAGGACTAAGCCAGGGCTGAACCAGGACTGCAACAAACTCCACCTACACACAAAATAATAATAATAATAATAATAATAATAATAATAATAATAAAATAATATAATAATAATAATAATAATAATAATAATAATAATAATAAGTATATAATATAATAATAATAAGTATATAATATAATAATAATAAAATAATACCAAACAGCGATATATTTAAAGGATGGGGCTGTGACACAGACAGTAGCTTTAACAGACTTGAAAGATTTATTTTAGGCCTTTATCATGACGCACTGTGATGTTACTGAGGTTGTAGTAGTAGAAATACTTAGTACATACTTATTTACAGTTTGTATAAGTACTGCCTGTGAACATTTGGGCCAGTCCTGGGGTCTACAAAAATTGGTCATGGATACATATGATACTGGTATTGGATATTGGCGCCATCAATTGAAAATTTTGCTGGATTTTGGTCTATAAATTGGTGTAATAGGATGATTTACTGGCCCCAATGTTGGCCAAAAACATCTTGCAACTTTTTTTTTTTTTCATAGAACTGTTCTATAATTACTTATAATAACAGTTACAAAGCACATTTGGATAATTTTTTACCATATGCAGTTTGTAAATTCTGTTTCCGGTCTCTGCCCTAGTACCGGCTGATATCGGGTATTGGCAGATATTTAAAGCGAAAGTATCGGCATCGGTAACGGAAGAAAAACGTCGGATTGGTGCATCCCTAATTTGGACACCCCTGATGTAAACAATCGTCTATAAACGGCATGTTAGTATCAACACTGAAATAGAATTTTTCTGTGTTTTTTTTTAGTTTTTTTTTATTTTATTTTGTAGACTAATGTAAAAACACAGATCTATTGAATAACATTACGCAGACATGTACATTATGCCGACAGCTGACTCTCCACAGCATCTATAACAGTAGTTGAGTCTGGTTTGTTTGTTTTTGTGTCGAACTGCCTAAATGAGTTTGTGTGAGCATGAGTTGATCTCAGACATTTGTTGCCATGAGATACGGCTCTTGGTCACAGCTGTAATGTTTCACACAGTGCCTACAGTAACTCCGCTCCCACTTTGTTTTTCTGCCAGATTTTCTTGGGAACTTTGCCCAAACGCTGGCAGCTGCAATAACTTTTATGAACAGGATCTAACATTTCCTAAGACACACAACAAAGAGTAAACAACTACAAAAATAATCCCCTTTGATCCCAACTTTGAGATTTATGCAAAATGGTGCACTTCATTTATCAGCGCTTAGTTTATTTTGCACTTTTCCACGTTCAAGACACTCAAAACGCTTTACATCAAGGAACCGCTCACCCATTCACACACCGGTGTACGCAGACACGGGGGGCAGGTGGGTTAAGTGTCTTGCCCAAGGACACAACAACAGCATTCATCTGATCAGGTGACAAACACTCAACCAACTGAGCTACTGTCGCGCTAAATAAGTGGAGTAAGGGAGCGTGACGTCACCCATAGCATTCAGCTCCAGCGCACGTTACTCATATTACTGACACAGAAACGCAGAAATTAAAATTATTTTTGGGTTCATGCGCCAATGAGCAGAGGCCATCGAAAACAATACGACGCCATCTTGGGTTCACCTTCCAGATTTGATTATACTTCCATGATAAACAGTCTACCTACGCTACTGAAATGAAAATATATTGTTCCATGTATCTATACACCCATTATGGTTAAACACAAAATTGAAAAAACATTGTTACCTCATCAAAAATATACTTGGAGTTGTGTTTTCTTTCATGTTTAAGTAACTTTATTATTCGTCTGTCTGCATCTTCAAAACTCAAAATGTTCTGTTCCACCTTGTGATGTCATGAAGCGGTAGTTTTCAAGTTAACAGCTACGTTTTAACTTTAGTTCATTAGATACTGGCAATTCCAGGGCTGAAATTATCCAAATGATTCTAGTGAAGGTCTAAGGAATTTAAAAACACAGTAGAGAACTTACTGTATTACCATATGACAAACAAGGTGGAACAAAGTGTTTTCCGTTTAAGAGAAGAACTCAGGCAAAATCTGCAGGGTTTGTGTGTTAAACATGTGAATGAAACAAAACACAACTCCAGGTCTGTTTGTGATGAGGAAACAACATTAGAACATAATATATGACCTTTAAAGTCATTGTGGAAGTTTTCATTGTGGAAGTTTTCTTTTTCCCACTCCTTTTTGAGCTTGTTTTTTTTTTTTTTTTTTTTTCTGTTATGATTGCACAAATATCATATGGATAATACTCTGTTCCATTGTAAAAGAATGTACATTGCTTACTTGCCCAAAATAAATACATAAATGAAAACAATTTCAAAGACTGCAGCTATAGTTAGACAAAAAGTTGAAATGCCATATTGTGAAACATTATATGCAAATCAACAACATCACCATGGAAACAAAAGCCAAGTTACATAGCTCGTCTTTATCATAGGACTTTTGACAACTTCAGATTATTATATTCAAGACACCAAATCATTTAGCCTCTTTATTCTCTCCCTCGCCTTCCTCCTGACCATAAATCCATAAATCTCCGGTCAGACGAAATAAAGCGCCTGAATTTCCCAATATTTCGTGAGAGCTAATTCTTTCTTGTAAACACTAAAACCATAAATTACCCAGTTTGTTTTAAACACCATTACGGCGTCACTTTGTCAAACTCCGCTGTCAGAATAGCCTTGATTTTGTTGGCCGTCAGACCCTGTTTTTCGGCGAATTTGCGGTCGGCGTAAGTGGACTTTTTATGAACGTGTTCGCGACCACCACCTTCGGGGAATTCCTATGCTGCAGCCAACATCTGTCTGGAAGAGGCCCACTGAAATATTGAACCGGGGCCGGACGGAGAGGTGAGGAGAATGAGAATGAGCGGTGGAGAGAGAGGGAAGAGGAGAAGAGGGGGGGTTCATCGATAGGACGGAGAATTGGAGGGGAGGGGCGTGTGATGGCGAGGTGATTGTGAAGAATGCCAAGTTAGGCCTTTGAGATTCCATCACCCTTTTACCACGGGGCTGTGTCAGAGACTGTGGAGTCTGGTTATCGCGGGTTCAGATCTGTAAGCACAATTCACAGACAGAAGGGAGGGTGATATAGACAAAAAAAAAAGTATGTAAATGTAATTATATAATTTGGGGGGAGCACTTTTGTCTCTAAATGCTCCTAAACCAGGCTTTTTTGTGGTGGCACTTCCGGTTAAACAGAATTCCTATTCATGTCAGTGGAGAATTTGGGAAATGTTTTCCATCTTAAATATGACATAAAGTAAGTTCATTTGTGTAAAAGTTTCAATGTTCATGTGCACCAAGTCACATTTCTGGGGGGCTTTAAAACGGATTTAGTCTGTATTGAGCTTATTTGCCGTAATTTAAAAAATCATAATAAATAATAATAATAATAATAATAATAATAATAATAAATTCTTGACTGCACTTAGAGTTTTAAGGGTGCACTGTGTAATTGTTCGGTTGGGGGTCCGTCTTGTTTCTATGTACGCATGTCATTGCTCTGCTTCAAATGTTCCACAGTGTGACATTAAACAGCTCTACTTCACATTTATTCAATTACAGGTAGTTTTATGGTTCAAAAATACCAAGAAAAACAGGCCTTTTGACTGTGAGCGGGGTTGCCTCTCCACAGATCTAACCTGTAACTTAGCTTGGTTTGGTCTCCATGATAATAGAAAGGTTTAATGTCATACTGTGAAAGATTTCAGACAAAGCAATAACATCTCCACCAGATAAGCTACACAATGCACCTTTACAATGCAAAATTTAAGGTCCAGTATTACTCAAAACTGGTTCTTGTGAGACTGAAGCCATGACAGAACATTTTGAAAACATACAGTATCTGCAGTTGTGTTTTGTTTCATTCACACATGTTTGAGTAATCCTGCATTATTAGTCTGTCTACATCTCCAAAGCTCAAAATGCTCAGTTCCACCTTGTGATGTCATGAAGCCGTAGTTTTCAAGTTAACAGCTCCTTTTTACCTTTAGTTCAGTAGAGACTGGAAATTCCAGGACTGAAATTCTCCAAATGATTCTAGTGAAGGTGTATGGAGTGTTTTCTGTTTGAGAGAAGAACACAGCCTAAATATGCAGGGTTTGTGCGTTAAACGTGTGAATGAAACAAAACACAACTCCAGGTCTGTTTGTGATGAGGAAACATTATAATATAGATCATAAAATAACGTAACACCAGCCCTTTAAACCTGTTTTTCATACGCTCTGTTGGCGCGTGGATTCTAAGGACACTGTCAGGTTCGAGCGATTCACTGAAGTGGGATGAAGCCATTAGCGAACGGCTGCACGGGGGAAGTTTTAACCAAGTGGCCGTGAATGTAATCAGACTGGACATATGAAGGATCACTGGAGTCACTTCTGAAAAGGCTTGGTACAGTTTGTTTGTCTAATAGATCAAACTTCATGCTCCCACTGCTGATCTGTGCTGCCTCACTTGGTTATTGACTTCCTGTGCCCATCTTCAAGTGGAAACAAGTGGTACAAGTGTCGTCAACGATATTAAAGAGCACGGCACTAAACTTCTCTGTCTTGCTTCTATTCCACTACAGATTTTAATTATTTTTTGTCATAGCAAATAACATTGCCTTGCCTCTTCACAGATCTGATCAATAACTTGTCCTAGTGGCATCAGCTGTTTGTTTCCATGGATATATATACGTTTATTGTCATACTGTTTTGATTCAGATGCTATAACTTTATAGTATAGTATTAGATACGCGATATCAACTGAAAAAAAGTGCAGAGACCGGAAATATTTATCTCCTTTAAACAAAAATAAAATGACAAAGCTGATCCAAACGTATGTAGATGTTATTTACCTCTGAAGTAATTACAGAACAGCTTTGTGTAATTCTTGTGTACATTCTGAGACCTTCTGGGCCTGCAGAACCGATATTTGGAAGTGGAACCAGCAAATTTTTCAGTATTTATTTTGATCCCAAGAGCTGCTTATAGAATATATCTGTAAGAGGGCAAGGCAAAGTTTGCTCAAATACAAGGGAAGGGCCTTTAAAGGTGCACTGTGTAACATTTATGGATAAACGTTATTTATCTCTAAAAAAATATCTTAAAAAACATCCATTCTTACTGTGAGCGGGGTCTCCTCTCCACAAATCTAACCTGTAATTTGGCTTGCAAGTCTCCATGGAGATTCATAAATTTATGGTCATACTGTGGAACATTCTAGGCACATCTCCATGGAGACAAGCAGTTGATAGACCTTCTACCAGATGAGTTACACAGTGCACCCTTAAGTAAAGACCTTAACTGCAGGACTAACAGTTTTTTTCTGTCTTTTGTCCATTATTCTCTGTCTTCTTCTCAGCATGACAGCATTTTAATTAAGTCAACATGTGCTAATTAGCCTCATTCCTTTCATGCCTGAGGAGAACTCATGGACCTGTATGCTTAGGTGTTGCTTGGTCTTTTTCTCTTGGGACAGCTCCATTGTTTGGATAGCACTGCGGATGTCATTTCAACATTCGTTAGCAGACTTGTAAATGATCTCTTAAACATCAGTGCCTTCATACTGGGCTGCTCTGACCACCCGCGCGTGATAATTAGTTAAACATCTAAATACTATTTGCTTCGGAGCGGTTAGCGGTAAATTGGCCGTTGCTAACTTTATTTCCCAGTGTGGAGCTCGTCTTGACCTACTCTGAGCAGACGTTCTGGTCAGAGATGTCAAATGCTGTTATTATCAAGGAACAAACAAATACAGTGTAATTAACTATGCTATATTAAATAACACCGACTGGTTTTAAATTGGCTTCATAGTTATTTTTCAGGTTGTATGCATTCAGAGGTGCAAAATGTACCTTTGCGAGTTTTAAGCTGTGTTATAATGTTCTAACCTCATCAAAAATAGACCTGGAGTTCTCTTTCTTTTCATTCACACAGTATTCCTTTATTATTAGTCTGTTATACTGGGAGGGCGCTTAGCAACGCTGTCAATCAAACCTTTTGTTAAAACTAGCGGGAGGGAGCTTAGGGAAAGAAGGCGCCTCATTGGTTTGCTATTAATGTTCAGATTAATGGAAACATTTTAAAACCAAAATGACAAGCCTGAAATGAGTGGTTACAGAGAGAGGTGCTACAGTTTTTCAATAGAAGTCAACTGGAGCTAGAGTCGATGGAGCCAGAATCACGCCCTTGCTCACTTCCTATTTGGAACGCGGCAGCTAGGTTAGCTATAGACTCAGCACTTGTTTGTCGTCATTGTTCAAAATATAAGGTGCCACTGATGCTAAACCGTGACTGCAGAATGACTTGAGCATCCGTGGCTTTTACAATAATAAAACATTAGAACCATTGCCATAGTGATTCACAATTTTAGACAAAACTGCATATCTTTTGAATGGTGAAAAGTCCTAAAAAATAGACTGAATTCTGATTCAGTTTAAAAGGAACCATGTTTGTTATGCAATTAAATAAAAAGAAAAATAGTGTCTTACCCCTGTACAGATATACTGTAAAAGCAGCTCTTAGGGTCAACATGAGACGCTCTCTGCAGTCTATTAGAAAGTGTTTTTATCACCCACAAACCACAAATAAGGTATAAGGTTATAAAGTTATATATATATATGCTCATGCTAGTTATTATTAGAATTGCCGTGATGCCAAAACTCAGCTCTGAAAGTTGTGAAAAGAGCTTCAAAACTCATTATAGTGAATCACTGGGATGCGTTAGGAAAATGGGGAATACGTTTGGACCGCTGCAAACGATTCAAAATAAACTGGTTATGTTTTTAAAAGTCAGGAAACAGCACCTTTAATGGTAGCGGACAATGTACGACAGACCAAAGAATTATGCAATGAGTGTATGCTAGAAATGTAGGCAACACACTTCACCTCAAACCTGTTGTCATTCATGATTTTTAGCATTTTTGTCACCATCACATATTATTTGGTTCATAATTTGGTCCTTCTCAGAAAATGACACAGATTAAAAGAAAATTGGAACATCAACAATTAGCTTTTTGTACAGATCCAACCTATTCAACAACAAAAAATCAAATGTTCCATGTTATTCTATAAACTCGGTTCTAGAACTGGGTGAAATAATGATTTGAGGTGATGCCAGAGAAGCTCTCGGACTGACAGTGAAGACAGAGCTACCAAGATTCAAATCAGCCTCTGCTCTGCTCCTGCTCCGGATCAATTATTCAGCCTCACCAACGCAAGAGCCGTGCGCCTCCATTTGAGAAGTACCTCTAAATGTGTGGTGGGGAATGGACTATTAAACATCCTCTGTGTAACTTTTCTGCTGGAGGGTAAACCATTTGCTTGTATCCATAGAGATGTTATTGCTTTGTCTAGAAATTCCCCACCGGCATTACACTTCTCTCTATCTATCTCCACGAAGACAAGCAGGCTAAGAACTCATGTCTTTTTTTAAGTCATAAAATAGGTACTGCAATTGAATACATGCAAATTAAAGTCTAATGCCATACTGTGGAACATTACAGACACAGCAGTTATATTTGCTATGTTCCAAATAATTTTATTAACGCTAGCTGACCTCACTTTTTTGTCAATGAGTAAATTTGTTTTTTCCCCAAAGCAGCCCTTTGCGTCAGGTCAAGTTGTTGTGTACAGTTTTGCATCATGTTTTTGTATATTTATGGAGAATTGTCGTGTGGGAGCATGGGTGACGTTGGCTTGTGGGCGGAGCCTTGTACAGAACCTTAAAGCGAACTGTGAGAGGGTTCGAATAGGCTAAAATACAAACATGCATGGATGACGTCTAAACCTTTTCAGGCAGGTTTTCGATGAGGGAACAATGTTAAAATATGGTAGAGCTCAAAAACATTGATTCTGCATAATACCTCCTCTTTAAGAAAACACAGTGTTTGTAGCACGGTCGTAAGTTCATAGCTCAGTCGATGATCGTGTCAAAGATTTGATGTACAGCTATCCATCAGCGGTGACAACGACTGCAGAGCTCTTTGTTCTGATTACGTTTGCTCCTATTGGGCACCACAGTTTCCTTACGCCAAAGTCAGCGGAATTGTTTCTTTTGTTAAGTTGTTTTAGATGAATATTGCAATTTAAATGTGCAAATTGTAACATAATTCATGATCGATTGGTGTTGTATATTAAAAGTATATTGCAGACTCGAGCACAATATGTCTTCTTTAAGAATGCTATAAAAAAAACTCCCCTCATGAACATCTAGGAGTTTGTACAACTGGAAGATTTGTACAAACTGGGGGAGTCATGCGAGCCAATCATTCATATGTAAGCACCAAAAGCTGCACTCTGATTTGCTGCGCTCTGATTGGCTGCACTCTGATTGGCTGTGCTCTGATTGGCTGTGCTTGGGCAATCCATTTCAGTTTCACTTCACTGCCTGGTAAAAGTTCTTTTACAGCTTTACACGCTCCCGAAAACGAGTGCATGTGGATGTGGATATGAACCATGTGCCAAATGGTTTGTGAGAGTTACGGATGAGTTAGACAGATTTAACTACGTACTTCCTCCTTCCCTGGTGTGAAAATCAGCCACCCAAGATTTAACTGACAAGTCTTAGTACTTAGTAGTAGCATAACAGTGTCCCTCTCCTCTGGCCAGCCTGTGATGGTTTGAATCAGAGCTGTGGAGAGAATGGGCCGCCCACAGGGACACGGATACTGCTGATGTGAGGAAACCGTCTCTCATTAAGAGTGTATGTCTTAAAGAGGATTAAGTGAACTCTCTCTCTCTTTCTGTCTGTCTATCTCTCTATCTGCGTGGGAGAGATTGGCACAGTTGTTTGTCATGGACGCCAATAACTCAGGTCTGATACACTGTGGAGGCAATGTACCTGTCCATCCTCGGATAGGAATAGAAATGGTTAGATAAACAATGGCGCGTTTACGAGGCCAATAAAAATCAGATAACGAGAACATTCAGAGGTCCAGTGATTTGGTCTGAGTTTTGGCGTGTGTTTAGATGCACAAGAGAAATCTGATCAGCGTCAAAAAATAATTCGTGTCATTTGTGCATTCTATTTTGGACAGTCACTATTTCACTTTTCGAGCAGACAGTTCTTTACCTCCTTGAGATGCTATTGCTTTATGTTCCACAGTATGACACGTGTCCATCTCCATGGAGACAAGCAGGTGATGATCTGTGGAGAGGTGACCCTACTCATGGTAAGAGTGCATGATTATTATTATTATTATTATTATTATTATTATTATTATTATTATTATTATTATTATTATTTTGTGTGTGTATGTTTTTTTTTTTTTTTTTTTACTTTTTTCCAGTAAAGACACCTGTAACTGAATAAAAGCAAGACATATTATTTTAATGCCATACTGTGGAACATTTCAGGCATTATGGTATTATGCAAGAGTGTTTGTCCACTGATGTTTGCGGTTCGAAACCCGCTCACGAAATAAAACATCAATGGAAGAGCAGTCAGATCCACTGACCCACATATTGGCCATGCAATTCGGGCTTTCATAGATGAATACTGCTGTTGTGTCCTTAAGCAAGACACTTTGCCATTTTGCCCATCAGTTGTGTACTATATATTTCATTTTGAGATCAGGACTAATGATCACATTATTATTATTGTTGTGATGACTAATATGAGTGGTAAAGTATAAACTGGCACAGGGTTTTTCTTCTTCCCACTCTCTTTCGAGCTTAACATATTGTTGTCTATATATGTAAATATGTAAATATATGTATATGTTTCTGTTGTAAATATGTAGCAAACCTGCTTGACCATGTAAATATAAATATTGTATATATGTAAATACTGTCATAATCTTGAAAAAAAAAAAGAAAAAAAATCAAAATCAATCAAATTCCTTTGCTCTGTACTTACTTAATTCAAGAAGTTGTTGAATATTTAAAGATATAAAATGTGCAAATTATAACATAATGATCTACGGGTGTCATTGATTATAACTCTAAAGCAGACACAAGCAGAATGTCTTCTATAAATGCAATAATTTTAATGTAATTTGCGACAATATTCAACAACAATATTTTTATTTAAGATTTTTTTTTTTATCTTTAGCAAAACATCTAATTCCATTTCCAATCGAAATGTCAAAAAAAGATGTGTCATTCTCAAACCTCTAAGATTTTGTCTACTTTGCGCTTGTATTCTCCCTGCACCTCCTTAAGAAACTCTCCAGGAAATCCAATTATGGGCGTGAGATTATCTGGGCGTGGCTGCTCTCTCCGCGCTTCTCCCTATTTTGTTGTATTTCAAATTCCCGGCCACCGAACTGCCCAATTTCTCCCCTCTGTCCCACATGTACGCGCCCCTCCGCAGACCCTTCGCCTTTGATAATGGATAAATTCATCAGCGGGAGCACCGTAGGTCTTAAGGCCATGGCGGATTGAACGGTGCAGTTTTCTTCCCTCTCCTCTGGCTGCTGGAATCCTTGGTTATCTGTCTCCTTGCGCTAGCTGTGGACATTCGTGCAGACAAGCAAAGCATGATGGGAAAAATGGGGGATTCTCATTCTGGGACTGCTTAAAGGTCAATCGGCACGGCTCTTATAACTCTTCCATTTAATCCTATGTGTTGCTCCAGTGTAGGTCTGATAATAAACAGTACAGTGGACAGCGGCGCTCTGTCAGGACATTAGTCAGGACCGTCCAGCGCAGCTTAAGACACAATACGAGCTCAATTCTTCATTCAATACAAGTTTATCCATTTTAAAACCTTTATACCAGTTATTTTTCTTGCAGCATTAAACGGACTGTACCAGATCTTTAATGTAATGAAGTAAAATTTGTTTTTCCCCAGCGCAGATAAAAGCAGCTCTAAGGGTAACAAATATGACCACTGTGTGCTGTATGCAAGTATAATTAAATGCAACAGCACACAGTAGTCATATTTTTTTTACCCAAAGCTGCTTCACTCATAGCGTTCGGCTCCAGTCAAATAAAGCTCAGGATTCTAGCAGATACAGGAGCGAATTTGGACAAAATAACAATAAAAACCCAGGATCATGTAGCGCGGGCTAATACGAACATTTTAAGACCAAAATGAAGAGGATAACAGCAGCAGTTACAGAGAGAGGGGCCACAATATTCCAGTGTAAAGTCAGTGGGAGCCAGGGTCAGAAGGAGCTGATTGCAATGTTCATTTATATATACAGTGTATGTTATAAAGAGTTTTATAGTCCGTGAACCAGGAAGTAATGCTTGTGCGCTGTTAGCATGCTAGTTGTTGCTAGTACTACTCCTATCTGGCCTAAGAAAGTTGTGCAAAGTGCTGTAAACTCATTATAATTGCAACACTAGGAATATGAGGAATTACTTTGAAAAATCTCAAATCAGTCCAATACCGGCCAAGAGAAAGAAAGAGATCCAAAACAAATGCACAAGCCATAGTGATGGTAGACCACATTTTTAAATCAATATTGATACTTGATACAGGTCAGCTAATCTCACGGGCGAAGGCATTTCAATAAACATATTTGACTACAGCTCATAATTGTACATATCAATCATTATAGTCTAAACCAAGGGGTCTAAAAAAGGGACCCTCAAACGCCTGCTGCAGTAGCATCACAGTCTATTGTGATACAGATAGAGAAAAATACTGTTCCAAGCCTTATTAAAGGTGTGGGAGCTCTGTCATGCACCAGTATGAATGACTCAGTGCATCAACACCAGTCTGTGGCCCTCGGCTTCTTGTTATTCTTTAAAGAGGGTTTCAAATATACTTCAAAAGACAAACAGAAGCCCTGGCACAGACGGATCAGTCCATTATGTTGCTGGCGAAGATGTTTTGATAATAAACAATGAAGACAAAGCCCTCACATGTAAATATTCATGCCTATCTCTAGCCTTAAATTGTACATAATTAGTAGCAGCAGCTCTACATCGAGCTCCTCCTGCAACTCCTCAACCTCTTTTACAAAACTCCAAGCTAGCCATATGTATTTATTTTGTTGCTATATGGATGCGTTTTAAATACCCATATCTACAGTAGTTCCAAAGTTATCTTAGCATAAAAAAGCTTTAACAGTTTCAAAAGTCTCACTATTCTTATTCTTTATTGAGCAAAACGACTTTATGTTGCATATGAAGGGAACCACAGTAATTATATTTAATGCCGTTGTTATGGGAACTTCACGGTGCAGATTATAATGAACTGTGAATACAATGGCGCAAATACTGTATGTTATATAAGTCTTCCACTGTTAACTCAAAACACAAAATGGACTCTTGTGAACTTTTAGCCATGTTATAATTCTTTTACCTCCTCAAAAGCAAACCTGGAGATGAACGTAACATTAAAACATAGATCAGAAAATGTTAGGCTTTCCACATCTCCACAGCTCAAATACTCTCCTCCATGTTTTGACATTACCAAGTACTTAAAGTTAACAGCCGTTTTTAGCCTCAATTGAACTGTTTTACTCTGCAATACGCTAGAATAACTATAAACTGTTGAATAAAGAAAGAATATTTTTGTTTTAGTCTATGTTCAGTTGCGATTGCCACAAAAAGTCACAAAAACAACAGATGGAGCTTCAAAGTTGGGCAATTCCAGGGCTGCAAATTATTCAAATGATTCTAGTGAAGATGTATGGAGTTTCAAAACACTAAAGCCTAAATGTGCAGGGTTTGTGCGTTAAATACGTGTGAAACAAATGAAACAAAACACAACTCCGGGTA
This sequence comes from Taenioides sp. WSHXM2023, assembly GCA_029959045.1. Lineage (NCBI taxonomy): Eukaryota > Metazoa > Chordata > Actinopteri > Gobiiformes > Gobiidae > Taenioides > Taenioides sp. WSHXM2023. The sequence goes on from CM057092.1 coordinate 6,413,773, forward strand.
AGTTTGTGATGAAGAAACAACATTATAACATAGATTTAAAGGTTGCATAATATAAACCCTTTAATAACGGTTTAGGCCAGAAATCTTCAAGTGAATTGTTTGATGGTGGTGCTGTTTGCGTGCAGCTCATGTGGCGTTCTTTTGTATGGACTGGGGCCATGTGTGTTTTTGTACGGTTTCAGGGTGAACTGCCTTTGAAATTAGCATAGCACACGCGGCGCCGCATCATTAGCATGTTTCTTTAACGCTCTCGCACAGGAAGCAAAGTACATGGTGTAATGGACCACCAACAGCGAGTAAGAGGGGCATGTATAAATGTACACTGTGGAAACATAAAGCAGCTTGTTATGGGAAGAGAAAAACAACATCAACAGGAAATGCTCGTTATTCCGTATATGAAAGATGTAGGTTATAGCAGAGTTTGGGATCAAGTTTTAAAGTCTTATTCTTAAAGCAGACCTATTGTGCTTGTGTTGGCTCTATAGTTATAATCTACGACACCCGTGGGTCATTAGATTTCAATTTGCACATTTTAAATCACAATATTTATCTAAAATAACTTAATAAAAGAAACAAGTTAGTTGACTTCTGCATTAAAAAACTGCGGTACCCAATGGGAGCTGGTGTTGTAAACCTCGTCACAACAAAAAGTTTGCAACTCCAACAAATAGCGTGTATCACCGATTAAGAAAAATTGGAGAACTATGTAAGTACAGAGCAGTGGGTGTATGTCCCTCCAAATCCAAATTCAGATGAGTAAATGGTGAGGGGAAAACGACTTTAACTTGATTAAAAGCTCTGAAAAGTCGATCTGCAGAATAGGTCTGCTTTAAAAGCCCTGTCTCCATATATCTGAGCAAAATGTGTCTTGCCCCAGTACAGATAGTCTCAAACTAGTACCATCAAAGTGAAAAAGGCTTCTGGATGGGAGCCGAAACGTCAAAACAGTGTCCAGATGACTGCCTTTTAAAACTTCAAGTCAAAGTCAGGTGGTGGATAATCTGGACAGCAACATGGACTCTCACAATGAGAATCCATCTGGAGCTCTCGCTGTTGTGAGACCAATCGGCTATCAATGGTTAAGATGAATAAAAGGGCAGAATTGTGTTCAGGGTAGAGTCAAAGGTGACGCGCCCACACAGATCAAAACTAACATGGCAACACAGATCTGCTTCAGTCTATTTTTGCGAAAATACTGACTACTTTGTGCTGAGGGAAGCGCTCTGTACATTTGCGGACAGGGAACATGTATGTGCTTTTCTCTCAACTGGACGTAACAAAAGTTTGATTTTTCAGCATGTTCCGCTGTTTTGACAATTAGACTAATCGCATTCAAATACCCGTCATACATTCTCGATATTCTGGTCATTGCTCTGCTTCGAATATCCCGCAGTATGACAATGAACAGCTTTACTTCACATTTTTTTCAATTACAGGTGGTTTTACTGCTCAAAAATCCCTAGAAAACAAGCATTCTGACTGTGAGCGGGGTCGCCTCTCCACAGATCTGACCTGTAACTTGGCCTGGTTTTGTCTTCATGATGATAGAAAAGTTTAAAGCTACACTGTTAAACATTTCTCACAATGCAATAACATCTCCATGGGAAAAAAGCATTTGACGGACCTTCCAACAGAAAAGTTACAAAATTCACCTTTAAGTAGAATTACCTTATTACTTTTTACATTGTATAATTATTATTTTTTTGTATCCTGTAATAATCCACCATTTCTTCCAGTTCAGTGTATCACATCTTCTCCTCTGTGACCTTTGCGAGCGTAAAACGTGTCCCTCCCTCCTCTGTGCCTCTGCTGCCTCATTGTTTTCCAGTCAAACTCATGGTGCACTTTTGTGAAGGCGATGACAGTGACCTGAGAGCAGACCTCCATCTCTGTGTCCCGGGCGCGACATTTAAACTGGCCCCCGGGGGAACGAGAGCCAGTGAGCACAGAGGAGGAGCAGGAGGCGGAGGGGGGAGGACTGAGGGGGCGGACCGGCGTTTCACAGTGTCTGAACAGGGCATCGAAGAAGGATACACTGTCACGTCTATAACCTGCTGCAAGTACTTTTGTTTCTCTAATGCAATTACACAAGAAATGTCAAAGCAGCAGAGTCTGGAGTTGGTAGTAGGAGTGTCAGATGTATTGAAAATCAGTTTGTAACCGATATTAACTCGCCCACTTACCCACTGCACCAGACTATAGAGGGACAGAGGAGCGCATTCTCCAATAGGCTCCTACAGCTCAGCTTTATGTAACAGATAATACTCCCTACAACTGCACAACAACTCAGATATTACTTTATTTTAATTGTACATATACTTTTATATATGCTTTATTTGACACCAGTCTTTTGCTATTTGTGCTACTTATATGATGTTGATGTCTTGTGAATCAATAAAGTTTGTCATTTAAAGGTGCACTGTGTAACTTTTCTGGTTTGGGGTCCGCCATATGTTTGCTTCCATGGAGATGTTATTGCTTTGCCTGGAATGCTCCACAGTATGGCACTACATGTATCTGTCTTGTATTTCATTAGGTGTGTTTTTATTGCTCAAAAGTACATTGAAAAAACTATGTTCTTAATGTGAGTGAGTTTGCCTCTCCACAGATCTGACCAGATCTGCCTGCTGTCACCGCCTGCTTTCTCCAAAGAGATTAATGCCCTGCTGTGGAACATTCCAGGCAATCTTCATGAAAACAACTTTACCTTACCTTGTTCAGTAGAGACGGGCAATTATAGGGCTGAAATGAAGAAGAACACAGCCTAAATATATGGGTTTTGTGTGTTAAACATGTGAATGAAACAAAATACAACTTTGGATATGTTTGTGATGAGGAAACAACATTAGAACATAGATCAGTGTAATATGGAGCCTTTAAAATGATCATTTGGGTATCAAAATTGGTATCGAGTGTGGAGTCTATTCTGTAGTAGCTTGCAGAGAAAGAGTGTCCAAGGACATGGGATCTCCTGGGACAGCTATCGACTGGTCTGGTGGTGAATCTGCTTGTCCTTTATTGACTGATGACTGTTTATTTTGTTATTCTCCCTGTTTTTTTTTTGTTTTCTTTTGGGCAAAGCAGCCATTTTGGTGAAGCCGTGTAAGGCGACTCTTGTTGTGACAATTAAATATACCGAAATGTATTTGAAGCAATGGACCACAGCTGCCATACACTGACACACAGCTCAAAAACACTATAGCTATAATGAGAATACTTCATCTGTTGCATCTACCTGCACATGATTGGAATGCATGGACAGGACTGTAAAGACTGACTGACCAGCCTGGACTACACATTTTATTTCATGCAATGCAAATCCATATAGGAACTGGGTCCTGTCTCTGTGGGTCCAGATGGCTGTGACTGGCAGGTGTCGGGCTATTTTCTGATCTGTTATAATGTTGTTTCCTCATCACAAACATACCTGGAGTATGTTTTTTATGTATTATTTGAGTATGTATTCACATTCTAGAATTGCAGAATCAAGGGCAGGAGCCTATATAACTCTGAGAGATTCACTGTTTTTGAAAGAAATATACAAGCTTGTCATCCACAAATGTTGAACCTTAGAAGGTGTTAGAGACTGCTTCCACAAACTTATATTAATCTCATGGTTGAAACTTCTTTGGGGTTGAATAATACCAACACTTTCTGAAGCGATTTTGACAGAAAGTGACAGAAAAGATGTTGAACTTTGTTTTTGTTTCATATGGATAGGCTCAATAACTAGAGATGCAGTATGAGCCATAAACCAGGTCAGCAAAGACAGTTCAACAGCAAATTCTATTATAGAATTATGACCTGTCCTGCACCTCAGTTTTAAAGGGCCCATATTACGCTATTTCCAGATCTATGTTCTAATGTTTCCTCATCACAAATATACCTGGAGATATGTTTTTCTTTCAAACCCACAAACCCTGCATATTTAAGCAGAGTTCTTTTCTTAAACAGAAAACACTTTGTTCCACCTTGTTATGTCATGTAAGAATACAGCAAGTGCTCCACTGTGTTTTTAAACTCCATACATCTTCACTAGAATCATGTGGATGATTTCTAATCTCTACTGAACTAAAGATAAATGGTAACTCTGGTGGAACAGAGCATTTTGAGGTTTGGAGATGTAGACAGACTGATAATCAAGGGTTGCTCAAACATGTGAATGAAACAAAACGCAGGTAATAGCATTATAACAAGACTTAAAGCTCACAAGAGTCAATTTTGTGTAATGCCTTTAAACTAAAGGGATTCTGCAATATTGTGATGTCATGTGAACCCAACAGATTAACCACAAACATTATAGTTGTTTGTGTTTCTATGGACCCTTTGTACCTTGAGTCCTACCCACCATACCATAACATGACCAGTCAACACAAGGTCCAGTACCAAACTAAAACACTCCACAAACCCATTCAGCTCCTGTATTTCAGTATGAACAAAACAAAGGCTGTACATCAGGCTCCCACACCCACAGCCCAGTGTTCTGAGACATGTTTCTCTGTGATGTTCCAGCAGCTGCAGGCTACAGCTTTGCCCCACCGTCTCCTCACTGTGGGATTCTGGGTATTTACAGAGCACTGAAGCCTGGTGTTTTTCCTCAAATGGATTTTTGTAAGATGCTTGATTCAGATAAAGGTCTTATATAGCTACAGCTGGTTAAATAAGGACAGTGACAATGGGAATTATGATAAGTAAGTTATGTTTATTGATTTATTAAAGGGCCTGTATTATGCAAAATGGAGTCTTGTGTGCTTTTAGCCATGTTAGAATGTTACATTATCAAAAACAGACCTGGAGTTGTGTTTTGTTTCATTCACACAAGTTTGAGAAACCCTTTATTACTCGTCTGTCTACATCTCCAAAGCACAAAATGCTCTGTTCCACTTTGTGATGTCATCAAGTGATCATTTTCAAGTTAACAGCTACCTTTTACCTTTTGTTCAGTAGAGATTGGCAAATTCCAGGTCTGAACTTATCCAAATGATTCTAGTGAAGGTGTATGGGGTTTAGAAACACAGTGGAGCACTTCCTGTTTAATCACATGACATTACAAGGTGGAACAGAGTGTTTTTTGTTTGAGAAAAGAACTCAGCCTAAACATGCAGGGTTTGTGCGTTAAACATGGGTGTATGAAACGAAACACAACTCCAGAGATGGTTTTGTTGTAAAATGTTAGTTAAAACACATATAGATAAATTATTCTCACAATTTTAAACCTTTGTTATAAGTTTTTTCCCTCTTTATTTATTAGTTGATTGAAACCGAAAACTATTCCATATTCTAATGTAGATTACTAACAATAAAAATTGACTGTTTTTTTTTTTTTTTTTTACATTGCGTTATCCATTCACCCCACTCACTGGTGGCACATACCACATTAACACGAGGCAGAAGTGTCTTGCCTAAGGACAAAATGATAGTATGAAGTAGAGCCTCGGTGGGACCTCATATTCCCAGCGGTCTCCCATCCAGTTACTAACCAAGCCCAGCCCTGTTCAGCTTCAGAGATCAAACGAGATCCGGTGGGTTAAGCGCTTTGTCCAAGGGCACAACAACAGTATTCATCAGTGGCAGCTTGGAATGAAGTGCAGACTCAGCGATGTTTGCGATGGCAGTGGGATTTGAACTGCCAACTGCTTGATTATGGAACGAGCACTCCACCAACTCAGCTACTGTCACCCATTTATTTTTTAATCAACAGTGAGTAGGCTTCTCCTTTATATATAATAATACATTTAGTTAAATACTAAATATACAAACATATTTCAGCTTTTAATAGCAGTTTGTGTTTTCATCATGAAGGGCAAATCTGTACTAAGTTGGCTTGGTTTAATTTTCTGTACATTTAAAGGGCCATATTACGCTGTTTTTTGATCTATGTTATAATGTTGTTTCCTCATCACAAACAGACCTGGAGTTGTGTTTTGTTTCATTCACACATGTTTAACACACAAACCCTGCAGATTTAGGCTGAGTTCTTTTCTCAAACAGAAAACACCTCCTTGGAATGTCATGTGGTCATACAGGAAGTACTTCATTGTGTTTTTAAACTCCATACACCTTTACTAGAATCATTTGGATAACTTCAGCCCTCGAATCTCCAGTCTCTAGTAAACAAAAGGTAAAAACAAAAGGAGCTCTTACCTTAAAAACTACTGCTTTAGAAGATCACAAGGTGGAACAAAGGGTTTTGAGCTTTGGAGATATAGACAGATTGCCTGGAAATCCAGAAGGATATCTCTCTGTATTTGTTATACAGATCCATATCCGTCTGGTCCCCATGTCCTCTGCTTTATCAGAAAGTCCCGTTAAACATGGTCGTGTAATCTGATTCGTTCATTGAAATGACGCGTCCTTTGCCGGCAATGTCACCCTTAGGCGGCGGAAGTTCCCCTCAGTTTTGAATGAAGATGGCGCACAGGAGAGCTGAAAGTTTCTTCCATTTAGCAGTAAAATCTGAAATGGTCTTAAATGACCAAAAACACATTGAGTCATTAAAACCACAGCAGCTGACAGCTCTAGAGGCCTTTCTTAAAAAAAAAAAAAAAAGATGTTTTCGCATTGTTTCCTACCGGCTTTGGGAAAAGCTTAATCTATCAAATGGCTCCATTTGTAGCAAATTAGATGTCCTTGTTGGAACATCCCGTTGTGGTTGTCGTGTCTCCTCTGCACTCATGGAGCAGCAGGTAACAGAGGCTTCTAAGCTCGGAGTTATTGCCATGCAGATTGGAGTCAATAGCGATGAGATTTTCAGCGGAAAAGCAGAGTTACTGTTGGGTTGCTGACTGACAAATGGAGGCGCTTGCTGTGTAACATCAAGGAGCTTGTTGGAATTGTGGTGGATGAGGTTCATCTCACATACAAATGGTAAGGTATTACTTTGTTATACAGCGTAACTAACTGCGTTCATGTGGTGCTCGTGTTTCCGAGATGAGAAGTTTGGGTTAGCTTATGGCTTGTTTGCATTTGCATGCTTTTATCTTTATTTAGATGTCACCGGTAAAGTGCTTAACATACAACAATAAACCCCAGATGTGGTGGTACTTTTTGTTGTTAGCCTCCTCAAAAGTTAAACCTTATTTGTTTAATTAAACATTAATTACGTAATGTTAACAGCTGCCTACAACATTGTTGTTAGCCTTTTCAAAAGCTAAATGTTATTTACGTTTACTTTAACATGAGCTACTTAACATAAACAGCTATATCGGTAATTAGCTTAATTATGTATATACAGTAGTGTCAGGTCTGTTGCTCTTATGATATGGACATTGGGTACTAAATGTAGTAGCGTTTAGTCAAAGCGATTAAGATAAAAGACAAATGATTCTCCATACACTGTGTGACGCAAAACTTACTGCTGTCAACTCAGAAAAAAACATTTTCCGTGGACCACATGAGCGCAGAAGCTACAAATTGATGAGTTATATAATGAGAATGTATCGTACTCATGTTTTTTTTTGTTTTTTTTTTACTTTTTTCCTACCTGTGGACTGGCTGAGAATGGATTCATCAGGGAGCGCTTTGCAAGAGACAAATCCTGGTCAAAGCAGGTTGTTTTGCAATTAATTATTTACTTTTTCAGAACCTATATTGTTTTGTTTTGATGTTTTTGTTTGTGTTGTCTCACAGGTACCCCTATAATGGCCCTAACTGCCTCTGCTGATGTCCAGTCAAGAGACAGAGTGATAAGGCAGCTACATCTGGAAAAGGCTGTGATTGAAAGCCCAAACCAGACCAACATCAGATGTGGACTGACTCCTGTATCAGGACCTCCGCTGGACTGTATGGACTGTATGGACGGGATAGTACAGGAAGTCAAAGAAAAAGGAACCAGTATGTCCCCTGTTCTCACCTACTGTAGGACTTTAAAAGCTGGAAGAGTCTTCTGTTACCTAAAAGCTGAACTGGGTGAAGATTGTTGGGTTGGTGGAGACTATGCACCAAGCAGAGGACTAGGCATATTTCATAGCAAAACACTCCCGCAAAATAAGAGCAGAGTGTTGTCATCATTAAGTGGAGAAGGCAACTGTAAAGTTATTTTTGCAACTACTGCCCTTGGAATGGGTTTAAATTTTCCAAACATATCTCATGTTGTTATGTACGCTGTTCCAGAGGATGTGGAAGCCATTGTGCAGGAGATAGGCAGGGCAGGCAGAGATGGTAAACAGTCACATGCAGTTTTTTATCGCATCAAACGGCACACAAAGGTAGATCAGGGAGTCAAGGAGCTGCTAAATACAAAAAGGCTTTGTACAGTCATTTTGACTTAAATATACCACAGCAATTATACCAGGTCATCTGTGTTGCACCTACTGTCACACAGTATGCCAATGTCACCCAGAAGGTTGTCAGGAGACCACCCCAGTGTATGAACTTCCTCAAAGTGGTGTTTCTGCGCATTGTGTCAAAGGAGAGGTGACATATGAAGACAAGTTGCTCTTATGGAACCTCTTGGAGCAATTTCAAAACACATTAGTTTTGGACACACAACATTTGTACACCAGAAAAACGGCTTGTACTGGGATTGGCTCTGAATTAATTGTTTATATAACACTAAAAATAAACATTGTTTTGAGAAAATGCCTTTTACAGATTTTCATTAAATAGCACACCAAGGGGTACTGTAATCAAAGTAAATAATTATTGTCACTGCAACACATTCAATGCATGAATTACACGTTTCTGCTGTAAAACAGTGTGGCAAGTGTCTGTAGAGAGAGCAACATTTCCTCAGAATACTTGTGGAATGTGATGTACCACAACCTTGGAAAGAGGCTTGAAAACCTCAAGATGCCTACTCAGGAGTCTGCTTCCCAATGCTATAAACTCTCTGCGTATGTGAGCTTCTAATGAGTTTCTGATCCAGGAAGAGACCGACCAAGATACCATTGTCCACATGTGGCATTACATTACTGAGGTGGTTTGTTTCTATATAAACTTCTACGGCGATATGATTAATTCAGTGAAGGGATTTTATTGTTTATCAGTGAGGACTGCTGGTCTGCCTTCATGAAAAATTCCAGATTATCAAATATCATGGAGTATGTGGGTGGTGCCTCAAGCTGTGTGGTAGCATGTGGAACATTCACATCTGCAGCTTCTGAGACAGCAAATGGGCTGAGGATGGAAGGAAAGGACTCTCTGTTTTCAGGATTGTCATCTGTAGAAAAAAGTATGATGAAGCAAATTACAAATTCATTCACATACAAACAAACAATAAGGTAGTATTTGTTTATTTAGTTTTTTGTCATATTTTAGTTTCATATTTTATCTCACATGACAGTGTGAGGTCCTCCATCTTATCATTCACAATTGCCATGTCCTCAGAGAGCCCTCCTGCCCCAGAGGTCAGGTAAAGTTCAGTGGAGATTTTTAGCTCCTGTAGTCTCTCTCCACACGTGGCTACTAACTCCTTTTGTTTGCCGATTGCATGCTGGTATGATGTTTTTATGGCCATTTTGCTTAACCTCTTAAAGGCAGCCTTTTTAGTGCCTTCATGCTGCAGTATACAATTTAGATAATAAGCAAAGGCTGACATCTGAGGCTCTCTCCCTCGTAGTGCTATACAAAGTGCAGTGCAAGAAGCTGGTAGACTTTTGCTGCTAATTGTTTGGAAAATGGACAGCAAAAAATGAGACATGTTTTCAAGGTCCACAAGGAAATCCTCTGGTGTAGTTTTCCACAGCATAAATTTGTTGTTTGGGTTTGAGAGGCACTTACATTCTTCACTGATGGTAAGGTGAATCTTTCATTTTAACTTAAAGTTCTTTATGAGCCAAAATCAAGTTGGCTGCTGTTGTATTAGTTATGTTTTGAATGATCCCAGCTTCAGACTGAGAGGAAACCTTGACAACAGTTTTGCTTGTGTTCTCAGTAATGACCTGTGAAATAGAGGACACAATGTTCATAAATGTTCAACAATATAGGATGTGACTTACAATTAATAACCATTTGTTAAAAAAAAACCCAAAAAAACAAAAACCTCTACTGATGCAACAAGGCTGTGGGGAGTGGGGGAAAAGATACATCTTTCAACTCAGTCAATACCCATATCATCTTCATTGTTTTATTACTATGCAAATAGATCGGGAATGTGTTATAACATGTCGAGTAACAGCAATGTATGTGTCAAATTGTAAACGAATGGGCATTTAAAAAAAGCAAACTAGTTTTATAGGTTAATTATTTTAATTCTACAGAGTAACAAATGCCTTGATCCGTAAGAAGTAACACATTAGCGAATCGGGTTCTTCCATGCCTCTAATGTTTACTTAGATACAGCCTACAGACTTAGCACTCAGTAAAGCGTTTAACAATAGCACGCTTACCTGTGTGATGCTTCGCCTTGTTGCGGACTGAGTGGGGGGAGGACTACGCCGAATCTTCTTCAGTGCTCTTGGAGTTTTAGAAGGAGTTGAGCGTTCTCGTTTGTCACCAGATTCAGATTAATTGTTTCAGTAGTGAGAGTTTCCTTGTCTTGTTGCCATTTGCGAAAAATGGGTAGGTCCCGTTCCAAGCGCCACATTCTAATCAATCTGTTTAACTCGGGTTTTAATGCAAGACCCAAGTTCACAAGTCGTTGCAACAAAGGTGAGCTTCGTGACTTAAAAGAGTTTCCAGTTACACCACGTGTCCTCATGTTTTTACCGCAACGACACAAGTCATTTACAAGGATCTCTGTAGCGCTAGCCATGTTGAATTAGCTCTCCGTTCTTCGCTACTCTGTTTATTTACTTTCTCACTGAAGATTTTCTTATCTCTTTGCCGATGTCACGTCCGCCCTTCTCCGATTGGCTCACTTCGCGGCCTGTTAGCTCTTCTCTGATTGGTTTACTTTGTTGTCTGTTTGCTCGTTGTTGCCCACCCAGGAAAATTTGCTGGACCACCAGCTGGTAGAGCAATGAGTCTGGATTTTTTCAGGCAAATAGACAGACTAATACTAAAGGGCTACTCAAAAATGTGTGAATGAAACAGAACACAACTCCAGGTATGTTAGGTATGTTTTTGAGGATGTAAAAGCATTCTAATGTAGATTAGAGCTCACAAGAGTCAATTTTGTGCAATATAGGACATTGAATTCACAAAAGGTAGTAAAACAAATGACTCTAAATGTGAAAAACTGTCTCTTTCTCTCGTCTCAAATTTAAAAAGGCTGCCCTGGATTCTGAGCTGTGCATAAGACCCTCCGAGCACAAACTCCTTGATTAATGACTGGCAGTTCTTCATGTGTGTACTGTGTGTGTGTATTACATGTGTATCGTCAGATGTGTAATGAGTGTAATGTAAGGAGATGTGGTACGGATGGCTGACTGCAGGTCGGAGCAGCCCCAGGAATCCGGGTCATTTCAAAAGCCCTTCGGAGTGCCATAATTAGACATGTAGTTAATGTTCGATGATTACCTTCAGATGAAAATAGATGGGGAAAGAAGATGTGATTTTTGAGTTTCATAATAATTCACTCTTTCCTTGTTAAAAGATTATTTAAAAATGTCATGGATTCAAATTCTATGTTGAAGTAACAACATTGTACCAGGTTTTAAAAACTGCTTTAACCTACTCTAAGCACTAGGAATTCCATGAAGTGTACCAAAAAACACTTTAACCTCTTATTCACTAGCAAGGACCACGCCACAACAATGGAATACGATAAAGATATTTATTGACGATGGATAAATGTGATGGCTGGAAGGAGACTCAAAGATAGGGGCTCTGTCTCAGGTGGTCAGCCAAGCCCATTCAGGACCCCCCCCTCCTTTGCAGATGAGGTCTTCAGCCTGAAGGATGGACAAGAGACATGGGGAGGGACGGAGGGGGTTGAGAGAGTGGAGACAGAAGGTGATGTCGGGATAGGCCTGTATAAATAGGGCTTCTGGGTAATTGAAGGTGTGGTTGAGCTGAGCTGTGGTTCGCTGGAGAGGAGCAGGGGGAGGTTGAGGTGTGGTCCTGAATCTCAGTCAATCATTTTAACTCCACTTTGAGAGCTTTCTGGACGTCAACTCCTCCTCCAAGGTGTGTCTTAGGTGTAACCATCTCTGGTCATGTGACAGTTGTAAACGTGTTAAATCCCAACATTTTATTAATTCAGTTTTTACTAAAAATGCATTAAAAATATACACAGCAAATTCAGCATTTCAAAGGTCACTGTTGTGTCGGGTTGGGTTAAAGGTCCTATATTACGCAAAATTCACTTCTGTGAGCTTTAAGCCATGTTATAATGCTGTTATCTCCTCAAAGTTATACCCGGAGTTGTGTTTTGTTTCATTCACACATATTTGAGTAATCCTGGTTTACTATCTATAAAGCTCAAAATGCTCTAGTCCACCTTGTGATGTCATGAAGTGGTGGTTTCCAAGTTAACAGTTATTTCTGTAGAGACTGACAATTCCAGGTCTGAAATGACCCAAGTGATTCTAGTGAAGTTGTATGGAGTTTAAAACACAGAACAGTTCCTGTATTACCACATCACAAAGTGGAATAAAGTGTTTTCTGTTTGAGAGACGAGCTCCTAAAAAGCCTAAAGTCTTAAATATGTAGAATTTGTCTGTTAAACGTGTGTGAATGAAACAAAACACAACTCCAGGTCTGTTTGTGATGAACAAACAACATTAGAATAGATCAGAAAATAACGTAATAAAGATTTTAAACAACATCATCAGGCAAACACATGCACACATCCACTCATATCCCTCATATGCAATCACATCACATTTTTTCAGAGCCAAGATCACATTTTCATTTCATATAGTATCTTTTTATCTGCCATTAAGGGGTAGCTAAAGCCATCTGAAGTTTTGGTTTTTTTTTTCCCCCCAGTTCAGACTTAATTCAAGCATTCAAAAGAACGATTGATTTTGTTTTTTGTAGCTCCCAGCCCAACTTGGATTCAAATCACTTTTTCCAAACATAGTCACTTGTTTCCTTTACCCTTTAAGTATTCTTTTGTTCATTGACTTTCTGTTACCGAAATCAATCATTCGTTATTCCCAAAGTCACATTTTTAGAGCAGACATCCCAGAACACCTGAGCAGAGCGACTTTTGATAGAGAGTTTTGTTATCTCTTGTTTTTTAGGACATTAAGGAGAGAGCAGTGACCTGATTTGGGTACACTGTTCCATATTGAGGCTCTTAAATTTAAATTTTGCTGCAGCAACATTTCCACTGCGCTTCTCTGTGGCCTTTGTGTCTCAGTCAAATGTCTCAGGAGGACTGGTCAGGGAGGGTCAGCAGATCCTGTGTTGGGGCAGTTTGAAGAATGGAAGAGCCAAAAGTGTCCCTCCTCTGTGTCCTGCAGCACCACAGTAGCCTCCAGGGGGCGCCAGGTGAAAACAACAGGAAAGGCCTCACTCTTACTCCACTGTGGTGTTTCGGCTGGTGATGAAATGGGCCATTGGGCCAAGTATTTCTTCTGGAAGGTCTTGGAGTCTTTCTTCTGCAAGGTCTTCTGCCACATTTGGTGGTAAAGTTCAGCAGGTAGCTCTGTAGCTAGCTCCTTTTAGCTAGCTAGATCTTGATGGATATGGGAAAAACTTACAGTCACTTGTGTCCTTTAAACTGCACGTGCTGCACTTCTTAGTTGGTTAAAATCCCATGATATGTTAAAAACTGAGCAAAAAAAAAAAAGGCTAGAAAAATGTAGGCACTGCTTTGTCTAAGGCTTTGTTAGACTTTAATATGATCTTCATTAACACAATCTGAAAGAACTGACTTAGCTGGAACTACAACAGGTGAACAGATATTTACTGTTAAACATGTCCTTCTCAATTAACGTTACAGTCACAAGCTAACTAGCATTAGCTAACAGTTTTTTCATTTAAGTCACTCTCATCTTTTTGGTTGAAAATCAAACTCCTAAACAGAACCATGAATGCTCGTATTGATCAGAGGCTCCTGAAAATGTAGTCATTTAAATAATTTTTTTGTATTTTTTTTCTTAAGTTTTCAGACTTCTTAAAACTTTTTTGGCATGTTTTGCTAATGTGGACATTGTGTCACCATGGTAACTGCTGCACATATATGCATGGCAGAATATTCAGAACACCCCAGTGTCACTAGTATCAATAGGCTTGTGAACTAAGCATTGGACAAAATCGTTCCAATCATTCAGAATAATAAATAAAAATAGTGTGTGAGAGAGATCACTACATTTGTCAAACATGCATGGGTAACATCTAAAACCTATTCAGGCATGTTTTTGATGAGGGAACATTATAACATGGTAGAAAGCTCAAAAAAGTTGCACCACAAAAGTGGTTCATTTGAATAAAGGACAGGTGTAGCATGTCGCTCATCTGAGAGTCCACAGCCGTGACTAGGACTTGGAACCAAAAAAAAAAGTTATCATTTTGAGCGAGATTTGAATTCAGAGTCTGCTGTTTTTTGTCTGATTTTTGTTCACCATGGTGACTAGCTGTACCTTTCACAAGTCACCAAAGAGACAGAGGATGCACCACGAATCCAAAACAGAGAGTCAAGGCCGCGTTTGAACGGCTCTGCTTTGAAAATGAAACTGACTTTTTATCATTAAAATGTTGGTTTTTGGGAATTTTGAGACAAAAATTACAACAATACATCGCCAAATTCAGCCTGTCTGATTGAACGCACTTGAAATTACATAACATGCGACCAAAGTGAAAATGTGTGCTCCAGTTGAAGTACTATCCTCAACTTCTACAACAGCAATTAAAGGTCCTATTCTAAACAAAATGGATTATTATGGTCTTTAAGCCTTTAATCTTAGAATGATGTTACCTCAACAAAAACATATCTGTGTTTTGTTTCATTCACATGTTTGAGTAACCCTTTATTATTAGTCTGCCTACATCTCCAAAGCTCAAAATGCTCTGTTCCACCTTGTGATGTCACATACAGATAGTTTTCAAAATAAAAGCTACCTTTGATGAGGAAACAACATTATAACAAAGTTCAGAAAATAGCACAATATGGGCCCTTTAACAATTCAAAGCAACAGGATGCTGAAACATATGAACAGTGTTGAGTATGTTATTTTACCCAAATACATGTACCGAGAATATGTATTCTGAAATCTCATTTAGAGCACCTGTATTCTGTACTGTTACTCTTTCATTTGGTGGTATTTAGAATACAGTTACTTTTCTAAAATTGAAGGACTAAATGGCAGTTACTTGATCACACAATTTAGCCTTCAAACTGTGCAAAACTGGTGAGAAAAACACCTTGTTGTGAATGCATGTGTGACTTTTCCTTCTCCAGTAAGTAACATAAAATGTATAACAAAAGTATTCAGAATGCAGGTATTCAGTATTCTGTAAGTAAATACATTTTCAAAGTATTCTTCCCATCACTGGTCATATATATTACACTGAAGTAACTTAGGCTACGTTCAGACTGCAGGGCTTAATGCTCAATTCGAATTTTTTTGTGAAATCCGATTTTTTTTTGCGAGGTCGTTCACATTTCCAATTAAATGCGACTTGTATGTGATCTCCACTGTGTACTTTAAACACCCCAAAAGTGTCCTGCAGCGCACTGAAGGACATGACGATGTCAAATACAGTGAACGTGCTCAGTGTTTACGGAAGTAGCCTAAACATGTACGCTAGCATTGAGCACCAGGCAATTTTAAAGTTGCTGTCGTACCGCAGCCAGAACATGTACAGCTTATTTGTTTTAACGAGGAGATTAAGGATTTTAGCCATGGCGTTTTGTGGGGAAGTGGTAGCAACGTCCGTAGAAAGAAACATGTGGGTGCTTCACTGACACAGAGTTCATACACAATTTTCGTATGACAAGAAGAACGTTTGTGTACATTTGTAAGCGCTTACTTGTACCACTCTCGCTTGTTGATGACATGTTGGTCGGATTAATGCGACCTGGCCGTTCAAACTGAAGTCGCATGTCAAAAGATCGGATATGTATCAGTTTTAGGACCACATGTCCAAGTGGCCTGGGTTGCATTTGAAAAAAAAAACGGATCTGTGTTGTTCAGACTGTCATTAAAAGATCAGATACAGGTCGCATAGGGGCGAAAAAATCGGATTTAGGTCTGAATGTAGCAGTCTGAACATAGCCTTAGTCTTATTACTTTGGGATTACTTCAGCAAAAGAAGTATTGAAGACGTTTCACTGCTCATCCAAAATGTCAGAATATGTTCATTGTATACTGACTAATTATAAAGCATTTTATTGTCTTTGTATCAGGAAGTGCACATTAGCATGCTAGTTGTTAGCATTACCGTGATAGCAAAACTCCACTTTGGTTGCAAAAAGCGCTTATAAACTCATCGTGGTGATTAATTAGAAGGATGCTCAGAACGCATAAGGTAAATGAGGAATAACTTTGGACCACTGTAAACCTTTATAAAACTAGTTCTGTTTTTCACATTTTTCAGACAGTAAAAATCAGGTACAGCACCCTTAAAACATTCCTTTGCTAATCTTTGCACAAACTATGATCTTTTCAGTCCATTCACACCCTCCAAACATAAAACCAAACACCGTTACGTCCTTTTATGGTTCTGAACGTGATCTATTAAACATCACATCTCGGATCATGAAACTTTTGCAATCCTCTTTCTGCTGACTGACTCACTGCTTACATAACCGCTTATTTCCAAAGAGGACGAGCCCGATCCTTTTGATTAACTCATATCGGATCCTCATTAAAACCTTTGATGAGCCTATTGCTGCGTATTGCTCATGACTTCATCTTTCGACACAGTTTCAAATGAAGCTGGACATTATTTGCGTTCATAGTTGTGTGTGTGTGTCCCGTTAGGTCGTTGTAAATGGGATTTGAAGGACATTTGGTAAATCATTTCGGATCAAGTCTCTTTGAGGACATAAGTCTAAGGTACAACTTCCTGCTTTAAATCCCACTAAACGAATGTAAAATAGATCCATCAATATTCAGCCTGACGGAGAAGGAGATCTTTAAAGTGCATATAACAAGTTTTAATGTTTTCCTAATTCTGACTTGGTTTGGTGGGGCAGTGCCTGTCTTGAATATTTATTATTATTATAGTTTCTCAGTCAAGTGGCAGTTAGTCAGAAAAAAAAGTTGAGAATAAAAGTACAAAAATCAAGTTTTGGGGTCTAGTCGCTAATAGAAATCATCAGGTTCAGCATTCTAATGGTCCCATTTTTATACAGCGCTTTTCCACCTTCAAGGCACTCAAAGCATTTTACATCAAGGAACCACTCACCCATTCACACACAAGTGTACGCAGACACTAGGGGCGAGGTGGGTTGCCCAAGGACACAAAAACAGCATTCATCTCATCTATGGGAGCTGGAATCACACTGCCAACCTGTGGGTCAGTGGATCTGACCTCTCTCTACCAATCATGTTTATGTTGAGAGCAATATTCGAACCACCAACCTTCTGATCAGTGGACAAACACTCTTACCAACTGAGCTACTGTGAATTTGTTTTTTTTGGGAATTGTGAATTTGCTTTTTGGATATAAGAAAGTACAGTGTAATCACTAGGGAAAAACATGTCTCTTGTCTTCATCTCAGAGTATGACATTATTACAAAAATGAAAAGAATCATTACCAACCACCAATACCTCTACCTATGTCATGAACAAAAAAAAAAACAAAAAAAAAAAAACATTTCTGACAGTTTCAGTCTTCATTTAACAAAATAGATGGAAGTAACGATTAATTAACTATTATGTAATATAGACATGTTTTGGCTATTGTTAACAGTATGATTGCAAGGTTATATAATCAGTACGTATGTCATATCTGTTGCTCATTAACCAAAAATATTAAAACTAGAAAAGACTAGGCACGATTTTTAATAAAATAAATGTTACCTATGTTTTTGTTATGAGTCATATGCACTTTAAAGTCCTCCAAAGTCTCCTATCAGGCTGTGTGGCCCAAACATCACACATAGTTATTCACTGTGCTCTTCTAAACCTGATCTGCTGTGTACAGCCCTCACTCTGTATTCAGAGGCTCATTTGGAGTGTACTTTCTGGGGCTTTCCAGCTGTGTTCACTCACTGACAAACACGTAACTACAGTAAGTCACAGTAACAAGGGCATGTTGCAAGCCCATGTTAGAACAGGCATTTCACAGTGGGACGCAAGGGTACAAGTACACAAAAAACAAAGAAAAAAAAAACACTCACACTTACTGAAAAGTGACTCATGTAGCAGCAAGCCCAGTTAATAATGATTTGAAGTCGTATGTTATAATATTCATGCCATTGTGCTTTAGCATGACTCCATTATTCAAACAGTGCAGTACATGAGTGGATTACATGATACAAAATTAAAACTCCTGGACAAAAGAGTAAAACGTACCCATATTTGATGCAAGCCAAATTTGATCAATGTTTAGAACACCTCAAGTTTAAAGTGGCTGTGCCCCTTATGTGAGGTCATCAAATTATAAACTTTTTTATTGCCTGAAAACCAGGAAGTGTGATATAGCATGGTAGTTGTTGAATGATTAGGATGCTAGAAATCAAACAGTTTAAAATGTAGTAGTTCTGATAGTTCTGTTTTTCACATTATAAGACAGCAAAAATCAGGTATAAAGCCTTTAATCAAGAAGACAGTGGAGTCATAATCTACAGTTTTGGTACAGCCATGGCCGTCATTCGAGGCATTTTTATATAGACAGTGCTTTGCTCAAGGACACATAACTTCACACGTAACCCAACCTTCAGGTAAGTGGCGTGGCTACTGACTGAGCTAAATTATCTCTTTTAAGTTTTCTCTGCTCACTAACTCTCAACAAAGTTTAATTTTCAGATTCTTCAAAGGTGCTGTACCTGATTTTTACCGCCTTAAAAACATAAAAAAAAAAAAAAAAAAAAAAAAGAACTAGTTCATTTTAAACAGTTTGCAGTGGTCTAAAGTTATTCCTCACTTACCTTATGCATCCTAATTATTCACCGCAATGAGTTTATAAGCACTTTTCACAACTTTTAGAGAAGCAGCAACAACTAGCATGCTAACGCGCACTTCCTGATCATTGGAAAACAAAACACTTAATAATTACACGTAGAAAGCTTAAAAAATGAAGTAACAAAAATAATAATTACACGCAGACAGTACACAGCAGACTTAATTTGATCTCAAGTTCAATATATCAATACTGAGGCAAGTCCAGTGGTGGAACTAACAAAGTAAAAGTAATAAAGTACTGTACTTAAGTATACATTTTAGATATATGTACTTTACTTACATACAGTGCCTATTAAAGTGGATTCTCTTTACTTTTACTTAATTTCATTTGGGAGGAGGTATCTGTACTGTCTACTCCACTACATTTTTGAACAGGACTGAAAAGTAAAAGTATTTTTTATTATAGTTTGAGACCTGCAGAAAAGTCTAAGGGTTTATTTTTAACATCTCGACTAGTTAAAGGATTGATTCAATTGTTTCTGTTGAACAAAATTCAGCACAAATCTGTATCAAAATCACTACATTTTAAGCTTATTAGATCTCAAAATCTGCACAAAGTGCTTTTACTTTTTATTCTTTAAGTACATTTTTAAACGGGTCGATTTTTCATATGATACTTTTACGTGAGTATTTTTTTGCTCCAGTATCTGTACTTTAACTTAAGTAACACAACTAAGTACATCTTCTACCACTGAGCAACACATTTTGCTCAAACACATGGAAAACAAGGGTGTACGGGATGTTTAATTGTAGCATTTTAATCAAAGTGTAAAATAAACCCAAGTCGAATTACGATGTATGAGAGCGAAGGCAGCTGTTTTGTAATAACTGATAATTTAGCTTGCCGTGGTCTAAATTGGATCCAGCCTCGGTTATGTAGAGACCAGAGCGTTTTTCCCTGGCATCCTGTCAGCTCTGCACCACTCAGTCCACTTTAAAGACTGAGCAAAAGCCAGTCAATATTATTTCAATAGGCTCTGCTCTTCTCACCTGCTCAATAAGTCATTTCACTCTTTGACACGTACCAATTTTCCGACGCGGGGAAAAAAACGTTGAATGTCAGATGTAATAAAAGAGGGATGGAGCCTTGTGTTTGAGGCGTGCACTTTGTACCACATGAAACAGCCAGAGCCGAGACAGAAAGGGCTTTGATAGTCTCGCTTGAACTTGGGATTTTCACTGCAAACAATCATGGCCTGTATAGACTTGGTTTATGGATTTCGGTGAGGTTCTTTCATTAGGGCACAAGCATTGATCTACTTCTAAATGCCTGTCAAAACTTTGAAAAGAGAAAGACATTTGACAGTTAGGGAGATATTGATTCAATTTATTTATTTATTTATTTATTTTTATTTTTATTTTTTGTCTTTCCATTATAGGTTCATGGGTACAACCTGTGGGTCTTAGGTAGAGAATAACCTAGATAGGTGCATATACTAGTCCTTATATGAAGTAGAGGCTGCCAAGCTGCACCATTGGCCCTTCCAACCACCACCAACACTCACACACGCACCACATTCATCCTAGGCAATGTGAGTAAAGTGTCTTGCCTAAGGACACAATGACAATTTTGCCACTGGCGCCCCACTAGACCTTTAGAGCAGACCAGCTTTCAACCCCACATGTCATTACTTGTGGTACACCTCCATTTCTTCCAACTATAATATATTGACCTCTTGATCTTGTAAAAAAAATCTGATTCCTTTTTTTTTTTTTATTGATAATTGGTGGTTTTCAGATCCTATAGTGTGATAATATATGATCATTTACTGCCAGAAATATACAAAATGGTAAATGGTCACATTTTTATACAGCTGTTTTCCACCTTCACGGCATTTCAAGCAGCAAGGAATCTCTCAATCATTCACACACACAATCATACATCAGTGTACAGACAGACACCGGGAGCGAGCTGAGTTTAGTGTCTTGCTCATGGACACAACGACAGCATTCATCTGTGGGAGCTGAAATCGCACAGCCAACTTGTGGGTCAGTGAATCTGACCGCTCAACCATTGAGTTGGAGAGCAGGATTCGAACTGCCAACCTTCAGATCAGTGGACAATCGCTCTACCAACTGAGCTACCGTCATCCAAAAGGTAAACGCACAAATGTTGATTGTTTGTAGTAGTGACTAGTCCCATTAACTAGTTAACATCTCCATTTTAACGATTTTCATTTTACCTGCTCCCCATCTGTATTAAATATTATTGGTCTATAGAATGTTCTGGTGTGTTCTGAAATCCCACAAATGATACTTTGCAGCTGATGTCATCAACATTCCCTGGGGGCGTGATGCTAACTGTAGACACTGCTCTGTCTGAAGCTCTGTTACTCAAGTTAGACTTTAATCTGAGTTTTATTTTAACACAATCTGAACGGAAGTAGCTGACTTGGTTGGAACTACATACAACCAGTGAGCTTGTAGCATTAGCCAACAGTTTTTCAGTCACTCTCACCTTTTTGTTGAAAATCGAACTTCTAAACAGGACCATGTATTGCTCACCGGCTCCTGAAAACACGTTGTTTAAATCCATTTTGTATTTTTTCTTGAGTTTTCACACAGTCTTAAAACTATAATGGCTGTGTTTGCTAATGTGTGCATTGTGTATCCATGGTAACAGCTAAACATTCCACCAATAGAGATACATGTAGAACACCCCCAGCGTGACGTCACTGCAAAGTTTCAATAGATGTAATTCTATTGACACGTTCATATACAATTGTACAATTCAACAAAACTGCAGGATCTCTAGATGGCATCCTTATACCACGGAATCAAACTTGAAAAACAGCATGAAAATTCCTGACACAGAAATGACTGCGTATGAAAGAACCCCAGAAAAGAACACAATGCAAAACGTATGTAAATCCTTTTGAGAAGATTAGACGTATGGTGCTTTCTGTGTTCCGCCAGACACTTTTGCATCTCGAAAAGGTAATTTGCTCACGCTACAGTCACGGTATTTTTGATGTAGCACGTTGCATTGTTCATCATGCAACACACACCACTAATTCTCAGCTAGCCTTCATTGGACTTGACACGTTATTGCCTACGAGAACAGTCATTCATATTTTAAAGCTAAGGCAAAGGGGGAGATCCCATTCATGTTGTGTCCCGTATTCGCTATCCATTACCAACACAGTCTGTATGCATGGACAAACCATCGCACGCTACCAAATAAGTCAATTTACATACAGTATGGTATAATGGTATTTCTCAGTTTGGTGACCTCCGCATACCCTTTGAAATCGCTTTACCATGCTTTTTGTAAACACATGCCTAGAACACGTATTGAATGGGAGTACGGTGCATGTTTTATTTGTCATTCGTGTCTCATTCTATTGGCGAACGGACAGCTTCTATTAAAGGGGATCACCAGAGCAAAAGATATTAAGTTGCCTGTCTCCCAGTCCCTTTCGTTGCCGCAGGCCGAGCTGTGTTCAGAGCAGCCAGGCAGAACTCACCAAGGCCATTTGAATTGCATCTCCAGAGGACGAGTGGAGATCCTCGTGTAGCGCATGAGAATCGCACGTGCGGCTGCTCCCGGTTACGATTCATGTGAAGATTTGCAGTAGGTCCGCGTTTTTTACCTGCGGCGCTTTGAGAGAAACTTGGAGGTGCGCCCACTTTTTCTCATGGAGTTTCCTGTTTGATCGGAAGCAGAAGTCCAATGTGAATATTGACTGAGATATTTGAAAAGTTTACAATACTTAATGCTTAAGGTCAGGAGTTCTGAAACTTTTGGTACAAAGGGTTTCTTCTGATGGCTGTCAGGGCTTTCTGTCATTTAAATGTTGTGAATAATAAACTTTGTAGTCCTGGATTAGAATAAGGGTGTGTGACGTCACCCATAGCGTTTGGCTCCAGTCAAATAAATCTCAGTGAGGTTAGCAGTTCTGGAGTTATAACTGCTGGAGTTGCATATTAGGAATAAGAACTGATTTACGACAAATTAGCAAAATAAAAACTCCAGGATCATGTAGAGTGGGTTAATACAAATCAAAAAGACTGACCGCAGCTGTTACAGAGAGGGATGATGTTTTTTTCAATACAAAGTGTCAATGGAGCCGAAAGCTAATCCAAGGTCACAAAACAATCATGGAGGCAAGCAGGTAGCATACCTTATACAGAAAGGTTACATAGTGCACCTTTAATTTATTTAAAGGTCCTACATTACACAAAATAGACTCTTGTGAACTTTAAACTTTATTGTAATGTTGTTACCTCATCCAAAACAAATCCAGAGTTGTGTTTTCTTTTCTTCACACATTTGAGTAACTCTTTATTATTAGTCTGTCTACGTCTCCAAAGCTCAAAACGCTCTGTTCCACCTTGTGATGTCATGAAGCGGTGGTTTTCAAGTGAATATCTACTTTTTACCTTTTGTTTAGTAGAGATTGGTAATTCCAGGATCTGAAATTATCCAAATGATTCTAGTGACGGTGTATGGAGTTTAAAAACACAGTGGAGCAGTTCCTTTATTACTACATGACATCACAAGGTGGAGTGTTCTCAGTTTGAAATAAGAAATCAGCTAAATACGCAGCATTTATGTGTTAAACATGTGTGAATGAAACAAAACACAACTCCAGGTCTGGAAAGGAAACAGCATTATAGCATAGTAATAAAAGCCTTACATTTTTGCAATTCAGTAGTCATCTCTGAGTAGAAAACAAGGCCTTATTGAGTGAGGAGCAGAATCTGATTGTGTCATGTCTCCTCTCAGTGTGAGGCTTGTTCTGGACAGGCCCGGGCGACTGACACTCCATAGGACAGGAGCAGGTGGCCCAAATCGGATTAGGACAGACCAAAGACCAATTGGCATTTTCAGAGCTCAGGAACTAACTGGTGTGCGCAATTTATCTGCAAGCTGTCGGACATGAAGATATGAAGGAGGAGAAAGATGGAGTCACGAAGGAAAAGGATTAGTGACCTGGTTAGTCATAAGGAATGGTGTTTTTTCCTGTTTATTATAAATGCTATTAACAGTGTGTGGCATTTGTGTAACTTTTTGGTTGTGGGTCTGTTTCTATAGTTATGGCATCGCTTTGCCTAGAATGTTCCATAGTATTTCCATAGACATTAAACAGCTCTACCTTACATTTATTCAATTACAGCTGGTTTATAGCTCAAAAAATACTTAGAAAAACAGGTATTCTGACTGTGTGTGGGGTTGTGTTGCTTCTCCACAGATCTGACTTGTAACTTGGTCTGGTTTGGTCTCCATGAAGATAGAAAGGTTTAATGCCATACTGTGAAACATTCCAGACAAAGCAATAACATCTCCATGAAGAAAAACTGACGGACCCTCCACCAGAAAAGATACACAATGCAGCTTTAAGGTGAGACACTGCAGGTGAATAGGAAAACATATCTTAAATTTAGAAATATAAACGTCTTCTGTAGTTTACTCACATACATGTAAGAAAAAATGTATTTGTAAATGTATGTAAGCTTCTCATTGTGTGGTGTTTTCACATAAAAATAAGGCATTTTATTTGTAAAACCAATTTTGGGACATTCAAAACAAAACATTCAAAACATAGAAAGAGCCAGGTTTAACTGTCTTCTTTTTAGTGCAGAGTGGACTATTTTGTTGTTTCCACACGAAAGCTTTCATGCTGAGAGACCAAACTGACCACAAAACAAGCAGTGCCTGCAGTCTCGCCTTAAGGAGGAAAAGATCTATATGTTCTGTTACTGAGAGGAGGGAAACTAGACTAGTATACGTCCATGGACCACTGAGAGATTACAGACATAAGGCCACATGGGAATAAAAAAGAAAGTACTACGCTTAAATGTTGAAAATCACCTTCTGTTGTTCATTGTAGTATCAGAAACAGTGTTGTGTATCAGTATCATTAAAAAAAACATGAGCTGCAACAAATACTTAGCAGAATAAATCAATATTTATCCATAGAAGTTATTTAGTCAGCCTACAGCTCAAATGACATTGTATTAAAACATTAATAACCCAAATATCCAACATTTACAAAGAAAGTGTACACATGAGACATTTTGAACCCCAAAATCTACTGTTCCAGCTTTCTTATATTGAATGATACGTCTCTATAGCAGTTATCGTGACAGGCCTATCTCTATTGACATTTTATTTTTATTTTGGATCATTTCCCAGCATTCAAAGGGCAAAGCACACGTTTAGCCCACAGTGTGAGCGCGTGGAGGGGAGGGGGGTCCTGGTTTATGCATAAGCGCGTTAAACATGGAGCGTGCTCAGTGCTGTGTCCAGTTCACGCCCTGACATTTCACTATGACATCCTCTTACAGATTAGACATGTCTGCTGCTGTCAGCTCCGGCCCTCTGCATGTTACTGTGTCCTCCAGCTGTCCTGTGGGCGGGTACAGGTTTAAAGGAGACGTTTTCCGCAGAATGGACTCTTTAGAGCTTTTAATCACGTTAGAGCTGTTTCATTTACCCACTTGGAAGCTGTATTCAGAGTGATTTGTGCGTGTTTGTTTATTTTCCTGTATTCAAGACGTCATTGCTCCGATCAACAGCCATTTTCACCATCGCTGGTACTGGTTACTTTGTTCTCCAATTTAATTTATTAACTAATCCATTCATTCATTAATTTTCCCTTCATTTTTTTTTTTTTTTATTGGAAACACAGGAACATAATTTAGTGTACACTGACACAGCAAACCCTCATCTACAGTCCCCTTTCTACTTTTTCCAAAAATAAACCAATTTACTGTGCATGTTTTGCAGTGGTGGAAGGTAATGAAGTCGAAAAGTAAAAGTACAATACTTAAGAACAAATTTTAGGTATCTGTACTGCACTTAAAGTACATTTTACAGTAGATACTTTTTTACTTTTATTTCACTACATTTGAGAACGTGCATTTGTACTTTCTACTCCACTGCATTTTAGATCTGGACTGAAAAGTAAAAAGTACTTTTATTTACGGCATGAGACCGCTAAAATGGCTTAGACACATTTTATTCAAGTGGACATCCCAACTTTGAAAAAATCAAATACACAAAAACGGCTAGAAAAATTAAAAAAATCAATTGAATCACTTAAAATCAGCCAAATTCTTTATAAACATCACTTCGTTTCATCCTTAAATTGTTCTAAAGATCTCTGTAAAAATAATTTTCCTTTTTACTTTTAAAGTACATTTTTAAACAGGTACTTAAATACTTTTACTTAAGTAGATATTCTCATGTGATACTTTTACTTCTGCCTGAGTAACTTTTTGCCTCTGTATCTGCACTTTTACTTAAGTAACAGAATTGAGTACTTCATCCACCACTGATGTATTGCTTGAACAAATAGTATATTATAGATATATTTTTTTCTTATATTCTACAAGCAGAGGAGTTTTTCCCAAGATATAGTGTCACAAAATTGTCTGATAAAGTAATAGAGATAACTTTTTCAATATTTCTCCTAACCTGAGACTGTAAAAGCTCCGGGCATCCCCAGACTATGTGATAATGGCCAATTTTATTTCTCAATCGGTGATACATGTAGGATTTGGCACCGTCGCACAGCCATTACCTAGCAACCATGCTGTGGGACACTGTATGGGAGTCAGTAGCTCAGTTGGTGATTGTTTGTTCACTGATCTGAAGGTTGGCAGTTTGAATCCCGCTCTTGACATAAATATCATTGGCTGAGGGTTCAGATACACTGATCTGACCCACAGGTTGGCTTCCACAGACGAATGCTGCTGCTGTGTCCCTGGGCAAGACAATGAATGTGCGTGT
This sequence comes from Taenioides sp. WSHXM2023, assembly GCA_029959045.1. NCBI lineage: Eukaryota > Metazoa > Chordata > Actinopteri > Gobiiformes > Gobiidae > Taenioides > Taenioides sp. WSHXM2023. Next base: position 6,440,417 of record CM057092.1, read on the forward strand.
TTATGGGTGAATGGTCCCTTGATGTAAACGTGCTTTGAAGACAGAAAAGCGCTGTATAAAAACGCAACCAATTACCATGTTGTACATACCCAAAACTCCTCCAACGTACACAGAAACATGACAATTAAAAATGAAAGAAAACATCGACCAACAACAATAAAGGTATCATAAAAAAAAGTTTCTTGCCTATTGTATTTGCATAGAATTCTTCCATCTCCCAATTCCCCAGAACTCTCTACTCAGTAATTACTACTTCTCTACCTATAATTTTCAGCATATTCCTCAACTATTCTTCCCAAACTGCTTCTCGGTTGGTCTTAAAACTATCATTTATATTTACAACAGGTATTAACCGACCAAATTAAGCCAAAATTATAGAATCATAAAAAGCGCACTTTAAATTTAATGAACGAATCTTTCTTTCCCCCTGACTAACGACGTGTCCATTAAAGCCCAGAGAGCGACAGTTGATCTAATTCCACTAAACATGCGTGATGGGGCTGCAGTGTGCGGCCTTTTCAGCGGGAGCTCGTCTGACTTGTTGTAGCATTGTCTTCTCTGATAACAGACTGCCCATTGTGAGTCAGGGAGGATGGCGAGTCATCTTATCAGCTATTGTTACCTTCTATTCCAGACATGGAGCTAGAGGGAGACGCTGGGGCTGTGTATCTGTCACAGCAGGTTTCAAAAGCGACTGAATCGAATGGTCTTTTTGCGTGTGTGCAGAGTTTTAGGAGTCTAGTTTAATACTGTTTGAAAATTGTATATTTTAACTAGATCAAGTATTAATTGACCTATTTATACTTTGCAACTAATGTCTGATGTAACTTTCACTGCGTGTGATGCTAACTGTAGGCATGCTCTGTCAGAGGCTTTGTTAGACTTGAATCTGAGCTTTATCTAAAGGTGCACTGCGTAACTTTTTTGTTGGAGGTCCGTCACCTGCTTGTTTCTATGGATATGTCACTGCTGTGCCTGAAATGTTCCACAGTACGACATTAAACAGCTCTGCCTTACATTTATTCAATTACAGGTGATTTTATAGGTCAAACATACCTAGAAAAACAGGCATTCTGACTGTGAGTGGGGTCACCTCTCCACAGATCTGACCTGTAACTTGGTATGGTTTGACAAAGCAAAAACATCTACATGGAGAAAAGACCCTCCACCAGAAAAATTACACAATGCACCTTTAAACACAATCTGACCATAAAGAACTCACTTGGAACTACAACAGGTGAGCTGATTTGTGCTGTTTGTGGTCCATTTTGTATTTTTTTTTTATTTTTCAGAACTTTTCAGACAATTTCAGTTTTAAAACTTGTTTGTCTGTGTTTGCTATGGTAACTGCTGAACATTACACCAGTAGAGATACATGTAGACTACCCCCAGTGTGTCATCAGTATCAGTACATCTCTTGTATCTTGTACATAAAGGCCCTGTATTCCATTTTTCCCATGTATTTGAGCAAAATGTGTCTTCCCCCAGTACAGATATACTGTATAAGCAGCTCCTGGGGTCAAAATAAGTCACTTTTATAAACTCATTGCAGTGAATAATTAGGAGGTAAAGGTAAGTGAGGAATAACTTTGGAACACTGCAAACCGTTGAAAATGATCTAGTTCTGTTTTTCACATTTTTAAAACAGTAAAAATCAGGTACAGTGCCTTTAATTCCAGTTCATTTCCTGCGGGGGCGCTACAACAGACTGATGTCATCTTGTTTTTACCTGAATAACTTTTATAATCATTGACTTTAAATATGATAGGCATCCTTGGCTCCTTTTTCTATTCACAATCAGCTCTGCTTCACACAAGGAGATCATAATGAGTGATATTTGAGGTGTGTGAATCATCAGTTTGAGATTTGACTTTATATGGGTGGATGAATATAATGGATACACCACCATGCTATGTCCACAAGTGTTTTATTACCTCCGCCAAGGAGGTTATGTTTTCGCCTGAGTCTGTCTGTTTGTTTGTTTGTTTGTTTGTTTGTTTGTTTGTTTGTTTGTTTGTTTGTTTGTTTGTTTGTTTGTTTGTTTGTTTGTTTGTTTGTTAGCAAGATAACTCAAAAAATTATGGACGGATCTTGATGAAATTTTCAGGAAATGTTCCTAATGGTAAATCCAACAGATGATTAGATTTTGGTGATGATCCAGAAGAAATCCTGGATTCTGGATCACTTTGAAAACTGAGCTGCTTGGCGGAGGTCTACGCTCTCTGAGCGCTTTTCTAGTTTTTTTTGTTTTTGTTTTGTTTTCTTTGTTTTCTTTTTATTTTACATCGAGTCCCCTGTATTTTTCCCTATAGCCATTTGCATTAGTCTAATTATTAATAATAAAATGGTTTAGGGTGGTACCTAACCTTGCACGTCAAGATGGATTCTCACGATATTTTTGAGTTTCTAAAAACAGGAGGCTCCATCTTGGGCCCCACTGGTGCAATAGGGTCCAACGGTCCAGTCACGTCGCAGCATTGAGGTTTGTGCTGAAGCCAAAGGTGAAGCGCCCAAATGAAAAAAAAAAAAAAAAAAAAAAAGTGACGCCACCAACAGACGTACTTTAACCTACAGTATTTTAGCATCAGTACAGACTATTTAGTTTGTGAAACACGTCTAGCAGGTAAGAACTTTGTGCATTTGTGGACAGGGAAGATGTCTGTGCTTTTCTCTCAACTGGATGTAGCAAAAGTTTGACTTATTAGCTTGTTTTGCTGTTGTGACGCTTCAGTCAGATTCAAATAGTCGTCATGATGCTCCGTGTCTTCCGATCACTTTCAGTGAGAACCGTTCCAGAGTGATAATGTGTAGAACTCAGTTCAGTGTGAAGTGAAAGCCTTGTTAAAGGTCATTGTTGAGTAAACTGTTTGGTGTTTAATTTGTGATTATGTAAAACTGGCACCTGACCAGGCAGGCATCACAAACGTCTCAAAATAACTTTGTATTAAATTAGATTGATACTTTATTATCCCAAAGGAAATTCATATATACATACACATTTATAGACATTTTATACTTTTTATGGGGATTGACATGACCATTTATTTGTATGTGATGTTCAATACCATGTAACTCTGCCTAGCATTGCATAAACCAAGTGAACAGATAATTATGCGCTTATGAATGTTGATGTGACGTGATGGTGGATCCCCTACACAAACATTATACAGGGCACCTTTAAAGACGCTAGCTAGTGTTAGCCCAACCATAATCAGCTAGTCAACAGTTTATGTTAAATTATCCAGCGAAACAGAAACAAATGCAGTTGTAAACACTATGCATCACAAGCTCCAGAAAATGTAAAGTTATTTCCAAGTTCTTTGCCAGACCATCTAAATGTATGGGGCCTTGTTTACTCGTGTGTGTTTCCATAGTAACTATATGTCATCCAGTGGAACATATGTCACCGAGCAGTATCAACATACATACTCCTGAGCCTGTGGCCTGACCGTCCTCCTCCACACATTTCTCTTTATTTACATTTGCGCTCCGGTGCAGTGACTGTGACAGCTCTGGCTTCTCGGAGCACAGTGGATTTTCCTGACCACTGAAACATTGCGAGTCAAAACAGCTCTTGAGTGGGTTCATTACTTTTCACCAAAACAAACTCTCCACAGCTGTGGAAGCTAGCACCACCGTGGGCTAATTTACACTCAGAGGTTCAAAGACGCCCCTCCTCTTCATCGCGCTACAGCAGACACATAAACAAGTGAGAGCTGCTCATAGACATGGGCAATCAGGGCACGTTTGGCCGTGGACCTGCCAATCAAAAGGAAGCTGGCCTACTTTTACAGAAGCTGAGGCAGGTTCACGTTAAGAAAAAAGGCTAATTTTGAATTTTGGGAATCTGCCGTTGGGTATCAGAGTTCTATAACGCGGAAGTCAGCAGTCTTTTTTCTTTCATTAAGTCGTTTTAAATCAATATTGCAATTTAAAATGTAAGTAAATTTATGCCATATTGTGGAATATTACAGCCAAAGAAACAACACATAAATAAGCAGGAGGAGGCCATCTTCCAGGCCAAATAACAGTCAGGTTTGTGGAGATGCAAGCCCGCTCACAGGAGAGACGCATGTTTTTCTGTTTTTCAGTGGAATCAAAAAAGGTTACACAGTGTGGCTTTAAGTGTTGGGAAGGCAGTGACTAATGTGCGCTTTCAGTAATACTCTCCTTACACATTTTCAGTGTAAAAGTATCATGTCCCCAGTCCAGTAGTTATTTCAGTTTCATTACATTTATTTTTTTAACGGGACACATAAGACCTGTACCAGATTCTAGCCTAAGGAGCTCATTTAATTGATTTTAACCAAACTATATTGTTTTCCCCTTATCAGAAACATACTGTGCCTGGAGTTGAATTGTTTCCTTAATCCTGTTTGAATTTTACTGGGATTGTTATATCACAGGTAAATATCCAAAGTTCTTCTAGACATTTTTTAAGTCCATAAACCAATTTGCAGTCAAACCAAAGACGTTCATTTTCTCTTCTTATGTACTTTAACTTCTTGGGTTCTTTTTTAAAGGCAATACAGTAACGTGTATTTACTTGTTGACATGTTTCGTCAATTTGCAGTCAAATTGTGTTCGCATTCAACGCATTAGCATATCATTCATGTCAACAGCTTCATTTTTTTTCTTTGTTTCATTGTTTGTTTCCGTTGCTGAAACAGAGGTAGGTGCTCCAATGCCTGCCTCATCAGAAACAGGTGTAATTTATAAAGTTTTCCAAATTATTTTAGTGTTTTAAGAAAATGCAGTAAACTAATCCTAAGTAAGGTGGGCGTTATGCCATCATGATTTCAATTTTATCTCAGTTCATGTTTTTTATCTTTAGCTGCCTCTAATAAAAGATAATATCTGCTGTTTCTCAAAGTTTACTCATCACTGTGTTTGGTTAAATCCACTTGTCACTCACACAGAGCTTGACCAAGGCTGACCAATAGGAGCAGTGGATGGTGCAAAGCCTCTGCAAAGTTTTTGACCGTAGAGCTTCATTAAACAAAACTCAAAAACATCACCTCAGACCCCTCCCATCCCTGCATCACCTGTTCACTCTCATGCCCTGAGGGAGGCGCTACTGAACTCTGCCAGCCAAGTCGGAGAGATTGAAACCCCTCGGCCATAAGGACACTGAATGCAGCTCTGGACTGAATGTGGCTTTTTATTACACTGTTGTTGTCTTTCATGTTTTGTCTGGTTATGTTGATGATGCAATTCCACCAGATTGTTTGTTTTGGTCATCAAAGAGTCTATTTTTTTTTTTTTTTCAATCTATGTTCTAATGTTTCCTCATTACAAACATACCTGGAGTTGTGTTTTGTTTTATTCACATGTTTAACACACAAATCTTGCATATTTAGGCTGAGTTCTTCTCTCAAATGGAAAACACTCTGTTCCACCTTGTGATGTCATGTGGTAATACAGGAAGTGCTCCACTGTGTTTTTAAACTCCACACACCTTCACTTGAATCATTTGGATCATTTCAGCCCTGGAATTACCAACATCTGCTGAACAAAAATGAACACGTAGCTTCTAATTTGAAAACCACTGAACAGAGCATTTTGATTTTTGGAGATGTAGACAGAGTAATCATAAAGGGTTACTCAAACATGTGTGAATGAAACAAACAAAAAAAAAAAAACATGGCTTAAAGCTCATAAGAGTCAATTTTGTGTCGTATGGGACCGATAATAAAGATTCTGGTTCTGGGTATTTGACCAAAATAACAGGGATGAGTTCACAATTTGATTTCTGCTGCCATATCGTCCAGTCCTCATCTAAAAACCAATGAAATCTAATGAGAGAATTTGAATGTTTTTTAACTAACTCAACATAGAGGAGATATAAAGTAGGCGCACTGTAATTCTGGGTCAACGCTTCGACTTGTTCAGAGCCTCTCTCCATCTCAGGTAAAATCCATGAGCCTGATCGATCCTGAGATTCAAGACAGATGGAGTGAGGAGAATCAGTCCATCTGAGCCTCTCTCTCATCTTTATAATAATGCACACATATCAGCTGATGGTTCAAGCACCTGCCACCACAACGGCCTTTGAGTGCACTGCAATTACCCATAATGCATCAGTCATTAGCTGATTATGATTATCAGTGATCCCTCTGAGGTTATATCTACACGAGGTACATTCATTTTATTCACTGTGAAGAGGAAAACGTGTTGAGATAGAATTCCGGAATACAAGGCCAAAATCTCAAGTACGCTACAAAAAGCAATAGTTAAAAATGATTTAAATTATGAACATTTTACATTATTTGAGTAGATTCCGCTAAAGTAAAATGATCTAATGTTTTTCTTAATTCAAGCAATATTCGATTTTTCTCGTTTTCTCCATGGAGATGTTTTTGCTTTGTCTGGAATGTTTCACAGAGGCGACCCTGCTCACAGTCAGAATGTTTGTTTTTCTAGGTGTTTTTGAGCTCTAAAACCACCTGTAATTGAATAAATGTAAAGTAGAGCTGTTTAATGTCATATTGTGGAGCATTCCAGGCAGAGCAATGACATATCCATAGAAACAAACAATGTTCTGTCCTTCCAATCACAATAACTTCAACTCATGAATCCGGTGTTATGTCCAGACAGTGACTTTTGGGCCACTACTTGATACTTGAAGTAAATGTACTCTTCCTCGAGTACATTTTTTGTTTAGTCTACCCACCTATGTGCAGAAGTACTAACATATTTCTCTCCTTGTTGCTGCTACTAGTGTGGAAGCCGCTAACCAGGCAGAATGCGCTGTAGCCCCATTGTGTCACTTCTCCTCTCAGTTTCCGCCTTCTACAATGTTTCTCAATGCGACACAGCACCTATAGCAACTTAGCTTAAAAAAAACTGGATAAAGCACAGTGAGAGACATTTCTGAAGCCAGCTAACACTTGCACCGTCGCCGTGGTGATGGCTGTGTCAGTTTCAGTCTGGTCTCCTGCGTGTAAAGTGTGTTTGTTGTGTTATTTATACGGACACAGACGTTGTAGGAAGTGTCCGGAGACGGAGGAGGCTCTGAAGAGAAGCTATTCCAGGCACAGTGTGAGGTTTCACAGATCACGGCTCAATTTGACCACACTCTCTTTAGACTGTTAGTGCTTTGTAAGATCTCCTGTTGGGAATAAAATAGTCACACATAGTTATTATTATAATGGACAGCAATATGGACGTTTCAGAGCAATGTCCGTGGAGAGGTTTACGTCACACTGTGGAAGGTCAGAGATGAAAGAGCAATATCTCCATGGAAACAAGCAAAAGGAGGCGCTTGTCCAGGTTGAGTAAGAGTCAGGTTTGTGGAGTGCAGACACAATTAAAACAACCATAATAAAATAAAAAAAATACAAAAAATACAGTGATACATACTTATTTAGTCTATTTTATTTGCCTAAAAAGTTGTGTATGGATTTAACACAAAATGTTCACACAATAATGAAATAATATCACTTACCTTATGCATTCAAACCATCCTAATTATTCATCATGATGAGTTTATAAGTGCTTTTCACAACTCTCAGAGACCAGACGCTAAACAACAACAACAGACTGAGTAAAGTTGCGTATGGAGACAACACAAAATGTTCACCCAATGTACATAGCCAATAACTACAGGCCTGGTAACCATATGACCTGACCAAATCATCCAGAATGCATCTATACTGGGTGTAAGTTCCAAATATTTGCGAAGCCATAGTTTGACACTTTGCACACCTTGTTTCACCTTTTAAAATGCCTCAAAAGTGAAATAAATCCACAGAGAGAGATCCAAGTGCAGTTCAAAACTCTTTAGGGAGTATTCACATAGTTGAAGATAGACAAAACTCTTTAGGGAGTATTCACATAGTTGAGGACAAAACAAACAAAATGGGGAACTTTACAAGTAATCGGTGGCAGGAGGTCAAAAAACAGTTTGTCTCCACTTCACACTCCCATGGTGCACTGGTCTTAAATAAGGAGCTATAGACTGCAAAATAATACAAAAAATAAACATTACTAAGGTAAACTTATGGTGTAACTTTAGTAATAATTCACTGAAAGAAAAATGTAAATTGATCAAATTACTTTTAAGTAAATAATCACCAAATAATCCACAAACAATTACCAAAATTACCAAAAATTCATGTATTTTAAGTAGCGATAGGATAAGATTTCATGTCACAAAATCTCGCGAGACAAAATTGCCACAAAATTGTATTTGGACTGGACAAAAAAGGGTTTAGTGCGGTGGGATGCATCTTTTAAGCAGCCGTAGTTCCAAAAAGCACTGCTAGAATGACAACAAAGATATTAAATGAAGTAAACACAAATTCTGAGGCCAACTTTGGGAACTAAATCACACTATTTACTTGTTAGAAATGATGTAAAAATCCCGTTTTGTCTCATTCTTGTGGACCCAATCTTGTCCCTCATCTTGTCTTGTGGAAATTATGTCATGTCCCACCCTGTAATTAGTAGTAAATATTAAACAAAATAGAAATAGTAATGAAAGTATTACAAAAATGACAAAACTGGGCTTAGGCTCCAACACTGGGACAATATTTCACTGCCCTCTCCTTCCCTTCTACCTCTTTTAAAGGACTGCAGCTCAATCAATGTCTGTTTAATACTAAACAAGAGAAAAAAGTGTCTTCTTAAATTGATTTTGACCTGAAAGTTAAGCAATTATAACATCTTAAACTCGACAGACATGCCATGATATGCAAAAAAACTAAACCAAATATCTTCTCTTATCTGGTCTTAATTATAAAAGTGTGTTATTTTTAGAAATCTGTTGCAAAAGCCAAGGTCAAAGCCCCACGCTTCATTTGTTTAAGAAGTTTGAAGCTACCCAGAATGCCCCGCTCCTACCATCACCTTTAATTAGTCCAGTCTCTGTGTGTGTCCTTGTGTTTTCGGCTGATTTTAATTTAAATGGACAGCGCCCGGGCAAGCTCTCAGTCAGACATCTCATTTTCATACGCTTGCATACACAACTTTATTGACATACTCCAGAAAAAAAGGGGAAAAAAGAAAAAAAGCTTACCTGTTCTTCATCGGGCGACGCTTTAAATGCAGATTGACACTTGTTTTTGTTTAACCGTCAGCCTTTTTATGAAAAATGTAGATTCTAAGTAACAAGACTATTTGTCAAATTTGTAGTCCTCATTCAAAACATCCATAAATCTTGTTTTGGTTTTCCTCCAGCCGTCTACACTGGCATATGTTTCTAAAGACGCTTCTATAGCAAAAACACATATTTAGATCATCATGTTATATTTTATTGTTTTGAAAATGCTATATTCTTACAAAACAACACTACGAAGAAGTTAAAGTTTTGCCTCGATTTTCTGCAGTATGGCATTAAATGTATCTGTCTTGGTGTGTGCGAAGGACACCCAAAGTAAAGGAAAACATAAAGCAGAAAAAACTGCAGCATTATTGAAAAAAGTGGAAAAGGAGCTGGGTTTGGAGACATTTAAATCCATTTGAAAGAAAATATACTGTACATTTTACTCAGAGGCACATAAGGTGTATTCAAGGTTGGATTATTATTATTATTTATTTTTTTTATGTTTAAGGAAGACGTCACAAGAATCAAGAAGTGTGACATAAGACCAATCATTCTGGGAAATCATGCCGATGTTGAATTTAGAAGGTGAAAAAGGACTAAATAATTCACTTCTTTAAGAGGAACAATTTAAAAATAAAATCAGACAAATTCTAAATGTATCTATCTTGCATTTATTTCATTAGGTGTACATTTTTGCGTTCTTAGTTTAATCGTTTTTATATATCTTCAAGGAACCATACACATTCATACACCATTGTACGCGGACTTTTGGTGCAAGGTGGCCAAATGTAGATATTATTTTGTCTTGCCCAAGGGCCCAGTGACAACATTCATCTGCCCGAGCAGGATTCAAACCGCCAACCTTCGGATCAGTGGAGCGTCTCCGTGGAAATAGATGTGTTTAACGCTACACCGTGGTATAAGTAACGAAATAAAACCTGCAAAAACACAAATAGTTCGTTTTAAACAGTTTGCAGTGGTCCAAAGTTCTTCTTTATTTACTTTATGCATTCAGAGCATTATAATTATTCTCCATGAGTTTATAAGCACGTTTCACAACTTTCAGAGACCAGACAGTAAAGCTAACAACATCTAGCATGATGACATTGGCTCTTGACCCCCATCTGCGACATCCTCACATTCTCAAATCTGAAAACCACCAGTATGATCATATTTTACTGACAACAAATGCTGAAAATGTATACAAAATGCCAGTGTTGAAAAGAGTACTAAAAATCTGTTCTTAAAGGTGGATTGTGTAGCTTTCTGGTGATGGATCCGTCAAACGCTTTTCTCCATGGAGATGTTATTGCTTTGTCTGGAATGTTTCACAGTATGGTATTAAACATTTCTATCTTTGTTGAATCCAAACCAGACCAAGCTACAGGGCAGATCTGCAGAGAGGCAACCCCGCTCAGTCAGGATGCCTGTTTCTTTACGTATTTTTGAGCTATAAAACCACCTGTAACTGAATAAATGTAAAGTAGAGCTGTTGAATGTCATACTGTGGAGGTAGAGCAATGACATATCCATAGAAACAAGCAGGTGACAGACTTTTGCCATTTTAACATTTTTTAAGGCACACAATGTTAGCTGTCTTTTTAGCAGATGTGCAAAAGCAGTGGGACACATTTGGTTTTTCACACCTCATGCATCTATTTAAAATTTGCACTTAAACTCTGTGGCACCTCTGTATGAGCCGAGAAAGCTCACACGCCGAGCCAGTAATTTGATTTAGGTGTGTGCGTCTCACCTCTGTCTCTTCTAATATCACACCTCCTACTATCGGCTGACTATGGGGTGGATCGTGTTAAAGGTGCACTGTGTAACTTTTCGGTTGGCGGTCCGTCACCTGCTTTTTTCTATGGATACGTCATCGCTCTGCCTGGAATCCCACAGTACGACATTAAGCAGCTCTACTTTACATTTATTCAATTACAGGTGGTTTTATAGCTCAAAAATACCTAGAGCGGGGTCGCCTCTCCACAGATCTGACCTGTAACTTGGTCTGGTTTGAAGATAGAAAGGTTTAATACCATACTGTGAAACATTCCAGACAAAGCAATAACACCTCTATGGTGAAAAGCGTTTGATGGCGCCTCCGTTGGAAAAGTTACACAATGCACTTTTAAACTAAACTCAACATAATTAATTAGTACTGGTTACAAGTTTCATTATTATTTGTTCTTGCACTTCTGAAGCAATGAACATTACTTTTGCGTTTACCTTGAGTTGTCATGATACTGTGTTTGATTTTAACAAATCTCCAGTCTGGTAGGAGGCTAACAGCTTGTCCTTCTCTGTTCCACCTACTCGAGCTACACCAACTACAGTAACTACTCAAACTGATGGACAAATTGCACTTACTGGACAATGCACTTTTGACAATAACGAATTACAGACTGTCAGTGTTGCTTGATTTCTGTTCCTTTCCCACTTTGGGAGAACAGACCGTTTGACTTTCCTCAAAGGGCATTTAATTGATTTTGGTTTGCTGCAGCACTTGTAAATACTGGGTTATTTCACTTTTATTTTTGTACAATACACGTTATTCACTTTGTCATTCCACTGTCTTCATTTACTGCCCCTACCCTCCAGTAGTCCTACCTTGCATCTTCTGGTCATCAATTCCAGCTATTCACAAAACATAATTAGTTATTGCATAGTAATAAGCAAATACTTGTTACATTATGCCTCTAGTTTGACGCATTTTAGGGCAGATGCTTGAAACTAATTGACGCGCATGTAAACCCGACACCCGTGAATGGTGCGTAATTCTAGGTATTCACCTGACCATTAAAAGGCCCTGTATTCTAGTTGCTGTTGGCATTACTGTGACTCCCTTTTGGCTGCATAGTGGCGTTATTCACACATGCACTTTGATTCACTTTGTACTTTATATATACATTTACTTTGCTCTTTTATAGCACACAGAACTTGCGAGATGCGGTAAATTGCACACTTTTGTACTATTTAAAAGTTTGCAATAAAGATTTTCAATTATTTATCACGTAGTTCCGGTCGGACGGGTCGCCGGTCTGCGTGGAACAAACAAAACATTACAATTGGAAATATGCAAAATATGCACCATGTTTTAAATTGGTTCTCCCGTGTGTAGTGTAGATATTTTGAAGTGTGAATGTGTTTAATGCATCTGTGTTTTTACTTACTTGTGTCTGGCCAAAAGATTCCCCGGGCCACCAGACGCCGTATAAGAGTTCCGGGCCAGCTCAAGACGTCAGACATCGGGGGGAATTTTATTAGGTGTTTGGTTTTAGGGTTTTATCTTTCATATTTGGATTTTATATGGTTTATTTGGTTATGGCAATTTTATTGGAGGATTTTAACTTTACATCCCTTGGTGGGTAAAACTATTAAAACTCCAGTATATAAGTTTCCTTATCTCAGTTTCTCATTCTGCTGCTGGGGAAGACCTGCTGCTCCAAATCCTCCTTGTACCTTTTTTTGCACTGCACTTTTTTTGCACCTGATCATTTTATTCTGGGACTAAAAAGAAGTGGACCACACTAATCCTGCCTCAGTCGTCATTGTTTGTAACTTACTGCAACCCAGCTGCTCTACCGTCCTGGCCACAGACCTTAAAAACACATCACCGTGAATAATTGGGATGAGAAATAACTTTAGACCACTGCAAACGAACTAGTTATGTTAAGTGGGGAAAAAAAGGGACAATGAATAACTTGTATTTGATCTTTATTTAACCAGGTATGAATATTTTTGTGTATTTTAGATATTACATGCCATTCTGTGAGTACCAGTTATTGTTAGTTTGCAGTGACATCATGCTGGGGGTGTTCTGCATATGTATTTATGCCAGAATGGTCAGCACAAATCAGCTCACCTGTTGTAGTTCAGTTTTTTTTCTCATCAAACTGCGTCAAACCAAAGCTCATAAATCTAACTTGAGTATCAGAGCTTCAGACAGAGGAATGCCTACAGTTGGCATCACATCAACTGCAAAGTACCCTTATTTAAACCTGCATGGCTTCACAAACAGTCTGCATGTATCTATAGTGTCAGTATTTAAAAGTGGGGGTAGCATCTGTTTGAAAAGCACCCGGGCCCCTGTGTTTGACCTCGCATCACCAGAGCCACTTTGGTCCCGTCTCCGGTCAGACAGCTCGTCGCCTGTGGCAACAACAACGATCTAACGCGTAAACTTCTACCACCCTGGCGCATCAGTTAAAAGAGCAGACCATTATACTCTCCAATCACACAGTACCTCTGCTCTGCTCCCATTTGATGCGCAAATATCTGTCCCACAATGCAATGCTCTCATGTCAAGTCTCGCTCATGTACGGCCCATCAGATGACATCACAGCGGTCTATAGGCCAGTCACAGCTAAAATGGATATTGTTACAGATTTTTGTTATCCAGAATCACTAAGAGCCGAGTCACTAATAGAAATGACCAGGTTCAACATTTGTGCATTTATTTTATGGCAAAGGACAATGTAATCAATGGGGTTCAGATGACATCACAACATTCTGTAGTCCAGTAATATTTAATACAGATGGGGGCAGCAGAAATTTAGTTAAAATGGATGCACATGGATTGTTATTTTATAATTTGGACATTTTAAATCACTATTGATCTAAAACGACTCTAAAAGAAACAAGTCAGCTGACGTCGCCGTAAACGTAATCACAACAAAGAGCTGTGCAGCTGATAACACCTCCAATGGACAGCTGCAGATCACACTAGCAAGTAGCCTTTTCTTTTTTTTTTTTTTCATTTGTAGCAAAATGACTACTTGACTCTGCCGAATCCTATGTGTAGCACTAAAAAATGCAATTGTAGAATGAAGTACAGAACTGGTGGTGAAACCGGGGTTCATCCGCAATATGGCGTCTTGAAAAATGTACAACTTCAGGTGAGTAAATGGTGAAAGGAAACAACTATGGCGTGGTTAAAAGCTCTGAAAAGCAGATTTTTGCAGAATAGGCCAGATTTACAATGGAGATAGCTAAAATGAATATTGTTAAAGTGCAGATATGTTGTAATACAGTGAATTCTGATAGAAATGATCACTTATCAGCTCTAATATCTTGCTCTCCTCTCACCTTGATAACCTCTACTCCCCTCTCAACCTTTTTTTTCCTCTCTAATCTTACTCTTTCTACTCCTTTCTCTCCTCACCACTCCGGTCTTTTTCAGCCAAGCACCAGCCTCTATGATAAACAACATAATAAAAACTGAAACATTGACACTAGTTCAAATATTTTACAATCTACCTGTACATTTTTGTTCGTTCTCAAGACATGATGCTAGCTACCTCACTGTCTCAAAACTAATGCCAATTTTTATTAAAAGCAAAGAATAAAGAACCAGTTAAAATTATTGATTTTATATGTAGGTAGTTTGTAGCGTTAATTTCATATTTAGGACTGTTATGCTTAAAAGTTAGCATTAGCGTTAGACTTAAACAAACGTTATGATCCACAAGGGAAATTATTTGGACACACTAGCTCATACATCACTACATAATATAACAAAGAGTTAAAAATAAATGGTAATGATAAATTCTAAGTAACAAAAAAGATTGAGACAGGTGTCAAATAAGTCTTAATTATATAAATTTATATGTACAAGTCAAAATAAAATGGGGGAAAAAAAGTAAAAAAAAATAAAATAAAGTCACAGCTATATACAGGAGACAAGAAAGACAATGATATGGTGATTGCCAGGACAGAAGGTTATTCGTTACTTAAGACTGAATTGTTGTACAGTTGTAGGGAGTATTATCTGTTACATAAGGGTGAGTTGTTGTACAGTTGTAGGGAGTATTATAGTATGAATGTAGTCCTGTATCTCACTGTTTGAGTGGAGCTGTAGGAGCCTGTTGGAGAATGAGCTCCTCTGTCCCTCTATAGTCTGGTGCAGTGGGTGAGTTGTTGTACAGCTGTAGGGAGTATTATCTCCTCTGTCCCTCTATAGTCTGGTGCAGTGGGTGAGTTGTTGTACAGTTGTAGGGAGTATTATCTCCTCTGTCCCTCTATAGTCTGGTGCAGTGGGTGAGTTGTACAGTTGTAGGGAGTATTATCTCCTCTGTCCCTCTATAGTTTGGTGCAGTGGGTGAGCAGGAGTGTCCATGATGGAGAGCAGTTTGTCCACTGCCCTCTTGTCCTTTACTGTGACAAATGTCTCCAGCTCAGTCAATCACGTGTCCAGCTTTACGGATCAGTTTGTCAATCCGCCCAGTGTCCTTTTTACTGGTGCCGCTCCCCCAGCAGAACCACAGCGAAGTACAGGGCACTGGCCTCCACAGACTGGTAGATCTCCAGTAGCTTTCTGCACATATTGAAAGAAAGCATTAAGACACAAAATGTTCAAATGTCCACACTATCCCCTACTTCGGGCACTGTTTAGGGGGCAAACCATTTTTAGTGGTGTCCAAATGTCCAGTGTGTGAAAAAGTATTGCACTCGAAATTTCCCACAATGCACCATAAAAAGTGGTGTCCAGCACTGGTCATTAGACCAGTCAATACACTAGACCACAATGCATTGCGTGAGTTGGAAAAACATCAGCGGACAGAGACAGGACTTTAACTGGACACGTGTGAATGAAGCAGACAGAAGCATTGGTTTATCGCACTGTTGATGCTGGTTATGGATAAAACCGTTAAATAAACCATTATGGTGTAAAGTTGCTAGCATTAGCCACTTACATTGGCTCAAGCCATTAAAAGATCAATAATTTCCATCTCAGGGAAAAAAGCAAATAATCTGGTCTGTTTTACATGAGATCCAGCTTGTCAAAAACTTGTACGATTATTATTAGTCCATATGTTTATGCCAGTCAAATTTGATCATTATTTATGACAGAAATCAAGTTTTATCAGAGTTTAGCAGTGTTTTGTTTTTTTTGTTTTTTTTGGACCTAGACGCATAGAACTAAACTATGGAAGGTTCAAGATGGCGTCGTATTGTTTTCAGTGACCTGTGCTCATTGGTACATGGGCCCAAAAATATATTTTTTTCTCTTCCACATTTGTCTGTAACGTGCATGGCGTGGAGCGTTTAGACCAATCAGAGCGAGAGCTGCTAGAGCGGAGCGAGCGCGGGATCAGAGCGGGACTAGGTTAAGTCTTACAAAGCCAACTTTTGGGAGCTTTGAGGATTTAAACATTTTAAAAAGTTTATGTTGTAAAAATAGAAAATCCGAACACGGGCCGTTTAGGACAGAGGGGAATGTTTTATCCAGTTTTTATTATAGATCCATGCCCAGACGCCAGAGTCATGTGACCCGACTGTAGTGAGCTGTGTGTGAATCTCTGTGAACCAGTCTCTAGTCCACTAAATACTGCAGGCCTATATAGTGAATGAGGGGTGCATATTCACTTCATTTGTTTAGTCTTAAACTTGTCGTCAGTGACATCCACCTGATCCACCTGAAGTGCATTGTGTAACTTCTGGTGGAGGGCCTGTCAAAAGCTTTTCTCCTTGGAGATGTTATTGCTTTGTGTGGAATGTTTCACTTTTCTATTATCATGGAGACCAAACCAGACCAAGTTACAGGTCATTTCTGTGGAGAGGCGACCCCACTCACAGTCAGAATGCCTGTTTTTCTGGGTATTTTTTAAGCAATAAAACCACGTGTAATTTATGAAATGTAAAGTAGAGCTGTTAAATGTCATACTGTGGAACATTCCAGGCAGAGCAATGACATATCCATAGAATATGGATATCCCAATCAAAAAGTTACATAGTGTACCTTTTAAAGAATGTGTTAATTTTAGCATGACTCAGCAAAATTGTCATCTTGCACATTAGACAGTAACTAATGGCACTTAACAGTGAGGCTGTCAGGCACCATTGTGCACAGAGCATTATACGATCACAAGTCGCTCGTCTCTTTTGGTTGCCAGATGCTAAAATGAAAATCAGTCTGCAGCATTCTGTTAAAGTTCAATTATGCTGTTGCCGTTCAAACCCTGAAGGTGCACATGTTACTTCTGTTTCCTTTAACACTAAATGGTCTCGCTTCTATTTTTGTTTTCACCCTTCTCACTCTTTCTCTCCTCACCTCCGTCACACTTTCTCTGACGATTGCAGTTTTTAGAGTTTCACAGCTGTATATGTGAGGAGGAGGAGGAGGAGGGAGAGGAAGAGGGAGGGTTGACATGGCATTGACATGTGACTAGCACAGACTGCTCATGGGTAACAGATCTTCAGCGCTGGACAGATCACTGTTACATCCATAGACTGTATAATGGACGTAGCTAACATGTGAACCGCAGTGTTCCAAATAGGCAGTGAACATGGGCGCACTTCTGGCTCCATAGACTCCATTTCCAATTCACTTTCTATTGAAAAAAAACATTACCCCTCTCTCTCTATAACTACTGCTGTCAAAGCCGTCATTTTGGTCTTAAAATGTTATTAAGATAAGATAAGATAAGATAAGATAAGATAAGATAAGATAAGATAAGACTTTATTGATCTCACAGAGGAGAAATTCACTCGTGACAGAAGCTCACAGTCAGGGGACAGTATAGTGCAAAAAGTTGTGAAAAATTGTGCAAACACTCAGAACAATAAGTAAATAAAAAATAAAATCACAATAAATATTAACATATTTACAACATCAGGTAGCTCTTATGTACAGGGAGTGAAAGAAATGTAAATATATAATAAAACATATCTCTTATATAATATATATATATATATATATATATATATATATATATATATATATATATATATATATATATATATATATATATATATATATATAATATATATATATAAAAAATGTGTTCCTCACCTTCCACGGTGGTTGGTCTCTCTCACCCTCATCAGCTCGGGCCCTCTACCAGAGGCCTGGGAGCTTGAGAGTTCTGCGCAGTATCTTTGCTGTTCCTAGTACTGCACTTTTCTGGACTGAGATGTCTGATGTTTTTCCTGGTATCTGCTTGAGCCACTCCTCCAGTTTGGGGGTTACAGCCCCGAGTGCTCCGATCACCACGGGCACCACTGATGCCTTCACCTTCCAGGCCTTCTCCAGCTCTTCCTTGAGCCCCTGGTATTTCTCTAGTTCTATATATATATATATATATATATATATATATATATATATATATATATATATATATATATATATATGTAAAATAATACAAATATACAAATATAAATATATAATCTGAGGACAGTGGAGGCGGTTACTGATGAGGTGACATGGTTACAGGTTATTGCACGGGCTATTGCACAGGTTATTGCACAGGTTATTGCATGTGTTACAAAGTGGAGTTGTACAGTCTGACAGCAGTGGGGATGAAGGACCTGCGGTAGCGTTCCTTCTTACACTGAGGGTGCCTCAGTCGGCCGCTGAAGGTGCTGCTCAGTTCCTCTACAGTCCGGTGCAGAGGGTGAGAGGTGTCGGCCATGATGGATGTGAGTTTGGCCAGCACCCTCCTCTCACCCACCTCCTCCACAGACTCCAGAGGACAGCCCAGGACAGAGCTGGCCCTCCTGACTAGTTTGTTCAGTCTTTTCCTGTCCCGCTCTGTACTGCTCGGGGCCCAGCAGACAACAGCGTAGAGGAGAGCAGAGGCCACCACAGAGTCATAGAAAGTCTTGAGCAGGGGCCTGCACACTCCAAAAGAACTCAGTCTCCTCAGAAGGTGGAGGCGACTTTGGCTCTTCTTGTACAGGGTGTCAGTGTTGTGGGACCAGTTCAGTTTATTGTTGAGGTGAACACCCAGGTACTTAAAACTGTCCACTGTCTCTATGTCCTGTCCTTGGATGTTCACCGGTGAGGGAAGTAGTGTCCTTCTCCCGAAGTCGATCACCATCTCCTTGGTCTTACTGGTGTTAAGGCACAGGTGGTTGTGCTCACACCAGTCCACAAAGTCCCTGATGACCGATCGGTACTCCAGCTCATTCCCCTCAGACACACAGCCCATAAGGGCCGAGTCGTCAGAGAACTTCTGGAGATGGCAGGTGTCCGTGTTGTAGGTGAAGTCCGAGGTGTAGATAGTGAAGAGGAAGGGTGAAAGGACAGTTCCCTGTGGGGCCCCAGTGCTGCAGACAACCACCTCTGACTCACAGCCGCGTAGCCTCACATACTGCGGCCGGTCAGTGAGGTAGTCGATGGTCCAGGCGGCGAGATGTCCGTTCACTCCGGCATCCTCCAGCTTCCCCCGCAGCAGTGCCGGCCTGATGGTGTTGAAGGCGCTGGAGAAGTCAAAGATGGGATGGATGAGCGCCCGCTGCAGCAGGTAGATGACGGCGTCCTCTACTCCAATGTTGGGCTTGTAGGCAAACTGCAGCGGGTCCAGAGTGGAGCTCACCACGGAGCGGAGGTAGCTGAGGATCAGCCTCTCCATGGTCTTCATGAGGTGAGAGGTCAAGGCGACTGGTCTGAAGTGGGCCAGTTCCCTGGCATGTGTTGTTTTTGGAACTGGTACCACACAGGAGGTCTTCCACAGGACAGGGACCTTCTCCAGGCTGAGGCTCAGGTTGTAGATGTAGCAGAGAACCTCACAGAGCTTTAACCCGCTCTACATGATCTTGGTGGTTTTATTTGGCTATTTTGTCTATAAATTGAGCTATGAACATTATTAACAGACCAATCTGATGCCTTCTTTCACAGAAGTTGCTCCTGCCAGCGTTGGCAACAAGTTTGATTGACAGTGTTGCTAAGTGTCTGCTCACTGCTAAACCAGCGGTGTGGACGGGAAAGGGAGCTACCTTCAACAGTCTTGCTCCTGCTCAGCTCTTTGGTTGCTATGAGACTCGTGGTCAGAATCCCAAATATGGAACTTGGCCCCGAATTCGCTCTTATAACTGATGAGCTTCATTTGACTGGAGTCGAATGCTACGGGTGACGTCACACTCCCTTAGCCCACTTGTTAACACAGTCTATGGCCACATCTCAGTAAATCCAGTATTTTTGGATTCTTTATCGTTTAGTTCCCAACCAGTTACCTCCTTTATAGTATTCATTGCAATACGCACACATGTTGCAGTTAATAATATAAAGAGGTCAACCCATATTCCAGGTGTCACTCTAGAGCCTTTCTTCTGCGTTTAAGATCACGACATGGGTCCCCAGAAGTGGTACTGCATCCAGATGACGATGAAGATAAGCAGGTGGTGGACTTCCTATACAGAAAAACTGCTAGACAATATACATTCTAGTCATTAAAGGTCTCGTATCATGCCATTTTCTCATCTGTTTTATGTTATTTCCTCATCACAAACATACCTGGAGCTTTGTTTTGTTTCTTTCACAAATGTTAAACAGGCAAGTCCTCCATATTCATTCCTGCAGTTCTTTTCTCAAACTGAAACTCTTTGTACTCCTTTGTGTTTTCAAACTCCATACACCTTCACAACAATCATTTGGATGATTTCAGCCCTGGAATCGCCAATCTCTATTGAAGAAAAGGTAAAAGGTAGCTGTGAAATTGAAAACCACCTCTTCATGACATCACAAGCTGGAACAGAGTATTATGAGCTTTGGAGATGTAGACAAATAATAAAGTGTTACTCAGACATGTGTGAATGAAACAAAACACAACTCCAGGTATGTTTTTGATGACGTAACAACATTCTAACATGGCTTAAAACTCCCAAGAATCAATTTTGTGCAATATAGGACCTTTTAAAACATGGAAAGTCATTTTAGATGAATATTGTGATTCATAATGTCCAAATTAAAACATGATGATCCTGGGTGTCATAGACTGTAACCACATAGCAGCTAATTTACACATGTACAGTGTTGCTTATAAGCTGTCTCGTAAGCAGACAGCAAAATTGAATAACCTCCCTTGGCCTTGTGAATCCATCCAAGAGAAAAAACAGGTCCTGAATATTTCCCTTATTCTAGCCTCCTTCATTCGTCCTTGGTAAAGTTTGGCCTGGCAGTGCAGTGGGCGCATTAGAGAGGTGGTGACTGTGCCCGCTGGCCCACTGTCTCCCTTAGGTGCTGCTCCGGACATGCAGGTCAATGCTCCGAGCAGGCCTCAAATAATTATTATACGACCTGCACAAAGCTGAAATGTATAGATTGTATGGCTCTTGGCTTGAGACTGTGCTCTGCTAAAATGGGAAGGTGAGGTGAGAGGAGGCTTCTGGGACTGTAGCTTTTTGTTGTGTTTGTGTGGTCAAAATGGAAAGTCAATTTGAAAATAAAACACTTAAAGTCCAATATTACGCAAAATTGACTCTTGAGCTTTTAGTCATTTTATGATATTACCTCCTCAAAAACCTACCTGGAGTTGTGTTTTGTTTCATTCACACATGTTTGAGTAACCTCTTATTAGACTGTCTAGATTTTCAAAGCTCAAATGCTCTGTTCCACCTTGTGATGTCATGTAGTGGTAGTTTTAAAGTTAATGGCTGCCTTTTACCTTTAGTTCAGTTTAGTGGTCCCACAACACTGACGCCCTGTACAAGAAGAGCCAAAGTCGCCTCCACCTTCTGAGGAGACTGAGTTCTTTTGGAGTGTGCAGGCCCCTGCTCAAGACTTTTTATGACTCTGTGGTGGCCTCTGCTCTCCTCTACGCTGTTGTCTGCTGGGCCCCGAGCAGCACAGAGCGGGACAGGAAAAGACTGAACAAACTAGTCAGGAGGGCCAGCTCTGTCCTGGGCTGTCCTCTGGAGTCTGTGGAGGAGGTGGGTGAGAGGAGGGTGCTGGCCAAACTCACATCCATCATGGCCGACACCTCTCACCCTCTGCACCGGACTGTAGAGGAACTGAGCAGCACCTTCAGCGGCCGACTGAGGCACCCTCAGTGCAAGAAGGAACGCTACCGCAGGTCCTTCATCCCCACTGCTGTCAGACTGTACAACTCCACTGTTTAACACTTACAATAACCTGTGCAATAACCAGTGCAATAACCTGTGCAATAGCCCGTGCAATAACCTGTAACCATGTCACCTCATCAGTAACCGCCTCCACTGTCCTCAGATTATATATTTATATATTTGTATATTTGTATTCTTTTACATATATATATATTATATAAGAGATATGTTTTATTATATATTTACATTTCTTTCACTCCCTGTACATAAGAGCTACCTGATGTTGTAAATATGTTAATATTTATTGTGATTTTATTTTTTATTTACTTATTGTTCTGAGTGTTTGCACAATTTTTCACAACTTTTTGCACTATACTGTCCCCTGACTGTGAGCTTCTGTCACGAGTGAATTTCTCCTCTGTGAGATCAATAAAGTCTTATCTTATCTTATCTTATCTTAGAGATTGGCAATGAACAGGCCTGAAATCATCCAAATGATGAACCCACCCTAAATATGCAGGGTTTGTTACAAACCTTCCAATGAGTAGAGGCTTCTCTGCACAGATCTGACTTGTGATATAGTTTTGTGGTTTGGATTGGGCATTATAGTGATAAGAAAATAAATTTGTAGATTGTACATTATCATGTTTGTTGGCCCTAGCTTTGGTTAGGCAATTTTGCATACACCTCCAAGCGTATTTACACATACACATCACTAAAAGAGGGATAAAAGGTCATCTTTGTGTTGGTCACCCAGAAGATCCACACCTTTTTGATTGATTGACCATTGATTTCTTCCCTATGCAGTTGTTCCAAAGTGAATATTTTTGGTAATATGGGGAAATTGTCAGTAGTTTCTGAATTAGATGCCACACATTCTTTCCATGGTGGTAGGACAACAGAAGCTCAGTTGGTAGAGTTCGTCCCCTGATCTGAAGGTTGGCAGTTTGAATCCTGCTCTCCACATTGGTAGAGCAGTCAGATCCACTGATCCACAGGTTGGTGTGATTTTTAGCTCCCACAGATGAATGCTGTTGTTGTCTTCTTTGACCTGTCTGTTATTCCCAAAACACCGGCTGGTCCTACAGTTGTTCGAAGGAGACACATAAATGATAACACAGGTGCACTGTTCATGTAAATGATACATTTTGAAATTGCCTCATGTTTTAATGTTGATGATTTGTTGAACTCATTGGCCTGATGAAGGTTAAAATGGTTAAAGATGGGCAAAAAGCTCCGTGGAGGAATGATGGCTCAGGGCACAGAAAAGGGAGTGCCGGAGGGCCAAGCGGAAATGGCGCAAGTCAAACATCCAGATTCATTGTGAGATTTACAGAGATGCATATGTACAAACAGTTTGGGTAGAACAAGAGAGAGGTACTTTTCTGACATTGGAAATTGCAGTAACAACTATTGTGTCCTGTTTGCAACAGTGAACAGATTAACAAACCCTCCAGCTCCACTGCCGTTAGAATTAATGTCCATATCTAAGTGCAATGAGTTTGCAGTATTCTTTAATGACAAGGTTCAGGGCATCAACAATGCTATCAATTCCACAAAGTAAATGACAAACATGCAGCCACAGAGACACTTAAGAGTTGACTCACTTTGCACCTGTAACTGACAAAACTGTCTTAGAGATCGTCACCAATCTGAGTTCATCCACATGCTTACCGACTGGATTTCTAAAGTCTGTCTTCAACAGTTTGCTTTCACCACTTGCACACATAGTCAACATGTCACTTCAATCTGGAACATTCCAAAGAATTTTGAAAACTGTGGTCATTAAACCTCTCCTAAAGAGCAGACTTGATGCCACAGTACTGAATAATTTCCGAGCGATCTCAAATCTGCCTTTTTTTTTTTTTGCAAAGACCTTGGAAAAGCTGTTTACCAACATCTATCTTAATCCTGTTACATCTGAGTGCTGCTTTTGACACTGTCGATCATGGGATCCTCTTGCAGAGACTAAAAGAATGAGTGGGCATCTCTGGTGCTGCACTAAACTGGTTTAAGTCCTGTCTAGAAGGCAGGAAGTATTTCGTTGATTACGCCAATTAATGCACAGCAAAAATGTGTCCTACCACAACTATGCAGAAGACACTCAGATCTATGTATCACTGGCGGCAGGGAACTATGGACCAGTGGACTCCCTCTGCCACTGCATTCAACAGATCAGTGTGTGGATGCAAAACAACTTTCTCCAGCTAAATTCAGACAAGACAGAAGTCATAGTCTTTGGCCCACAGAAACAAAGACAGGGTCAGCAGTCACCTTCAGTCTCTCTAAAACCTTCAAATCAAACTAGAAATCTAGGAGTAATAATGGACTCAGACTTGAACTTTCACAGCCACAACAAATCAATAACATCTGCAGCCTTTTACCATCTAAAAAAAAACATGGCAAAAATCAAAGGTACACTGTCTAAAGCAGACTTGGAGAGGCTTAGCCATGCTTTTGTCTCCAGTAGGTTAGACTACTGCAATGGCCTCTCACTGGCCTCTCCAAATGAGCTGTAAGACAGCTGCAGTACATCAGAACGCTGCAGCTCAGGTCCTGACTCGAACCAAGAAGTACAAGCACATAAGTCCTGTGCTCAGGTCTCTGCACTGTCTTCCTGTGGCTCACAGAACAGACTTTAAAGCGGCTCTGCTTGTGTACAAGTCTCTCCATGGCCTAGAACCAAAGTACATCTGATGTTAGTGCCACATGAACCATCTGCACTCTGAGAACCTCAGGGACCGGCCTCCTGCTGGTGCCCAGAGTCAGGACTAAACACGGGGAGTCAGAGTTTCAGAGTCACGCAAAACCTGGAACAGTCTTCCTGAATGTGAGACAGGCCTCTACTTTGACTCTGTTTAAATCCAGGCTCAAAACGGTTCTGTTCAGCCTCATATGACTGAAAGGTTTTCATTATGCACTCTTCTCTCTTATTTAATGTGTATTTTAAATTTTATGATGATTATTTATGTTTTGATTAGTTTGTATTGTGATTTTAATGTATTTCTTATTCTGTAAAGCACTTTGAATTACTTTGTGTACGAATTGTGCTATACAAGTAAATTTGCCTTGCCTTGTGTCCTTGGGCAAAACACTTAATCCATCTTGCCCTCAGTGTCACTGGTGTGTGTACAATGTACACAATGATTTGTGAATGGGTGAGTGGTTCCTTCATGTAAAGCGCTTTGAGTGCCTTGAAGATGGAAAAGTGCTGTATAAAAATGAGAGCATTTACTGTTTGAGTTCAAATACTGGAAACATCTTTGTTTTCACTGAAAGTGACATGGATTTAACCACAGTGCAGTCTGAACTCTCAAAAGCAGCAGATGGCTTTAGTTGCATTATATGGGGAATAAAACCAAGCTAACACTATACATCACAGGTTATCTTTATTCTATTCTTAATTATTATAGCACAGCACTATTGTATTCATACAGTAACTGCACATAGTTGTGCAAGTGATTTTCACTGCTGCGAGATCTTCCTGACCTTTTTTTTAAATGTGCAGTAACTTTTTGGGTCTGACATGGACCTCTCACCAGAAAAGTTACATAGTGCACCTTTAATAAGAAATAAAACACATATGCTTCCACATATATATAAGATATGACTTGTTAAATTGACATCTCACTAATACCTGCTGCTGTGTATCCTAACGGACTCCTGAATAGGGATGTAACAATATCCAAGTCTCTTGATACGATATTTTCATGATATGCATCTCGCGGTATGATCTTTAGGATAAAGAGACAATTGTGAATATGTCACTTTTGCGATGCCTTGACAATCATTTGGTACTGTTAAAAGCGCTTTTAAATCTTATAACAAGTCATTTCTTCATGTAGTTTGCATTGAAACAGCAAAGGATCATGGTCTATGTAGTTCCCTCTGTTTTGTAGCTGTTGCTGCTCCATAACAATGAATTTAAGCAGAGGTTTGTAATTCGATATACTGTATGTGATGGCCCACGATTTTACTGTGAGACTTTAAACGATACAATCTCACAATATTTCGGTTATTGTTACATCCCTGCTCCTGAATGAAGTCTTGAACAGTCCGCAGACCACATCCCGAGTCATTTCCAGTGCTCCAGTCTCAGTACTCACACTGGCTCATAAATTACTCTCTAATTTAAATGCGTCTTCCTCCTCCTCTCCTCTCTGTACCCTCCCGCTGCGGTGCTCCATCTGTCTTGTATACTAACTCTTTCTCTCCTCTCTCTCCTCCTCTCCTTTCTCTGCACCATCATCTCATATTACCGAGGCACCAGGCAGTTCTGATGCAGCCGGAGAGTTTGCCAATCTGCAAAAACGCCAGTGAAATTTCGTTCTTGAATTGTATACAGATATTTTTTTTTTTTTTTTTACTCGCCTGCTGTGTTCACACTACATATACCTGTTAGGGTTGTCAAAAGTATTGAAAATCTGACTAATCGATACTAAAACTAGTACAGAAACTTGATACTCTTTTGAGCAGGTATCAATACTAAAAAAACGTCACATTCACAGGACAGAAATGAAGCTTTCCTGAATGTCTTTAGTATGATCTTGAGCTGTATAAGAGCACAAAGACTAGTATACACCCATGGACCACAATAGAACCTACCTGGACCACTAAGGTATCAGAATCAGTATCGAGTATCGAGTCTATTCCTTAGTATTGAAATAGTTTGAAATTTCAGTAGCATTACAACACTAAAACTTGTCAGTTTTTTGTGACATTTATATAGAGAGATAGGAACGTGGACAGCAGCTCAACGAGGCCCCCCGGTGAAAGGCGGAGGTAGTGCATATATAGGTTTTTCTCTTCCTCTACCTCCTTCTCTTCCTCATCTTCTTCCTCTGGCTGGTGTTGTGCAATCATTCCGTTCACACTCTAGCTGTCAGGTGTGCAGTGGATATTAGACAGCTCCTGCTCTGTTACTCCTATTGGCGTGTTAAAAAGGTAAGTACTGTTGTCAAATGGACTCAAACTGATCTAAAGAGCAAATTTGAAAGGGGGACTAAGGGGTAAGACATGGGATGAGGAAATGTGAAGCAACGTTAAATTAAAAAGGTTAAGGATTCTGTTTTGGCTGTTTTTATTAGATTTCCGTAGCAACAAAGTTTCTAGGTTGAGATCTGATTTGCTATAAATTTGATGTTTGGCTTCCTTTCTCATTTGATCTTAATCCTAAAAAGTGTGCATTGATGGAAAAAAAGTGGATTCAGATAACGTTATATTTTCTATATGTAGATGTAGTCCATTTATCGTTTTATTTCAAGAGAGCAAGATAACAGACACTACTTTAAATATCAATAGAACTCAACAGTACCACCCACTTCGAAATTGGCTTTGGTTCCCGAAGTACATTTTTCCAATAGACTTTTCGAAAAATTCTGATATCAGAGTTCAAAAGCATTATGAACAAATATCCATGACAAGGTTGGTTTAATTCCAAAAAACACATTTTAAAATATTCAGTGACATGCCTTAATAACTTTAACAGATTTAAAATAAAATTACAAGTTGTCTTGTCATTGGATACCACATACCTGATTAGTCCTGAGTAAGCTGTCAAACTTGTAATATTCATTTAAATTAAACTTGCTTCTGGAACCAGGGGATGGGTGGTCACTGTTGAGCTCCATGGAAGAGTCTACAACCAGAGTCTACAACCAGAGAAAAAGGAGCTGTCCTCTGTCTCAGTGACCCATGGGAATATCAGAATTTGTTTGAGGCTATTTCCGTGCATGTTTGAGTTTTCAAGAAGAGCTGTTCACATTCAACACCTCGAATTGTGTGGCTCTGTTAGCTTGTAACTAGCGTAAACTTTTTTTTACTGAGATGGAGATGGCTTCAGGTTACACACTCAAAGCAGCTTTAGAGCAAAAATTAAATTAACACCACATGTTGCCCCTACAGAGGACATTACAAAGGCGTGTGGGCTGTAGTTTCTCTAATAAAACTCTCCAGAGAAGCCAAATCCATAGCAGCTACTCTGAAGAACATGTGCTGTTGTAACGTCAATACCGCCTACCTGCTAAACTAACTCCATCACAGAAAAAAACAATGCAATTAGCCATTTGATCTGAACAGTAAAATACAGTAAAACATAAAGATGCATCGATAATCAGTCCTGCATTGTCTCGTGAGCCTCAGAATCGTCACTGAATGGGCTCTATTCACACTTGCGTCACAAAACCGAAAGACGTTTGGAAACGTGCAGATGACGACTTCCTTTGGGATCTGTCGGTGATGGTAACTCTAACAAAATCTGTAAAAACTGAGAAAATGGCGTGGATTTCTTCATCTAGATGTCATTGTCTTCTTTCTTTTTTTCCTTTTAACAGTTCCAACCAGCTCCCTGTTAGTGACATTGAAGATGCGATTATCCACGGTTTTATAACATGCCTGATGTCGGTAACTACACCGGAAGTCGGCATCCGCATGTTTCTAAACATCTTCCGGTAAGCGTGAATAGAGCCCATAAATTCCCACTTAGAGAACGCAGTAGAAGTGAATACTGTAGCTTTTTTTTCCCTTGCTATTCCCTGCCCTCTTCCAGAGCAGTTTATTCAAAGAGAAATATAAACATTATTTTCACATTAAATAGATGAGTGGCTATGCGTTGCCTTTGGCTGAGGTTTATCGTGCGTACCCTTTCTTTTGTTCCCATAGAACTGCCTGCTTAAAGGATCATGTCAGACATTATCAAATTCTCAAAAGTCAAAAAGAAATGTGGCTTATTTATTCCAGCAAAATGTAGCCACGTGAGAAGCCATCGCAGCTGGTTCATACAGTGCGCACTGTATGTATACAGCAGCTCTCTCGGGTCATAACATTATGTGTCAAATGCTTTTCTATTCACACTGGACCTACTCTGCAAATAGGTCTCGCCGATGCACTCCATGTCCTAATGTATGGAAAATAACCTTATTGACATTATAAGGCAATGCAAAACATAACAAGCTGTATTCAAACCACCATCATTTCGTGTTTATATCTGGCCCGCGCCTATAGAATTGCTTAGTTATGTGAAAAACGGCCAGCTTGGGGTGGTACAAAGTTATATCACGCTTACCTTACGAATTTCAAGGATTTTAAGTATTCTCCGGGAGTTTCTAAGTGCTTTTAAAAACTCTCCGAAACCAGAGCAGAATTTTTGCCCCCATTTTGTCTTGAGACTGAGTTTTTATTATTTAACTGTATTTAATGGAGTATAATTTATATACATTTCAATATTTCTTTTGTCAATTTTTTTGGTTGGGGGTCCGTAACCTGCTTGTTTCTATGGATACATCATTGCACCGACTGGAATGTTCCACAGTATTGCATTTAACAGTGCTACCTTACATTTATTAAATTACATGTGTTTTTTACTCAAAAATGCCTAGAAAAACAGGCATTCTGTGAGCAGGATTGCCTTTCCACAGATCTGACCTGTAACTTCGTCTGGTTTAGTCTCCATGAAGATAGAAAGGTTTAATACAATACCGTTAAAACTCCATGGAGAAAAACATTTGACGGACCCTCTACCAGAAAAGTTAGACAATGCACCTTTAACCTGACTGTGTGAAAATGTATAAACAAAAATCAACATTTGCGAGCCAAACCGCTAACACAAATTTTGGGAGAAAATGGGCTCCACTCTGATGCCTCAAGAAAAGCTGGATGTGTTTTTGTTATAATTTGAGGTCCAAATTCGCTTTGTCTTGAATAAGGTGAATAAGAAAACGGTTTAAAAGTGAGTTGCAATCAAAAGTTAAGTCCCACCCCTGGAGAAAATACCAAGCTTTTACGAAGTCCCAACTGCAACTAGCATGCGAGCGCACAGTTCCTGATTATCAGACAATAGAACTCTTTATAATTAGATGGAGATGGCACACCGCAGACTTATTTGAACCTCAAGAGCTGCTTATACATCTGTACTGAGACAAGACATAGCTTGCTAAAATGTGAAAATGAGAAAATAGAACTCCCCAAAAAGTCATGCATTTGTAGTAGGCAGACGACAGCTTATTTATTCCAGCAAAGTGAAGCTATACTAAGAGAAGCCAATGGAGCTGGTTCAATATGCCGTCCTAGGCTTTTGTGCTCTCTGTAGCAGTCATTTCAGTGTTTCCAGGGGTCAGCTCTTATTATTATGTGTCAAATGCTTTTCTATTCACAGAGGACCTACTCTGCAAATAGGTCTCGCCAGTGCACTCCACGTCCTAATGTACTGAAAATAACCTTATTGACATTATGAGGCAATGCAAAACGTAACAAGTTGTATTCAAACTGCCGTCGTTTCGTGTTTGTGCTGTAAGAGATTTTTACGGTTTCAAAATCGTAAAAAAACTGAAAGAAAAAATACAAATAATAGAACTGGTTCATTTCAAACCGTTTGCAGTGGTCCAGAGTTATTCCTCACTTGCTTTATGCATTCTGAGCGTTGTAATTATCTACAATGATGTGTTAATAAGAGTCTCACAACTCTTTTCTGACACGCTAATATAGTCTTCAACACATGGACGCATTTGCACAATAAATCCGGGTGTTAACCTTAAATTACCGTCCAAAAATAACACAATACAAATGAAAAGTTACAGGTAGAAATTCCAATAAAACTTAGCACAAAGCACACTTAAGAACACATGAATCACACAGAGGATTCATATTTTATATATTTATATTTTCATTACCAGGTAATTTATGATAAAACGTGAGGATTACCAGTGTTTGATATGAAAATACATGTGTCCTGTATGTTTAGCATTGGGGTCCGGTCAGTCGTTTAAAACATTTACCTCTGAATCGTCTAAAGCAAACCACAAGTCCTCCACGTCCCTTCTGTCGTTGACTACGCCATAGAAATCACCAAATGTAGTTTTTGGACGATAATTAGTTAATTACAATCACATTCCCATTCTTTTCACTGTACGCGGTTTCTGTTTTCACCCAAAACGGGGTGTGAACCTTTTGGAGGCACAGGAAGTGATTTGTGGCTGAAGGATGATTTTCTTAATCAAAAACTGGGACACTCCCAGTTTGTAATGGTTGGTAATAATAAAATTGTGAAACGAGTACGTGAGTAAGGAAAACTGTTCTGCACTTGGCCCATTCATGACATTTTCTTTTTCTTTTCTTTTTTGGTCATTTTTAAGCAGCTTTTCTGTATTTTACTTAAACAAATGACAATGCATGCCTCTTTACTGTTGGCAGGTGTCAAATTGATCAAAAATAGGGACACCTGGGACATTTCTTATATAAACTGGGACAAATCAATGGTTTTGTATAAATCTGCTGGAACAGGTGACACAGGGCTAAAAATTGGGACTTTGGGACTGTCCCGGGTAAATAGGGACATATGGTCACCCTAGGCTGAAGACATCTATGCTAACATGCTAACATGGACATCCTGATAATCTGACAATAAAACGCTTTATAATCAGATGCAGACAGGACACAAGAGCTGCTTCTACACTATATCTGTAATGGGGCAAGACACAGTTTGCGCAAATACATGGAAAAATAAAATACAAAATGAAAATCTTAAATTAGTAGAAGGCTGAACAAATTCCCTGTATACTTATTCCATCTTTTATTAAGTTTAGTGATGTAGAAGCCAATAGAACGGCATGGTTCAGTGCACGGTGCATTAGGTTGCTCCTATAGCAGCAATTTCAGTGTTTCCAGGGGTCACCTCGTATTATGTGTTCTTTTCTATTCACACTGGACCTACTCTGCAAATAGGTCTCCAATGCACTCCACTTCCTAATGTTGGTAGAACAAATATTATTTATTTAACAATGAATGCAATTTATTTATCTCCTTCTCAGCTGGAGAGTAGTTTTTTACATTAAATAACAATACAAACAGAGGCACATTTAAAAAAAAAAAACATTAAATCAAAATGAAAATAAACATATGTATTTACAGTTTCACTAAAACAGACACAAAATCATGATCAGAGAAGTAACAGTCAGAAACATTGATCAGGACTTGAGAAGAAAGATCCTGGTTGACATATACATGATCAAATAGACTTCCATAGTCTGTAGTGGGTCCTTGGACTAGTTGTTTAAAGCCCAATTGATGCATTGTTGTCAGGACATCATGGCTAGGTGATTGTAGGAGGTCAACGTTGAAATCACCAAGCACTACAGTTGGAACATTTCCTGGCAGAGATGATAGACACTGACGCAACTTGGTGATCAGTGTAGCATCTGGTATGGAAGCAGGTCTGTAAATGGTGATGATGAAGATCTTTGTTGAGTCAGCATTGATGGAAACAGCAGTGTATTCCAGGCCATGGAGTTTCAGATTCAATTGCTCAGGGGTTCTCTCCTGCCTGGCAACAGTCATCACTCAACCTCCACGCCCAAGAGATACAGGTCTGTCTGTTCGGAAAACTTTTGACTGAGGCAGAATTGGAGATGCCTCTTGCTGCACCTGTAGGAATGTTTCTACCAAACAAACCACATCTACCAGCTGAAGACTGTTGCCCCTTTTCAAGTCTTTTTCGTGTTCTAAGTAAGATCTGATATTGAGCAATCTGATGTCCAGTCGTCCTTGAGTAGCCAAGGAATCATTAAAAGAGCAGGATTCAGGTGTTGCCTGTTGTCGAAGCCGATCCATTTCACGCACAACAGATGGATTTGTGCGGATGGCACTGGCATCAAATCCAAGCAGGAAGAGGCCATTCAAGTGTTTGACCTGACTTAGGGCAACATAGGCCTGGCCTGGCATGAAGGAACCTTTTCCTTGCATGGAGACAACAGTCTTTTCCATTGTTTTGCCCTGAACCTTGTGAATGGTGCAACCCCAAGCGAGAGAGAGTGAAAACTGTGATCGCTTTGCTTCCACAGATTTTCGTCCTCTTCCAGTATAAAACTGAACATCTTGTCTTTTGATGGGCACTGCTCCAGGGAAGGACCGTTTGTATTGACTGTCACTGATGGCCTGCTTACCAACTCGGTCACTGTCAAATTTGACCAGGATTGTGTGGAACTTACTTCCGGTGTTGTCAATCCCAACAACAGTGCCACAGACTCCATTTGCCAGCAACATCTATGTTGACGGTCACCATCACTCTAGCGCCTACCGCTACAGACACTATTTCCCTTAGGCCACCAGTATCTGATGCTTTGGTCGAGATGGCAACATCAGTAAGGCCTGTCTGGACATCCTTTTTTGTGTCAATAGCCTTGATGTCAAAAACCTGGCTAGACAGTTTCTTCAGATGTCCTGCATTGTGCTCATCAACCTCTTTGTTAGTCTTGAACACATGAAGGGCATCAGCAGGGTAGTCAGCAGCGTCTTTGGTGATGACTCTGGTCTTTAGAAGAGTAATATCATCTTGCGTGCAGGTAGCTGTTCTGACCCTCATCAAAAGCTGCGCAAAATTTTGATAGTCTTTTTGCCGCATGCTTTCTGGAGTTCCATCAACCTGAAGTTTTCCTCTCACAGCGATCCATGTAGGCGAGTGTAATGGTCTAATGGGAGGCCGAATACATGGTTTTGACCAACAGGTTGCAGATGGTAGAGGTCCCCAACAGCCAAAATACTGACTCCTCCAAATCTAGAATCTGGATCAGAGGTCCCAGCGATGTCCTGAAGCCGCCGATGAATATGGTAGAGAAGATCAGCCCCGACCATGGACACTTCGTCAATAATGAGGAGCTTGAGTTTTCCCAGCCGTGAGCGGAGTGTATTCAGTTTTTCACTGCCTGCAGGTTGGTACTGCTTCTGATTTTTGGGACCACAGGTGAATCCAAGGGCTGAATGCAAGGTCATCCCTTCAATGCCAAATGCTGCAGTCCGAGTGAATGCATCTTCATCTGGTGGTCGGGCAATTACAGTTTCAGCTGATGGATAATGAGGGAAATGGAATCTGCATTTGCCACCTCTTCGGCATGTGGCTGAATGAACATGCTTCTATAGAGAGAGGACAAGCTGTCTCAAGTCATCATCATCTGCTGGAATGGCACAAGCTTGGTGTTTGTTGATAAAACTGACTATTTCTTCGTCAGTGTTGACATCAAGTTTTGGTGCATCTTTTATCCATAAAATGGTGTGGGCATGTGGCGAACCTCTGGCCTGAAACTCAATTCGAATCATAAAGTCCTGAAGTTCTCCAATTGGATGTGCACTCCCACCAAGAAATTCTTTGAAAAATGTGTCAAGCCGGTGTTTGAACTGGCGAGCTGCTGTTACTGGGTTGCAGCGGAGCCAGGTACACTTGTCTTCCCATGGCATTTTCTTGATGTCATCCACTGTCAGACGTTTACCATATTGATGAGCGATGCTCTGGATTACCTCTGGCCACTGCATGTCTGCTGCCGACAAGGTGAGGAACCAAGTGGGTATTCCTAGTTGACGCACCATTGCGAGCAAGTCTAACAGTACAGTGTTCCAATATGCAGGAGACCGTCTAATGTTTTTCAGAAATTTGAAAGCAGTGTCAGTACGAACCATAGCTTGAACATTGTTTGAGATCTTCATGAGTCCTGCATTTATCTTCCTGTTCTGGAAAGTGTGACCTCTTGTCTGCCTCAGAGATATTTGAATGCCGTCACTGACTTGTTTGGCCTCTACTGCATACTGGGCTGCAAGCAGGTAGTCAATATCACTGGCAAATCTTCCATCTTGGTTGAGCAGCCGCTGATTAAAGTATTTCCTTGGTGTTATCTTCATGGCCCTCTCCTGAGATAAACCTCCACACCCAAAAGAATTTTTGTCAGTGAGGAAAGGACAGGGCTTCTGGGTCTCGCCTGGTGCCAAGGAAAATGTGTTATCTGCATCAGCTGGTTGTTCTTGCTGTAGCAGAGTGTCATATGGAATGCCACTTAGTTTGCTTGTCTGTTCAAAGTGAATTTTGTCTTCCTCATCTTCCAGTGCTTGTTTTCTCTTGCTGGCTTCTGTTTCTCGAACAAATTGTGACTGAGCATTATCTAGCGCCACATAATGCTGTTCACCCATCAGCCCAATTGTTATTGTGCTCTCACTCCTGCGTTGTTGGGGGTGAACATCATGTGGTCATTCAGGAGTGATAGTGTTGATGATCTCGATATTGAGATCCAATAAATCAGCAACTCCTTGGACTGCCAGGTTGTCTGCCCATGCACCATTTCTAAGTCCATCAATATAGTTGTCATATGCTCTCTTCTGCTGTTGACTCAGGCTTTCACGTACAGGTGACCGGTGTGGACTGTTATGCAGTTGTAGAAAGCCGAGGTAGTACTCTTTGTATGGTGAGATTTCGAGATAGTCGATGAGCTTTTGTCGTATGTCAGGTCCATTGATATTCTGGATGCCTACTGAAGCAGGTGATACCGAGACAGCATGAAAGAAGCAGTTGCCATCCCCAGGGACATCTTGTATCTTCAAGTTACGCCTTTTTGCCAAATGAGACAGGACAGCATAATTGTTTCCAATTGGCAGGGGTGACACTGGAGCAGGTAATTCTGGCTCATCAACTTCCATCTCCTCAGGACAGGCATTGGCTATAGCCTGCCATAGCTCTGGGTCATTATCTTCCCACCTGTCTTCCCAGTCTGGACAGATAACGATGTCCTTATAGAGTGGGTTGTTTTGCTTCAACCAGTTGAGTGCCTCCATTACCTTCTTAGGCCTGATGTATTCATGCATGTAATGTCCTTTGTAGCAAAGCTTTCTTTTCAGTTTAAGCGCCACCACTTCAGCAGTCTCAGGAAGCCTCGGCAGCAAGGATACAAGTGGTTGCAGCTTAGTTGGTACATTAACTGCGCTACCGTAGATGGCCTTCTGTCCCCCTTTTGGCAGTCCCACAAGTTTCATGAAGGGAATTCTCTGGCTGATCAGTCTGAGCTCTAAAGGCCTCAGGTCATTTAAAGCTGGTGGTATTTCATCCAGAGCCAAACCATTGAGCCATGACTGAGTGGGGACTTTTCCGCGCTTCATTGTCAGATGACAAGTTGTGCATACCCATGATTTGTCATGTGTTAGCATTAGTGTGCCTGATTTGTTTATGTCCTCAATCACTTTGTTTTGATGATATTTTTCAACTTTCATTTCCACAACTGAAGATCGGTAATGAAGTCGATGGCAGCAACAACAAGCATAAATTGGCCCTTCCTCTATTTTAGACATGAAGATAGCAGCACATTCTGCAATAGTTAGGTTTTTTTTCTGTGCTCTGTAAACCTTGGACTTGTTTTTGTCTTTCATCTGTCGAGTTTCGGTTTCCTGTGGGGTCTCTCCATCTCTATTTCGCCGCTTAGCTACTCTATCAGAAGCACGACGATCATCAACTTCCTGTTGGGTTTGTCCCTCTCTCTGTCGCCTCATTCCTTCTCTGACTGAAGCACGACGAGCATCAGCTTCCTGTTGAGTCTCTCCCTCTCTGTGTCGCTTCATTCTTTCTCTGGCTAAAGCTCGACGGGCATCAGCTTCCTGTTGAGTCTCTTCCTCTCTGTGTCGCTTCATTCCTTCTCTGGCTAAAGCTCGACAGGCATCAGCTTCCTGTGGAGTATCCTCATTCCTTTTCTTTTTCATGCGCTCTGCACTCTGTTTCCTTCGCTGCTCCACACTTCTGGACTTCGATCGTGGCATGACTGCTGAAGTTGAGCTGAGAAGGCCAATAACCAACGGCACCCCTATGTTTTGAAAAAAAAAAACTCAATAAAATCTACAATCTGGATATGATCCAAATGAATCTTAATCTCGTGATGGGGGACCCCACCCTACATATGCATATCAAATTGCATAAAGTTTGGTTAATAATTAGCAGAGATATTGAGAAACCAAATTTTAAGCCCCATTTAACACAATGCTAACGAAATTTTCAAAGTGATCCAGAATCCAGGATTTCTTCTGGATCATCACCAAAATTTAATCATCTGTTGGATTTACCATTAGGAACATTTCCTGAAAATTTCATCAAGATTCGTCCATACCTTTTTGAGTTATCTTGCTAAATAACAAACTAACTAACAAACAAACAAACTAGAAAAGCACTCAGAGAGCGCAGACCTCTGCCAAGCAGCTCAGTTTTCAAAGTGATCCAGAATCCAGGATTTCTTCTGGATCATCACCAAAATTTAATCATCTGTTGGATTTACCATTAGGAACATTTCCTGAAAATCTCATCAAGATCCGTCCATAACTTTTTGAGTTATCTTGCTAACTAACTAACTAACAAACTAACTAACTAACTAACAAACAAACAGACTCAGGCAAAAACATAACCTCCTTGGCGGAGGTAAAAAACAGAACAAGTTCATTTTAAACAGTTTGCAGTGGACTAAAGTTATTCCTCACTTACCTTATGTATTCTGAGCATCTTCATCTACCATAATGAGTTTATAAGCTTTTCTCACATCTCTCTTAGACCAGAGTGGAGTTGGTTGTAACGCAGCTAACTGCACTCTGGTCTAAGAGAGATGTGACGCAGTTGTAACAACAACTAGCATGCTAACACGCACGTCTCAATGCTCTGACACTAAAACACTTATAATTAGATGCAGACAGGACACAGTGGACCTATTCTCAAAAGCTGCTTCTACAATATATGTGTACTGGGGCAATTTTGCTCAAATACATGAACAAATAAAATAAAAAATATACATTAGTAGAAGAGTAACATATTTTTAGCAAGTTTAGTGATATAGAAGCCAATAAAACTCTATGGTTCAGTGTACAGTGCATTAGATTATAATCACTCCAAGAAATTTGATATATAGATTGTAAAATTACATGGAAATCTCATATACAACATGTACAGAAGAAAATGTTTAAACAATTGGAATTTTATATAAATTGCAGTATATTCTGAACAAAAATGTGTTGCATCTCCTATATTCTCTCATCACACCTTACCTAACATTGCCTTTAGATTGATTAACCATGCACCTTTATGATTCACCTATTAACTCATTGTTCATCCAATCAAATCTAAAGTTCTCTGACTGGGTCGACTTGTACACGGTTAAGTTCATGTACAAAGTCAAACATATAAAATTCCTCTTTCTTTGCAGGCAATGTTCCCTCAGAGAGAAAGTAAATATAATCCAAGAGACACATGTATGTTACCCCGGCCACATGTAAGAACTACTCTGAGGGAACACGGTTTATCAAGCAAAGGAGATAAATTATAGAACAGTTGCTGCAATGAGCTAAAACAAACGACTTCTCTTTCAATTCAAAATAACTAGAATACTACTAGAATAGTAATGGTAAAATATTTGAAAGAATAATGACAGTAAAGAGAAATTTGTATATAATAATAATAATAGTTATTGTTGTATGTAAAATCCCTCAGTCGTCCAGGTAGAATCCATGGCAAAAAAGGAGAAAATTTAATTTGTCAACTGGACATCGTTTATTTGGTTGAATACGTTTCGCAGCTCATCCAAGCTGCTTCCTCAGTTCTGGTCAGATGCTGGCGGACACTGCTTTATATCTGCCTGAAGGGAGGAGCTTAATTACAATGAAAATTACTCTGAGACAACACATATTTAAATACAGTTTCAGTTGGTCAGGTGATACAATATGGAGTTGTTAACAGTTTCTGTTAGTCATGTGAGTCTATTCAATATGGAGTGGGAGTGGGGGAGTAGTTAGCATATCCATTCAGGGCCATGATGGGTGTTTTTCACACCTCTGGACCTGACCTGGCTAGTCCCATTGTTTTCCCAGTTTGTTTTGATTTAGGTTTGAGGATAGAGTTATAGATGGGAGACAAATGATGTCTGAGACCCCCATTTCTGTTCAAGGAAGGATTCTCTTTCTTGACAAAAATAGCTTCTTTAACTCCCCTCTCAAACCAGTTCTTTTCTCTGGCCAAGATCTGGACCTCGCTGTCCTCAAAGGAGTGGCCTGTGGCTTTTAGGTGGAGATGTACGGCAGATTGCGGCCCACCCTGGTTTTCCCGTCTGTGTTGATACATCCTTTTGTGAAGTGGCTGTTTTGTTTCTCCAATGTAGCGCTCACTGCAGTCTTCACTACACTGAATGGAGTAGACCACATTGCTTTGTTTGTGGCTCGGTGTTTTGTCCTTAGGATGGACCAGTTTTTGTCTTAAAGTGTTTGTGGGTTTGAAATAGACTGGGATTTCATGTTGTCTGAAGATCCTCTGTAGTTTTTCGGAAACGCCAGCCAGGTAAGGAATAGTTACACCCCTTCTCCTGGGCTCTGGTTCTCTGTTGTCCTGTTTCTTTGTTCTCTTCGTTTTATTGAAAGCCCATTTAGGATATCCACAAACGGAGAGGGCTTTCTCCACGTGTTGTTCTTCTTTCTCCTTTCCCTCTGCGCTTGTAGGAACCACTTGGGCCCTATGATGTAATGTCCGAATGACTCCCAGTTTGTGCTGAAGTGGGTGGTGTGAATCAAAAAGCAGATATTGGTCGGTGTGTGTGGGCTTCCTGAAGACCTCTACCTGGAGTCGCCGGTCTTCTCTTATCGTTACTGCACAATCTAAGAAGGCCAATGTGTTGTCCTTGGCATCTTCACGTGTGAATTTGATGTTCGGATCTACAGAATTGATGTGTGCAGTAAAAGGTTCCAAATCTTGAATTTTGATTTTTGAGAAATTATCATCAACATAACGATACCAGTGTGTGGGTGGAGTGCCTGGATATGAGGCCAGGGCACTCTGTTCAAATTGTTCCATGTATAAGTTTGCAATGATAGGGGAGACCGGTGAGCCCATTGCACAGCCGTGGATTTGCTTGTAAAAGTTTCCTCTGAACAGAGGAAACTTTTACAAGCAAATCCACGATCCACGATATACGACACGTCACCACCAACACCGGTGACAGTTCTGAAGATGGCTCGCAGCTAGCAGCCGAAACATGTCAACAAGGTAATTACACGTTACCGTATTGTCTTAAAAAACAACCTAAGAAGTTTAAAGTACATAAGAAGACAAAATTAACATCTTCGGACTAGCTAGCGCTGTTGTCAGTGCACTAAAACAGTTTATCACAGTGTGATAAAATAAGTTATGATGCTAAATTAACATTAGTGAGTGTGATACGTCTTACCTGTACGCATTAAATGCAGGTGAGTGCGTAAATGATGAGAAGAAAGAAGTCAAACTTCAGTAACCGGACATCCACCCATATCTGATCAACACAACTAGCCCCGCCCCCAGGAGACATGCGCAGTAGAGCGCCAAGTGATGGGGCTGCAAGAGTGAGACAGACAGGTGAAGAGATGATGCGCAGAGGAAGATGCTCGTTTGATTGTGATTTGAACAGTTATTTTGTGCTTAATGCACACACCCTCCTCATGGAAAACACACCAAGAAATGCATACAGTATGATACAGCTTTGAAGTTGAAGGTAATTGATCTGGCTGTCGAAGAAGGACATAGAGCTGCTACACGTGAGCTTGGCGTCCATGAGTCGATGGTGAGACGTTGGCGACGGCACTCTGATGAACTGACTCAATGCAAAAAGACGACAAAAGCTTTCAGAGGCAATAAAAGCAGATGGCCCCAACTTAAACACTGTTGAAGATGTGGACACCTGCGGCTTATAGACGGGTGCGGCCTGTATGTACATTTTTTTATTTTTTTTTATTTAGTTGATGTGGTTTATATTCAGGTGTGCTCAATAGTCCAGAAATTACAGTAATTTTGTAGATGAATGTCCATTTAAATGCTGTAGTTGGAGATAAGGGTCGGCACAATAAGCTTTAGCTTCTGCTTACACCTGGTCAGTGACTTAGTGTTTGATTTGATTGTTCTACATACTGAATGTTTTATTTTATGGGCATCAGACTGAATATAATGTAGACTGTAATGAGTTAAACACTGACCAAATAAAAACACATGAACATGGAACAGGTTGCTTTATAAAGCCATTTCAGTGTTTCCAGGAGTCTAATAATAATAATAATTTAAAAAAAATAAAATAAATAAAAATAAAAATAAATAATAATAATAATAATAATAATAATAATAATAATAATAATAAAGCACTCCCCCTCCCCATACATTGGAAAATAACCTTACTGACACTGTAAGGCAATGCAAAACGTAACAAGTTGTATTCAAACCTCCATCATTTCGTGTTTCTGCATCTGGCCAATAACTTTAGAATTATTTACTTGTTTACTACCAATTCTCGAGAGCTGCATATACAATATACAGTATCTAAATTAGGGGAAGACACATTTTTCTCAAATACATGGAAAAAAATACAATAAAATAAATAAATCATACATTAGTAGAAGGCAGAAGAAATAGAGCATATATAGTATTATTAATAATTATTAATAATTATTAATAATTATTAATAATAATAATAATAATAATAATAATAATTATTATTATTATGTGTTCTTTTCTATTCACACTGAACCTACTCTGCAAATGGGTCTCACCAGTGCGCTCCACTTCCAAACGTATTGGAAATAACCTTACTGACATTATAAGGCAATGCAAAACGTATCATTTCGTGTTTCTGCATCTGGCCCGGAGAGACCGAAATACACAATTCTCCTGATATGGTAAACCCTGGCCAAATGAAGCAGCTATATGGCATTCATAACGGGGCTAACAGCACGCTGACATTTTCAGATGCTACACCATTATGATTTTAAATAGCATTTTATGTACTTATCATTCTGCCCCATTCCCATTTGAATACAGCAGGGCCTTCTAAGCACTACACAAACAGCAGATTGCGTTTTGAAGCTACACTGGCATAATGAAAACAATAACTCTAGCGGGGAGGCGGACATCTTGACAGTACGATGCCAGAGCAGGGTAGAGCCTTCTGTTGACATGCGGAGATGCCATCGTTCAGTGATGAGACCAGATATCAGCGCAAACGTCATTACTGTGTTATTATACAATCAGCACAAAGAGAATTAATGAGGGTCTGGGACAAGGCACATGGTAAAACAAGCACACGTGTGGAGGAGCGTGCGCTGACTCATACGGCACCGGATCTATGTTGTATGGTCCTGGTTTAGTCCTGATCCAGGTTTCGTTTGCGGTTTGGTTCCAGTTTACTCTGTATTTTTGGGGAAAAAATATAGTGTGAAATGTAAACTAGAATTGTCACCAAAAAAACCTCTTACTGTGAGAGCAAAAAGTTACCTGTCCAGCCAGATCCACACTGTTTGGTTAACTTTCCAAAGAAGAGTGGGAGCAGTATCCATTTCAAAGGTGTGACTGACAGGTGGATTAACCAGAGAGATGTGTTTGTGTTTGTGTTAAAACTATAACATATGGTTGCTTTCATGTAAAAAAAAAAAAAAAAAAAAAAAAAAAAGAAGAAAAACAACATAAAGGACTGAGAGACAGCATTTTCTCAGAATCAACAGATGAAGCACCAAACTATGACTTATCTCAGGTAAAAGAAGTTATATATTTTGTTCTGAATGTTACAAGAATTTTCAAGAGGAGATGACTTCTGCATTTGAGATATGTGATACAAATTACCAGCTGTGGTTGGACTGTCTCAAAGTTTTTCCACTAAGTACTACTACTTTCACTTCCATATAGTGGAAGTGGACCACTCTATGGTCCAATTCCAGACCCTTCTGGATTCAGAAAGAATGTAGAAGGGACTGGCTCATAAGGCAAAGCAAAAAGTCAGGTGGCATTTGATATTACACTGGTATCATTACTGGTTTAGCTATAAACATTTATGAATGTTAATAACATAGAGTGATTAATTACACAAAGTACTGTATCAAATTGTTTTAACGTCTATCTTTGCTTATATTGTTTATTTGGTTTTCACTTTTTCAATAGAGAAGAAAAAAAAACACACACACAAACACTGCCAGTGCACAATATGTACAAAAAACACAGCCTGCACAGCAATGCCAAATAAATTCCAATAAGAAATTAGTCCTTCGACGTTTGAGGTTGAGTCCTCTGTTTCATATAACCTATAAAAGGTCCCCAAATTTTTGTGAATTTATCTCGCTGATCTGACAGATTGTACCGAATCTCTTCAAGATACAAACAAGACATCATATTGTTTAACCATTTATGAAAACAGGGAGGTCTTCTGGCCTTCCATTCCCTCTGAATAGTCCTCTTTGCGATAATATTGCTCTCTTTAATCAAAATTGACCTTTTTGCATTTATCCTGCCCATGTGGTAGTATGTACCAAAGTTGTTAATTCAAAGGAGAAGGCTTTTATTGATAAATTGCATTTCTGTTCTGCTTCAGCCTCACACTGCCAGCTGTCTTCATTAGCTTACGTCATCAGAGGTATAATACTCCCTACAACAGATGCATGGTAAATAAACTTTCCTGTGTTCAGCTTCTCTTGGGCTGCTACCATTAATTATTGATTCATGGCTTGATAGTTGATGCTGATTTCAATACCACAAATAGCAATTAAATATAACACAGATTTAAGAATGTAGTTTTCAATACAAAATTATAGGAGATACCAGATGGTCTACCAGCAGACTGCACGTTGTGTCCTTAGGCAAGACACTTTACCCACTTTGGCAATGTATGAATGTAGTTTGTGTAAGTGAATGATCGGATGGGTCGATGGCGCAGATTGGCAGCCTTGCGTCTGTCTTAACCAGGGCATCTGTGGCTGCAACAGTCATTTAGTGTGCTTAATTTGTATAGAATGAATTAATATGGTACAAAACTGCAAAGCCACCGTGAGTGTCTGGAAAGTGATATTGATATTTTGCAGCTGGTGTCATCTGAGCGGGTGTGATATTAACTGTCTGAGGCTTGTTAGACTTTAATCTGAGCTTTATTTTAACACAATCTGACCATAAAGAACTGACTTAGCTGGCACTACAACAGGTGAGATGATTTGTGATGTTAAATAAATCTCTCGCAAATAACATTAGTCACAATTTTTCAGTTAGTCAATCTTTTTGTTGAAAATCAAACTCCTGAACAGGACCATGAACGCTCACACTGATGACAGCCTCCTGAAAATGTGCTGTTTAATTCCTTTTTGTATTTTTTTCTTTTTCAGATAATATTAAAACTTATTTGGCAGTGTTTGCTAATGTGCACACTGTGTCTCCATGGTAACTGGTGACCAATCCACCAATACACATACACATAGAACACCTCCAGCATGATGCCACTGCAAAGTATCAATATAAGAGTAATGCATCATTATTGGCACATAGTAGACTTTACACCAGATGCCCTACCTGACTAGCCTCCTCTACATATTAAATCCAGCAACGCCTGCTTCAAATGTTAACTTGTTGGGAACTGTTTCATTTGAGTAGTTTGTTTGTTGAAAGAAAACATTTCAGTTCTTGAACATAAAGAGGAGACGTGTTTAATGCAGTCCTCTGACAGTTGGGAACATCTGGCAGTGCGAGTATCAGTGGCACAGCAGTGAATCATCTGTCAGGGAGTGAGTACACAGCGCAGCACCAACAAAAGAACAGGACTGTATACAGACTGTGCCTGAGAATACGAGAGTCGGATCAAATATAGTCTGAGGTGTAGTACAGTACAACACAAATGAGACTCCATTTCGATACTCAGGAATAGACTTGATACTCAATACCGATTTCAAAACAAGAATGATTATTTAAAAAGTGCTCCTTATTTAGACAATGGGGTTCTGGCTAGGAAATTTATACCGCTAGAGGCACTGCGAGCGTAGAGACCGGAAGTGTACAGATGCGCCATTGATTTTGTACAGACAATTTCAGTCACGCTTCATTAAATTCAACATATACTAATAATTTCTAATAATATGTCTAATAATATGTCTAATAATAATTCTTTCAAGGTATGATGTAATACGGCTCATTGGCATTTTCGGGATCTTGGAAGTCGTAAAATCTGGTAGTGTCATCCAATATTCTCTTGCAATTTCATCACCGGCCTCTGT
Source organism: Taenioides sp. WSHXM2023 (assembly GCA_029959045.1). Classification (NCBI taxonomy): domain Eukaryota; kingdom Metazoa; phylum Chordata; class Actinopteri; order Gobiiformes; family Gobiidae; genus Taenioides; species Taenioides sp. WSHXM2023. The sequence continues at coordinate 6,485,046 of CM057092.1, forward strand.
AATACCCATTTGGTCCAGTGCTTCGAGTCTGCAAAGTGTGTACCCGTGTACTAGAAGCAAACAAATATACAGTATTAAATATACACAAAGATAAGCATGCCTTTCAATAAGTTGGCATTTTCAGCCGGACACCAACTTTCCCCTTCTCTTCAACTCCTCCTTTAATAAAACTAACGTCCACGACCCATATTTTGAAGCCATTTTCCCGTGAAGTATTTCTCATTGAAGTAAATGGCAATGGAGGGACACAAAGCTCACTTCCGGTCACTATGCTCGCAGCGCCCCTAGCGGAGGTTTTGCCGACAGTACCCCATTGAATGTGATTTTCAAAATTAAATCATAGTACTTTCGTGTAATCCCTCAGTGGTCCTGTAGGTTCCATAATGGTCCACGGGCGTATACTAGTATGTGCTCTTATACTTGTTCTGATACAGCTCAAGAACATTTTGAAAACATTCAGGAAAGCTTCATTTTCATCCTTCGAATGTGACTTTTATTATCAATACCAGCTCAAAGGATTATCTGGTTTTGATACTAGTTTTAGTTTTGATTAGTCACTTGGACAGCCAATTACGGTTAATGCACATTATTATATTTTAGTGGAAACTAAAAAAAACAAAAACAATTGCACTTCTATTGCGCTGAAAAACACAGAAAAACATATGATGGCTGTCATCTCGACAAACCTGATTTTGCATTGGTCTGGTGACCAACTGGTTGTTTCCATGGAAATGTTGTACCTTTGGCAATAATTATCCACAGTATGGCTATCTAACTCCATGGAGAATGTTTTGAAGTGTGGCTTTAACTCTCTATATTCATGGAATCATGCATCATAGCCTATCGATTGAGCTATTTATTTATCTCGCTAACTGTCTATTTACTTAGTGTTCATTCAGTATTCACAAGTACTCTGAAAATATGTTTGATTAAAGGTCCTATGGATTCTTATGTGGAATAGAGTTGTGTTTTGTTTCATTCACATATGTTTGAGTAAACATTTATTAGTCTGTCTACATCTTCAAACCTCAAAATGCTCTGTTCCACCTTGTGATGTCATAAAGTGGTAGTTTTCAAGTTAACAGCTACTTTTGACCTTTAATTCATTAGAGATCGGCAGTTCCAGGGCTGAAATTAACCAAATAATTCTAGTGAAAGTGTATGGAGTTTAAAAACACAGTGGAGCTCTTCCTGTATTGCCACATGACATCACAAGGTGGAACCGAGTGTTTTTAGTTTGAGAGAAGAACACAGCCTAAATATGTGTGTTAAACATGTGTGAATGAAACAAGACACAACGCCAGGTGTGTTTGTGATGAGGAATTAACATTATAACATAGATCTGAAAATAGTGTAATATGGGACCTTTAACTGTTTTGACTAATACATGTCTATGGAAGTTGCACAAAACAATAATGGCGGATTAAAACAGTAATGTTTATTTATTTAGGTTTATTTATTTATTTATTTATTTATTTATTTATTTATTTATTATTTCATTTTTTTTAACATTCAGTTTTGGGCTTTACTGTTGGAGGTCAGAGCACTATCTACTATTCCAGTCTTGCAGAATATGTTCAAATGAACCCAAACCAAACTTCTATTATTTGAGGCCATGTCCTTCAGTCACTACAGTGCAAATACAAAGTGCCTTTCTTCATACTAATGGAAAGGAAAAATGTAATTGTTAAAGCAATCTTAATATTTTGCCCATGACATTAAATTGCAGTGAAATGAGCCACTCAAAGCTAAATGTCATGAAGAGCTTCTCAGAATGGTCGTACGCTCCCTCTAGTCCAAGTTATTAGAACAAAGCAGAGGAAATGAGAGTCTGTGAAAGCAGATTGTAGAGGACTCCTCCTGCGTCACAAGGGCTGACTCATGGTGACACAAATGAGATGGTAAATAAGTACATTTTTATTTATTTATATAGCGCTTTTCACAGACATATGTCACAAAGACGCTTTACAGATCATTATCCATTCACTCCACACTTGGTGCTGCTAAGCTACTATTGTAGCCACAGCTGCCCTGGGGCAGACAGACAGAAGCGTGACTGCCAATCTGCGCCATCTGCCCCTCCGACCACTACCATCACTCACGCACACACCACTTTCATACTAGGCAATGTGGATGAAGTGCCTTGCCTAAGGATACAACAACAGTTTTTGCGACTGGCGCCCCCCTGTTGCACCTGATTTTCCCAGCGTCTCCCATCCAAGTCCTAACCAGGCCCGGCCCTGCTGAGCTTCTGAGATCTGACGGGATCAGGCTTTGACAAGCCGGTATGGCCACAGAAGATGGACAAATTGGATAAATCAGTGTCAACTGGTTTTTCAACTTTCAACTGGTTTTCAACTTTCAACAGTGGAGGAAATAAGTAGGTTTGCCCACTGACAAAGAAATGAACAGTCTATCATTTTAATGGTAGGCTTATTTTAACATTGAGAGATAGAATATCAAAAAGAAAATCCAGAAAACAACTTTAAAGAAAATATATCAACTGATTTGCATTTCATTGAGTAAAGTAAGTATTTGAACCTTCTGGCCAAAAGAGACTTAAAACCCTTGTTTGCAGCACAGAGGTCAGACGTTTCTTGTAGTTGACCAGGTTTGCACATATCAGAAGGAATTTTGGTTCAGTCTTCTTTGCAAATCATTAAGGTTTCGTGGCTGTCGCTTGGCAACTCGGAGCTTCAGCTCCCTCCATAGGTTTTCTATAGGTTTAAGGTCTGGAGACTGGCTGGGCCACTCCATGACCTTCATGTCCTTCTCCTTGAGCCACTCCTTCGTTGCCTTGGCTGTATGTTTTGAGTCATTGTCAAGTTAGAAGACCCATCCACGACCCATTTTCAGTTTCCTGGCAGAGGGAAGGAGGTTGTCACTCAGGATTTTAACAGTATATGGCTCTGTCCATCTTCCTGCTGATGTAGTGAAGTTTCCTGTGCCCTTGCAGAAAAACAACCCCAAAGCATAATGTTTCCACCTCCATGCTTGATGTTGGGGATGGTATTCTTGGGGTCATAGGCAGCATTTCTCTTCCTCCAAACACGGTGAGTTGAGTTAATGTCAGAGGTCGATTTGGTCTCATCTGACCGCAGCACCTTCTCCCAATCACTCTCTAAATCATTCAGGTGTTCACTGGCAAACTTCAGCCTGCACATGTGTCTACTTAAGTAGGGGGACCTTGCAAACACTGTAGGATTTTAATGCATTGCGGGGTAAAGGACCAAATGTTTTTTTTTGTTTTGTTTGTTTTTTAAGTGAATGTGGTCCCAGCTGCCTTGAGATCATTGACTAGCTCCTCCCGTGTAGTTCTAGGCTGATTTTTTTACTGTTCTCATGATCACTGAAACTCCACAAGGTGAGATCTTGTGTGGAGCCCCAGACCGAGGTCGATTGATGGTCATTTTTTATTTCTTAAATTTTCAAACAATTGCACCAACAGTTGTCTCCTTAACACCAGCTTCTTGCTTATGGTTTTGTAGCCCATTCCAGCCTTGTGCAGGTCTACAGTCTTGTCCCTGACGTCCTTTGGCAGCTCTTTGGTCTTTCCCATGTTGGAGAGTTTGGAGTCTGATGGATTGACTGATTCTGTGTCTAACTGGTCTGTGGGAGCAGAACTCTTAATGGTTGGTAGGGGATCAAATACTTATTTCACACAAAAAAATGCAATGTATTTTCTATAATGTGATTTTCTGGATTTTCTTTTTGATATATTCTATCTCTCAATGTTAAAAATAAACCTACTATTAAAATTATAGACTGTTCATTTATTTGTCAGTGGGCAAACCTACAAAATCAGCAAGGGATCAAACACTTATTTCCTCCACTGTATATATTAGATGCAACATCTTCAATACTAAGGAATTAGAATACAGATTCTGATACCACAATGGTAATAAAAGACAATAGAATGTAATTTTCAACGTTAAATTATAGTACTTTCTTGTATATTACTATGTGTACGTAGGCAGGTTCCATAGTGGTCCATGGGCATATACTAGTCTATGTGCTCTTATACTTTCTGATACAGCTCAAGATCATTTTAAAGCTATTCAGGATTCATGTCTGTTCTGTGAATGTGACTTTTTTTTAGTATCGATACCTACTTAAACAAGTTTCAGTACTAGTTTTAGTATCAATTAGTGCCTTATTTTCGATACTTTTGACAACTCTAGCAGGAACAAGATCAACATTTTGGATACAGGGAATGCTCGGATTGTAGAGGACTGTGTCACAAGGGCTGACTTATGGTGACACAAATGTGACGGTCAAATTAGATGGATCAGAGTGTCTTTAGAAAAGAGAAATATACGTTTCGCAGCTCATCCAAGCTGCTTCTTCAGTTCAGTTCAGAACTGAAGAAGCAGCTTGGATGAGCTGCGAAACATATTCGACCAAATAAACTCTGTCCAGTTGACAAATTAAATTTCTCCTTTTGCTATGGATTCTACCTGGACGACTGAGGGATTCTACACACAACTTTGTTATTTGCAACTTTTGAGAACATTTTTTCTAATAGTGATGGAATTACTTAACCAAGTGGGTCATGGTGAGCACGGGGATAAAGGTTTTTGGCTGTAATGTCCCCACAGTAACACAAAACTGAGCTGGAGAAATCATTCAAATCCTAGATCTGTTGGAGACTTAAGGACCAACAACAATTCCTGAGGGCCACATTTAGCTCCTGGGCCATAGTTTGGACTCCCTTGATTTACACATGTGAACTTATATTATTTTAATATTATGTAAAATAAACTTTTATGAGCTTTCAACCATGTGAGTGATGTTCCCTGATACTTATGCATTTGTGTATGCTAATAAACTGCTAAGGCTGCTTCACTGCACAAATAGCCTTATGTGAAGGAGAGAGGGTTCCACAGGGTGAGGACGGCAATTGCCAAGGGTTCAATTTCCGTTTATTTTTTTCATTTAAAGGTTTTAGCCACTCTCCACCCGTGTAATCCCGTCCATATGAGACATGTCACATGCACACTTAACAAGCTTGAGCCTCTAGAACACCATGTCCTTCACAAACACATTCATAAACCTTAATGTATATGAACAAATGCAGGGAACAGATGGGTGTGAGAAACATGCAGATGCAGTGGTCTGTCTGTGGCCTGTAGTCTTCGCTCACACATCCTGAAAATGCCATACGCTCGTTTAGCATCTCTGTATAAATGGCTTTATTCTACACCATATATGCTATTTGCTTGTCTCCATGGAGATGCTATTGCTTTGCCTTTAATGTGTGGCATTAAGATGTATTTCTATAATTACGGATGTTAATATGTTTTAAATGCATTGAAAAACAAGCACTCTTACTGCGAGTGGCGTCACCTTTGCTGTAATTTGGCCTTGTTGCACCTCCTGCTTGTCTCCATGGAGATAGAAAAGTTTAATCCCATACTGTGCTACTGAGACAGGCAGATGGCATAGAAAAGTTCCATAATGTATCTTTAAAGTAAGCGGTGGTTTATCTTTTTGTAAATGTGTTATAAAGAACACAAATTCTGCTTGAGATTGGAACCTCATCTAAAACGACTTGATAAAAGAAACAAATCCACTGACTTCTTTCAGAAAGCTGTGGTGCCCAATGGTAGCTGACGTCAGCGTAAACGTCATCACAACAAAGAGCCGCCAAGCTGCACATCACACTGGCGAGTAGTGGATCTTTTTTTTCAATTTGTACCAAAATGACAATGCGATGTGCAATGCTGCCGAAACCTATCACTGATCAAGAAGGAGGTAAATACATGAAAACCAGGATTGATCACAATGACGTCTTGAAAATAGGGGATTAAAGAATACTCAAACATGCACGAATCACTCCAACTGCAACTTTGAGAGGGTAAATGAGAATAACCAACACTATAATAACACCACTTTCATACTAAGCAATGTGGGTGAAGTGCCTTGCCTAAGAACAGAACAGTTTCTACTAGAGCCGCTGTTGCCCCACAGTGGCACCTGGTGTTCCCTGCAGTCTCCCATCCACATCCAGTCTCCCATCCATGTTGATCGTGGACTTCAGGAAAGTCACAGCCCCCCTGCCTCTCCTCACCCTGACAGAATCCCCCATTACCACTGTGGACTCTTTCCGCTTCCTGGACACCTGCATCACCCACGGCCTCAAGTGGGAGCCGACCATCAGCTCCCTCATCAAGAAAGCCCAGCAGAGGATGTACTTCCTGCGGCAGCTGAGGAAAGCCAAGCTGCCTGCCCAGATGATGGTGCAGTTTTACACGGCCATCATTGAGTCCATCCTCACCTCCTCCATCACTGTGTGGTACGCTGGGGCCACTGCCAGGGACAGACAGAGACTGCAGCGCATTGTGCGCTCTGCTGAGAAGGTGATCGGCTGTAGCCTTCCATCTCTCCAGGACCTGTACGTCTCCAGGACTCGGGGGCGTGCAGGCCGGATAGCAGCTGACCCCTTTCACCCTGGACATGGACTATTCCAGCCACTTCCCTCTGGCAGAAGGCTACGGTCCATACGGACCAGAACCTCTCGCCATAAGAACAGTTTCTTCCCCTCTGCCGTTGGACTCATGAACACTTTATGAACACTTTATAACACCTGTACTAAGGACACTTTATAACACCTGTACTAAGGACACTTTATAATACCTGTACTAAGCTGAGCACTTTATAACACCAGTCAAAGTCATGCCATATCACTTGATCTTTTGCACTGTCAGTTTGCACTGTTGTTCTGATGCTCCTGTATATACTAGACTGTTTTTATTTTTTTTATTATATATCTTAATCTTTTTTTGCATGCTCTTACTTTATTTTTAAATAGTGATAGTTTATTATTATTATTATTATCTTTTTTTTTTTTTTTTTTTAATAGTGATATCTCTACTTTATATTATTATTATTACTATTCAGTGTTCTATGTTGCACCTCATCACCAAAGCAAGTTCCTAGTTTGTGCATTGTGTTCACTGACAATGGCAATAAAAGCTTTTCTGATTCTGACGTACCAACCATTTTATGTTGGAGGAGCAAAAAGGGTGCAAAGGTCTTCACTGTGGGTGCTCACTTAAGATGTTAAGCCTTTTAATAATGGAGCACCCCCTACCATGTTAATTTTACAGTTTTAAATATGTTTAAATGTAGTTTGGACAGGGTAGTGAGTCATTTGGAACAGTCTGTGGTTGCCATTTGAACATTTTTAGTTGAGATTGCGCATCTTGTGAAAATGAAAGACATTTTTGGGGAGTCTGTGGGGGTGCGTTGTCCCCCACATGGTGCCGCCCCTAGGCCCAACACTGCTTAGTTTCAGAGTTCAGACGAGATGGGCATTGACAGGCAGGTATTTCATCTTTTTTTGCTATCAAGTCATTTAAGACCAATATTGCCGTTTGTAATGAACAAATAGTGAAATCATAATGTGTATATGCTACAGTTTAATACTAAATACCTGGAAAATGTATCAGATTCATGCTGATGTGATGATTTTGCATGAGTGGCAGTACTGCATGGGGAGAGCACTGCTAAAGGTGATACAGGGAGCCGGCAGTGTCCGTGGGTCACACCAAAGACGAGGTACTGAAGACAAACCTTCACCTCAGGACGGTCCCAGCAGCCACACTCAGGGACAGCATCAAAATAACACAACAGGAGACTCCAGTGTTCAGAGCAGCGTGAGGAGCAGTGCTGCAGGGAGAGCCAGAGGGTACGGCCAGTTTAAACCCCTCTACTGGATCAGGACAAGTGGAGGAGGCAAGCAGTAAGTAATGATAGCAGTAGCTGGTGGTAGAAATAGAAGTAGTAATAGAATGGTACAAGTAGTAGTGGCAATAACTGGGCCTGTCACAGTAACACAATTTTAAAGTATGATATATCGCTACAGAGAAATATTGCCATAAGCGGTAATATTGAAACTACTTTATGACACTGGCACAAAACAAGATACTGCCAGTAAACCACTTTTAAATAATAAATAACAATATTTATTTATTCTACCCTCGACAGCTCAAATCTTTCCCCATTATCAAGCTTTGACAAGTTTTGGCAGTAGTAGTAGTAGTAGTAGTAGTAGTAGTAGTAGTAGTGGTGGTAGTGGTAGTAGTAGTAGTGGCATTAGTAATGTTTTTAGCAGTAGTAGTAGTAGTAATGTTTGTAGTGGTAGTCGTAGTGGTAGTAGTAGTGGTGGTGGTAGTAGTAGTAGTGCTGGTAGTAGTAGCAATAGCAGTAACAGTAGTAGTAGCAGTAGTAATGGTAGCGGCAGTAGCAGTAGTAATGTCATTAGTAATGTTTTAGTAGTGGTGTTAGCAGTAGTAGCGGTGGTGGTAGTAGTAGTAATGGTAGTAGTAGCAGTAATGGTAGTAGCAGCAGTAGTAGCAGTAGTAATGGCATTAGGAATGTTTTAGTAGTGGTGTTAGTAGTAGTAGCAGTGGTAGTAGTATAGCCTAATGGTAGTTGCAGTAGTACTGTTAATGGTAGAACCTGTAATTTTAGTAGTAGTAGTAGCAGCAGCAGTATTGTAAGTGGTAGAAAATATGGCTCAACATCTGGTTGAAGTAACAAGTAGTGTCAGTAGTAGTGGAGTATACTGTTAGTTTAGTAATGTGGTAGTATTGTTGACCATTGAAGTATTGTTTTTGGAAGAAACTGTAACAGTAGTAATATAGTTATTGGTACAAGAATTAGTAGTACTGTAAGTGGTAGATATAATAGTAGTAGTTTTGTAAGTAAGTATTCGTAGGCAATGTAGTAGTAATAGTAGTAGTATTGTTGGCTGTAAAAGTTACAGTATTTATATTTTAAATGAGACGAAAATGTAGCTGTGTCAATAAAAAAAAACACACTATTCTAACAGCAGAAGACAAAATGAACCTCTCTAGACATTTTAGGCTTGTTTTCACTCCTTTCTCCTCAGTTTTATGTGCTCTACAAAATAACACACTGGACCGGTTGGACTTGTATATTTTTCTGCAGAATTTATAATATAAAACCCCAAATCCAATATCTAAGCAGTCTTATGCTCATAGTATCTTGTGTTTTGTTGTGGACAGCTGAGGGCATTGTGTGGTATACTCACAGCTAGGAAAAGTCTCTGCTGGTAGAAGTAGCATAGTGAAAGTAATAGAAATATTTTTTTGTGGTAGCAATAGAAAGTGTAATTTTACAAAAAAAAAAAAAAAAAAAAAAAAAAAAACACATTCAAAATCTAAAAAACAAAATCCAATATCTAAGCAGTCTTATTTGGTTGGTGTGGGTGTGGTGACTAGTAGTAGCAGTAGCAGCAATAGCATGGTATAGTACATTGGTAGTAGTAGCAGTAGTAGTGGTAGTTGAAGTAGTGGTAGTAGTAATTTTCAGGGTAGAAATAAAAAAAAAATGCCACATTCATAATCTAAAAACCTTTGATGTGTTGTGTACACTGTAGTAGCAGCAGTAGTAGTATAACAGTAGTTGTTATAGAACTAGTAATGCTGCTGTAAAGAGTAGTAGTAGTGGTAGTGGTAGTAGTAGTAGTAGTAGTGGTAATAGTGGTGGTAATAGCAGTAGTGGTGTTAGCAGAACTAGTCGTACACATAGAAAGTCTAATTTTAGTTGTAGAAATTCAACAACAAAAAAATATAACACTAATAATCTAAAAAACAAAATCCAGTGTGTACACTGTGTACACTGTGGCTGGTGTGTGTGGTACAGTAGTAGTAGTAGCAGCAGTGGCAGTAACTAGTAGTATAATGTACTAGTAGTACTAGTAGTTGTAGCAGAACTATTAATTTTAGGGATAGCTGCAACATTCATAATATAAAGCCTAAAATCCAATATCATATCTTTGTTGTGTTGTGTAGAAGTAGCATGTAGTAGTATTAGTAGTAGTAGTAGTAGTAGTAGTAGTAGTAGTAGTAGTAGCAGTCTTAGTATTAGTAGCAGTAGTAGCAGTAGCAGTAATTCTAGGGGTAGAAAAAAGATGCCGCATTCATAATATAAAAACCAAAATCCAATATGTAACAGTCTTATTTTCTGATCTTTGTTGTGATGTGTAGTCTGTGTTTGGTGTGTGTGTGTTGTGTACTCTGTGTGTACTCTGTGTGTGTGTGTGTGTGTGTGTGTGTGTGTGTGTGTGTGTGTGTGTGTGTGCGTGCGCGTATAGACTCACACAGGGCACGTCTCTGCTGAGGTGATCCTATCAGCTCTGCTCTGTGACACTGATGCCGCTGTAAAGAGAAGAGGAATTTCATTACACGCCTGTCAAACCGCCACCTCCTCACCCGCGCACACACGCCACGTCTCTGCGCCGTGCGGGGACCTTACACAGACCTGGATTCCTACGCCGCTGTGTAACCTCATCCCAACCCAACACGCACGTCCTCTTAAGTGCGCTGTACCTGATTTTCGCTGTCTTTAAAACGTGAAAAACATACTGTATATATAGCTCATTGTAAGTGAGTTGCAGTGGTCCAATGTTATTCCTCACTTACCTCATGCATTTCGAGCATTCTAATTACTCACAGCAATGAGTTTATAAGCCAGAGCAGAGTTTTGCTAACAACAACTGGCACTTCTTGATTCTTTGACAATAAAATGTTTTAGAGTTAGGTCCGCTGTTTACTGTCTGCATCTATTTTGACCTCAAGAACTGCTTATAAAATATAATCTGTACTGAGGTAAGACAAATTTTGCTCAAAACTAAAATATCTTAAAAAATATCCATTGTTATTTTGAGCAAACTCGCATTTCCACGGATCTGACCTGTAACTTTGTCTGGCGGCATCAAGTTCTTGTCATATCTCCATGGCAATAGATATTTTTATGAAAAACTGTAGAACATTGAACTCTTTATCGGAAAAGCTGCATACTTGTACCTCTAAAGGGCCCACGATTTTCTGATCTGTTGCAAATTTAGGTTTTCTCACTTCGTCTCTCAAACTGAAAACACTCTGTTCCACCTTGAATTCCAGCCCTAAAATTGCCAATCTCAAACAGAAGTTAAAAATAGCTGTTAAAATGACACTACTGCTTCATGGCATCACAAGGTGGAAGAGAGCATTGGGAGTTTTGGAGATGTACATAGACTAATAATGCAGGACAAACAAACACAACTCCAGGTATGTTTTTGAGGAGGTAACAACATTAAAACACAGCTTAAAGCACACAAGAGTCAATTTTGTGTAATATGGTACCTTCAAACGCACTGGTTGATGGATATTCCTGTTTATATAGACTTATTTCTAGCAATAAACAACATTTTAATGGCTTTACAACTACTTTATAATTTTGTGGGTAGTATATTTTATTTAATTTATTTATTGATTGATTTTTGATGGTTGCAACTGAAAAATGCTGTAAAACATGTGGTTGGTGCCCAGACCTGCTACGTAATAAACAGGTTTCTATTATTGAGTATCGGAGCAGCTTTGAGTCCCCTTATGTCTTGGTAAACATGCACACACACACATTCAGATAGAGAGATACATAGAGAAGGATGGATGGAGAAAGAGAGAGAGATGGGGGTTCAGAGTTCTCACTGTCACTCATCACTGTTGTGTCCTCCTGCTGCTATAACACTGACTTTATTATGCTGTATTTTCTACACACAGACCCTGAGCTAATACTGCAATACTATTACCATAACGGTATAAAAATACTACTACTACTACTTCACGGTGAAGTGTGTAGCTTTCTGGAGGTGGCACGTCACCGGCATGATTCCATGGAAATGGCGAGTTAAAGCCATACTGTGGAAATAGATAGGTTTTCTGCCACACTGGGGAATATTATAGCCAAAGGAACTACATTTCCATGGTAACAAGTAGGAGGTATGTCTGTGGAGATGCAAGCCCGCTCACAGAGAAGGAACGCATGCTTTTAGTGCACATAACCAGAATTTAAAAAAATTAAATTAAATTAAAAAGCTTTTATTTTGGTCTGTTTTTTGGCTGAAAAGTTGCATACTGGGGCTTTAATACAGATATTCCTGTTAGAAAATTATACAGTACGGTTTGGCAGATGTAATATATTTCTCTTTTCACCTTCCCTCTATCGCCGCCCACTTTAATTGTAATGCAGTTGTTTCAAAAATTCAGTACATCCAATAAAAAAATATAAATATGGCATGCCATTATGATTTTTTTTTTATTTATTTTTTTTTTTATCAAGGTTGCTGTTGTTGCTGTTTCTGTTTTTAAGCCTTTATACCATATTTACAATTAACAAAAAACAAAATATACAATAATTGTCAATAATGCTCTACATGTTATAATTTACTAAATAGGCCAACACAAAATTATGTAAAAATTAAATGTTAAAAGGTCAGATTACGCTATTATAACATTATAATATAGATAATAATCTATGTTATAATGTTTCCTCATCACAAACAGACCTGGAGTTGTGTTTGTTTCATTCACACATATTTAACACACAAACCCTGCAGATTTATATTGAGATCTTCTCTCAAACAGAAAACACTCTGTTGCACCTTGTGATGTCATGTGGTAATACAAGAAGTGTTTTTAAACCCCGTACAACTTCACTAGAACTATCTGAATCATTTCAGTCCTGGAATAGTCTCTATTCTCGCTTACCGGAATACGTTTGGGAACATGCGGATGATGATTTCCACTGTAGTTACCGACATTGGGCGTGTGATAAAACCGTGGATTCAGCAGCAGCGTCTTCACAACCTGCCAAAGCTTTCCACGGGGGACAGGACTCTAATCACGTCTTCAATGTCACTTAAAGGGAGCTGGTTGAAACTGCTGATCTGCCGAACATATCGGAACGCTATAATTAGATCTTTTTTAATAAATTAGATACACAAATTAATCGGCAATTTATAAAATAAAAAAATCAAGAATACAGTGACATCTAGATGAAGAAAACTGGGCCAATTTCTCAGTTTTCCCAGATTTTGTCGGTTACTTTTGCCGACAGAGCCCAAAGGAAGTCGTCATCCGCATGTTTCCAAACGTCTTCTAAGCGTGAATAGAGCCCATTGCCTATACTGAACTTAGGGTAAACTACCACTTCATGACATCACAAGGTGGAAGAGAGCATTTTTAGCTTAGGAGATGTAGACAGACTAATAACAAAGGGTTACTCAAACATTTGAATGAAACAAAACAACGCCAGGTATGTTTATTTGGAGGTTACGACATTATAAGAGTGAATTTTATAGGACTTTTAAATTATGATTAACGACCACTCCGCTTACCATGGTAACATCACAAACTCGGTGTAATCTCTGATGGTGCATTGAGCTGTCTCTAACTGTAGATGAGTATTAGACTACATTATGATAGCTCTTTCTTTTTTCTCTGTATCTGTATTTCTCGAGCCTGAACAGAGCCCGGCCGCTGATCAGAAGCTGTCAGTCTCAGATGAGTTCATTAAGCCTTTTATCATGGTAGATGTGCCTCGGATCCACTCGTTTGAGAAGGCCAAATTTATTTTCCCAGAATTCAATAGGGTCATTTAGCGGCGCCGTCCTTCTCTCTGTCTCTATAATCCTTCCACTCCCACACCGCAAGCTGAGCGACCGGAGAACAGGGACGGAGAGGGGGAGTTCAGATGAAAAGAAAGAAATAGGCTGCGAAGATGACTGGGCTTTCTTACTGTATTTATACTTGTGTTTTTCTTCAAGTGGTAATATAAAACTTTGACATGCAGTTTAGGACATAGTTTTAAGCATAGACTGTTTTTATAAATGGACATAGCTAACCTGCTAACCGCTGTGTTCCAAATAGGAAGTTCTGGCTCCATCGATTCAGGCTCCAGTTCACTTTGCATTGAAAAAAACGTCGCCTCTCATTGGTCACGTTTGATCTTAAAATGTTCGTATTAACCCGCTGTACGTGATCCTGGTGTTTTTAGTTCGTTATTTTGTCTAAATCAGTGCCTGTTCCGAATATGGAACTCGGTTACAAATTGGCCTCGGTGAGCTTCATTTGACTGGAGTTGGACGCTATAGGTGACGTCACATTCCCTTTGTCCACTTCTTTACGCAGTTCATGGTTTTAACTCCAGATGTCCTTCCCAAATCTCGATGCAGCTGTTGTTTACATTGTAACACCACGGCAACCAAACATCAAAATTGTATGTACTACTACTACTTACTGGTCGAGAAATTTGTCCTCTGCGCTTTACTTCAACCATCTCCAGAACCTGAGCTAGTCTTGGTCAGGACTACCTTAGCTGGAGGCTTTGGCCTACTGTGCGTGTTTTGGGTTGATGGGAGAAACCGGAGTGCCCAAAGGAAATCCATCCTGACGCAAGGAGAATATGCAAACTCCACACAGAAAGGCCTGGACAACCTTGGGATTGAACCTGGAACCTTCTTGCTGTGAGATGCTGAAATTGAACATTAAAGGTCCCATATTACGCAGAATTAACTTGTGAGCTTTAAGCCATGTTATGATGTTTGTGTTTTGTTTCGTTCACACATTTGAGTAACCCTTTATTTTTAGTTTGTCTACATCTCTACTCAGACTGCTTTGGTCCACCTTGTGATGTCACAAAGCCTTAGTTCTCAAGTTAACCGCTAACTTTTACCTTTAGTTCAGTAAAGATTGCCAATTCCAGGGCTGGAATCATCCAAACGATTCTAGTGAAGGTGTATGGAGCTTAAAAACACAGTGGAGCACAAGGTGTTTTCAGTTTTGGCAAAGAGCACAGATGAAATATGCAGGATTAGAACATGTGTGAATGAAAATAGAGATGTGAGGCACTGGAATTACCGTGGCAACCCAAATTCATTCATTCATTTATAGCACTAAAACAATAAAACTATTACGAAATCAAAGAAAATCAAAACCATAAAATAGCAATAAATAAATATATATTGTAATGTAACTTAATTGACAGTGTGAGTAACAGAAAAGTCTGAAATGATACGAAGCAGAGCAGGCGGCTCCAGTGCTCTTTGTGTGCACGAACAGCTCCTTCTGAACTGTCATATAGGCCGGATTAATGAAAACAGCTTTCTATTTTGGCGTTTTGTGCTATCTTGCTTTTATTGAGCCCATAAGGCCGGGGAAATGGAAAAGTGTGCATGAAACTGAAGGAAATGCTTTGAATAGAAGAGAGATTGAGTACAGGGCTGCACTCAAAGCACCACAAAAGAACAGAAGAAAGAGGAGGGATTAAAGAAGTCATATTGTGTGTTTGTCTGATGTATAGTTATAATCTATGACACGTGTGAATCATTGTGTTATCATTCGCACATTTTGATCTAAAACAACTTAAAAAAGAAACTAATCCGGTGATATGAAACCCCCTTTACCAAAACTTTGTTTGGTTTCAAGTGGTGATGAAGTGGGTATGGCGTTGGACTTTGTTGTTTAATACCCAGTATGCCGTGCTATTCACCGCCGACATAAGATAAAGTACACTGTGTGAGCAGAGAAACCAATCTGAAACATCTCCAACAGTCCATTATTATCTTGTCACTAAATAGAAAAATAGTAAACAAACACTCGCTGATATCAGGAGATGGCTGTTAATGTAAAATAATTAAATCATTGTTAAGAAATGACTCTAGAGCCGTGGTGCTTATGGTAAACTTCACATAAGGCAGTCAAAAGAGACGACACACATATATAGAACTGATGAGCTGCGACACGTATTCGACCAAATGACTTTTGTCCAGTTGGCAAATTGAATTTCTGCTTTAGCCATGGATTCTACCTGGACGACTGAGGGATTCTATACACATATATACCTTTATGCTAATGAGAGTAAAATGGGTGTGCCTTTATGAATATAGGAGTTTTAAGCACAACAGATATTTTTTGTGACAGTGAAAAGAGACATGGGGGTCCTTGTCAGACTCTGGAGGCACTGGAGAGTCCACCGCTCAAGTATGTTTAAGTTCAACACATATAGGTCCACTCAGAGGGCTGTGACTTTCAGCACACATAGAGAACAACAATTCAACTACACTTTACATCAAGAAACCACTCACCCATTCAAATATATTCACACCAGTGTATGCAGACACTGGGGTGGGTGAGTTAAGTGTCTTGCCCAAGGACACAATGATAGTGCTCATCTCTGGGAGTGGATCCGACCGCTCAACCAATGATGTATACGGCAGGACTCCAACAATCAACCTTCGGATCCATGACCAAACACTCTACTAACTGAGTTACTGTTGCCCAGAATGCATCTTGGCAGGCTCCCTCTGGTGCTACTGGACCTGGCCACTGGTGGTCAGAGACAACCTGAAGTATTCATTCACAAAACTGTGTAATCTAGTAGTGCTGTAACTGTATTCTGGATACCGCCAAATGAAAAAGTAACTGTACCAAAATACAGTTGTGTGTTCTTGATACATGTATTCAGTTACTTGGCAACATTGTCCCTCTGTCATGAGCCAGGTTGTATTGTTATGTGTTGTATGAAAAATAATGCTGATCTAAATGTGTGTAATTGTGGACAGGTAGTGCAGCCTCTCCTTTCCCACAGTATTGTCCTTCTGTGCCATGCTCCTGTGTTCTATATTTAGTCGGTCACGCTCTGTAGGTGATGCTCACAGCTTCCTGTTTCTCTTCCGCTTGTGCTGCTAACACCCGCCACCTGCACCGTTCCAAAACCCACTGCACTGCCATCTCCACGCCTGGCTGACCTGCTCCTGCTCCTCCATTTTGTAATTTGATAAATAATGAAGGTTCGGGTCTCTCTGCGGGCACCTGGGCGCGCTGCGAGTCGGCTGGCAGTGCCTACAAACATCCACCAAAACAAGAGAGAGTTTTCCGGACACCCACGCGAGATGAGAGGGAGGGTTTTTTTTTTGTTTGTTTTGTTTTGTTTTTTTGGATTGAACAAGCAGTTTTTTTTCTCTTTTTTCCCATGGGGTTTGCACATATCGGTGCCATGTTGAAATCCTTCACAGCTTGTGTTGACTGGTGAACAAAAAGCCAGCAGCATTTTTGCGGAGCGGCACAACAGTCGGATAAACATGAAGCGTAAGGTCAGAGCCACCAGCCACGTGTGCACCTGGAGTCTGACTGTTCGCAAAAAGAACAACAAGAGAAAAAGAAGAGAAAAACATAGACGTGGGAATGTATTTGTATACTAACCAAGAAAATGGCGAGTCTGTTCTGTATCAAAAACACAACACAAACGCACACAATTCGTAAAGGTGCACTAAGGAACTTTTTCGTTAGTGATCTGTCACATGCATGTTTCTATGGAGATGTCATTGCTCTGCCTGGAATGTTCCACAGTATGACATTAAACAGCTCTACCTTACATTTATTCAATTACAGGTGGTTTTATAGCTCAAACATACCTAGAAAAACAGGCATTCTGAGTGTGAGCAGGGTCGCCTCTACACAGATCTGACCTGTAACTTGGTCTGGGTTGGTCTACATGATGATAGAAAGGTTTAATGCCATACTGAGGAACATTCCAGACAAAGCAATAACATCTCCACAGAGAGAAGCTTTTGACAGACCCTCCACCAGAAAAGTTACACAATGAATCTTTAAGTACAACCAAACTACTGAGGAACCACTATGACATGTCTGATTGAGAAAATAGAAACTAACAACAAAAATATACATATTATTTTTGATTTGGTTTTATTTAGCATTTTTTTCTAACAGCAACAAATCAATGAAATGGTTCACATTATATTTTTTTCTTATGCATAAAATTGTATTGATATGTAAACTCATAATTACATCATTGCATACATTATATAATTACATACATTGAGCAGCATATCTGTTTTGAAGTTTATAGTTATATACTATAAATTATATGCACCAGGACTAAACCATAATTATAAATTAAATTTATAGTATATAACTATAAAATTATTTATATACTATAAATTATTTGACCATTTAAATACATACACCAAATGGATGAGATAAAACTGCATTTGTCTTGTCTTCATGAAGATTGTTTTGTCTTAAATGTTCCACAGTATGACATTAAACTCCTATCTCCATGAAGACAAGCAGGTGACGCCACCAGGCCAATTAAGTTATAGGTCAGCTCTGTGGAGAGGCGAGCCCCTTCACAGTAAGAATGCATGTTTTCTCTGTATTTTTAGCTGTATGAAAGCTGCTGCGTTTGAAAATTCTTTCCTTCTAAAAACACGTGTAATTTAATCAGTCCAAGAAACATAATTTAATGCCTTAATATTTCCATGGAGACAGCCATGTGACCAGAAAAGTTACACCTTTAAATTACATGAACCAAATTGGAAAACGCACTTCCTTATTTTCACCTTTTGTACTTCACTGCATTCCCCTGTTAGTCTCAGCTGTGTCTTGACATTTTCCTTTTCTAACCTTCTCCTACCACTTCTACTTCAGTAACCCTTTCCCACAATGCACTGGGAGCTCTTGGGGGACTGCTTGTGCTGTAGGTTATACTTGTACCTCAGATGGACCGATGATAACTGCTGCAGAAAGGTCCATAGACATAGCGCAGTTTCCACTTCACTGGAAATCTCATGTCCTTTACTGTGAATCTAACATGTCTGGAGGCAGCGGTGCATTGTGGTCTATGAGGACACACAAGGGAGACAACCTACAGTCTCATAAGTGGGGGACATGTCAAAGGTTCCTAATGCATCTTTAGTGACGTTTGGGTGTATGATGGCAGAGTGGTTAACATTTCACGAGCTGAGGAGGCAGAGCATGTTTTCCTCATGTTACTGTGGGAGCTTATAGCTGCCTAACAGACGGGAGCACGTGTGTCTACAGGACTTTATAAAGACATTATGGAACTTTATCAGGTCTCCTAGGGACATGATTGACAGGTGGATTAACCAATCAGACAAGTGGCTGATCCATTTGTATCAAAATCAACAAGTAAAATAAATAACTATAAGTAATAAGTAATAACACAGAGGACTTAGGTGGTTTTCAGACATGTCGGTGCGTGTGGACCGACCCCAGTGTGCACTAGATGTATTTTTGGATCGACCTTGTTCACACATGTTACGCACCACGCACCATTCACCCCAAACACGCACCATGAGCCACATGAGAGTCCATCAGCTGATCTAAGAACTTATTTCCATGACAACGCACTTCAAGTGGACAGACACTCACTTGCCCCATACGTGCAGTGCTAAATCTGGCTATACATTCAAGATGGATCAGTTTAATCATACTTTGGAACATTCAAGGCAATAGCATCTCCGTGGAGACGAGCAGACTGCAGACTCTCCACCAGAAAGATTACACAGGGCATTTTGGTACAATCAAAAGTTGACCTTTTAAGTCAGCAGTCTGAACACACCTCACTTGTTTTATTTGTTAACCACCTCCAAAGGACGGCAGAGTTTTGTGTGTAATCTCTCCCCTCACCTGGCCTTGGTTCAGCCTCATCTGTGCTCGCTCTCCTCTTCTGTCAGGCCAAAACTCACACTATCAGACAGAAGAAACATAGATATACTATATACAGAGAGATACGGAAGTAACACAGATAGCACAGATAACACAGATAGATCTAGTGGTGGTATCTGAGAAAGCAATATTACAGATAGTAGCTTTAAATTCTTATAGGCTGTGTCTGAATGTCCACACTATTCCCTACTTGGAGCACTATTAGTGATGTCCAATTGTCCAGTGTGTGAAAAAGTAGTGCACTCAAAATTTCCCACAGTGCATCTTGTGAAGTAGTGTCCAGTGCTGGTCACTGGACCGGTCAATATAGACCACAATGCATTGCGAGAGTCAGAAAAACTGTTCATTCTGATTATGAATACAACACCCTTAAATATCTTAAATAAACCTGTTAAAGTTGTAAAGCTGTAAACTTGCTAGTCTAAGTACCTTATCTTACAAGAGCAATAATTTCCATATTTCAGACAAAAAGCTGATATTCCAGTCCATTTATGTGGGAACCAGCTTGACAAAAACTTGTATTGCTTTTATCAGCCCATAAACAATTGTATGCCAGTGGAATTTGATCATTAGCTCATTATCTATGACGGAAATCAAGTTTTATGTGAGTTAAGCTAACTTTCTTTTTCACCCCAGATGCCAGAGTTTAATGACCCAAATGTAGTGTGCTGTGTGTCCAAATCGCTCTGTGAATGAGTCTCTATATAGTCCACTAAAGAGTGTAGGTCTATATAGTGAATGAGGGGTTAGGGCAGGGGACCACATGAGAAACAGAAAATAATGTGGAGATCAGGGCCAAAATGCTTAACTCAGTTCTGCATAATATTAATTGTATTGCATAATATTAACTGTATTTTTGTTTTGACATGCTTGTAAGACTGGTAAGAATGACTAAGCAATGAAAAAGTGATGTTGCCTTACAAAAAATGTCATGAAAAAAAAAAACAAACACCTCTAAAATAAAAGCAATGCAGCTTTTATGCCTGAGGTAAAATGATAAAATATGTTTATTTTGTAATTCCAAATGAGCTTAAACGGGCCAAAGGCTGTATATGGCCCGGGACCATGCCCAGGTCTGGGTTAGGGGCTCAGGTGGACATTCGGACACAGCCACAGTGAAAACAGTTAGCATTTTCTGACCAATCAGCCAAACCATATCAATAACCAGACTAAATGCAGAGTGTGCAGGTGGTCAGGCCCACTGTGCTGACCAGGCTCCAGTTCTTAATCAGGTTCATCCATCTTGGCCTCGTGCTCTTGATGCTTTACCTCTTTATCCAGGCAGAGGCTCTAATCCTCCCTGGAATCTATTTACTCCCCATTTAGGTCATATTATGTTGAGTGAGTGTCACGGAGAGCAGGCAGAGCACTGGAGTAAAGGTCCTATATTACGCAAAATTGACTCTTGTGAGCTTTTAGCCATGTTATAATGATATTACCTCATCAAAAACATACCTGGAGTTGTGTTTTTCATTCGCACATGTCAGAGTAACCCTTTAATATTCTCTGTGTACATCTCTAAAGCGCAGAATGCTCTGTTCTTCCTTGTGATGTCATGAAGTGGCAGTTTTTAAGTTAACAGCTCCTTTTACCTCTAGTTCAGTAAAGATGAAATCATCCAAATGATTCTAGTGAAGGTGTATGGAGTTTAAAAACATCACAAGTTGGAACAAGGTGTTTTTTTGTTTGAGTTTGTGTGTGAAACATGTGTGAATGAAACAAAACACAACTCCAGATATGTTTGTGATGAGGAAACAATATTAGAACATAGATAATAGTAGAAAATAGTGTAATATGGGCCCTTTAAACGAGCCAAAGAACAGATAAACATGATATAAGACTGGACTGTCCAGTTTGTAGAGTTATAGGCCAAACGGAGAATAAAGTCTGTGTTATAAAACTGATGAAATCCAAAGTCATTTGAGGTAAAACTGGCACCAGAGGCAGAGGATATGTAGGTCATACAAAATTACACTTTTTATGTGGGGAAATGGCATGATTAAAATGGTGTATTTCTTCAATTTACTCACAAGTGCAAAACAGCTTGGATTCTCTGCTTGCCTTGAGCTTTTAAGGATTTTTTTTTTTTTTAAATATACTGATACTTTGCAGCTGATGTGATCAACATTTTCTCAGGGTGTGATGTTAACTGAAGGCACTACTCTGTCAGTCTTAATCTGAGCTTTTTTTTTTTTTTTTTCCTTTTTTTAAAACACAATCTGACCATAAATTAGATGAGCTGATTTGTGCTGTTAAAGTCTCTGAAAAGTCTCTGAAATAACATTACAGTCACAAACTAGCACGCATTAGTAGCAACTGTTTTGTTTTGGGGGGTTTTCAGTCACACTCACCTTTTTGTTGAAAATCAAACTCCTCAGGCTCCTGAAATTGTGTTGTTTAAATCCATTTAGTATTTTATTTTTTATTTTTTTATTTTTTTTATTTTCAGATGATCTTAAAAGCTTTTTGGCAGTGTTTGCACCGTGTCACCATGGTAACTGCTGAACATTCCAACATAGTGTTACATGTAGAAGACCCCCAGCGTGATGTCTTTGCAAAGTTATCAATAGTGGGAAAATGGTTTTAAATGTTTCACAGTTTTAGGGTCTGTGATGTGAGGTTAAAGGTACACTTTATTGTCCCACCCAGGCACAGAGTAAACAGGCAACACAGGATTCAAACTCGCAACTTTCTTGGTAACTAATAGAGCCAGTTACCCATAGATACTATTGATACTAATCATGTGCTACTACCATACTCACTATTACTACAACTCCACCCACTACTTGTGGTACTTTCAAATGTGAAATTCCAACTATTGCTCTCTAAAGTTCCGCTCCACTGGTCAAACATTAATTTACCTGTTCCCCACTGAACTCCACAGGCAGTGGCAGCAGTAGTACTGTAGTAGTAGTAGAACAAACCTGTGGACCCCCACTCTTCCGTAGTAGCAGTGGGAACAGTACAGTGGTAACAGTAGTAGTAGCAGTAGCAGCAGCAGTAGTAGCAGCGGTAGTGGTAGTGGTGGTGGTAGTAGTAGTAGTAGCAGTAGCAGCAGTAACGGTGGTGGTGGTGGTAGTAGTAGTAGCAGCAGCAGTAGTAGTAGTAGTAACAGTAGTAGCAGCAGTAGTAGCAGTAACAGCAGTGGTAGTAGTAGCAACAGTAGTAGTAGTGGTAGTAGTAACTGTAGTAATAGCAGAAGCAGTAATGGTAGTGGTAGTGGTAGTAGTAGCAGCAGCAGCAACACTAGTAGTAGTAGTAGTAGTAGTAGTAGTAGTAGTAGTAGTGCACAAATCATGTCTTGCCAAACAAATGGAAGTCCAAACACACATCAGAACTCAACTGTGATCCATGTTACACCTTTTTACCATAGACACATAGCAGTGCACAGTGTCCCCCCTTTACAAACAATAAACAACAGGTTTAGTTTTAGCAGATTCACTTTTTTGAGGAAAACCACGTTAAATTCTTTCAAAAATAAAATCCTCTGTGAAAAGAGTATGGATGATGCATTTGCTAACCCTTCTATTAGATTCCTGCACATTATCTGTGACAGTTCTGCTTTCTAACTGGAGGCTTGGAAATTCTACTGTATTGCTTTGTTTTTTTAATAACAGCTCAAACTTTTCACACAGAATACTCTTTAAGAAAATATTTGTCTTTCAAAATAATGCCTTTAGAACTGAAGTGTATATGGCAGGTTTTCATGTTTTTTCTAGGTTTGGTGCGGTAAATATTTATCATACTTTATCTGTTACGTGGCGGCTTGTGGAAAGTTAAAAAGAAAAGTACAAACGCAGAGGAAGTCATGCTGAATTCTAAGACAGAATATTTATACTTGTATCGTTAAAACCATAAATTCCATCCAAAATGCGAGGAATATTTACCTATTTAAGGAACAGGCAGTTGATAGGACCCATATTACACTATTTTCTGATCGATGTTATAATGCTGTTTCCTCATCAAAAATAAGAGTTTAAGATGGTTGGTACGGTATTAGACATGTAGTTCTGGATTGGTTTAAAAAAACAAACAAACAAAAAAACAGAAATAGAAAACAGTATGTACAGTTGAGGGACTACAGAGCATCACCTGTGGATAATACAGTTGGGGTACCACAGGGCTCAGTATTGGGTCCAAAATATTTTATTTTGTTGATTAAAAAATAACCTTAAATTCTACCTACTTTTTGAAATGTTTTCTTGTTTTAACTTGGCATTTTTAAATTCTGTATATACAAAAAATGTTTTTGAAATAAAGAGGCTTTCAGACAGTTATCGCTTGGTTCTTTCACATTTCAAACCAGCCTCATATCTAAATTTAAATGTCTAATATTACGTAAATTTGACCCTTGAGAGCTTTAAGCCATGCTAGAATCTTATTACCTCATCAAAACATATCTGGAGTTGTGTTTTGTGTTGGCCTGTCTACATCTCCCAAGCTCAAAATGCTCTGTTCCACCTTGTGATGTCATGAAGCTGCAGTTTTCAAGTTAACAGCTACCTTTTCCCTTTAGTTCAGTAGAGATTGGCAATTCCAGGGATGAAATCATACAAATTATTCTGGTGAAGGTTGAAGGTAGTGTTTTCTGTTTGAGAGGAGAACTCTAAATAGCCTAAATCTGCAGGGTTTGTGTGTTAAACATGCATGAATGAAACAAAACACAACTCCAGGTCTGTTTGTGATGAAGAAACAACATTATAACATACATTAGATCAGAAAATAGTCTAATATGGGCCATTTCGGTGACTTTTTTGATTGATCTGAACTGCAGACTTGAAGCGTCCAGCCATTAGACCACGGAGAGTTTTCTGTGTCCACTGGTGTCAAAATGGCTCAAGGCAAAGTGATGCATGCGTTAGCTGTGGGGCTCATTACAGACCCTCCCGCCCAGAGTAGGATTTCATATTATTTATAAGGACGCATATGGACATAAGCTCACTTCAATGGCTTCTGCTGCTCTTGTCAATCCAAATGATACGCTGGGAGGAGAAGGGCCTTTACTGGTGATTTTAAATACACGATTTCGCAGCAGGAAGTCGGTTTGATGAGCTGAAACGCAAACTCAAGTGAATGTAAGAAACTGATGTTTACTCAGTACAGAAGGTTGCAGTTATTGTAATGATAATAAAAGTACATTTTTTCTGAAGTATGGAGGTGTCCGAAAACTCCATCATAAAGACTTTGACCAATCTTCAAACGAGCTCATGCCGTTACACCTCTGCTCTGTGAAAGCTCTGGGCACAGAAACTCCACACTTTTTAATGAATTTATGGACTGGTTTGGGTGCCTTGTATATGTTTTGTATCCAGTTTTTCTTTTTAACTATGGACCGAGTGATGTTTGTGTCTGAAATAAAGTATAAATCAAATCAATCAAATATTTGTTAATTTTTTATTTGTTACTAGGCCTAAATCATTCTTCATTAACTATTTGTTATAATGGTTTATTAAGGCTAATTAAGATATAATTATAATAAAGTGTTTTTTTGTAAATTGTAGGTGCCTTTCTTGACCGTCTTGGTTGCTTTAAGTCAGGGGCATCCAAACTTTTTTTCACAGAGGGCATTTGAGTATTTTGAAAAGCGCTATAGTGTTGCATTTTTTTTTTTTTTTTAACCTAATGAGGTCTGGAACATTTCTGTTAAGTCTGTATCACATCAAAATATTTGTTATATAAGTTATGATACTGACATTTTTTAAAATCAGCAGTAAAAAGTACTACGTTTGGTTATTTGGGCCAATTCAGTCGGAAGCCTGGGGGCCAACAAAAACTAGTCTGTGAGCCACATTTGGTCCCCAGGCCATAGCCTGCTTTAGAGTAGTACTGCAACGTGTCATTTCTTTAAAGGCGCACTATGTAACTTTTTTGGTTGGAGGGTCGGTCACCTGCTTGTCTCGTAGAGTTGTTATTGTTTTGCCTTGCTTTTATTTTATTACATCTATTTTTATAGCTAAAAGAAACGTACTCAGTTTGGTCTGGTGGTTGTTTGGTCTGGTTGGTTGTTTATGTCATTTTGTGGAACATTCTAGACAAAAACAATAGAATGAATATGAATAAACAAATCAATGTAACTTGAGCTTCACTTAAATTGCTGAGACTACACTGAGTCAGTGATAGGAGACATTTCCTGACTGTCAGGATACAGTGTAAAACAGTAGAAGAATAAACCACTGGTCTACAGAGTATGAAGATCTTTACAGTAACACTGCCCTGAACGACCACTTTCCTTCTGCTACTCTCTCTCTCTTACTATCTCTTTCTCTGACTTTCTCTCTTATTGTCTCTCTCTCTCCTACTGTTTCTTTCCCTTTCTCTCTTACTGTCTCTCTGTCTCTCTCCCTTTGTCTCTCTTACTGTCTCTTTCTCTTTCTTTCTTGCTCTCTCTCCTACTGTCTCTCTCTCTCTCCTTTTCTCTCTTACTGTCTCTCTGTCTCTTCCCTCTGTCTCTCTTGCAGTCTTTTTCTCTGACTTTCTTTCTTGCTCTCTCTCTACAGTCTCTCTCCCTTTCTTTCTTACTGTCTCTCTCTCTCTCTCTCTCTCTCACCTACTGTCTCTCTCTCCCTTTCTCTCTTACTGTCTGTTTCTTTCCCTGTGTCTCTCTTACCGTCTTTCTCTGACTTTCTCCCTTACTGTCTCTCTCCTACTGTCTCTCTCTCCCTTTCTCTTACTGTCCGTCTGTTTCTTCCTTCTCTCTGTCTCTCTTACTGTCTTTCTCTGATGTTTTCTTGCGCTCTTTCTCTCCTACTGTCTCTCTTCCTCGCTCACTTACTGTTTCTCTGTTTCTTCCCTCTGTCTCTTACTGTCTTTCTTTGACTTTCTCTCTTACTGTCTCTCTCTCTCTCCTACTGTCTCTCTCGCCCTCTCTCTCCTACTGTCTCTCTCTCCCCCGCTCTCTTATCTCTTCCCTCTGTCTCTTACTGTTTCTTTCTGACTTTCTCTCCTACTGTCTCTCTCCCTTTCTCTCTTACTGTCTCTCCCTCTCTCTCTCCCCTCCGTCCCTCCCTCTCTCTGTTGCACCTTGGTCATTAGGTGAGGTTATGGTGCAGTGAAACTCAGCCGGCTGCCTGCACTGACCCAGCTCCACAGATCTGATACATTACACACACAGCGGGTCCCGTGTAGTCGGTGTGCACGGACCATTCCCCGTCTCCCTCCTCCCTGTCCTTACGAAAGACACTCCACTTGTAAACTTTTAAACTCCAGTCTTTTTCATTTGCACGGCCACGAATTACAAAGGCTTTCTACATGTGACGTAACAAACCAGGGAAAATGCACCCTTCTTATTTACCCTCTGAGTTGTATTTAGAGTGATTCATGCATGTTTGAGTCATCTTATTCTCCTGTATTCAACATCTTTTTGGATCAACAGAATCAAATTGAAATTTGTGATGTAATATTTTAAATCCACATTTCATCTTGTGTTTTTTTTTTTTAAAGTAGATTCAACTTTCTGGAGCCTTTCACCATGCTATAGTTGTTTCCCCTTCTCATTTACCCACTCAAAGTTATATCTGGAGTGATTCGTGCATGCTTAAGTCACTTATAATTGCTATATTGCAGATCAACTCCTGTTTTCACTGTTACCGCCATATGCCCGCTGCTGTCCACTTCTCCAGTTTCATTTTATTAATCTGTGATAGGGTTAGGATTCAGGGAAAAAAAAAGTGAAAAAAAGTGCAGTTATCCGTAAGAGAGAGCTGCACGACTTTTTGTTGTGAATGCATTTACGGCGATGTCAGCTCCCATTGGGCACCACCGTCTTTTATTATCATTTTAGATGGATAGATTATAGCTGTATATGTATAGCAAACACCAGCACAACAGGTCTTCTTTAAAGGCGCATTATGTAACTTTTTATAACATATACCATTGGAAGACCAAATGAACCTCTTTGAAGCATGTACCTTTTTTGTTGGGTGTCCATTACCTGCTTGTTTCTATGGATATGTCATTGCTCTGCCTGGAATGTTCCACAGTATGACATTAAACAGCTCTACTTTACATTTATTCAATTACAGGTGTTTTTATAGCTCAAAAATCCCTAGAAAAACAGGCATTCTGACTGTGAGCGGGCTTCCCTCTCCACAGATCTGACCTGTAACTTGGTCTGGTTTGGTCTCCATGAAGATAGAAAAATGTAATGCCATACGGTGAAGCATTCCAGACACAGCAAAATCATCCATCCATCCATTTCTTCCGCTTTTCTCTCTTTGGCTCTTGGCGAGGGCGGACGCATTTTCTCTCCTCTCCTGACCCTTATCTTTCCCTGCTTTGCTCTTTGTCTCGTCTGGTCTAGTGTCTAGTCTTTTTCTTGATTGACTCTTTCCGCTCTGCTCTCCAAAACCAAATTAATTATGGATTTGATAAATTGGTCTCTAAATGCTATTAACACCATTTTTCAACAAGACAAGCAGGATCGGGCGAACCTGCGTGCCCTGCGGGAACCTACGCTGCCGGATACACGATGGACGGTTGGGACAAGTGGCGAGTTGTGTGTCTGTCAGCGCTTTCCGTAGAGGACATAGAGGATTTATACTTATTCGGAACCATGATTACAGGACTTTTGCTGATTGGATTAGGCGTGGCCCTGTCTTTTAAGGAAAATCAGATTACCGAGGCAGCTGTTCAAAGCCCCACTTGGCTGCCCGGATTGATTGAAACGATGGGCAAAGCTGCCAATACTCAAACTGTGACCTTGAGCCGTATGGACGGAACTTTGGCTCTAATTTCGCAACATGGTTAACATCTTGGAGACGTTTGGATGCTTTGCATAGAGGGATGGGAAGACCTTGAGACCAATGGACAACCAGAGCAGTGTTGTGGAAATTGGACGCAGCTGCTCGCTCTAAAACCAAAACAACCCAATCTTATCTTTTGGCCTCCCCAAGCCGCACTGGTCACGACCAAGGCCGGGCTGGTGTCAAATCGCCCTGAGATTACAGCAGAGGGAGCCTGGCCCCTCCCTAACCCTTCGCAGCTCCGTACCTCCAACCGGGTGGGCAGGTCCGTTGTATAAGTGCCGTCAGTGGCTGCAGGATCCGGATGGTCTGCTTGCCTACGTTGGACTTCCTCACACCCCTCCCCTCCCCTGTTGCTAGTCCTGTGGAATGTTTGTACTGTGTTTTGACTATGTTGCTGATGCTCGGAGTTGTTTTTATTTGTGCACTCACTCCATACGATGCCCCGTTAGGACCATGGTCTGGGGATGGTTTTCTTTTTTTTTCTCCTCCCCCTGTCCTCATGTGATACTGTTTATTTCTACTGGAATTTCCCCACTGTGGGACTAATAAAGGCATATCTTATCTTATCTTATCCGGGGCCGGGTTGCAGGGGCAACAGTCTAAGCAGGGACTCCCAGACTTCCTTCACCCCGAACACTTCCTCCAGCTCCTCCAGGGGGATCCCAAGGTGTTCCCAGGCCAGCCGAGAGACATAGTCCCTCCAGTGTGTCCTGGGTCTTCCCCGGGGCCTCCTCTTGGTGGGACATGCCCAGAACACCTCCCGAGGGAGGCGTCCAGGAGGCACCTGGTGATGCCCGAGCCACTTCAGCTGGCTCCTCTCGAAGTGAAGGAGCAGCGGCTCTACTCTGAGCTCCTCCCTTGTGACTGAGCTCCTCACCCTATCTCTAAGGGAGCGCCCAGCCACTCTGCGGAGGAAACTCATTTCGGCCGCTTGTATCCGCGATCTTGTCCTTTCGGTCATTACCCAAAGTTCATGACCATAGGTAAAAACATCTCCATGGAGCAAAGCATATGACGGACCCTCCACCAGAAAAGTTACACAATGCACCTTTAAGGCCTGTAGTGCCTGGATTAGAGATATGCATTAGAATACTTAATACGTGGACCAATTGAATATAAGTGATTAAAATAAACAGAAGCTTCACAAGGGCACTGCTCGACTCGTGACCTTTATAATTGCAGTCAAAGTCACATCAATTTATTTTCACTCCTCAGTTTCAGATGCGCGCTGTGAAGATGACATCTCCAAAGGATTTAATGAAATGCTTTGATTCACAAGGCTATCGGGACAATATGAGCGGGTTTTAAGTTGTCAAGATGTTAAAAAGAGAAAATCACGTCCTTCAGAGTGGTCAAACATCAGTGATCTGAAGATGCTTAGAATGGGCTCATATCTGTTAAGTCATTATTTTATTTTAGGCTCAGAAGCATCAGCAGGCTTTGATTAAACATGAATATGAGAGACAGTGAAGTGAACACTAAAATAAGTTCAAACTTTGTGAAACTTGATATCATTTAATACATTAACACTGTATTTGTGCTTGTAGCTGGTGTAGATGTATATGGAACTGTTTGTAGCCTGTGCTCTTACTGTTTTAAATAAAGATCGTACAATCTCAGCTGGACCTGTCGCTAAAGCCTTAACCTGCAGGTAGAGACACATACAAGATTGTCTCATTCTCAGTATATGGACAGGCTTTATGTAAAAGCTCAGAACCTACAGAATTCACTCACTGAGATACAGGTTCTGGGGTTTAGGTAGTGACCAATCAGATCAGAGAGAGACATTTTAGGTTTAAAACAACTGGATTTCAGCATTAACAACTCTGCCAACTTTGTTTTGTGATTGGATTACCATTTTTTACATAAACAAGGCCATCATGTGGATTGTTTTTGTAACAAAGAATTGGTCTGATCTCCTCTAAAAGCAGAGAGCGGCGCGGGGTGTGAACGACCCGGGGTGTGAGTAACCCGTGGTGTAGCTGAGGCTGTTCAGAGGAGTGGGCTCAGAAATTGACAGGAGCTGCTCTGTTTGTGATGGCTGATTTTCCCCTGCACTGCCTCCTCTCTACCTTTTATATTCACAGCTGACTGAGCGTGAGTATGACTGGTATTACAGCGTGGCGTCTCAGGTCTGCTTACTCACTGTGATGGCAGAGTGCGTCACCTCTCTGTGCCACACTCGCAACACAGCAAAAAGGCTTTAAACTCTGGGCTTTGGAGGGGCAGTATTTGTATGTTCTCCCTGGTATGTCTGGGTAGATTTCTTCTGTTTGGTCCAGTTTGCCTCATCAACCCAAAAACCCAAAAACATGCACCAGTCAAATCTAAAATCTACTGAGGCAATCTTCGAGCCAAGTTCAGCACAAAAGCAGAAGGCAGGTAAGGACGTGAGTGCTTCACTAGGTCAGGAGTTGTGTACAAAACTGTAAAAACATCACTTGCTCATGTTTACCTTGTATCTTTGGACACAGTTAATAGATTAATACATGGGGCAACAGTTGATGGGACGACATTTGCTCAGTTGAGTGTTTGTCCACTGATATGAATTCATGTCATGGCATTTTGAATACTCGTCTGGACATAAACATCTTTGGTTGAGGGGTCAGATTCACTGAGCCACAGGTTGGCGCTGTCACCATACCCCAGTGTTTGCGTACACTGGTGGGTGAAAACGCTTTGAGCCATGAAGGTGGAAAAGTGCTACATATGACCATTTTACCATTTGATGCTGTCATTGTTTTTGTCATCGTCATCATACTTTTAATTTAGTTTTGTTCAATAAACAAATAAATTAATAGCTGAGCCAAAACTGGGCAGGGCTGAGTGATGCTTCGTCATGCTGTGATGATGAGATGATCTTTTTCACCCATGATTCTTTTAGGTCGTCTGCCACCCTCTCAGGTACAGCGAGCTCGTCTCTAACCTCTTTTCGGAGCTGCGTCAAGGTGGCTATAGATGGACTCTGTCAGCATTCATTTAAGTCAAGTCTTTGGATATCTCATAGAGTGGACTTATTACCAGCTCCTCCTCGACCACCTTCCTTTCTCCTCGTGCAGTCTCTTTCCCACTCCATCCTCCTCTTCTGTCTCTCCTCTTTTCTCTCTCTCTTCCTCCCTGCTCCTCTATCTCTCTGCACTCACCACTGTGTGTGCTTTCAGTCCAGCGCAGAAAGGGCAGAAATGTCTCTATCCAAAGTGGTCTGATCTCCTCTAAAAGCAGCGAGTGGCGCGGGGTGTGAACGACCCGGGGTGTGAGCGACCCGGGGTGTAGCTGAGGCTGTTCAGAGGAGTGGGCTCAGAAATTGACAGGAGCTGCTCTGTTTGTGACGGCTGATTTTCCCCTGCACTGCCTCCTCTCTACCTTTTATATTCACAGCTGACTGAGCGTGAGTATGGCTGGTATTACAGCGTGGCGTCTCAGGTCTGCTTACTCACTGTGATGGCAGAGTGCGTCACCTCTCTGTGCCACACTCGCAACACAGCAAAAAGGCTTTAAACTCTGGGCTTTGGAGGGGCAGTATTTGTATGTTCTCCCTGGTATGTCTGGGTAGATTTCTTCTGTTTGGTCCAGTTTGCCTCATCAACCCAAAAACCCAAAAACATGCACCGGTCAAATCTAAAATCTACTGAGGAAATCTTCGAGCCAAGTTCAGCACAAAAGCAGAAGGCAGGTAAGGACGTGAGTGCTTCACTAGGTCAGGAGTTGTGTACAAAACTGTAAAAACATCACTTGCTCTTTGGATGTGAACATAAACTAAGAGAGAGCCAAACTTGCCTTGAAAAAGTTGTACTTTCCGAGGCACACTGAGGTTGAACATAAAAGTCCTTTACTGGAGTCCCGTTTTGTTATTTACGAAGTTTTATGTACCTGGTCAGTGTACGTCAGATCCTTCTGCCCATCAGTACAACCTTTTAAGGGCAAGTTTTGACTTTTTTTTTTTTTCCTTTGCAAAAGTGTTGGGGATAAGAGAACTGGTATTTGCCACACAATGGAGAAATTTCACTTTTGCTCCACAAAGCACAAACACTAACCTGTTTTAGACCAGACTGATATGTGTCACTTTGACTTGAGTTCTACACATTATCTATTCCATTATCTGGAGCAGCTCTCACTGAAAGATCAGGAAAAGCAGAAAGGGCATGACAAATATTTGAATGTGATTGGTCGAAGTGTCACAACAGCGGAACAAGATGAAAAATCCAAATTTTGTTACATCCAGCTGAAAGAAAAGCACAGACACCGCACAAAGAATATTCAAATATATATTTTAGTATAAACCTTATTTATCATGAGTAAAATGTCTGGAACAATGTACGGTTCTAATGATTAGATTGGCTGAGTGATATAGAAAGAGGAGCTCAGAGTATAGTCGCTGCTCCTCCACATAGAGGAACTGTCTGGATCCTGCCCTATAGGCCACCAGGGGCATATAAACTTGTATAGCCATGTTCAAACTTTTTGTGAAAACAGGACAAAGGGAGACTGGTTCATTTGGAGATGCGTTGTATAACCTCATACAAACATTCTGACAAATAGACGTTTGGTTCAGAAAAAAACTGTGCACAAACTTTTAAAACGCTTTGGAGTTGCAGTTTAGAATAATAAATGACAATGAGTCCCTGTGTAGCCGAGTGCACAAACACAGTGAGATTGTCTCAAATTTATTCCTCACTATCTACTATATTTTAGACTCACAAACAAGTAGAGCGTGTCCTCGAACAAAAGTGTGGGAAAAAAAGAAAAAAAACATGTGGATTTTGAGAACAAATCTCCCAAAAAAAAGATTAAAACTGACATATCATCCCAACTTTTTTCAAAAACCCCACATGAAAACAATATTGTGGAAAACATACAAGCAAGAATTTGGAATTAACTTTCTAACAATGTGTCAACTGTTCCTGTTGCGAGCTGAAATATTTTATAAACCAAACCAGCTTCATTGGAGAACATTGCCACTTTCAGAAACTGCAGGTGTAATTGACCGCACGATAACAGTTCCTCAACAGCTACTGAGTAAGAAATACAGAAAAACAAATCTGCTTTCTTAAAACATGTCTGTGCAAAATTTAAATGTGCTATGTTTTGTTCTGTCCCCCCTCAAATAACACTGCAATCGCTCACCTTTTTGTTGAAAATCCCACCTAAACATATATAGTATTAACTTTTACGTAACAGCTACTGAGTAAGAAATGTGAACAGAAATCTGCTTTCTTAAAACGTGTCTCTGCAAAATGAAAACGCGCTAAGTCCAGTCACGATTACACTAAGAAAACGACATGAATCTGTGATTTCTCTTGCCCAAGGACGCAACACCTGAGCGGCAAATAGAACCGTCAGCCTTTTTTGTATTTTTCAATTCCAGATAATCTGAAAATACTAAAGGTACAGTATGTGACTTTCTGGAGGTGGCGCGTCATCTTCACGATTCTGTGGACACGTAAAGTTAAAACCAAACTTCAGAACATTCGCCAAGAAGATAAATTAGTTGTGGAAGATTATAGCCAAAGGAACAACATCTCCACAGAAACAGGCAGAAGGAGGCAGTCCTCTGTATGCGAAGTAAGAGTCAGGTTTGTGGAGATGCAAGCCTGCTCATAGTAAGACTGCAACTATTTAAGTACAATAAACAACCAAAATTATATAAATGCTTTTGTTTTAGTCTATTTATTTTTGGATTTTATTATTATTATTATTATTATTATTATTATTTTTTTTTTTTTTTTTTTTCATTTTCAATATACACAGTTTGCACTTAAATGTTTTGATTAAAGCAAAAACACTCTTCTATTTATCTTTACTTAAAGGTGCTGCTTTTACTGTCCTAAAAACATGAAAAAAAAAACATTTTAGACAGTTTGTAGTGGTCCAGAGTTACTCCTAACGTACTTTGCATTCAGGGCATCCTAATTATTCACTGTGATCAGTTTAGAAACACCTTTCATAACTAGTAGAGAGTAGACCAGAGTTTTGCTGTAAAGTCACTGTAAAGCTGACAATAACTAGCACGCAAACAGTGCACTCTGATTCTCAGACAATAAACGCTTTAGAATTTGTTTATTTACTTGTATACTGCGAATGAAATAAACAAGTACAATACAAGAAATGAATGAAAAGGAGCAGAAAGAAGAGTGATCTTATGTTCTCTTCCCCCTCTTCCCTCTTCTTGTGTCACTTTAAAACATTTAAAACATTTCCAATCAATACATTTAATTTCAATCACAAATATTAATCAATTGCAAACAGAAATCTTCACTTTTATGCACAACAACTTAGTTTACGTATGTTTTAAATGCAATTACTGTACTTGATCCCTTCATTTCTTTGTCAAGACTATTCCATAAATGAACTCCTTTCACATAATGAGATGCAGACAGTACACAACAGACTTATTTGACTTCAGTAGCTACTTACATATTACTGTAAATAACATAATACACTGAAGTCACTTTACTGAGATTTATTCTGTTCATTTGCTGCACTGTTAC
The DNA here is from genome assembly GCA_029959045.1 of Taenioides sp. WSHXM2023. NCBI lineage: Eukaryota > Metazoa > Chordata > Actinopteri > Gobiiformes > Gobiidae > Taenioides > Taenioides sp. WSHXM2023. Next base: position 6,519,618 of record CM057092.1, read on the forward strand.
TTTTATTGTACATAATAGTTTGTTGGTATTTTATATTTTTGCTCCACCGGAACAGTGTGTTACATTAGAGTCTATTTTTAAGTCTATTTTTAAATTATTTTTTAGCCATTATCTATTATCTTGTTTTATTGCATGTTCCATTTTCCTGCTGTTCTTGAACTGTGAGTTGCAACACTGGAATTTCCCCACTGTGGGACTAATAAAGGCATATCTTATCTTATCTTATCTTATCTTATCTTATCTTATATCTTATACAACATATCTGTAATGGAGCAAGACAAATTTTGCTCAAATACATGGGGGAAAAAACATAAATCAGCTTTTAAATGTGCTTGTATGCCTGGCTTAAATTATTACATAAGAGATTTTGAGATGCTCCTGGTCAAACAAAGATGAAATATGCCAGGCTGTGTGTAAATGTTATCACTACCACAGATCATTTTAAAGGGCACATTTTATGCATTCTTTGTATTGCCTTTAAACTTTGGAGCACTTCTGTCGTGACTGGCTTAATAATACACACGGCAAAAGGAGAAATTTAATTTGTCAACTGGACAGAGTTTATTTGGTTGAATATGTTTCGCAGCTCATCCAAGCTGCTTCCTCAGTTCTGGTCAGACGCTGGTGGACACTGCTTTATATCTGCCTGAAGGGAGGAGCTAATTACAATGAAATTACTCTGAGACTACCACACCTATTTGTTTACAGTTTATGTTAGTTAGGTTGGACTATTAAATATGCAGTGAGTTTGGGGTCTTGTTAGCAGAACCATTCAGGGCCATGATGGTGTTTTCACACCTCTGGACATGTCCTGGCTAGTCCCATTGTTTTCTCAGTTTGTTTTGATTTAGGTTTGAGGATAGAGTTATAGATGGGAGACAAATGATGTCTGAGACCTCCATTTCTGTTCAAGGAAGGATTCTCTTTCTTGACAAAAATAGCCTCTTTAACTCCCCTCTCAAACCAGTTCTCAGTTCACGCACACGGCTGTAATGAACTCAGTTTGATGATAGAAATGCTCAGACCAAGTCAAACTGTGATTTGTGGGTTTAAGGATTTGTACCTGCGACACAACAATCCAGGGAAAACTCAAATGTAGTGATTTCCGCGGTTCAGAGCAAGGCAATATAGTAAACAAGATTAGGAACTGTACCTGGGGTCTTAAAAATGTGAAAAAAAGCTAGTTCGTTTTACATGGTTTGCTGTCGTCACACTTTCTGATTAACAGAAACACACACACACACACACACAGAAAGAGAGTGAGAATATTCTAACATTGTTAAAAGCACAAAAAAGTCAATGTCGCATAATATGTGTCTTTGAAATTTGCATATTTCTTTTATTTTTTTGTAACTTTGTTTTAATTGATTTTTAGAAACTATTTCAAAACATACAAAAAACAATATAAATCAAAACAACAAAACAAAAGTCTGGAGTTACAGGTTCTTATTTAAATATGCATTTAGTAATGACACTTTAATTTCCTCCACTTTTTTTTTTTTAAATTTCATTCCACTTTTCCCATTGCTCATCATATTAATACACTTTTACTTTAAGATTGTTATTCTTTCCATCACTGAAATACTTTCCACAATCCTGAGCCAGTCTTGCTGTGCAGGTGAATCTGGTTGCAACCAAATCTTTGTAATTCCCTTTTTAGACACAGCTTGAACAATTTTTGTCAGATACATGCCATTCGTCCTTACTACATCTGATATATTTCCCAGATACATCACCAGACAAGTGTTTGGATTTCCATTACCTAGAATACTAGTTAAGGTTGCCTTTAATTCTTCCCAGTATTCCCTAATTTTCAGGTGTGTGTGTGTGATCAGCATCCATTTCTCCATACGACCTCCAGCACTCATGCAGTCTGGAGGTCTGCTTACTCTTGATTTTAGGTGTAATGAAAAAAACGTGTCATTCTTCCAGCAATATTCCCTCCACAACAATGAATCAGTTGTGCTATGGTGTATTTCACACATCTGAAACCATTCATCATCTATTATATTTATTGACAACCCATTTCCTTTTTAGGTGAAGAGTTGTTTCTTCTCTACATTCCCCCAGTGAGTTGTAGAAAGCTGAAATGGCTTTTATATATTTTTTTGTTCATACAGTGGCATGAAAAAGTATTCTCACAGTCATTTCTCACATGTCTGCATAAAATCACCATCAAATGTGATCTGATCTTTGTCAAAATGACACAGATGAAAAAAGTGTCTGCAGTGTCTCCTAAGGAGACTTTGAGAGCAATTAATACCAATTTTTACCAAACAATTTAAGTCAGGGGTGTGTCCAATCACTGAGGAGTGTGTAACACGGGTGAAATAACCGTGCATAGTAATACATCCTTTTGCCACAAATGATCTTTGTTAGCTTCTACGTCATCACGTTGCTTGCGCGCCTGATCATGTGACCGTAGACAACCAATTAGCTGTCTATATTACCATGAGGCAGGAAGCCACCGCGAGATGCGAGAGAAGCCCGAGGGATATTTGCTGCAGGTACGATTTCTGCTTCGATCTAAGTTTATTTCACATTGATGAGTTGCTATATTGACGCTATATGTTGCGGACCTGTAGGAGCCGAGCTACCTGAGCCCATGTGCTGCAACCCAGTGCTGTTTGTGTGCAACCGCGGAATTGGTAAGCCTTAGCTCCAGCGCTAGCTCCCTCCATACGTTCTCAATGGTTAGCTTAGCTACTAGCCGCCTATTGGTTTTATAAGGGTCCGGTTAGCATTGCTGTATATGCCAACTTTCTTTGCCTTTCTTATTTGTCCAATTTAACGTAATCATGTTGGAATTATTTGTACTATTGACCGATCATGTTTTACTCTATGTATGCACTTAGTGGCAGTTTTAGCCTTATATATTGTGTCATATTTATTCTTAAGATGCACTAGCACTTGAATGCACTTTAATTGCCAAGTTGCAATAGACATTTGAATGTACTGAATTTTGTGTTAGTATTACGCATTTTTCTATGCAATATGCATTATTTAATTGATCAATTTGCACAAGCTATTGCTAATTGATTAATGAACTACTTTAATATATTGTACAATATCAGGTGTCCATATGATATATTTATTATTATGCGACTTGCATCTAATTTTAATATTTATTGAACGACACAGAATTCTTACTAGTTGTGTACACATAGAATTTACATTTGTGAAAGACAGATTATTACATTGAGTGGTCCTGTTCTCTACACAGGCCAGGCCCCTCTCGGATGGCAAGCTTAGCCTGCAACCAGCAATACAACCAGTTGCCTTCGAATGCTGAATCTACTCCTGCCTTACTCTGATCGGGCTGGTAGGATGCTCTTGTAGCCAGCATTCCAACTCTCGCACCTAGCAGTTTAATCAACGACCCTGTCACTACCCATACCTTCGCTCACTCCCTCACGGACACTCCCTCTGGATTTACGAACTGATAATCGGGTCGTATGAACTGTTTGCTTTTTGTGAGCAGTGTGCTACGGACTTTTAACATCTGTGCGTCGACCCCAACGATCATTCGTTACTGTAGACAATTAACATCTGGTTACATATCGTAACCGTCCTGTTCGTAAATCTCATTGTTAATTGTTTTGTCTGTCTTGTTTAACATTTACTACACTGGTACCATTTTATATGCAACTCAAGTCTGTTCTCTCTCCTTGAGCCGAACCTACACTAGCCCATACTGTTACTGCTACTACGTTATTACTTTATTACATTGATACTGAACACATTCCCATATAATTAAGCAACGTATATGCTACAAGGGGCTTAAAGCTGCCCTGCCCATTATAGAGCACACACCTCGTAAGAATTGTGTCTTGATGAGAAGCATTGTCTGATGTGCACCATGGCTCGCTCAAAAGAGCTCTCTGAAGACCTGCGATCAAGAATTATTGATTTGTATAAAGCTGGGAAAGGTTACAGAACCATCTCTAAAAGTCTGGATGTTCATCAATCCACAATTAGATCAATTGTCTACAAATGGAAAAAGTTTGGCACTGTTGCTACTCTCCCAAGGAGTGGCCGTCCACCAAAAATGACGCCAAGAGTTCTGCGCAGAATACTCAGAGAGGTAAAAAAGAACCCTAGAGTGTCTTCTAAAGACTTACAGAAATCACTGGCACAGTCCAATATCTCTGTACATACGTCGACTATATGTGAAACACTGTCCAAGAATGGTGTTCATGGGAGAACTCCACGGAGGAAGCCACTGCTGTCTAAAAAAAAAACCAAAAAAACACAAAAGGCACTTGAACACTCCACAGAACTTCTGGCAAAATAATTTGTGAACTGATGAAACTAAAGTTGAATTGTTTGGGAGGAACACACAACATCGTGTGGAGGAAAAATGGAACAGCTCACCAACATCAACACCTCATCCCCACCGTGAAGCATGGTGGAGGGAGGAGCATGGATTGGGGCTGTTTCGCTGCCTCAGGGCCTGGACAACTTGCAATCATTAATGGAAAAATGAATTCAAAAGTTTATCAGGATGTTTTGCAGGAAAAGCTGAGGCCGACTGTCAGACAGTTGAAGCTAAAAAGAGGATGGATGCTGCAACAGGACAATGATCCAAAACACAGAAGTAAATCAACTTCAGAATGGTTTCAGAAGAACAAAATACACGTTCTGGAGTGGCCAAGTCAAAGTCCTGACTTGAACCCCATTGAGATGCTGTGGCATGACCTCAAGACGGCGATTCATGCCAGACATCCCAGGAATATGACTGAACAGCAGCAGTTTTGTAAAGAGGAATGTTTTTTTCATCTGTGTCATTTTAACAAAGACCAGATCACATTTGATGGTGATTTTATGCAGAAATGTGAGAAATTCCAAAAGGTTCAGATACTTTTTCATGCCACTGTATGAATCTTTCACTACCCCAATTACACCTAGTGTCCTTGCGCAAGTCAGGTCCACTCTGTTTTGTATAGTAATCTCTCACCTGCAAATACCTAAAAAGTCTTTATTTTCCAAATCGAATTTCACCTTTGGTTGTTGGAAACAGCTCACTGGCTTTTTATTTTTTCAAAAGAGTACAACTGTTTTATCCCTTTATAATTCCCATTGTTTGAAAGATTGAGTTGCCCTGGTTTGAATGTTTGATCATACTTAAACCATTTCATTGTACTACAGTGTAGGGCTGGGCGATATGGCTGAAATCTGTATCACGATATAAGTGTTTCATATCGATCGATATCAATAATTATTGAAACGTATGACTTATTTAAAATAAGGACCAGGACGGAAAAATACTTAATTTAAAGATTTTTATTTTAAACTTAACCTTCCTCTGACAGGCAATAAGCATTCAGGGAAAAGGAATGTCAACACACATGTTCAATGTTATGATCACAATGAAAACTGAAGAATAACAATAATAAAGTGCTTAACACCTCTGGTGAATAACATTTCTGTATAACGTCTGATACTATTGAAGTATATTTTCACTCAAGATTTAATAAAATAAAAATATACAGTGTTTTGTAAACAGAATAAGTAAAATTAAAACTGAAGTAGACTTAGGCAGTCTTGGAAAAGTACTTTCGCCCTGGAAGTACATACCGTGGGTCGAGTACGTGGAGTAGATTTTTAAAACCGGGCTTCTCTACGGTACTGAGAGGAAGCATGTCCTTGCCTATGTAATATGCTACTGCCTGTGTTATGTCTTTATGGCGTTTAGATGATTTGTCATAAGGCACTGACGTCGAGTACCTCTCCATGGTGGTCTGCTGTTTTTGTTGTGTTGGTCGTGGTTGCTTGATGCGGCTGTGCTCCAAAGGGTGAGCGCAGCTAAGATGGTAAAACAAATTGGTGGTATTACCAGCCTTGGTGGGGACCACGGTCTTGCATAATTTGCAGACATTTGTCTGATTACGATCAGACTTATAAAATCCAAAAAAACTCCCATACTGACCTTTCCTTCTTTATCCACAATTTCCTCGCTTGTTGCGGCGGCACTCATCTTTTCTTCACCACACTGTTACGGGAAAAAACACAACCACGAGACAACGGCATGGTGCAACCAAACATGATACTGTTACATGATTGGCTATTAGCATGTGTCTCCCCATACGTTCCTACATACCAGTGGACGAGCGCCTTTGCTCATGCAACGAAACTTGCTTCACAACAAAGATTTAAAGCGGAGCTAAACCAGAGAGCGCTCTGGCTAAACTTAATCAGTGTTCTATCGAACGCATTTTGTATTGATATCTCGATAGACACGTACTCGATACATATCGTTATCGTTTTATCGCCCAGCCCTACTACAGTGTACCATGTTTCTAGTGTAAACTTCACAATTTGGTTCATCTTGCCCTTAAGGGATGATGACAACTGTTTATCAGATATAAGTATTTGTATTTTATTACCCTCAACTTCTTTCTCAATGTCTTTCCACCATGCTTCATGATCTGGCCTGCACCAACATGCTAGGGGTGTGAGTTGGGCTGTGGAAAAAGTACTCTTAGATTTGGCAGGGCCATTCCTCCCCTTTCTGTTTCAGGAGCTGCAAAGCTGTGAACTTTATTTTTGGCTTTTTTCCCATTCCATATAAACCTTGAGATCATTGTATCCCATGTTTTGAAATTGTTATGAGGTACAGGAAGTGGGAGGGACTGAAACAAATATAGCAATCCAGGGAGGACGGTCATTTTTATAATTTGTATTCTAGAGCCAAAATTTGTAGGCTGCATAGACCTTTGATCTAAATCTTTTTTAACATCTCCTATTACTGCAGTTAGTCTGAGACATGTCAGAGATTGACTTTGCCAAAATTATACCCAAATACTTTAGAGTTTCTGAGTTCCACTTTACTTTATATTGGTTTCTAAATTTTTGGGAAGGCAAATAATTGAATGTTTAGAATTTGTTTCTTAGATATATTTATTTTGTAACCTGAGAAGTATTCGAATGTTTGGAATAAATGCATTCAATTTGGAAGGCAGTATTCAGGATTTTGTAGGAAAATAACAATCTGTGAAAAGTCCAATAAGGTGTTGTTGCCCTAGGGGCTCGGTGTACAGGGCGAACAGAACTGGGGAAAGAACACACCTTTGCTTAGTCCCTCTTTGTAGCTGAATCCTGTCAGTTAGGCTGCTGTTCACCTTGATCCTGGCTGTGGGTTTGCGATAGAGCATCTTAATACACTGGATTGAGCTGTCATTAAAACCAGATTTTCCCAAGTCTTCATATAAAAATTGCCAACTAACACTATCAAATGCTTTTTCTTGCTTTTTCTCTAAACTAATTAATACAGTACTAGTGCTTGTCTTTTGAGCATCATCAAGGACGTAGAGGAACTTCCTTATATTATCTTGCGTTTGGCACCCCCTAATGAAAGCAGTTTGGTCTACTTCAATCTGGTACAAATGTCTCATGTCTCTTGCATGTAACTGAAGCATAAATTTTGTAGTCCACATTAAGAAGGGAAACGGGCCGGTAATATTCCTTATCTTTGCCGTCTTTTAGTAAATTTGTGATAATGACAAGTCAAAATAAAATAGAAAAATAAGTAATAAAATATAAAATTAACTATAAAATCACAGCTATAAACAAGAGACAAGAACAGCAGTGCAATCATATGCTGATTGACAGAGCGTAAGGTTATCCGTTACTTAAAATTGAGTTATACAGTTGTAGGGAGTATTATAGTATGAATCTAGTCCTGTATCTCTCACTGTTTGAGTGGAGCTGTAGGAGCCTGTTGGAGAATGAGCTCCTCTGTCCCTCTATAGTCTGGTGCAGTGGGTGAGTTGTTGTACAGTTGTAGGGAGTATTATCTCCTCTGTCCCTCTATAGTCTGGTGCAGTGGGTGAGTTGTTGTACAGCTGTAGGGAGTATTATCTCCTCTGTCCCTCTATAGTCTGGTGCAGTGGGTGAGCAGGAGTGTCCATGATGGAGAGCAGTTTGTCCAGTGTCCTCCTGTCCCTCACTGTGACAAATGTCTCCAGCTCACAGCCGATCACGTATCCAGCTTTACAAGATAAAAGAAGGGGTTTAAGCTCTTCTCTAAATACTTTATAGAATTCAGACTGAAAACCACCACTACCTGGTGATTTATTTGTTTTTGGTTTTTAATAGCTGCTTTTAGTTCTTTGTCTTTAATTAATTTGTTCTGCTCATCCTCAGTAGAGAGCAGATCTAATAAATCAAGAAATTGCCTGATAGTTCTTTGATTAGCAGCTGCAGGCTGAGAGTACGTTCTTGTATAATATTTCTTAAACTCATTTTCTATCTCATTTGACATATATTGTAATTTGTTATTATCAAGATTTCTTATTTTGTTTACTGTCATGGATGCTTGTCCATGACAAAATGTCTCGCTAACATTTTTGGTTGCTTTTGGTCCTGATTCGTAATAAGTCTGTCCTATAAACTTTCTACTTCCCCTCTGAGAATTTTGTTAATTTCATCCTTAATACCGGTTATTTGTTGTAAAATAATTTGATTTCCAGTTTTTCTTCAGTGTTTTTTTTTTTTCTTTTTCTTACTCTCATATGCAGCCAATCTGGCCCGTTTTTGTGCTGCTGTAAGATCAGCTGTGCGATCAACTTTCCCCACAAGACCGCCTTCAGTGCATCCCAAAGTATAACTGGGTTCATATCCCCTGTATCATTGTCTTCTATAAATCTTTTGATTACCTAAATTAAGTCTCCATGCTGTATTTATTGATTTTAAGACTAATCAGACTGTGATCTGAAACAACTGCCACATCAATTGTGCAATCTGTGACATTATGAATTTCTTCAGGATTAATTAAAACATAATCTATTCTAGAATAAACGGCATGGGGAATTGAATAATGTGTATAATCCTTGGTTTGTGGATTAAGTGTCCTCCACACGTCTCTCAGTCCCACCTCCTGTATTGTGTCATTAGCTTGGTCATGTCATATTTATATTTTGTAACACTAGTTGTATAAACACAAAATTGAAATCTCCACATAACAATAAACCTTCAGCTTCTTGTGCTACTATATTAAATACCGTTTTAAAAATGTTTTATTACTCTCTGGGGGGCATATATATTAACTAATGTGACAAGTTTATTTTCCAATTTACCTTTAACTAGCACATATCTACCGTCTTTGTCGGACACCTCTTTATAATAGTCAAAATTGACCGAATTTGCTATTAAAGTAGCTACTCCCCTTTTCTGATTTGGGTTGTAAGAGCTATAAGTTTTTGTACCCAAAGTTCTTTAATTTTACATGTTTTTGTGGAAGCAAGTGAGTCTCCTGCAAGAAGATAACCTGAGCATTCTCTTTTTTGAGCTTAGTCAAAACCTTACTTCTTTTAACTGGATTGTTCAGTCCATTAACATTCAATGACACCAGTTTAATATTATTAAAAGGCATGTGCTTTGTGTAACTGTAAATTGTAACTCTCCAGACAGCTTAAACTAACACAGGACTGAACAAGTGGCCAAAAAATAAAACATGTCAAATAAAACACAAAAATAAAAGAAAAAAGAGTTTGCTTTCAAGTTGGGGTGAATACTTCACACCCAAAGTCCCTGTTGGCAGGCTGAGGCGAATTACTCTTCGAGGAAGGCCCCTCCCTGGAGGTGAAACACACAGCCTCATGCATCCAAAAGTCCAACGTTACCAACCTTTTTCAGAATCTTTTCCTTAAGTGTGTACTCCTGAAGTTTATTATTATCGACTTGGGTGGCGCAGTTTGATCTGTTTTTCGCGTTTGGGCCGGGGGGCCCACTGTATCCCTAGTTTTGTGTCTTCTGGGAGCAGAAGTGCCTTTTTTAATAGTCTCTGTGCATGAACTGTAGTATTGAATCACCCTCTGTTCCTTCTGGGACACCACAGGCAAATGTTATTCCTTCTGGAATGTCCCTCCAAATCTTTCAGTTTGCTTTGCATAATCCTATGTTTTTCCACAACTTTGGTCAAAGCATCCTTCACGACTGTGCTCAGTGTCTCCGCCTCAGCGATTCGTGTCACGACCTCAGCTTGTTTTTGAGCACATTAGCGCTTTCGGTGTTTGCAGTTATGCTTTAATATATTTCAGTTTTTAAAATCACCAACTCAGTTTTCATGTCTTGTCTTAGTTCTCTCATTTTCTGAAGATCTTGCTTGTTTTCAGTGCGGAATACTTGTAATTCCCTTTGAATCTCCTTTAGCATGTAGCTAATGTTATCCGCACCATCAAGTTTTTGTTCTGCACTGTCCATTTGTTCCTCTTCTTGGTGTATTTCACACTTTGTATGACTTCTAGTCTTCAAACCCCCGCTCATTACAGTAAGAACTACACGCCCATCTTTTTCACTTGCTTACTGGAAGTCCTGAAATGTGCATATATATTTTAAACAGACCATCTAATTATATGCATCATTTGTTTTGGATCAACATTTTTTTTTAATGAAATGTAATGTCACATAATACATTTAGTTAGGGTCAACATTGCATTTCATCAATGTGCTTCTTAAGGCTGGATTAGACTCCCGAGTGTTAAATTTGGAGATAAGCATTTTATTTCCCCGATGAGTTTCAGATGACATAAAAATGTACATTATGTACATTATTAAAACAAGATTTTTGTTAGAATATAGTCTAGTCAGTAAGAGCAGTGATCAGATTTAACTTTGTGAATTGACCTTTTGGAGATGTCATTGCATGTGCGTGATTACAACGTAATCAACAGGGAAATATGGAGCTTGCCCCCATCTGGGAGTATGACATCATCGCACTCTAGAATCTGAAAACCACCAATAATTGATACTTTGCAGCTGATGTTATCAATGTTCCCTGGGGGTCTGATGCTAACTGTAGGCATGCTCTGTCTGAGGCTTTGTTAGACTTTAATCTGATCTTAAATTTTAACACAATCTGACCAGAAAGAACGGATTTAGCTGGAGCTTCCACAGGTGAGCTGATTTGTACTGTCCCTCTCAAATAACATTACAGTCACAAGCTAGCTAGCATTAACCGACAGTTAGTCACTCTCACCTTTTTGTTGAAAATCAAACTCCTAAACAGGACCGTGAACGCTCGTATTGAGCACAGGCTCCTGAAAATGTGCTGTATTCTGTATTTTTTTTTTTTTTCAGACGATCTTTTTGACAGTATTTACTAATGTGAGCATAGGGTAACCAGACGACCCTATTTAACAGTCCCAGGTTTGAGCCCTGTGTCCCCTGTCGCAGTGGATTTATCCAAAACCATTGATTTGTCCTAGTTTTATACAAGAAAGAAAGAAAACTCCCAGGTGTCCCTATTTCTTTTTACCAATTTGATACCTGCCAACAGTAAAATACAGAAGAGCATGCTTAAAAATGACCAAAACACAAAGATATGTGACTACTATACTGACTGGGCCGAGCGCAGTCTTCCTTAATTACGCACTTGTTTCACAATTTTATTATTACTAACCACCCCAAACTGGTGCTGTCCGTTTTTGATTTTGAAAATCTGGTCACTCTGTGTGCATTATGTCACCATGGTCACCGCTGAACATTCTGCCATTCACATACACGTAGAAGCGCGATGCTAATGCTAAATATCAACATAACAATAATTTGAATGCATGGGACTGAAATATAACATCAATATAATGCCTGTAGTTTTATATAAGACACTGTAAAACTGTATCCACGTTATTGTCTCTTCTGTTTACTGCTGAATACCTATAAATACCCACGGTCCACTGCCTTTAAGTATTATCTACTCCCCCTCGTGCCCCTCTTACTCCACTGGCCCGTTCAAACGCATGTGGCCCTGATGAGATCCAATAGTGATGATGGTGCATTTAAAAGATAACACTTTCATTAAGCTTAAATAAATCAATTTAGCTAAGCGGAATGAAAATTACCCAGCTATGAACAATTTGAAGCTGCGTCGCGTATTAGCAATCTGTAATTAAACTGGAATGTAAAACCGGTTAGTCTCGCCTCATTAATGGACCAGGGAACTTACTTCAATTAAGGTTTGCAAGTTCACCATAGCAGAATGAGTCTCACTGCTAAATATAGGACTTTAGGATACTGCAAAGGGGGGTTTTGAGGACACTTTGCTTGAACAAGATCACTTGCTGTGATCTTGTTCAAGCATCCATGAGTAATCTAAGAAGACGTATTCAATAGCTTTTTGCACTGTGGTGAAATTGAATCCAGCACTTGGTTTACTTATATAAGCACACAGTTGAAATTAAGTTAAAACTGCACATGATTTCTACCTGTGACGCAACAATCCTGGGTAAAAAGTGATTTCTGAGCCTCAAAGCAAAACGACCTTGTAGACAGAATTAATCAAACGTAACTGAACCAAATGCAACTCAAAGTATGTTTTGAGAACCTAGCATTGTTAAAAGAAAAATAAAAACAGCATATGTGAGCTCAGATATCTCTAACATATACAACAAAAGACCAACATATTTCAATTATTTTCTTTGGATCAACATAATGGAAAAAGAGTGGCACAATATATTTTTAGGTCATTAATAGACTATTTAGTAGGGGTGGGATGAGACACAATTTAGTGTAATCCGCTTCACTATTTGTATTTTTTTTATGTCGTACTTTAGTGGTCATTGTACTACTGCTTTTTGGAACTCCAGTTTCTCAAATTGTATAATTCATCAGCTCTTAACTCTTTTAGTCCAAGCCAAAGGGAAATTCAGAGGGAAAAAATATCACAAGATAATTTTTCTCTTCGCACAATCTTGTGGTAATTTTTTCTTGCGAGATCTTGTGGCACGAGATCTTGCCCATCCTTACCAATTAGGGTTTGCACACAGGGACTGGGATACCACATGGGGGGTTTAAGGGCACTTTTTTGATCAGGAAGTGAAAAGGACTTGCTGTGATCTTGTTCAAGCATCCATGAGTTATCTAAGAAGACGTATGCAATTCCTTTTTGCACTGTAGCGAAACTGAATCCAGCCCTTGGTCTGATAATATAAGAGCTAACAAATATCGCGAGAATCCACCTTACCGTGCAAGGTTAGAAGCAACCAATTATTGTTAAAAGCTAAAGGACGTGATATATGTGATATATTTAGGTCATTAAGAAGCCAAAAGACTTCTGTTAGGGATTGTTAGTTCACCGCAGCAGGATGTGTCTCACGGTTAAATATAGGACTTTAGAATTGGGATACCACGTAGGGGGGTTTAGAAAGTGAGACTGACTTTGTGCGATCTTCCTCAAGCATCCATGTGTAATCCAAGAAGACGTATTTAATTCCTGTTGCTATAGTAGAAGTAAAAATCAAATCCAGCATGGGTTCTGAGCATTCACATGAGGGCTATACTGAGAATGAGGAAAAACTTGGATGTGTCCTCGATCTGCAACTTAAGGCACTTGCAACACAGGTTCAGTTGTGATTGTATATATATATTTTTTTAACCCAGTAAGAGCACAGGCTACATACAGTCTCTTTAACCTGTAATTGTGGCGTTTCCCATTGTGCAAAAAGACATTCAAAAACACATTGCGCAGGTACTTTGTTGTTGTCTAGATATTACTGGAGCATTGTTCCAAATAAATTCTGAAGTGAAACAATAAACCAGCAACACCGTATCTGAGCAGCGTGGTTCTGCAGTGGCTCAGATAGTCGCTTCAGATACAGACGGGTGGAGCGTGCAGTCGTACAGCCAGCCTTATCTACCAGAGCTGGAATAAAGGGAAGTGAAAAGCAATTAAAACAAGACGAGAGGGAAGAAAAATTTGAGCAACCCTCTCTGTGGAGCAGTGCTGACAAATGAGCTTTAGCAATTCAATTTTCACTTCAGTCTTTCCCCGATCCTCTGTGCTTTGTCTGGATGTGTGCGGATATGTGTTTTCAGACCGCTGTTTGATATAGTCAGAGAAACAAGATGAAGTGAAGAAGTAAACATTTTAACTGTGGAGGAGAGATGGTTTGCAGGGCTCTCAAAGGGGGGGGGGGTCTTTAATTCTTTTTGCACTGTAGTGAAATTGAATCCAGCTAGTATAAGAATACTGTTGTAATGAACTTAAAAATTGCACATGATTTTTACTTGTGACAACGATCCTAGGAAAATTTAAACAGAGTGATTTTCAGAAGCCCAGAGCAATACGATCGTATAAACAGAATTAATGTTACTCTCTTGGCAATGGCAGTGATTAGTGGTTAGTGGTGCTACCTGGCTCACACATTGAGCAGTTATTAAAACTTTTTGTTTTTTGCGCTGAGTTTTTAACATATCATTGGATTTTAAGCAACTAAGAAGTGCAACATGTGCGGTTCAATGGACACAAGTAAGGAACTGTTGGATTGTGTGAAATTAACCTTTTGTTTTTTCCGTATACATGGAGACCGTGCAAGAGGATAGCTAAGGAGCTAACTAAGGTGCTAGCTATGGAAGTTTGAGATGCTACAGGCTTTTTACAACAAATGTGCCAGCAAATGTGCCGGAAGACCTTCCAGAGGAAATACTTAGGCGAAATTAATTATTTCATCATCAACCGAAACATCAGAGCAGCGTGAGAGTGAGGCCTTTCCTGTTGTGTTCACCTGGTGCCCCCTGGAGGCTGTTGTGATGGTGCAGGACACAGAGGAGGGACACTTTTGGCTCTGTCACAGATCTGCTGACCCTCCCTGACCAGTCCTTCTGCTAAACTGCACTGAGACCTTTGACTGAGACACAAAGGCCACTGAGACGTGCAGTGGAAATGTTGCTGCAGCAAAACTTGAATTTCCCTCAGTATCAATGAAGTCTCTCTCCAAAAAAAAGTTAATTCAGCTTATATGTGCTCTAAATGATGTATATAATAAAAGACCAAAATATTTTAATAATTTAATTTGAATCAGCATAATAATTAAACAGAAAATATCTCACTTCAGTCTCTCTTCTATCCTTTGTGCTTCGTCTGGATGTGAGCAAGGGGCAGATTTGTGTTTTCAGACCGCCGTTGGAGATAGTCAGAGAAACGAGATGAAGTGAACACACACACACATTTTAACTGTGGAGAAATGGTTTGCAGGCTCTCAAAGGCGGCAGTAGTAATGATTATTTTTGAGACTCTGCTGAACATGGGTGTCGTGTTTAAGTGGTTCACAAAGAGCTCAGAGACTTTCTTAAAAGCACAGTTACAGCTCAGCATTGTGGGATTGAGAGATTGGACACCCATACTTCTCCAAATCTCATGTCTTTTTGTAACCATACATCTTACAAAAAGACATGTCCAATATTAGAGTTTAGATACAGTTGTATTTCTACAAACTTCTTGAATGGTGTAAATAATAATCGTACATAAGAAGAAATGCGCAGAAACGTCACAATTTAAAGGCCCAATATAACACAAAATTGACTTTTAGCCATGTTAGAATGTTATTACCTCATCAAAACATACCTGGAGTTGTGTTTTATTTCATTCACACATGTTTGAGTAATCTTTTATTATTAGTCTGTCTACATCTCAAGTTCAAAATGCTCTGTTCCACTTTGTGATGTAATGAAGAGGTCTACAGAGTCTATAGTTAACAGCTATTTTAGGCTCGATTGTACTGCTTTACTCTACAATACATTACAGTAACATAGTATACATACATAACAACAAGTTGTTGCCTTTTATCAGTAGGGCCGGGCCTGGTTAGTACTTGGATGGGAGACCCCTGGGAAAATCAGGTGCCACAGTGCGGCACCAGTCACAAAAACTGTCGTTGTGTCCTTAGGCAAGGCACTTCATCCACACTGCCTAGTATGAGAGTGGTGTGCGCATGAGTGACGGTGGTGGTCAGAGGAGTCGATGGCGCAGATTGGCGGCGGCGCTTCCGTCAGTCTGCCCCAGGGCAGCTGTGGCTACAATAGTAGTTTACCACCATCGAGTGTGGAGTGAATGAAGAATGATCTGTAAAGTGTCCAGAAAAGCGCTATATAATACTGAGGCATTATTATTATTATTATTATTATTATTATTATTATTATTATTATTATTATTATTATTATTATGATTATGTTGTTTTAACTTTTGTACAGTTGAGACTCCCACGGAAAGTCCACAATATCCTCTGGCTCAGTGAAACACAAAGAACATTAAACGAAGCTCAAACAATAGTTGTAGCTATACATAAGTATTTTCAGTGTGAACAAGAACAAACACAGCCTAAAATGTGCAGAGATTATGTGCTAAACATAACTCCAGGTATGTTTTGATGAGGAAGGATTATTACAACATAGATCAAAAATTGAATAATCTAGACCTTTTGTCAGTTATTCTTGACTATTGACAGCATGACCAAACAACTCTGAGGTCTTGAATTTTCTTTCATTCCCAGTGTCAAATCCATACCACCATTTATATCACTTTTGATATCAAGTATGAAACCATATTTATAAAATCACATTTTAGAATGATAAAATAAAGATAATTTAAAAGTAATTTTTTGGAGTACAGAGTGATTTTTCTGATCATATTGTGCAGGGCTGTGGTTGACATGTCATCCTGATCAAGTAGTCAATTAAAATGGGGATGTGACAAAAAAATAAATAAATAAATAAATAGTGTATCTCTGTGTATGTGACCCAAACTGCACTCACAAGACTACACCTGCACTGGAGTTGTTTATTTGTGCAGAAAAGTACCAGGAAACAATGTATTTATATAAAGAGCACAAACTCTCTAACTTCTCCCCTGCTGTTGTCCCATATAAATCCTCTTACAAATCCAAATTTTGGTCAACCAAAACAGCATAATAGTGTGAATAATCACAATTATTTATCAACCAAATTATCTATGACCTCTCTGAACACCAATCACTTGCAGTAACAAAATTATATAAGAAATAACACTAGGTACGAATACAAGCCATTTCTGTGAAGTAAAAACTTGCAAACTTTTTTTATGAGCAGCTACACCATCAGCTTTTATTGTAACTACTCAGAATAGATTTAAATATGTATGTGACATTTTTGAGCCCTACATGTATGACCCAGAGCTTTTTGAATAACCACAAATAAGTACAGGGCCATGGGTGGGGATAGGGGGTAGGTGAAACGTGAATCAGAGCAATCAAACCTCAAATGCAAGACAATCCAGTTTTACTGCAACATGCATGCATCAATCAAAATACAACTCTGAGTGAACTAATGATGAGCAAACACTGTTACGACATTGTTAAAAGCTTCTAAAAGTAAATTTTACATGAGATATTTCCCACTTTAAAAAAACTCCATTATACGCTGTATGTAACCTATCAAGTCTAAATGACATTGACACATATACAGTATATTTATAAGACTGTATAACCAAACCGTACAACCACACCATAAACATTCTCTTCATGGTCATTCTGAGAGACATACTATCTGATGCCATGTGATGTGAAGACATACTCCACCGCGTAATTGAAACATGACTATCGGCTGCGTCGCTCTCTCCATCTCCTGTGGATCCAGTGACAGATACCAGAGCTCTATAGTCCACTCACATCCATAAAAACACTGCACACCGTGAGTAACGACTTGCCATTCCGGCCTCACGTTTTTATATCTGCCATCTCTTGCCCGGCGCTTTGAGTGGATCCGCCATGTTTAACGCATCATGGACTCGCTCATTGTTGGCGGGGCGGGTGTGTGTGTGTGTGGCGGCGGGTGAGGAGTTTGGGGGGGGGAGGGCTGTGTCCTTGGCGTTTATTGCCCGGCTCGTCTCTTGTCCTTTGGGCATGGCTGACCGGAGCACAGAAAAGCGCTGCCCAAATAACCAAACCAAACCTCCATTTTCACTGCCACTGCCGACGGATCTGTCATTTTGATCATTTTATAAGCCCCATAATGTGACGAGGGCTGCGGATCATTAACTGCCATTTCAATATTTCATCATGAAGTATGAGAGGAATTACTGTAAAAAAAAGTACATCGTTAAAAGGAGCACGGTGTAACTTTTCTGGTATGGAGCCCTTTTATAGGTTTTGGATTCTTGTGATATTTGTGAGTTCACAAACTCACGAGGATCCAGCCTGAAGGACTTCCACTGTAAGGATAATTGGGTGGGTGACCAATCACGTTGCAGCATTGACGTTTGTGTGGAAGCCAAACAAACCAAAACAAACATAGCGACACTGACAGATGCACTTCGGTCTGTTTTAGCGTCAATACAGACTATTTATGGCAAAAAAAGGAGAAAATTTAATTTGTCAACTGGACATAGTTTATTTGGTTGAATATGTTTCGCAGCTCATCCAAGCTGCTTCTTCAGTTCTGGTCAGATGCTGGCGGACACTGCTTTATATCTGCCTGAAGGGAGGAGCTTAATTACAATGAAAATTACTCTGAGACACACATATTTAAATACAGTTTCAGTTGGTCAGGTGATACAATATGGAGTTGTTAACAGTTTCTGTTAGTCAGGTGAGTCTATTCAATATGGAGTGGGAGTGGGGGAGTAGTTAGCATATCCATTCAGGGCCATGATGGGTGTTTTCACACCTCTGGACCTGACCTGGCTAGTCCCATTGTTTTCCCAGTTTGTTTTGATTTAGGTTTGAGGATAGAGTTATAGATGGGAGACAAATGATGTCTGAGACCCCCATTTCTGTTCAAGGAAGGGTTCTCTTTCTTGACGAAAATAGCTTCTTTAACTCCCCTCTCAAACCAGTTCTTTTCTCTGGCCAAGATCTGGACCTCACTGTCCTCAAAGGAGTGGCCTGTGGCTTTTAGGTGGAGATGTACGGCAGATTGCGGCCCACCCTGGTTTTCCCGTCTGTGTTGATACATCCTTTTGTGAAGTGGCTGTTTAGTTTCTCCAATGTAGCGCTCACTGCAGTCTTCACTACACTGAATGGAGTAGACCACATTGCTTTGTTTGTGGCTCGGAGTTTTGTCCTTAGGATGGACCAGTTTTTGTCTTAAAGTGTTTGTGGGTTTGAAATAGACTGGGATTTCATGTTGTCTGAAGATCCTCTGTAGTTTTTCGGAAACGCCAGCCAGGTAAGGAATAGTTACACCCCTTCTCCTGGGCTCTGGTTCTCTGTTGTCCTGTTTCTTTGTTCTCTTCGTTTTATTGAAAGCCCATTTAGGATATCCACAAACGGATATCCACAAACGGAGAGGGCTTTCTCCGTTTTTAAAATGTGCAGAAAGTAAGAGCTTTGTGCATTTGTGGATAGGGAAGATGTCTGTGCTTTTCTCTCAACTGGATGTAACAAAAGTTCGCCCAATCAGATTCAAATAATCGTCATGACATTCCGTGTTTTTTGATCGATTTAAGTGAGTCATCCCACATTGATGATGTGTAGAACTCAATTCAGAGTGACACATCTCAATCTGACATGAAACATTTCGTTTAGTTCACAAACATTTAACAAATAAATCATATGGCAATTCCAGGGCTGAAAACATTCAATCTCTACTGGAAAAAAAGGTAAAAAGTAGCTGTTAATTTGAAAACTGCCACTTCATGACATCATAAGGTGGAACAGAGCATTTTGAGTTTTGGAGATGTAGGCAGATTAATATTAAAACACAACTCCAAGTATGTTTTTGATGAGGTAACAACATTCTAACAGTTTAAAGCACACAAGAGTCAATTCCGTTTAAGATAGTGCCTTTAAACAAAAGCTAATTATGAAATGAAAAGTTTTCAGTGAATAACATGAAATACTTTAAACAGTTACTATTTTGTGCCTTGAGGTGTTCCAATCCCAAAAGTTTCCTGATAATGGAGTTATAGTGTTTGAATCTACCTGTGATTAAAGTGGTTAGCTTTGTTAACAGAGCCAGACTATCTCAACGGAAACTCAAGGGTGTAATTAAACGCTCTACCCTTTTCTTTATAATGAGTTTGGGGAGAGGAATTGAGTTAGATCATTATTACTTTTGGACTTTACTGCGATGTAGGATACCAAACTACTGCTAACACTTAAATTAACTTGATGCATTGTACTTACCTCACTATGTAAAATGGAACGCAGTGTGCGTCAGTATGTCAGAGTATAATAGCACACAATCTCACAACCTGTAATAACATTGAAAGCAGACCTATTTTGCAAAATCGACTTTTCAGAGCTTTTAACCATGTCATATTTGTTTCCCTTCTCATTTACCCTCGCAAAGTTGTATTTGGAGTGATTCGTGCATGTTTGAGTCATCTTTAATCGCTTATTTTCAAGACTCCATTTCGCCAATCAGACCTGTGTTAAACACCACTGGTACACGCCCACTGCTCTGTACTTCGTTCTCCAGTTTTATTCTGACTGGTTCTTTTATTAAGTTGTTTTAGATCAATATTGCAATTGAAAATGTGCAAATTATAACATATAGACACAAGCATTATAAATCTACTTTAATCGTAACATAAGCCTATTCTTAAATGTAATGAAATCATTTTAAGATGACAGAATGAATCGAGTGAGTGAATGAATAGACCCTTTCAAGAGTGACATGTTAAGAATTGTTGCGCACACAGTCTACTGATCAGTGTTGTCACGGCGAATTTCAAACTCGATTTTGATACTAAGGAACAGACACTCACCCTCAGTGGTCCAGGTAGGTTCCATAGTGGTATGGGCGTATACTAATCTGTGTGCGCTTATACTTGTTCTGATACAGCTCAAGATCATTCTAAAGACATTCAGGAAAGGTTGATTTCTGTCCTGTGAATAGGACTTTTTAGTATCAATATCAATCAAATGAGTATGTAGTTTCGAGACTAGTTTTTGTATCGAATAGTATCTGATTTCTGAAACTTTTGACAGAAGGAAATATCCAAAAGGAAAATTCACAAACTTTGAACATGATCATTTCTGTTACCAACTAGAGCTAGAAGAACTGTGTTTCTACAAAATCTGAAATACTCCTAAACTCTGAGGTGGTCTGAGCGTCTCTTGAACAAGTACATGAATAGTGTAGTGCTTACAAAGATACCATCGGGCTCTATTGATTCAGCAGCAGCTTGTGGCATAATCAGAGCAGTCCCAGAGGCAGTGGCATCTCTGCTCCAGTGCCCCCTCCTGGTCAGATCCATGCCTGATCACATCCCAGCGTGCCTGTCTCCTTCGCGTTTGTCATACTTAACCTGATATATACACACAGTATCATCTTGTAGACGGGGAGTTGACCTTCTTCTCGTCTGGTAAACTGCAGGCTCCAGTGCACTTTAAATGAGATGTTCCCATGGCTGGGTTCATGCAGCACTTGTTAATGTCAGCTGTTATAGTCTTACACTGCGCTGAGGAGGGCTGACAAGTCCACACAATAATATCTACAAATCCAACTTAAAGTGTATGTAAAAGTAGAGTCAAGTCATAAGATTTGGAGACATTTGTTATCATGCCATGGGAGGTCAGGCAAAATGAACATCTGAACCTAAGTAATTATTTCCCTATAAAAGTGTGTTTTTTGCTTGTTTTATCAACAGAAACAGAAGGATGGAATCTAAAATGAGTGGCCCCTTCACTGCCAGGACTCTATATACCCATCTGCTCTGAAGTTCATCTTCTTCAAAACTATTGATTTACTGCTGTTAGCATTTGGTTAAGATCCACTTTATTGTCTCCGTAGGAACATTCGTCCTCTGCATTTGACCCATACATCTGCAGCAATCTGTCAGGAGCAGAGGGCTTTCCAGATCTTGATCTATAGCTTGCTCAGGAGGATTTGACCTATGGTACATGGTTTTAACCTTGCCCAGCAAGATGGTTCACAAACTCTCGAGAATCCATATTGGCATGCACCTTCTGGTGCTATAGGGCCCAGCTGCTGGTTGGTGGACCAATCACAGATCAACACCGAGGTTTGAGAGGAAACCAAAGGGGAAGCGCCTAAGAGCACGAACATGGCAATGCCAACTGACGTACTTTGACCGACTTCAACACACAACAATTTTTCTTCTACACTTGCCTAGGATGGCGAAAAGCAAAGTACTCTACATTATCATGTTAGACAGAGGCCCAGAGGTGCGAGAGGGAGTCAAGATACTGATGTGTACAACACACATCAGTCTGGTATGACCCAGGTGAGCATATTTTGGGTTGATGGGGCAATCCCAGAGTACCTGAAGGAAACCCACCCAGACACAGGGAGAAACATGCAAACTCCACACACAAAGGCTCAGAAGTCAAATCCAGAACCTTCCAGCTGTGAGGATAAAAGTGCTAAGTGCTAGCCACTCAGCCATCTATAGACTAAGTAGAACTTTGAATATTTAATTGTTTTAATATTTGTACCTAAAAAGGCTAAAAAACACCATATGCTGTATATATAGGCTTTACTCAGCCAAAAAATATTTGTTGGCATAAAGTAATATTTGAATATTTTCCCAACAATTTGAACTTTTTTCTTCTACACTTGCTGAGGATGGCGAAAAGCAAAGTACTCGACATTATCATGTTAGACAGAGGCCCAGAGGTGCGAGAGGGAGCCAAGATACTCTGTAGTCTGTAAATACTTCTACAGGGACTCTCCTCATGTGAAGAGACGGAGCTGCAGAGCTGTGTGTGGGAGCAATATGGCACAGATTGTAAACAAAAATCATGCAAATGTTCCATCTTTGGTGCTCTAAAAGTGGTCGTGTGCCTGCCCAGACCTCCGTAAACATGTTGTTATTGTGCAGGGCTCAGACTGCATATAGGCGTCTTTGATGTGCTATGCAGATGTACGCCTCTAAGTAGGTCTAAACTATAGGCTCATTACTAATGCATGGAGCTTCTACGGGATATTACCATGATCAATTATGAATGTTTACGCACCACATGCAGTCGCCCGGTGGTATAGTGCCTCTTTGGCCCCTATGAAGTTGGAGTTAAAGTGGGTGATTTTACTCAAGTAATGTTCTCAAGTACTCTGCTTCTGTAGTACAGCCTCTGAGCTACTTTAACTAAACAAAGAGAAGAGAAGTACAATGATGGATCTATATTGATATAGATATAATGCTGGGGGTGTTGTACGTGTATTTCTGTATGGTGGAATGTTCAGCAGTAACCATGGTGACACAATGCATACATCAATACATACATCAAACACTGGCAAGAAAGCTGAAAGTTGAAATCTCAAGAAAAATGCAAAATGGATTTAAACAGCGCATTTGTAATGTTATATGTAAGATACTTGTTTAAAAGCACAAACCATCTCACATGTTGTAGTTCCAACTAAGTCAGCTCTTTCTGGTCAGATTGTGTTAAAACAAAGCTCAGATTAAAGTCTAACTTGAGTAACAGCTTCAGACAGAGTAGTACCTTCAGTTAGGTACTATCTACCAGGGAATGTAGATGACATTAGCTGCAAAGTATCAATATTGATGATGGTGGAATGATCATCACGGTGGCTGAGTGGCAACACTCATGCCTCACAGCAAGAAGGTTACGGGTTCGATCCCCGGGTCGCCCAGGCCTTTCTGTGTGGAGTTTGCATGTTTCCTCCCCGTGTCTGGATGGGTTTCCTCCGGGTACTCCGGTTTCCCCCCATCAACCAAAAACATGCAACACCCCTATGAACAGTTTACCATCAAGGACCGTCAAGGAATTCCTCCCTCCTGTGGGCTCACCACCTGCAGAGGGGTTCACAGGGGTCTGGGTCTGGTGCACAGAGTAATGGGCGTGCTGCCCCAGCCGGATTAAGCGGGAGAAAATGGATGGATGGAATGATCATCACAATTTTCAAGATGTGTTTTATTATAGCGTAGCCCATTTAAAAACAACAATGGATCAACAAAGAGCTTCACAGGATCCTTTTGACAAGACATTTTAGTTTATTTTTGGACGCGATTAGACTCTTGACTAAAATGGATTTTCATTTTAATCAAGAATTTAACTGGATAGTTATTTTGAGTTTTGGTTAAAGCTACCATCTGTAAGTTTATTCAGTTGTTTTTTGTTTTTTTTTTCCCCAACAGTAGATGGCAAAAGTGAAACCTGTTCCTTCCTCTCTCCCCACCTCACCTGGCCCTGAGCCCTGTTCAGACTCGCCTGTGCCCTGTGGTCTTCTTCTGTCACAGACAGCAGTAACATAGATAGCATCTAGTGGTGACATATGAGAATACAACAGGGCCTGATTAGCCAATTCCGAATGGTAGCTTTAAGTTGAGAGTCGCAATATGTAGTGCTTTTCCACCTTAAAGCCACTCAAAGCGCTTTACATCAAGGAACCATTCAAACACACATTCATACACCGGTGTACGCAGACACTTGGGGCGATGTCGGTTAAGTGTCTTGCCCAAGGACACAACGGCAGCATTTATCTGTGGAAACTGGAATCGCACCAGCTCTACCAATGATCTTTATGTCAAGAGCAGGATTCGATCCGCCAGCTTTCGAGTCAATGGACAATAACTTTACAAACTGTGCTACTGTCCTATGAAATTGCAGATTTAGTTGACTATCCATAGTTTTAGTCAACCAGATCTTTTTAGTAACAATGATAAATTGCATTGTGTTCCTCACAATCGATTTCTCTGAAGGGAGGAGCTAACTACACAAAAACTAACATCTAACTGTTTAAAAAATAGCAGATGTAATATAAAAGTACCAGTGGTGGCAATTATTTTTATTTGGTTTCGTCTTCGTTGAGTCTCTTATAACGATGAGTCTATGTGATTGTGGATTGTTGTATCTAAAATAAATTGTACACTTCCTGTTTTCTCTGCTCCTCTGCCTGTATTGCTGTGTCATGTGTCCTACAGACCTCTCCTTAAATGTGTTGAATTGCAGTTTAACCCGGAGAAGGGGCTGCAAATGGAATCTGTTGTGAGTTAGTTCCTGGTGTCTGCAGTGTTCAGCATCAGTGAACTTTGGCCAATGGAAAAGGCCCCGGAGACAAAGTCGTACCTGCTCCTGTCTGTCTGCCTCCCTCCCCCTCTACCCCTCTACCTTCTCCCCCTCTCTTTCTATTGAATGTTCTAGTCTATCACTCTGTTCGCCTGTCTACGCTTTAACACTGGGATGGGAATATAGTGCATGTTTTCAGGGGTGGAAAGTAACTAATTACAAAGAGTCTGATTCTTTCTAGACCAACAAACAGCGCTACATCACCTGCTGAGAATATGTGGATTATGACTCAATGCTTCTAAAATTGTCGTAAAAAGTAACTATTACTTTGAGCAGTATTTTTCATGGGTACTTTTTTGCTACTAAAATGAGTACATGGTGTTTTAACAGTGTTGCGTACTGGTCCTAGTCCTTTTTGGTAACGTTAGTGCAAACTAGGTAAATGTACAGCTCACAGGTCAAAAACTGTGAAAAACGTATGTGCTTCCTCCAGTGGCCACTGTGATCCCAAGTACTATGTGACATCACGCAGCACTGCCCTGATTAAAGCCAGGTTCTGATTACAAACATCTCCAAACTCTGCCCCTCCTCCCCCACTCACTCTCTCTGGGAGGACTCAAACTTTTGTTTAAGATATTTTTTTCAATATAATACTTCACTTAGATGTACTCTCATGAGTGACACTTAAATTTAGGGACCACACATTAACTGGTTTGCTAATTAGCTCTAACTTAGCTATTAGTTGGTGTTTATGTACAAAAACATCTATTGTAATCCCCGATACTTTAATGGGAAGAAAATAGTCAAAGGCTTATTATACTTGCAATATACGGCCTTAGAGAAAAATGCATTGAAAGTACTTTATAAATACTAGCAAAGATGTAATGCTAGCTATTAATATGTGGTCCCTAAACTAAAGTGTTACCCATATTTTAAACCACGGGGGTCCAAACTATGGCCCGGGGGCTGAACTGGCCCAGTTGATCACAAGAAATCAAGTTATTCTATCACTATAACCTCAGTCATGTCACATTTCATTGTGACAGAGACCGAAAATGAATGTCTTATGAAAGGAATGGAGCCTCTGTCAAACTACGTGAAATGCATCATCTGAATGATCCGCAGTAATAACCAGCGTCTGTGATACTCTGCTTCAAATATGTTTCAATATGTGGCCCTCAGTGAAAAAAGTTTGTACAACCCTTATTTCAACTATAGTACATTTCTGAAACTATAAATTTAAAGAATTCTAGGTTTTAAATATATTTTGGGATTGGAAGTAGTTGCCACATAGCTGATTAGTACGGAGCCTAAGGAACGAGTTTGCTAAAACATGGGAACGAAAGAAAGAATTACATATTGTGGGAATGAAATAGTAATTTGAGGTTTTAGTATCTTTTTGCGCATGTCATTAGGTGGGCTCTGTAGCTTAGACTCTTTTAGTAAATGTGTAGTACAGGAGTTGTGTACTTTGCCCGTGTTTCACCGGTGAATACATGTCACCACTTGAGTAGTTCCAGCTCACTTCCTGGCCCAGCTGCCGCCCCTCTGTAACATGGTGGTGAAATGGAGCGTGTGCCTGACCCTCCAAACCTCATGATTGATCGCGGTTCAGACGGATAAATGACAGCACGCGCCACCATCTTGGATCTCCTCGGTGTCACGCGGCGTCGGTCTCCGGTGATGGATGGGCCGTGTCAGCGTGAGCCGCTGCACCTCGTCACCTCCGCCAGTGTGCCACTTCCTGGTTCTGACACAGGGGGATTGTGGGAGAAGGTAGGTCTGATCTGATCTTTTTTTTTCCCTTTAAATCCCCAGGTGCAAATCTGGGTTATTACTTCTATTAGACGGATTCTATTAGATGGCATTTGAAAGACATATTATGACTTTTTTTCAGGGATTTAATATTAAAAGATAACATTTGTATTGCCTTATATTATATTTTCTGTGTAACTAATACAGGCCCTACCTCTTCATAGTGGAATTTCAACATAAAAGCAGTGGATTTTATGGTTAACAATGCTTATGTAACTTTTTTTTAAATAATGTCAAGCAATTACAGAGTTGGGAGATTTTTTTTTTTTTTTTTTTTTTTCAGAGAACTTGAGCCTCAAATGCAGGACAATACAGAATTACACACACATGCATATTATTTATTAATAAATGTATTTATTTATTTAGCAACAGGACAATATTCTTAGACTTAGGAATCATATATATAACATATATCCAGAGTTGTGTTTTGTTTCATTCACACATGTTTAACACAAACCCTGCATATTTAGGGTGAGTTCTTCTTTCAAACTGAAAGTAGACAGACTAATAATGAAAGATTACTCAAATATGGGTGAATGAAATAAAACACAACTCCAGGTTTGCTTATGAGGAGGTAACAAATTGTAACTTAAAACTTAAAGCTTGCAAGAATCAATTTTGCGTAATATAGGATATTAAATCATACTACATGATAATGTTGAGGGAACCACATACTGTATATAACCTGGTTAAAAGCAACTTGATTTTACAGTATACCCTCTTTAAAGTTGTGCTATGGAACTTTTTGGTGGGGGTCCATCAGTTGCTTGTCTCTATGAAGATGCAACTGTCTGAAAACTACATTGGTTGGTCTATATACTGGGTCAATATTTGGACTTTTTAGTGTGTCAGCTATCACCCCTAAATCTACAGCCAAAAGAATACACACATTTTAACACATAACAGAGATAACGGCACAAAACATAGATTAGATTAGAT
Source organism: Taenioides sp. WSHXM2023 (assembly GCA_029959045.1). Classification (NCBI taxonomy): domain Eukaryota; kingdom Metazoa; phylum Chordata; class Actinopteri; order Gobiiformes; family Gobiidae; genus Taenioides; species Taenioides sp. WSHXM2023. The sequence goes on from CM057092.1 coordinate 6,547,058, forward strand.
AATGCTTTATTGTCAGATCATAGACCCGAAATGTGTTCCCCAATGAAACAGCAGCTCTCCACTGCTCCTTTATAGGTTTGTGGTTAAAAAAAAAAAGGCTGTGGGTGAGTTTGTAGTCAAAAAAATACATAATTTGGAGAAACTAATCAAAATTGGCCCATATATTGGTTCAAAAATATCGGTAGAGTTTATTGGCCATTTGTGGATTCCAGACAATCACTATGGTCCATGGAAAAACCCATATTGGTAGCTAGAAACAGAAACTAGAAAGTTCCACAGTATGGCATTGCACTTATCTATCTTGCTTGTGCCTGTCTTAGATCAATAATTATAGTTCCATACTGTGGAACATTACAGGCAAAACAATCAAATCTAAAGAGCCCACAGCTCCATTTGAAACATGCTGGAAAAACAGTTTCAATAAAAGCCTAATGTAAAAGCTCTGCTGACAGGTCACGTCCACACTCTCGATTCAAGTTGTTTAGTTGTGAGCCAAACCTGCCGAGACGGTGACAGAAGACCTTTGTTATTAATGAATTCATGAAGTGAGATCACAGGGTGCAGATCCACATCAAAGAAAGAGAGTTACTTTAAAAAAAACAAGATGCTCCCCTGTGTACGAGGTTCAGAATGATGAAAAATAAGGATTGTTGCCATGGCACTTGACAATTTAAACTAATTATACATTTTCAGTGTTCCACAGTATTAAATTAAACCGCTCTAGCTTACATTTATTTAATTCCAGGTGGTTTTATAGCTCAAAAATACCTAGAAAAACAGACATTCTGACTGTGAGCGGGATCGCCTCTCCACAAATCTGACCTGTAACTTGGTCTAGTTTGGTCTCTATCAGTAAAGAAAGGTTTAATACTATACTGTGAAACATTCGAGACAAAGCAATAACATCTCAATGGAGAACAGCGTTTGACGGACCCTCCACCAGAAAAGCTGCACAATGCACCTTTAATTTGCACCCTTAAGTCACTTTACTGAGATTTACTCTGTTCATATGCTGCACTGTTACTTTTATTGTACATAATAGTTTTTTTTGGTATTTTATATTTTGTATTTTATATTTTTGCTCCACCGGAACAAAATTAGAGTCTATCTTTAAGTCTATTTCTAAATTATTATTTTTTTAGCCATTATCTATTATCTTGTTTTATTGCATGTTCCATTTTCCTGCTGTTCTTGAACTGTGCGTTGCAACACTGGAATTTCCCCACTGTGGGACTAATAAAGGCATATCTTATCTTATTTTATCTTATCTTAATTACCTCTACATGACATCACAAGACTTATAATAACAGACTTATAATGTAAGATTACTTAAATATATGTGAATGAAATAAAACACAACTCCAGGTATGTTTTTAATGAGGTAACAACATTATAACTTAAAACTTAATGCTCACAATTATACATTTTGCATAATATAGGACTCTTTATCTTACCTTTTAATCATACTACATTGGACCCAGAAATGTTACGTGGTGCACCTTTAAATGAGACTTGTTTTAAACATTGAAATGACTCAGGAGCTCTACTTTTCCCATACGTTTTGAATGGATATTTTGGATGACTTGGTTTTCAGCACAATTTGGTTCCGGTGAGGATAAACCCATATGGCGTTTCTAATAACTCCCTTAATCACAGGCTCTTAAAGCTCTACCGCTGATACATGGGGTTGTTTGACCATCTGTTTGACCTCATCAAAAAGAGACTGCATCTGCCTCTGGCCCCGTGCCATCACTGTACAGTATACACACCAGAACACTATAGGCACCTACACTGACAACGGGGGATTCACTGAAAACATGCCACTTGATAACGACCCAAATGTGGCTGTTTACATATTACACGGCTCATATTTTATGTTCTAATGTTGCTTCCTCATCTGTTTGCATTTGCCAGGATTGTTATGTTACAATTAAAAATGAGAAATTCTCCTACACAGTTTTTAAGTCTGTAAACTCACTGGATTCATTCTGTGGTCAAACTGTGTTCATATCAAACAGAGGTGTAGTTTAATATAAAAAAGCAGACATTATTTTAAATTAGGAAATGTGAAATACTAATCTCAATGCACAGTGTGTTCTTTAAACATTTGTTCAATACATTTCAAAACATTTGTAAAATTAAATGCTGCAGAAGTCATTACATAAACATTTCTTTAAATCTAAAAACATTTTATTAGTTATTTAAGTATTTAAAATTGTTGTCAACCTGCAGCTTTGAAAATAAAAATACGTTATTGTTTTACATTTTTAAACATGTAGAGACAAAAATCATGTAACCACAATTTCAACTACTTTAAAATTTAAATCAAGTCTGTATGTGAACCATAGACTGTATATAAACTCACTAGCCGCCATGTTCCGAATAGGAAGTGAGCATGGGTGCACTTCCGGCTCCATCAACTCAATTCAATTCACTTTGTATTGACAAAACGTCACCCCTTCTTCTGTAACTGCAGCTGTCGGGATTGTCATTTTGGTCTTAAAATGTTCATATTAACCCGCTCTACATGATCCTAGTGTTTTTATTTCGCTATTTTGTCTGTAAATCAATTCCTATTTCTAATATGAACCTTGGCTTGAAATATTGATCATGGCCATTTGGGTGCATTATTTTGTACATAATTGTCTCCATGGAGAAATTGTTGCATCACCTGAAATGTGTAAGTTTTGGCTATCATACATTTATTAATTACAAGTATTTTTATTGCAAAAAAATTCTTGAAAAACCGTGTATTCCTGGTGGCGTCAGCTATTTGTATCCATTGAGACAGATAAGTTTATGCTTGTTTTCTTGTGTAGTTTTTATGACTTTTTTGCTGTAGCAGTTTGAGATTTGTTGAACAAATGTAAAGTGCGTTATAAATAAAATGTATTATTATTATTATTATTATTATTATTATTATTATTATTATTATTATTTATTGCATACCGTGGAACGTTCCAAGCAATGTTAAAATATCTCCACAGAAACAAGCAGATGGCGGACCCTTCACCAGAAAAGTTGCATGTTCCAGACTAAAATTATGGTCCACGTCTGGTTGGTGGGTCAAATGCAGAGGACATACTGGTATTTCTCTACGGGGATTATTATAAAGTACTAGACCTTCACCCTAAACAATTAACAGTCTTTAACATTTCCGTGATACTTTCTATATTTGTCGTGTGCTCTCTGCTGCTCCCTGGTGTTCTCCGGAGGTCTCTACAGAATAGACCCGTCCTCATATATCGTGACTCGTGTTGGCCATGCCTCGGTGAACCTCATCATTCATAAAACTGTGATGGATGCCTCTCTATAAATTCTCTCCAGCTCCATCTGAACAGACTGTACAGGGTCAAACTGCATTAGGATTAATCAGGCTCTGTGTTGGATAACTCACTCCCACCCAACAATGTTCAGCTGTTACTATGGTGACACAACGCACGCATTAACCAATGTAGAGATAGATCGTCTGAAAACTTAAGAAAAAATACAAAATGGATTTAAACAGCATGTTTTCAGACGCCTGTGATCAATACGAGAGTTTATGGAGTTTGATTTTCAACATAAAGAGTGAGAGTGACTGAACTGAAAAACTGTTGGTGTCTGTACATAATTTTTACTCTCTTAAAAACGTGAAAAACAGAACTAGTTCATTTTTTAAACCTTTTGCAGTGGCCCAAAGTTATTCCTCACTTACCTTGTGCATTCTGAGCATCCTAATTACTCCCCATGATGAGTTTGTAAGCACTTCAACAACTTTCAGGGACCAGAGTGGAGTTTTGCTGCAATGGTAAAGCTAACGACAACTAGCATGCTAACGTGCGCTTCCTAATTATTGGAAAATAAAATGTACAAATCAGATCACCTGTCGTAGTTCCAACTAAGTCAGTTCTTTATGGTCAGGTTGTGTTAAAACAAAGATGAGATTAAAGTCTAACCTGAGTAACAAAGCTTCAGACATAGCAGTGCCTCTAGTTAGCTTCAGCCCTCAGGGAATGTTGATGAGATGTATCTATTGGCGGAATATTAGCTACCATGGTGACACAATGCTCAAAATTCAAGAAAACTATAAAAAAAAAACTAATTTACACAGCACAAATCAGCTTACCTGTTGACTAACTAAATTAACTAACAGAACTTCATACAGAGCAGTGCCTCTAGTTAGCTTCAACCCTCAGGGAAATGTAATGACATCGGCTTAAATGTATATCAAGTAGTCCAAGGGGCACAAAGCATACAGCACTTGAATGTAAAATATATAGTAATACTGTGTGTGTGTGTGTGTGTGTGTGTGTGTGTGCGTGTGTGTGTGTGTGTGTGTGTGTGTGTGTGTGTGCGTGCGTGTGTGTGTGTGTGGCCTGATTAGACACAGAACAAAAAAGTGTTTCATTTGTCAAAGTGCTGTAAATGGGACACGGTTGACCTCATTTAGACACCACTGTTTGTAAAAAGTGTAATTGTTTGTCTGAGGCTAATTTCGCCTTTCAGACAAATATAGTTTACGTAAGACAAAAGGGATCCAAGTTTTTACTGGGTCACTTACAAAAAGAAGGTTAAGGCTAAAGATGCAATAAGTAACTTTTCTGGTGAAGGGTCTGCCACCAGAATGTCTCCATGATGATGTCCCACAGTATGGCATTAAACGTATCTATTCCGAATGTATTCAGTTACAGGTGTTGTTATGGCTCAGTCAAAAATACTCTGACAAACATGCATTCTTACTCTTAGTGGGCTTGCCTCTCCACAGATCTGTAAATGCATAACCTGTAAATTGGCCTGACAGACAAACTCCAGTCTGATTGTCTCCATGGAGATAGGTTTAATGCCATAGTGTGGAATATTCTAGGCAAAGCAGTAACAGTAACCCCTCATAGACAGGTGGTTACACAGAACACCTATGTATGTCAGATTTAGTACCTTCTCACTCAAATCTCGCAATTTGATTTGAGGATTCCAACATTATTCTGTCATTGTGTCCTTCAGCAAGACACACTTCTGGAATGTTCAGATCTGTTTTATGCATGCTCCGAATGTGAAAAATGAGTACCTTCTCAGGCAAATCTTTTTGGTTCGCTATTTTGATCCGCAGAATCCAGCATCACTCTGTTTTATACATGCTCCAAATGTGAAAAGTAAAAAAGTACTGTGTCCTTCAGCAAGATACAATTTCTAAATGTTCTCAGCTGTTTTGTACAGCACATGCTCCAAATGTGAAAAGTGAAAACAATTCTGAAATACAGGTACTCAGAGTTAGGATTCAGAATATGTATTTTCGGTACATATATTCAGTTACTTTCCAACATTGTCAATAGTACAACCATTTTATTGCATTATTTACACTCACTTCCCAGTTTGGGCGCTTCCATTGATGGTACTTCCTGTTAGCTGCAGACAGTCCAATCTGATTGTCTCCATGGAGATAGCTTTAATGCCATAGTGTGAACCTTTAAATACGATATATATCAGATTTAGTACCGTCTCACTCAAATCTCGCAATATAATTCGAGGATTCCAACATTATTCTGTCATTGTGTCCTTCAGCAAGACACACTTTCAGAATGTTTCTATCTGTTTTATGCATGCTCCAAATGTCAAAAGTGAGTACCTTCTTGCACAAATCTTTTTGAGTCGCAGATTCCAGCATTGCTCTGTTTTATACATGCTCCAAATGTGAAAAGTATAAAAGTATCGTGTCCTTCAGCAAGACACAATTTCTAAATTTTCTCAGGATTTCAGAATTTTCTTAGGATTCAGAATATGTATTTTCGGTACATATTTTCAGTTACTTCTCAACACTGTCAATAGTACAGCCATTTTATTGCATTATTTATACTCACTTCCCAATTTGAGCTCGTCTATTGATGGCAGACTTCCTGTTAGCTGCAGAGAGGCTGTCCCTGTCCCTGTATCCTCTCCTCCAGTGACTGCATTCGGCAGGGGATTATAAACATAAATATGAGGCTGAATCCAATATCTGTGTTCAGTGAGGAGAGAAGGCATCATACAGCAGATGTCACAGAGCTGCAGCCGTAACCTTCACAGCGACAATAATGCCTATTACAATGGAAATAAATATGGTTTTGGCTAGCAGGATTAGCATGTGTGAACTGTACGGGAGCATTGTGGATTCAATGTCATTCCAACCATAAAGCCTATTACCGTGACCGGATTGATAACGTACACACATGCATACAGTGTCGTACATCAAAAGACTAATAGAGCACCTTGTTCAAATTCAACCTGGAACACAGTTTGTTGTTTTTTTTGTTTTTTTTTTCCTTACCCAGAGCCCATGTTACGCTATTTTCTGATCATAATCATTATAATGTTGTTTCCTCATCCCAAACACACCTGGAGTTGTGTTTTGTTTCATTCACACATGTGTAACTCACAAACCCTGCAGATTTAGGCTCTCAAACAGAAAACAAGATGATGGATGGTTTCAGCCTAGGGATTGCCAGTCTCTACTGAACTAAAGGTAAAAGGAGCTGTTAACTTGAAAACGCCTTCGTGACTTCACAAGGTGGAACAGAGCATTTTGAGCTTTGGAGATGCAGACAGACTAATAATTTCTCAAACATATGCAAATGAAACAAAACACAACTCTAAGTAAGTTTTTGATGGGGAAACAGCATTATCAGCATCATAGCATAATTTAAAGCGCACAGTCTTTTTTTTTTGTAATATAGGACTGTCATGCTCTCAGATGGAGGCAAGAGATTTCCCTGTTGATAACATATTATTAGAAGCAATATCTAAAAAATTAATTCATAAATGTTGAACCTAATCATTTCTATTATTTAAAATCCCTCAGTGGTCCAGGTAGAATCCATGGGAAAAAAAGAAATTCAATTTGAATTCTGAATTTCTCCTTTTGCCATTTCTATTATTGACAGCCACAACTTGCTATATTACAATAAAATTCTGCATTAAAAAAAATATTACTTTGAGTAGGATCACCTCTTCACAGATCTGACCTGTAAAACTTGATTGGTTGTGCCATCTGATTGTCTCCATAGAAATACGTTTAATGCCATAGTGTGGAATTTTCTAGGCAAAGCATTAACAGTAACAACTCATAGAGACAAACAGTTGGCAGACCCCCGACAAAAAAAGACACAGTGCACCTTTAAATATGATGTACAGCAGAATTAGTGCATTCTCGCTCAAAACCCGCAATTTGATTAGCAAATTCTGGCATTATTCTGTCCTAAATGTTTTTGTTTTTTTTATCAGTTTCCCAATTTGTTGCACCAAATGTGGCAATTGACCTTCCAGCGGAAATACTCTCTGAGACTTTCCAGAAGAAATACTGGCCTGGAGGCCATCTATCTAATATTTAAATGCTTGTTTCCATGGTAATGCTGTTCTTTTGGCTATAACCTTCCACAGTATGGCATAAAACATGTCTATCTCCATAGAGAATGTTCTGAAGTATGGTTTTAAAGCAGATGATGTGCCAACTCCAGAAAGTTCAACACCGAATTACAAAAAAAACCACAGTTGGAACCATTGTAGACCTATATTTGAATCGTTGCTGTCTGATGTTTCCAGACTGGAGCTGTAATCAAATGTTCATTCATTTTCCCCTCAACAAAACAGAACGAAACATTTTAAAAGGGAATTAACAGACAAATGTGACACTTTGCGCTGATGTTTGCTAATTGTGCTGCTAGAATAGAGGACACCCAAAAGACGGACAGACTTTGACACGTGTTTGTAGACTGCAGAGTTCAGTGCGCTCAATGTAATGCGGAAAGGACAGAAAATTGCATCTTTTCAAATGTTTTATACAGAATCGGAACGCAAAGGAGCCCATGTTTTCACTGCAGAGTACAGCCTGTGCCTTTCAGTGGGGATGTATGTATACTTTCAGATACTTCGACAAACTCGTCTGAGGTACAAGGAGCCAGTCTGAAAAACAGCACTTAAACTACGACTATAATTACTTTCATTCAGAGAGCCAAAGCCAAAGCCTGCAACGTGGATTCAGATCTCCACCACACCATATATACATTATACCTTTTTAAGATTCATGTATTTATTATATGAATTATGTGTAACTTTTCCATACACATTTACTTTTACTCATAGACTGTATAAAGAAGTGGACTAATCGAGTGCGACGTCACCCATGGCGTTCGGCTCCAGTCACATGAAGCCGAGAAGACAAGTTCCATATTTGAAATTCCAATCTTAAGTATCATAGCAACCAAAAGGTGTCTTATTAGTGTTCTATGCATATCTTGATTTACAGACAAAATAGCAAAAAAACACCAGGATCATTTAGAGCAAATTAATACAAACATTTTAAGACCAAAATGACGAGGCTCACAGCAGCAGTTACACCAGTGCTTCTCAATTATTTTTTGCAAAGCCCCCCCTAGGAAAGAGAAAATATTTCGCCCCCCCCCCCCCCCCCCCCCCACACACACACTCGCCGCGGTGACTATAAATAAGATCATTATCTATAAAAATTGTATAAGTATACCTAAAATTGTATCTTTTTTAACATTAACAAAAGAAAAAAGCAATATAAATAAACTTTCAACAAATATTAACTTTATTTTGCCACACAGAAACCCTGTTATAGTCTAAAACAGAAAAAAAAAAAAACTTAAAGTGCATCAAAGTGCCTGAAATAAAAATAATATGTCAGTCCTTATTTAAACTAGAAACATTTTTGACCAACTGAACAGTTTGATGCTGAGAAAAATAATTCAATCAATAAATAATATTAAATGTAAATTGATCTGAAACATTAACACAGCAGCACCAATATATTTAACATTTTAGTCTGAAGAAATAGGTAAAAAACGTGCTGATTTTTTTCTAAATCACATTAATGAAGTAATAATTAATAGCTACAATGAGCACGTTTTGCGGAGCACAGATTTTCAAAGCGAGGTTTGAAGCATGATAGTGCAACTCTCAGCTCCTGCTCAATGTTTAGCTGGGACCTGTACTTGGTCTTCAGTGCAGCAACAGCAGAGAAGCCAATCTCACAAAGGTAAGAAGTTGCAAAGGGAAGAAGAATGCCCATAGCCTTCTGTCCTAAGAGTGGATACTGCCTCTCTACACTCAGCCAGAATTCACTCAGTGTCTGTGATGTGAAGCTCAGTTTCAAAGTGGAGTCAGATGTCATGTCAATGAACTGTTCCTCCTCTGCAGAGGTGAAACCAGTAGGAGCTGGTGCACTGAAAGGATCTCTCAGCCAGTCATACTGGGAACTGTTTTCAGGAAAGTACTTTTTGAATAATCCCATCAATGATGCAATATGCTGCTTAATAACTGGAATCACTAAGGTGGCATCATAGTCAGTGGTGTCAACAAATTCATGCAGATTCTCAAATGCATCACTTCTTCCTTCATCAAGTTGCTTGCCCCACATTGCAAGCTTTCGAGTGAAAGAGCTGATCTTGTCTGTGACCTGAGGGAGGTGTTTATTTTTCCCTTGAAGCTGTAAATTTAGTTCATTTAGCTTTCCAAATATGTCACTCAGGTAGGCCAGTTTTGCCAGGAAGTTCTCATCACTAAATTTTGCTGCATCTTCATACTTATGTTCCTGCTCCAAAAACACTCTTATCTGCTCTCTGAGCTCAAAAACACGGGACAAGACCTTTCCTCGTGACAGCCACCTTGCTTCACTGTGAAAGAGCACAGCCTGGTGTTCAGCTCCCATCTCCTCACAGATAGCAGAGAAGATTCTGGATTTTAGTGGTCTGGTCTTTATAAAATTGACTACACCTATAATGCCAGTCATAACCTCACATAATTCAGAGGAAAGGTGCCTTGATGCCAGTGCTTCTCTATTTATAACACAGTGTGTCCACTCAGCATTAGGTGAAGCCTTCTTGATGAGCGCTCGCAGTCCTTTTCTCATCCCTGATATAGTCTTTGCACCATCACTGCAAACACCAATACAGTTCTCCCACTTCAGCCCATTCTCAGTTAGGAAGCAGTCCAGCATTTTAAATAGCTCCTCAGCTGTGGCTCTGTTTTTGACATATTTACAGAAAAGCAAATCCTCACACAGGGAGTTTGTCATGTCAAAACGCACATAAGCAATAAATAAACAGTCTTTGTTGCTGTCAGTTGCTTTATCGAATTGTAAGGCAAACCTTTTGTCTTTGAGTTTATCTACCAGCTGTTCCTGGAGATCGTTCGTGATGTCATCTATGCGTCTTGCGATCGTGTCATTGGACAGTGGGATGGTTTTTATTTTTGCAGCACTTGCGTTGTCAAGCATGACAGAAACCATGTCTACTGCTGCAGGTAGTATCAACTCCTCAGCTATTGTGTGGGTTTTTTGCACTGCGCAATTTGGTACGCCACTTTAAATGAGGCTAAAAGTGCTCGCTGGTTTATTGATGTAGCGTTCACAAAGTGGGATGATTGTTGGCCGTACTGCGCACATTTTCGCAGAAAAAAATCAAGCGGCTTGTCAACGTGTTGAGGATGTAATGTCTGTAGGTGACGTCTTAATTTATTTGGCTTCATGCTGTCCGCCGCCAACATTTTCAGACACAGTAAACACACCGGTCTTTCCTCGTCTCCCACCGTAGTCACAGCGAAGCTAAGCGCTAGATAAGCTTCGTCATATTTCCTCGTCTTAGCTTTTGGGAGACTTTCATTTGTCTCTTTACCTCTGTCTCTCTCCGCCTTTCTTTTCGTTACTGTTAAATATTTCTCCATGATGTCTCTCGAGGGGTTTGTTGACAGCAATTTAAAAAGTTTTAAACTCCCGCACAGACTTTGACAATGAGCGCGCAACTGCACCACCTGCTGCCGTGGATGTGCAATTACACTTTACACGGCAAAAGCAAAGCTTGTTCCCCTTGGGGGGCGCGCCCCACTATTTGAGAAGTACTGAGTTACACAAAGAGGGATGACAATTTTTCAATGCAAAATGTTGATGGACCCAGAAGGGCAACCATGCTCACTTCCTATTTGGAACATGGTGGATAGCAGGTTAGGTGTGTCCATTTATATATAAAGACTATGCTAATACTAGAGATACATGCAAAATACAAATAAAGCGAATGACATCACAGCAATATGTTAATATGTAGCCTGTGTTCATATGTTTTTTTTTTTTGTTTGTTTTTAAACGGAACTACAAAGTTTTTCTCATTCTCAGTATATGGACAGGTCATGTGAACTAAAATACCAAATGAGAACCAACTTAAACAATTGTTTTCTATAATAATAAAGAATAAATCTACATTACAACTATGAGTAAAAGCTGTATTTTGTTTTGAACATCTTAACTGGAGACACAGATGGGGCATTTGTATGACATTTGAAATACAAATTCTACATATCCTCCCTATAAAGTAGACGTTGTATTCTAAAATGACTTTGTTTCCTCATCATTAGCTGAGCTGCATTTTAATTGACTCTAAAATGTTTAAAGGTGCACTGTGCAACTTTTCTGGTAAGGGCCCGCTACCTGCCTGTCTCCATGGCTATGTTTTTGCTTTGCCTGGAATGTTCCATGATATGATATAAAATATACTGATATTCATTACAGGTGTTTCTATTGCTCAAAAATACAGTGACTCTCCGCAGATCTGAATTGTAATGTAGTGTAGTGCTGTAACCTGCTTGTCTCCCTCGTGATAGATGGGTCTAATCTATACTGTGGAACATTCTAGTCAATGCAATAACATTTCCATGGAGACAAGCCAGTGGCAATCCCTCCATTAGAAACATTACGCAGTGCACCTTTAGGTAATCTAGACTGCTCAAAAAAGTGTTTGCCGCATTCGGTTCTAAAATTACCTGTATCCATAAAAAATAAAATAAAAATAAAACCATGCAAAGTAAAAAAATCTTGCCAATGATGTGGTGGGGCCAGCAAATGAGAATCAATCCGGTCGATGAAGAAAAACATGGAATAAGCAAAAATAATTCAAAAATTGTAATGCATTTTGCTCGATACAAATATCTACTCAACTTATTAGCAAGCAGGAAACACAGGCAGACCTTCTGCCATAAATACTGCATGTTCTAGCAGTAACACGGACAATTTACATTAACCAAAAGAGATAAGCAATTACAATATCCTCTGTATAACCTAATTTATCTATACAACAACTCACTTTAGAACACATAACAAGACCGTGGATAGATGAATGGAGGTGTGTAGCTAGGGAGATTTGAGACATCCTGAGCGTTTTCGCCTGTAGCTCTACTCACTACTATATGATAATTTGTGTTGGGTTCACACCATGCGCCGTGCAGGTGTAATGAATTATACAGAAGGCCGAATGAATTAGTCATGTGCTCAGGCTAATACCTCTGCACTATCACTGGGCCTATATGCCTGTTTGTGGAGCTACTGTGGCGTTCAAGGACCACACGAGATCTGGTACTGAGAGGAGTAATAGAGTGCAGAATTTGGACAAGATATGTGGTGTTGGATTGTGTAACAGTGTGATAGTAACAGAAGAGGCTAGTAAGGTTGGACAATATGGCACCAAGAAAGGGAACTGTGAATGAAGAGTTGATTTTACCTATAACAGTGTTTCTGTCGTCCATGTGCCAGTGGTTCTAGAGTTTGGGTACTTTAGAGTCTACAGTCTTATTTTATGTCTTCTTCCGTCTAGTCCTCAGTTTTAACTACTGTAGCCACAGTGTAGTTCACTTTTAAACCTACCTGGAATGATGTCGTGATGAAAGAGACCACAAAACGTGGAGCATCATGACATCTTTTTGATTCTGATTGGTCAAAGCATCACAACAGCAGAACAAGCCCAAAAATTGCATTTTTGTTACAGCCAGTTGAGAGAAATAAATAAAACTAATAATCTTTACTGTCAGCTGTGGTGTTGGGATTTCCATAACATGTACATACATGTGTTAAAACATAAAAGTGTCTTGCATTTTGGTTACAGGACAAATATTAAGTACTTGGTTACATTCACACTCACACGTACACTACATCAAAACTGGCACTTCATTCAGACTGAACTCGGAAGTAAACCTCAACCAGACCAGGACTAAAGCAGGACTAGAACAAAGCCAAACCAAGTCTTAAAATCAGACTAATCTGGACTCAAACCAGGACAAGTGTCAACGCCATAGACATTTTAAGCAAGTGTTTGAAACATTTAGCTTGTATGGTTTTAGCATTGTCCGAAATAATACACGTACTGGGAGACTACCCCATGTGACATCAGTCTGTATGACCTGAACTGAACTTGAGACGATATAAAAGGGATTTGACCGGCATCTTTAAACGTGTATTTATCACAAAATTTCTTGACATAATGAGAAATTACACAATAGTAACAAACATCAAATACACTGGTAATACAACTTTTTTCTAATACATACAAAATATAATAAACCAAATCTATAATGACTATATAACCACTTGTCTGATGTATTGTGCTTATGTCTGCGAGCTAACTGCATAGTTATAATCTGTAACCTGGGGATCATTATGTTATAATTTAGACTTTTTAAATCACTGGACAGAGGAGCTCATTCTCCAACAGGGTCCTACAGCTCCGCTCCAACAGTAAGAGATACAGGACTACATTCATACCATACTCCATACAACTCGCCCTTATATAACAGATAATACTCCCTACAACTGTACAACAACTCACCCTTGTGGAACAGACCCTATGTCCTGTCAATCATCATATCATTTTTGCACTGTTTTTTTTTTCCTTATGTCCTCTTACATTTACACCTTACACCTCTCTTTTGCTATCTTTTTTGCTATTTAGAATTTATTATTACCATTTTTTTTTACTCTTTGTTATTATATTATTTGTGATGTTTGAGCTACTGTGTCCAAATAATTTCCCTTGTGGATCAAAAAAGTTTGTCTAAGTCTAATCACTAGTAAGATTTTTTTTTTTTTCCATTCGTACCAAAATGACTACTCAGCACTGCCGAAATCTACACATATTACCGATTAAGAAAGTACAGTTGGAGAACAAAATTAGTACAGGGCAGTGGACGTATGTGAAAACGGGGGGTGGATCGGCAATATGGCATCTTGAAAATAAGTGATTAAACATGATCAAACACGCATGAAACAACTTTAGGTGAGTAAATGGTGAGAGGAAACCACTCGATTTTGTATAATAGGCCTGCTTTAAATCACTGCTCCAGTCCGGACTTGTACGACCATGTCTTGCACTGTGCTTGTTTATTTGACTCTGTGTGGTACAAAGTGCTGATTAGTAAGAAATATACACTAGCCCTGCAATAAAGCTCTCATGTAGAGTCCAAATATAGCCATGCTGCTGATGAGAATGCAGAGAGAGGAACTGTCTCTGCTCAGATCAATACAAATGAAGACGTCTTTTTGAAATATAGGGCTCCTGCAGGATGCTCTGAAACTGATCAATGTGTAGGTCAGGAGCCAGGCTAGAATATACACAGTGTCTATAGGCGTTACACTGCTGCACTTAAGGCTGGGGTTTCATGTGATTTAATGAGATCTCTAACTGGACTCAACAGACAGAGATGTGCACGGATTATAATGGCAGGAATAAAAGAGACATTTAAATTAGATGCTTTATGCCTAGGGGTATGTTGCTATGTTATAATATTTAATGTAGAGAAGGTTTCATCAGTGGTCATCTGGACATCTTTTGCAGTCAAGATGTTTCAGCTCCCACCCAGAAGCTGTTTTACACTGATGGAAATGGTTTGAAGCACTGGCAATTTATCCTGTTCTGGGTATCTAAATCCAGGCCCCAAAATGGAGGAGTTTTAGAGTGAAACTGCCCTGCCCGTGTTTACAGCCCACATCATTATTGGTTGTATGTCCCTATTGTGTGTTGGCTGTCTTACCTTCAGCATTGTTAAGGAAATGATTAGAATTTGATTGGCTTTTTTTTTTTTTTTTTATCAGCTGCCTGTGAACACTTCTGTAGACAGCTGTAGATTAAAACACAAGCCACATGAGTTGGTATCTTATTCTTGGGATGAACACCAACACAACAATAGCGTAATGTGTGTATTAAATTCACTGTGGGACAGAAGGCTGCAAGGAACGGTACATGGGGAAACTAGGCAACCACTACACAAGGAGCTATAACAACACAGAAGACATAACTCAGTCGTCAGTCATTCACCTTCACCTTCACCTTCACCTTACTACAAATCACTCATCTGAAGACAGTGAGGGACAGGTTTTAAGGGGAGAGAAAAATTGGTGTGCTAAAGGAGTGAAGGAAGATTTGTGAAGAAAGAGAATCCATTTTTGAACAGGAGGCGGGGCAGATGCTTGCAGGACAGCTGCTGATTGGCTGCTCTCATCTGAACTTTTGACTTTTGACTGACAGCTGAAGCAGCTCCAGTGTTAACTGACTGTCTGACAGAAGTGCTTGTTTTTGCTGCTATCTGTGTGGAGCTGCAAGCGGAGGCCACTGATTATTCATTACAGAGTAAATAATGTGTTTTATGGGCACTTTCATGAGATTCTACCTGTGCACGATGTGAACACGTCTGTGGGGTTTGTATATCACGTAGTTTCCCCTGTTTGCCTCATGCTCCTGTTGGCTACAAACACCAGCTCTCATTGTCAAAACTTAAATAGTTCCATTTCACGTTTAGTGATCTACATTTAGATCAATGAATACATACTAATTAATGACCCACTTACTGACACTTAATAACAGGAAAAAAGAACAGGTCAAAGAGTTCTGAATTTTCTGTTTATCAGGGACAATAAACAGAGAATGCAAAAAAATTTAAAGGCGATTTATTTATTAATTTTTTGTGATAAATTTATATTTTGTAATAATCTAATTAATTACAAAAAAAAAAAAATAGTTGCTTGGAATAATATATGAATTTACTGTGGCCATCTTACTTGGAATTACTGTACCAACAAAAACAGAGCAAGTCCAGTTGTCATGGCACCGTAGTCATGACAGCCAGAATTAGAATGAGGTGTATCCTCAGAGCTCACCGAAAGAACAAAGACCACTAAGACGTCTTCCAAGAATGACAGGTGAATATAAGACTCAGGCCCCTGCACCAAAGCCTGAGGTTATCGAGGTGTATCCTTCTGACCCACCAAAAGAACAGAGACCAACTGTACAAATGTCATTGCAGAGACACAAACTCCTGAAAAGAAAAACTGTGGCATGAGTAGTAAACAAACTTTGAGGTTACAGGCTCTCCTGATCAATCAACAGTCCCACAACACCAGCCCCAATGTGGTCAAAGAGGAACCACCAAAATCTACCAAATCTGAGAAAAAAGACCCTAAACCAAGTGTTTGGTTCTATGCTGACATACCAGATGAATCAGAGGCAGCCATCATGAGACCTCCAGGAGCTCAGCAAACAAGAAACAGAGAGAAAAAAAAAAAAGAAGAAAAGTGCCAAGGCAGGATTCCACTTTTGTTTCGATGATAAACCTGAAAGCGATGTAATCTACTTCAACTAGATTCACTCTTAAGCCCCCTCCCCAAGCAAATTGGGCATCAGACCCCAAAATACCTAAACATTCTTGATGTCCTTTCGGCAGCTTATAGTCACTTCTGAAGAGCAGAGGAAAATCTACTTTTGACTCAGGTGAACTATACAATTGTTAATTCAGCAATGAAATATAGTTAATTTGGATGTTCAGTAGAGCTTTATAGAACTAACTGGCATTTCACAAACTGTCCATTAAGATTGGCCTATACTAGCTACAAAAAAAACAAAAAAAAAACATTACATCAAAATACTGGACCCGTATTTAGACAATAGTCAACCACATTACTCCAATAACAATACTATAATTTCTAACCAATATCTTTACCATAATAATCATTATTTGCCACCATTTTATTTGAGTCTAGACGTCCATAAAACAAGTTTTTGTTGCGCTTATAACATTACAGACCAGCCTACCTCTTTAAAGGGTCTATATTACACTATTTCTGATATATGGTATAATGTTGTTTCCTCATCAGAAACATACCTGGAGTTGTGTTTTCTAGAATATTTAAAACGAGTTCTTCTCTCAAACAGAAAACACTCTGTTCCACCTTGTGATGTCATGTGGTAATACAGGAAGTGCTCCTCCATTCTTATAAACTCCATACACCTCCACTAGAATAATTCAACCGTGTAATTGCCAATCTCTACTGAACAAAAGGTAAAAGGAGCTGTTAACTTGTAAATTACCACTTCAAGACATCACAAGGTGGAACAGAGCATTTTGAGTTTTGGAGATGTAGAGAGACTGATAATAAAGTGTTACTCAAACGTGTGAATTTAACAAAGCACAACTCCAGATATGTTTTTGATGAGGTAACAACATTCTAGTAGGGCTTAATATATGACCTTTAAATGGCACAAAAACTTGGAATTTGTTGTTAGCATTACCATGATGGCAAATTTCTCCTCTGATCTCTGGAAGATGTGAAAAGCGCTTATAAACTCATATAATGAGGTTCCTCAGAATGCATAAGGTAAGCGAGAAACTTGGACTCCTGCCAACCATTTCACTGATTTTTGGTTTTTAAGACATTTGCATACTTGGTCATGAAAATAAAACTTCATTAAAAGTCATTTTCAAAAGTTTGTCTTAACTTTGGATCCCGTGGAGTGTTATCACAGTTAAGGAGCTCCAGGCAAAAAGTCTTATAACGTGTGGCTTTCTTCACATTTTTTAATTTTCACATTATTTACACTTGGGAGAGGTGGAGGTGAGTGTTTTGGCTGTTTAAAGAAGCACAAGGGAACTTTTCTGGTGGGTGCTACTTGTTTATCGCGATGCCTAAAATGTTTGCGCTACCAAATGGAGTATTTTTGTATTCATTCAGTTATATATGATTTTATTCTTCAAAAATACATAAAAAACATGTATTCTTACTGTGAACAGGCATGCCTCATCACAGAATTTACCATAGACATATATAACTTTAATGCCATAACGTGGAACATTCTTGGCAATGCATTATCAAGCAGATAGCATAGTGCCAGAGGTGGGTAGTACTCGGTTGCATTTAACTTTTAGAAGAAATTATACTTTTCTAACATCGTACTTTTACTCCCGCTTAAAGTAAAAGCACTATGTAACTTTTTGGTCAGGGGTCCGTCACCTGCTTGTTTCTATGGATATGTCATTGCTTTACCTGGAAAGTTCCACAGTACGGCATTAAACAGCTCTGCCTTACATTTATTCAATTACTCCATGAAGACAGAAAGGTTTAATGCCGTATTGTGAAACATTCCAGACAAAGCAGTAACCAAGCATCTCCATGGAGACAAGCAGTTGACAAACCCTCCACCAGAAAAGTTACACAGTGCATCTTTAAGCAATATTTTTAGTATTTTAGTATTTGAAGTAACAGTACTCTTTGTGTGTCTCTTTGTGTTTTTGCCCTTCAAATTACATGAACTTTAAAATATCGCAGATGTTACCTCCCGATAGTTGGTCCTTTTTAAGTTGCTCTTATGTGAGAAGTACTTTTTTCTTGGACCACTACTTTGTACTTCTACTTGAGTAATATTATTTTAAAGTTACTCTTTCGTACACTTTTTGGCTAATCTACCACCTCTGTATAGTGACCCTCAAAATAATCTTAAATTGAACTCGCTTTCTTTTCGTTCTAGCTGATTTTATATTATCACCAAACTTTGCCGGACTACGAAACATACCATTGATCACTTTTTAATTCTGTTACAAAGTCCAGAGACCATTGACTTACAGGCTACATTGACTTTAAGAACAGTAAATGGACCTCAAGAATTGGCTAACTTTTCAAATGAGGTTTCATTGTAATCTTTCAAATGAGCACATAAGAAATCTGATGTCTTTTTAATATAAAGAGTTGAGCGTTCAGACGTACAAAAGAGTGGATTCAGTTTAGGCTGAATCTGCAGAACTAGTGAGCCACTGTGCTGAGAGCTAAATGAAATGGATAACATTTCTTATACTTTTGGGTTTTAAATTTGCCCTTCAAAACTTTCTGCGTATTCAAGCATTTGCACTTTTGCATCTCCAGCTTTGATTTATAATGTTGCTGTTGTAGTTAGATATACAGTACTGTGCAAAAGTTATAGGCAAGTGTGAAAAAATGCCGTAAACTAGGAACGCCTTCAAAAATGGAAGTGTTAATCATTTATTTTCATCAATCAACAAAATGCAGAGAAATGCAGAGTGAAAGAGAAATCTAAATCAAATCAATATTTTGGTGTTGGTCTTGCCATCGTGTATGACCTGTGACATGAGACGGTCTTCCACAACTGTTAGGCAACACAGGTGAGGACCCAAAAAATAGACTCGAGACCAAAAATGCAAAAGTAATCAGGATTTATTGAACCAAAAGGTTAGGTGGTTAGGAGAGGAGCCGGCAGCCAGAACAGAAGAGTCTTCCACACAGGAGCGTCAAGTTGATGCAACAATCTGGCAGAGTCTGTCAGGAGAGCTGGCCCTTTGTAGTTGGCTTGATTGAAGATGGTGTGTAGGTGCTCCCGGCAGACTCCGCCCACACATCACGTAGAAGACTCAGCCAGGGGCGTGACAGTACCCCCCGCTCCTAGGCGTCACCGGACGTCCTCCCGGGTTTGTCAGGGAAGGTCCGATAGAAATCCCGGAGCAGAGAGGCATCAAGGATGTAATGCCGAGGGACCCAAGACCGCTCCATCTGGGCCATACCCCTCCCAGTCTACAAGATATTGGTGACCCCTCCCGCGGCGCCGGACATCCAGAATACAGCACACAGTGAAGGCAGGATGATTGTCAATGATCCGGGTGGGAGGAGGGGGGTTGGCTGGAGGGCAGAGAGGACTAGAAACCACAGGTTTTAATAGGGACACATGAAAAGAAGGATGAACGTTCAAAGAGCGAGGCAACTTGAGACGAACAACTGATGGATTGATTATCTTATTAATAGTGAACGGTCCAACAAACTTGGGAGCCAATTTGCGAGACTTAACTTGAAGGGGCAGATCTTGAGAAGATAGCCAAACCTTTTGGCCTGACTGGTAGGTGAGGGAAGGTATGTGGTGGCGATTGGCACTTTACTGATTGCGGACACTAGTGCGCTTGAGAGTCACTCTGGCTGCCTTCCAAACGTTATGGCAGCATCGCAGATGGGCCTGGATGGAAGGGACTGCGACTTCTGTCTCCTGAGCAGGGAATAAAGGTGGTTGAAAACCCAGTGACACCATAAAAGGAGACATACCTGTAGCAGAAGACACTAAGGATTAGTGTAAGTTATGGGCGTACTCAACCCAAGGCAAAAATAAGGTCCAAGTGGTGGGGTTACGGGCCGTGACACAACGCAATGCAGACTCCAGGTCCTGGTTAGCCCTCTCAGCATGCCCAATGGATTGTGGATGATAACCAGATGATAGACTGACAGCAGTCCCCAAAGAAGAACAAAAAGCTTTCCAAACCTGAGAGGTAAACTGTGGACCCCTGTCCGACACAATATCTGTAGGTATACCATGAAGACGAAACACATGCTGAACCAAGAGTTTAGCCGTTTCAGAGGATGAAGGTAATTTGGGGAGAGGAACAAAATGCACGGCCTTAAAAAAAACGATCCACAATAGTAAGTATAGTGGTATTACCTTCCGATGTGGGGAGGCCAGTTACAAAGTCCACTGCAATATGCGACCAAGGCCGGCTGGGGATCAGCATAGGATGGAGGAGACCAGCTGGGGGCAGGTGACTGGATTTGCTGCGAGCACATACAGGACAAACAGAAACAAAGGCTCGGGTGTCACGTGACATAGAGGGCCACCAAAATCTTTGTCTGAGGAAAGCTAACGTGCGATTAAAACCAGGATGACAGGTTAATTTGGAGGCATGCCCCCACCGGAGGACTTGAGACCGTACAGTGTCAGGTACAAACAAACAATTAGGCGGGCCATTACCTGGGTCAGGTTGGGTACGTTGGGCCTCCTGAACTACCTTTTCAATTTCCCAAAAAACGACTCCAAGAAGGGAAATTAAAGCAGAAGGGTTGACTATCGAGTCTGGATTGTCAATGACACTAGACGGCGGTAGGATAGGACCAGGCTGGGATTCAACCTCCTCAGAAATGGACTGACGGGACTTGGCATCAGGCTTTCCATTCCGGGATCCGGGTCGGTAAGTAAGTACAAAGTTAAATCTTCCCAGGAACAGTGCCCATCTAGCCTGACAGTAGTTCAACCTTTTAGCCGACTGGAGGTAGGAAAGATTTTTGTGGTCAGTCCACACTATAAAGGGGTGCTCAGCTCCTTCCAGGCAGTGGCGCCATTCTTGCAGAGCCAATACTACCGCCAGAAGTTCTCGGTTACCAATGTCATAGTTGGCCTCAGCTGGTGTTAATCGCCGAGAGAAGTAAGCACAAGGGTGCATCTTCTGGTCCTTTGGGCAACGCTGGGACAGGACAGCACCCACTCCGGAGTCTGAAGCATCGACTTCTATGAATTGTCTGGATGGATCTGGGTGAGATGAAACAGGTGCAGTTATGAAAAGTTGTTTGAGTGTGGAAAAAGCAACTTCAGCCTCATTTGACCACTCAAAAGGGACTAGTGTGGAGGTCAGACGGGTAAGTGGAGCTGCTCTTATACTGTAATCTTTGATGAACCTCCTGTAGAAATTGGCAAATCCCAGAAAACGCTGGAGTTGTTTACGCGTCTCAGGTCTCGGCCACTCTGCCACAGCCTTCACTTTAGCTGGATCAGGTTTGAGTTGCCCCTGCTCAATGACAAAACCAAGAAAGTTTACCGTGGTTGCATGAAATTCACATTTTTCAGCTTTTACAAATAGCTTGTTTTCTAAAAGTCTCTGAAGAACTAATCTCACATGCTCAACATGTTCTTTAATATCTCGGGAGAAAATCAAAATATCATCCAGGTAAACGAATACAAATTTGTTGAGCATGTCTCGGAGCACATCGTTGACCAGGGCTTGGAAAACAGCAGGGGCATTAGTAAGTCCAAATGGCATAACTAAATACTCAAAATGTCCAATGGGGGTATTAAATGCAGTCTTCCATTCATCTCCTTGGCGAATGCGGACCAGATGATAAGCGTTGGGGAGGTCTAGTTTGGTAAAAATGTTTGCTTGATGAAGGGGTTCAAAAGCATCAATGAGAGGCAGAGGATATTTATTCTTTATGGTAATGTAATTTAATCCACGATAGTCAATGCAGGGTCGTAAGGTCTTGTTTTTCTTATCCACAAAGAAGAATCCAGCTCCTACAGGGGACGAGGAGGGCCGAATTAACCCAGCAGCCAGAAAGTCCTTAATGTACTGCTCCATAGTCTCCCTCTCAGGACGGGTTAATTTGTACAAGCGACTAGCAGGCAAAGGAGCTCCAGGTAGTAAATCTATAACACAGTCATAGGGGCGGTGAGGAGGAAGAGACAGAGCTTTCTCTTTACTGAATACCTGAGATAAGTCATGGTATATGGCAGGAACAGAGGACAAATCGGGAGGGCTAGGTGGAGCGGAGTTAGAGCTTTTACTCGCAGTGACAGCTGACTTAAGGCAATGGGAGTGACAGTGAACACTCCAACTGTTAACTTTATTGGCAGACCAGTCTATTTGAGGGTTGTTCAATTTTAGCCACGGTAGTCCTAAAACCACTGGAGCTAGAGGAGATGGAATAACCAATAACTGCATTTTCTCACTGTGATTGCCAGAGAGAACAAGGGTGACAGGCACTGTGCGGTGAGTTATTCTGGCTAGATGGCTTCCATTCAGCGCATTAACCTCTCTGGGAAACTAATGGTTCAGTAGGAATATTAGCTTGGTGTACCAGGTTAGAGTCAATAAAGTTATCGTCGGCCCCAGAATCAACAAAACTATGGAGTGAAAGGGACTCACGTAACCACAGCAAGGAAGACTGGAGAAGAAGCCGGTCGGGAGAAAATGGCGGCGGAGAGGAAGCATGGCTCACTAGGATCTCTCCACTCACAGGTGAGCCTGGTCTTTTGGCCGCAACATGCAGGCACTGATGTAATGTCCTTCCTGTCCACAGTAAATGCAAAGCCCAAACCTTTGTCGGCGTTGGCGCTCGGCTGGAGTTAGTCGGGTCCGACCCAGTTGCTTGGGCTCCTCTGTATCAGGAGGCTTGGTGTTACTGGAAGGCATAGGAGGAACATTTATAGGTACAGGTGAATGAGCAGGAGATAAGGCATAGTGGGCACGAAATGCAGGTAGACGTGAAATTCTCTCTCTGCGTCTTTCTCTGAGCCTATTATCAAGGCGTATGGCCAAAGAGATTAACTCCTCAAGGCTGTTGGTCTCATCTCGGGCAGCAAGCTCATCTTTCACATTATCTGCGAGTCCTCTTAAAAAAACACTTTGTAGGGCAGTGTCATCCCAACCACTTTCATGAGCAAGGATACGAAAATCTATTGCATACTGAGCAGCTGAGGAGGATCCTTGGTTAAGTACTAACAATCTCTTAGCAGCTTCTTTGCCTTTTAATGGGTGATCAAATAGTTTTCTCATTTCATTTGAAAAGGCCAAATAGGATCGAAAAATGTCTGAATTACTCTCCCATGCTGCTGTTGCCCACTGAGAGGCTTTACCAGATAATAAACTAATAACAAAAGCTATGCATGACTTATCTGAAGCATAGGTGTAAGGCTGCTGATCGAACACCAGGGAACACTAGAGGAAAACCGACCACAGGACCCAAGATCGCCAGCATATCGCTCAGGGGTGGGAATATGAGGTTCACGTTGAGCCGAAGTTGGTGAAGCTGGAGGAGGTGGAGAGGCCCCAGGCAGGTCACTGGGTGGTGGCGGAGCAGCAGTAAACCCGGGAGAAAGCAGTAGTGAGATTAGCCAACATAGTCCCGACTTGGTTCATCTGAGCGGCAAAAGCTTGCTGATTTCCAACAATTTCCTTAAGTTGGTTGTCATGCCTTCCCAGTAATTGGCCTTGATTGGAGACAGCTTGAAACAAAGGGTCTGGTTCGGCTTGAGCTAGATGACATGGATCAGTTTCAAAAAGAGGGTTTGAGTCTGCTGGGTCCATCTTGTGGCCAGATTGTTCTGTTAGGCAACACAGGTGAGGACCCAAAAAATAGACTCGAGACCAAAAATGCAAAAGTAATCAGGATTTATTGAACCAAAAGGTTAGGTGGTTTGAAGGAGAGGAGCCGGCAGCCAGAACAGAAGAGTCTTCCACACAGGAGCGTCAAGTTCATGCAACAATCTGGCAGAGTCTGTCAGGAGAGCTGGCCCTTTGTAGTTGGCTTGATTGAAGATGGTGTGCAGGTGCTCCCGGCAGACTCCGCCCAAACATCACGTAGAAGACTCAGCCAGGGGCGTGACAACAAGCTCTCCTTGGCAGCAGAGTTTGGCTGTTCCTCACCCAGTTTTAAGCCTCCTACAGACCTGTTTCTGTTTCATTTACTGACTGTGTTCCAACCTACGTGTGACATTGATGATCATTAGCACCAGTTTGGTATAATTGGTTGATCAAACACCTGACTATAATCCTACAAAATCCCTGACTTTGTGTGAACTGATGTTGGTAGTAACACAAAAGATTGATTTGATTTAGTTTTTTCTTTTGCTCACTCACTTTGCAGTGTGTAAACTGATAAAAACAATCGTTATTTATATTTTTGAAAGCATTCTTTGTTTACAGCATTTTTTCACACCTGCCTAAAACTTTTGCACAGCACTGTATATGTATAAAATGTGTACTTTTATCTAACGAGTTTGTGAATGAAAACCTATTTGACCACAAGTTGGAATAAACTCAAAAGATAGAAATACAAAGAAAATACTCAACAGGTTAACGTATAATGAGGTAGTCCTTGATTAATGTATGAATCGCCTGTTGAGCTTTTGAGAGTGTAATAAATGGACATAGCTAATACGTTAGCCACCGTGTTCCAAACAGAAAGTCAGCATGGACGCACTTCGGACTCCACTGAAAAAAAGGTCACTCCTCTCTCTGTAACTGCTGTTGTCAGGCTCCTCATTTTGGTCTTAAAATGTTTAATATTAACCCTCTGTACATGATCCTTACGTTTTTATTTTGCTATTTTGTTCGTAAATCAATTTCAATTCCTAATATGGAACTCGGCTCCAAATTCACCCCATAACCACTAGCCTTGGTGAGCTTCATTTGACTGGAGCCAATAGCCATGGACGACATCACACTCCCTCTGTCCACTTCTTTTTACAGTCCATGGTTACAACATTGTTTCCTCATCAAAAACATACCTGGAGTTGTGTTTAGCTTCGTTCACGCTTGTTTCATTGAGTTCGTCTTGGTCGTCTTGCCTCAGAAATCGCTCTTTTTCAATTTTCCCAGGATTGTTGCGTCACAGGTAGAATCCAGCAGTAAAATCATTGCCAGACTCGTTCTGACCACTTTTGCTGTCAAAATTCTGAAGTCATTACAGCTTCATACTTACATGCTTAAATCGTTATTTTTTTCATAGTTAATTTTTATATTACCAGTACATAACATACTAACACCAAAACCTATAGCCTCTCTGAACAGCAGCACGCTAGCTATCTTACTGTGTTATTAAAGCATAAAACATAAAACAAACATCAAATTAAAATGAAACGTAAAGACTAAACTTTTTATATTGATTTATTTGATGATACAACAATGGAAAAACACCAGGCTAATCTCCATCCATTGTCTCAAAATTATTATTACCATGAGCACT
This sequence comes from Taenioides sp. WSHXM2023, assembly GCA_029959045.1. Classification (NCBI taxonomy): domain Eukaryota; kingdom Metazoa; phylum Chordata; class Actinopteri; order Gobiiformes; family Gobiidae; genus Taenioides; species Taenioides sp. WSHXM2023. The sequence continues at coordinate 6,572,679 of CM057092.1, forward strand.
GAGACAAAAAAACCCATCTTTATAAACACAAGTGTCCTCCAGTGAAGTTAATCTGGTCAGATCTCTGAAGATATGCAGGGCCGGGCCTGGGTAGCACTTGGATGGGAAGTCTTGGAAAATCAGGTGCTACAGTGGGGTGCGAGTGGTAAAAACTGTGTCATTGTGTCCTTGTGGCAAGCCACTTCACCCACATTGCCTAGTTGGCAGCCTCGCTTCCTCCAGTCTGTCCCAGGACAGCTGTAGCAACATTAGCAGCTTACCACCAGCGAATGTGGAGAGAAACAACTTTGAGCATCTGGAAAAGTGCTATACAAGTCTAACGCATTTTTATGATTAAGTTTTCACTGCATTTCTAAAGTGTTTTAACATGTCTTCCACCCACTGCTCCCTGTACACTGTCTGATCCTTAAATATTTGAGTTTAGCACGAATTAGCAAAAACTCCACTGAGATATAATTTTGACAGGAAGTAGCCACACTAACAGTGAGCTACCTGTATGCTATTGTGCACAGAGCCAATTAGGGAGACCGCAACAAACAAGAATATGTTTTTTGTTTGTCTGTTTTTTTGTTGTTATTTTACATAAATTGTCCATATCATAATATTCATAAACGTTTGTCTAGTTGCCTTCTGTTTCTCAGTAAGATAAGAGATAAGACTTTATTGATCTCACAGAGGAGAAATTCACTTGTGACAGAAGCTCACAGTCAGGGGACAGTATAGTGCAAAAAGTTGTGAAAAATTGTGCAAACACTCAGAACAATAAGTAAATAAAAAATAAAATCACAATAAATATTAACATATTTACAACATCAGGTAGCTCTTATGTACAGGGAGTGAAAGAAATGTAAATATATAATAAAACATATCTCTTATATAATATATATATATGTAAAAGAATACAAATATACAAATATATAAATATATAATCTGAGGACAGTGGAGGCGGTTACTGATGAGGTGACATGGTTACAGGTTATTGCACAGGTTATTGCACAGGTTATTGCACAGGTTATTGCACAGGTTATTGTAAGTGTTAAACAGTGGAGTTGTACAGTCTGACAGCAGTGGGGATGAAGGACCTGCGGTAGCGTTCCTTCTTACACTGAGGGTGCCTCAGTCGGCCGCTGAAGGTGCTGCTCAGTTCCTCTACAGTCCGGTGCAGAGGGTGAGAGGTGTCGGCCATGATGGATGTGAGTTTGGCCAGCACCCTCCTCTCACCCACCTCCTCCACAGACTCCAGAGGACAGCCCAGGACAGAGCTGGCCCTCCTGACTAGTTTGTTCAGTCTTTTCCTGTCCCGCTCTGTGCTGCTCGGGGCCCAGCAGACAACAGCGTAGAGGAGAGCAGAGGCCACCACAGAGTCATAAAAAGTCTTGAGCAGGGGCCTGCACACTCCAAAAGAACTCAGTCTCCTCAGAAGGTGGAGGCGACTTTGGCTCTTCTTGTACAGGGCGTCAGTGTTGTGGGACCAGTTCAGTTTATTGTTGAGGTGAACACCCAGGTACTTAAAACTGTCCACTGTCTCTATGTCCTGTCCCTGGATGTTCACCGGTGAGGGAAGTAGTGTCCTTCTCCCGAAGTCGATCACCATCTCCTTGGTCTTACTGGTGTTAAGGCACAGGTGGTTGTGCTCACACCAGTCCACAAAGTCCCTGATGACCGATCGGTACTCCAGCTCATTCCCCTCAGACACACAGCCCACAAGGGCCGAGTCGTCAGAGAACTTCTGGAGATGGCAGGTGTCCGTGTTGTAGGTGAAGTCCGAGGTGTAGATAGAGAAGAGGAAGGGTGAAAGGACAGTTCCCTGTGGGAACCCAGTGCTGCAGACAACCACCTCTGACTCACAGCCGCGCAGCCTCACATACTGCGGCCGGTCAGTGAGGTAGTCGATGGTCCAGGCGGCGAGATGTCCGTTCACTCCGGCGTCCTCCAGCTTCCCCCGCAGCAGTGCCGGCCTGATGGTGTTGAAGGCGCTGGAGAAGTCAAAGAACATGACTCTCACAGCGCTCCCGGCAGTCTCCAGGTGGGTGAGCGCCCGCTGCAGCAGGTAGATGACGGCGTCCTCTACTCCGATGTTGGGCTTGTAGGCAAACTGCAGCGGGTCCAGAGTGGAGCTCACCACGGAGCGGAGGTAGCTGAGGATCAGCCTCTCCATGGTCTTCATGAGGTGAGAGGTCAAGGCGACTGGTCTGAAGTGGGCCGGTTCCCTGGCATGTGTTGTTTTTGGAACTGGTACCACACAGGAGGTCTTCCACAGGACAGGGACCTTCTCCAGGCTGAGGCTCAGGTTGTAGATGTAGCAGAGAACCTCACAGAGCTGGTCCGCGCAGGTCCTCAGCAGCCTGGGGCAGATGCCATCTGGTCCTGCAGATTTTCTCTGTTTCAGCCGCCTCAGCTCTCTCCTCACCTGATCCGGTGTGATGTAGACGGAGGAGTAAGGGGGGGACTGGGGTGGACTGCCGGGGGTGGGGGGCAGAGAGGGGCTGGTGCTGGGAACAGTCGGTGTGAAGTGAGCTGGAGACGTGGGTGGTAGGGGGCGGGGGGTGGGTGCAGTCGGTCCGGGAAGGGGGGGTGTGTCCAGTGGCCTGGGGGTGTGTGAAGAGGGGGGATCCGAGAAAGAGGCAGAGGGGATGGAGGGACAATCAAAACGGTTGAAATAAACGTTTAGTTCATCCGCCCAGCGCTGATCTCCATCAGATGTCCCTCTGGTGTTCTGACCAAATCCTGAGATGTTCTTCAGACCTCTCCACACATCCCGCACGTTGTTCTGGGCCAGCTGCTCCTCCATTTTCTTCCCGTAATCCTTCTTGGCCCGACGAATCCTCCACTGAAGCTCCCGCTGGACCCTCTTCTGCTCCTCTCTGTCCCCTGAGATGAAAGCCCTCTTCTTCTGGTTCAGGAGGTCTTTGAGCTCAGGGGTGACCCAGGGGTGGTTGTTGGAGAAGCACCGCACCCTCCGGGTTGGCACAGTGCTCTCCACGCAGAAGTTGATGTAGTCCGTGATGCAGTGGGTCAGGCCATTGATGTCATCTCCATAAGAGCTGCTGAACATGTTCCAGTCTGTGGTCTGGAAACAGTCCCTCAAACTCTCATTGGCCTCTTCAGTCCACAGCTTCACAGACAGCTTCCGCGCAGGTCCTCTTCGCACCTTTGGTGTGTATTGCGGGAGCAGTTTGACGAGGTTGTGGTCTGAGCGTCCAAGCGGGGGGAGGGGGACGGAGGTGTAAGCGTCTTTGATGTTCGCATACAGGAGGTCCAGAGTCCTATTGTCTCTCGTGGGGCACGTGACGTACTGTGTGTAAGTGGGGAGAATGGCGGACAGGGAGACGTGGTTGAAGTCCCCGCTGATTAAAACCAGGGCTCTGGGATGCCGGGTCTGCATCAGCGCTACGCTGTTGTGGAGTTGTTCACAGGCCGCCGTCGCATCGGCGGAAGGGGGAATATACACACAATACGTGATCACGTGTGAGAATTCCCTCGGCAGGTAATACGGCCGCATGCCCACTGCGAGCAACTCAATGTCCGGGGTACACAGCTGTTGTTTGACGTACACGTTAGCCGGGTGGCACCACCGCTCATTCACAAACACCGCCAGCCCGCCTCCCTTCTTCTTACCGCTCCTAGCGGCAGTTCTGTCCGCCCGCTTCAGTGTAAATCCGTCCTGGTTAATCACAGAGTCCGATATGTGTTCATTCAGCCACGTCTCCGTAAAACACATCACGCTGCAGTCCCGGTACTCCCGCTGATGCCGGGTCAGTGCGGTGAACTCCTCGGTCTTGTTGGAGATGGAGCGGACGTTTCCCATAACCACCGAAGGCAGATACGGTCTCCGTTTTTTCCGTCCACCTCTGCACCCTCTTCTCTTCCTCTGTATTTCCACTGGGACCTCGGGTTTCCCGGTGTGGAGCAAAGCGGGGCCGCGTAGACCGAGGAGCGCATCACGTTCGTACTTGATGCGCTCCGAGCCGTGGCTGAATGGAGTCCCAGACGCGGATCCAAAAAGTGTGAAAAAGACTACAGCGAGCAATAAAACTGTAGTCAGAGTAGGTTTCCCATGTGCAAAACTGCACGATGTTTCACCCACTCTAAAGAAAAGACGAAAAAAGTGTCTATGTACAAGTAAATAGACGAAAAGAAAGAAAAAGGGGTTCAGAGCTTCTGTTACACGCAGCTGGCATCCCAGCGCCATCTTGACCCAGTAGCAGGTTCAGTAGTACTACAATAGTACAGTACTAGTACTAGTACTAGTACTACAATAGATATTGTAGTACTACAATATCTATTGGTGCCTTTTCAATTAGAACCTGGAAGACAAACTTGCACACGTCCACTAATACCACAGAGTTAGAGCAGATTTGCCTGTAACATCCAGCCCCGGGTCTAACACTGTGCATTACTCTCCTGCTTAAGTGTTGTCAGGCATAGACCCCAGCTCTCCATCAGGCTGCAGTCCTCCTCCCACACAGCAGGGCGGACGTATTGAGCATCCCTGTGATTTAAGTGCCCATTGCTGTCCTAATTGGTTTCCTCTGGCTCCTCTTTGCTCTCTGTATCTGGGCCCTTTCTCTCTCCCCCCCAAGGCCTGATCCTTTTCAGTCTGATCGTAAAAAAAAAAAAAAAAAGAAAGTCTTTGGAGGTCTGGTCTTAAAATGGCTCTGATCTGGACTTTAACTGATCACAACAGAGAGAGATTATGGAGAGAATAGAGACAGAAGAGTGGTGTGGAGGAAAGAAGCTGTGACAGAGGACAGAAGGAGGTCATTTTTGGTTTAAAAAGGGGGTATTACACTTCGATGGGGTATTAGCTGTTAATGCATAACATATTTAGATCAGCATGTTACCTTTTATTGTTTGGAAAAGGCTATATTTGGAATAAACAACGTATTAATATGCTTCATAAGTTTCACTTTTGTGAGTCTCCCCTCCCTTTGCTCCCCCTTCAGAGTGCTGCCACAACACAAGACACAAAAACGTGCATTCCACTAATGAAACCACTGCACATTAGGTTTGTGAAGTTGTTTTGTATCATGCTTTTGTATATTTTTTGGAAAATTGCTGTGTGGAAGCTTAAGTGACTTAAGTGGGCTGACCATTGGACAGAGTCGTACAGCTAATCATAGCTGATCACTAAATTACTGAAAACATGCATGGATGACATCTCAAACCTCTTCAGACATGTTTTTGATAAGGGAACTACATTATAACATGGTCAAGAAAGTCGATTTTGCATAATATTAAAAGGAACGGTATGAACTACTTACATGTCTGGACCATGTGGTGAACCAGACTATATCACTTTATTCCGCCTCCTGCCCGATCCGTCACTATCACCATGCTGAGCGCAGCCAGGACCGCGTCAAGGACCCTCCCCACGGTCAGCTCCATCCGCAGCGTGTCCTCCCTCATCAACAAGGTCCGCAAATTCACCAAGAGGCTGAGCAAACCGGGGACCGCGGCCAAGGTCAGGCAGAGCGTGTTGGAGGCTGTGCGGAGCACCATGGAGCTGGTGCTACCTGGGGTACAGCCTGGGCTACCACCACAGCTACCTGGGCTACAGCATGGGCTACTGTCACAGCTACCTGGGCTACAGCATGGGCTACCGCCACAGCTAACTGGGCTGCAGCATGGGCTACCACCACAACTAACCGGGCTGCAGCATGGGCTACCACCACAGCTACCCGGGTTTCCTCCATGGCTTCCTGGGCAACTGCTGCATCTGCCTGGGCTACAGCATGGGCTACCGCCACAGCTACCTGGGCTACAGCATATGAACTTTTGACCCTGTGTGAATGTGATACTTGGATGCCTTATTGAATGTTTAACTGTTGTGTTTGTCTTGTCCTGTCCTAAATGTCAAGGGACTACGAATGTAAATTAGCTGTACGCTAACTTCGGTACATTTACACTTGTATTTTATTTTTTACTGGTGTTTATCAATGTACACTGTCCCTTTTTAAATAAATAAAATGTCATAAACTTGATCTGTCCATGTCCCCAGAGAATGTTCCAATGAAATATAGTTCTGACAGATAACACTTATAATGCTGATTTATTCTTAATCACAAAAACATTGGGCATGATATATTATTATTTGGTTCTCAAGACGAATATCTAATCAGAAAGCAGAATGAGCATAGCATGACTCTCTATGCAGTTCCAATGCTCAAATCCAGTTGGTTTAAACCTAAAATGCCTCTCTTTGATCTGAATGGTCACTGCTTAAACCGAAATTCTACCTAAATTCTGGAGGTTTTGCGCTTTCACATGAGACATGGCCTGTCCATATACTGAAAATGAGACAAACTTGGATGTGTCCTCTACCTGCAGGTTAAGGCACTCGCAACCCAGGTTTGTAGTGCCTTTTTTAAAGCAGAATTATGTAACGTTCTGTCCCTGTGAAGGTTAAATATGCGTTCACCGTGTTTGAAGCGTGTCTCTGTGTAGAAAACCAGCCTTGCAACATGACCAAAGAGAGTTCTCCTGGGACTTTTTAAAATTTGGCAACATTCCATGTTTTTTATGCGATTATACTTCCTTATTCCGATTAAAAAAAGAAAAAAAAAAAGTGCTCCTGACAGTGTATTCTCAGTGTGCTGCAGGGGGAGCTCTGTTGCTGAAAGTTCCTTAGTTCTGCTTTAAAAGAGTAAGAGCGCAGGCTACATACAGTTCCTTTATAAAGAAAATCCTTTTTGAACAGAAATGGTGGACTAATATACAACGTACCTTCAGTTTACATCAATCTCCTCAAACCTTGGTCAAAGGGCAGTATAAATTATAGCTCCTCAGACCACAACCTTCTGATTAAAAGTGACTTCCAGGTGACAACCGAAAATAATTGTCCAGATAACTACTTTTGAAACTCTGCATATTGTTGACATCAGCGGTGCAGGGAGCCTATAGTATACTCAGGTTTATCGGGACCATATAAGACTGTTTTTTGTTCATTTGTTTTTCTTCTTCAGGAGATGTCCCCGAGAATAGGGTTGTTGTGGCCTTACATTGCAGACGCCGATATTACTCTGTGAATAAAATCTATGTGCATAAAAGAGGCAGGAGCAGCAGGCACAGTCTAATATGGCTCCACTGTGCACAGAGCTGAGCACGAGGCACAATAAAACAAGTGTGTGGAGAGAGGAGGATGCAGCCATGGCTCTGCACAACAACAAAAGGGAAAAGTTTCTATACAGTTTTAGCTTTTCTCCCGTCACTATTTTGGAAACTTTATCAAAATATAAAAGATGCTGATAAGAATTATGATAATTAAACAATGTGAGTTTCAGTATAAAATGTAATTAAGTTGTGAAGTTAATGAATCAGTTCAGTTGTCTTACAGGCTGAAAAGTTATCAGTTATTTTTACTGTATCTCAACTACATTAAACATCATTCTTTCAATTGTTACCTACTTCTTTATTTTACATAATGAGTTTCAACTAGTCTTGTTCCGATACCATTTTAAAAAATCTGTTCTGATATCGATACTTGGCCTTAGTGTACTGGTCGTTACCGATACCAGTCCGATACTGCATAGTGTGAAGAAGCAGACTAAGGCTACTCAATTTTGTATGAGTAAGAGTAAAAAATAAATGTACTAAATGTTATCTAACAGAGATTTTGAGGACTTAAGTGTTACAGTCAAATGTATTAAAGGTCTTGATGATAAGTTGTGCTGACTTAAAGATGCATTGTGTAACTTTTCTGGTGGAAGGTCCGTCAAATACTTTTCTCCAGGGAGATATTATTGCTTTGTCGAGAATGTTTCACAGTATAACATTAAACCATGTCATATAGTTTGGGCTCCATATGACATTCACGGAGCCCAAACTAGACCAAGTTATAGGTCAGATCTGTGGAGATGCAGCCCCGCTCAGTCAGAATGTCTGGTTTTCTAGGTATTTTTGAGCTATAAAACCACCAGTAATTTAATAAGTGTAAGGTAGAGCTGTTTAATGTCATACAACATTTTGGCCAGAGCAATGACAACACCACTGAGAAAAGCTTTTGACGGACCCTTCATTAGAAAAGTTTCACAGTGGACCTTTAAGCACGTTTACTTTTCTACTTTGTCACTACCACACGGCGGATAAAAACAACAGTGAGGCCTGTAAAAAGACTCATCCTCGGAGCACATGGCTAATTATGCAGAGTAAACAAAGTCCGTGTAGCACTTTTGTAGGGCTGCACACTGTAATTATTTTACTAAGTTAAGCGTTCACACCAAAGACTAAATGAAGGTATCAAAGTGGTAGCACAAATGTCTTTTCTGTTATTATTAGCATGTTTTAAGTGTTTACAAAGCCTCTACAGTCTGTATTTAACCTGCTCGCATCTACGGGTACTCATTCTGGGAAATAGAGTGGTATCGGATCAGTAATTTGGTCCTCGCTGATACGATACCTGGAAATGGTGTGGTATCAAAGCTTTTGCTGATACCAGTATCATTATTGTAACAACTCTAGTTTTAACTTTATATTAGTTTGTTGCAGTAAATGGATTTTGAAGGGCATCAACTAGCTCAGGACCTTCCGCCAGAAACACTGCATAGTGCACCTTTTAATATTTAGACACTTTCAGAGTAAAGGTGCACTGACTGTTATGGTGGGGGGGTCCGCTACCTGCATGAATGTCTCATAGTATGGCTTTAAACATCTTGCATTTATTCAGCTTGCCTGTTACCTGGACAAACAAAGTATTCATATAGTGAGTGGGGTTGCCTCTCCACAGATCTGACCTGTAACTTAGCTTGGTGGTGTCACTTGCTTGTCTCCAGTGACAACAGTTATTAGCACTATAACAGCTATTTCTACTTTAATGAGACATTATCTGCTAGTTTCTCTGCAGAGTGTAGTTGTTTCTGGCACATTTCCTCTGCTCCAGTTCTCATTTCCACGTTTTAATCAAGTTGTTTTAAGGCTCATCACATGTTTGAGAGATTTCCTGTAGAGAAAACCACTGACTGACTGACAGCAGCACAAGCGGAACAAAGTCTGACACAGAAATGTAAAAAATAAAATAAGGTTCAAAAACAAGAGAAGCCGATTCACGAGGCCGAATTTAGGAACAGCGCTGCTCTAATTCTCACAGGGGTTTTGTTGTTATATATTTGTGTCTAAAATATTTTAAATAGGTCACTGCGGTTAAAAAATACCTGTATGTTAAGTTTGGTTTTTGCAAGTTCTACAATTTAAAGGGCACAGATTTTCCAAATGTACTTTTCAAAACTTTTAACCAACTTTTAACCATGATTGTTTGCTCATTAAACTTTATTTAAGTAATCCATTAATCCCAAATCACCTCAGAGCACGCAAAAATTTCTCATTTTGCCCAGATTGTTGTGTAACCGCCAATACAAATAGACTCAGTAATAACAGAGCATCTTATGATAGAAAAAGGGTCAATAAATACTAATAAATAAGTTGATTAAAAACATGATTAAAACAGCTATAAACAACGTGATCAAAAATATAAATATTGTTTGCAAACTAATTCATGGTTTTAATTTATTTTTATTTAAAAAGAATATTGTAAACAATTTCTGTTATTGATAAAGTTTTCCAAACGTCTCTCCCCTACCCACGAGAGGCTGTAGCACAGAGCAAGGCCTGTTACAGCGGAGCGAATGAGCGTGCACAGCAGAGCCGCTATTAACCGAAAACTACGGAGAAATATGAATATCGGTGCAAACCTGTTGTCTGCGCAGCCCGGAGGAGGGGTGTGAGCCAAATAGGAGTTAAAACCATCACCAAGAGAGTATGGTGCACTTTGCCGTGATTAATAAGGTAATTAAAACCAATTTAAACTTGCTGTAGACGGCAGAAAACAGGGTATCTATTATCTGTACTTTTATTTGGAACTGTTAAAGCCTGAAGGTATTTTATTTTATGTATTTTGGGTGTATTTCATGTGGAGACATGCTAAATTGTTAGTAATGCTGAGCGGAATGGACATAAGAGCCATTTTGAGTTTTTGCAAAGTCACTTAGCCATGTAGGAGGGCTCCGTATTCATTTAGTAGTTTTATTTTTATTAAAGGACAAATTATTTTCTTTGTGGCTTGTCCTGCAGGCCAGGTTTTATTACCCCCGGGAGAAGTTGGGAGAAGAGAGCACCACGTGGTCCTTTCTCCACACCTCCAAACTCACTGCCAAGGTTGCAGTAGGAGATTGACAGTTTTTCCATTCTGGACTCTATAGACATTAAAGGAGCACTTTCACCAACGGGATACATTGTTAAAGGATAGAGAAAGGGTTTGCTGAGCCAATGGACATTGAGAAAAAACTGTTCTGTTCTGATTTATGACAATTTTGCTATCTTTAATGGGGCATAAGGTGAAATTTTAAAGTTACAAAACTGATTTGAAAAGTGTACAGGGTGAATACATTGAACCTAAAATAGAGCTTAAACCTAAAGCCCTCTAAATTAAATGACCGATTATCTTAAAGAAAAAAGAGATTAAAAGACAAATAGAAATAAAACTAACCCTTTTGTTTGAACTTAGACTGAAAAGTTAAGGGTGAAACAATATAAAAGGGTGTTTTAAAGGTACCTTATACAAATTAAGTACCAATAATACCTGTTACCCGTTTGTCTGGCAACCGTTATTAAAACTTTGTCGGCTTTTCCATTTAAAGTTACCCTGACTGTGGCTCTTTTTACATATGATTCACCACTCCTACGAACCTATAACTGGTCCAGTAGCTTATTTCCTCTGCCCACTAGCATACTACAGTTGCGTCACAGATAAAACTCCGGACATCTCCTGCAGTTTTAAGGAGGCTTCATTAGGTTATAGTTCCATTGTTCATTCCCATTGAAGACAGTATTTGCAATGGAACTAAATATTTTTTTCTTAATTCCAATTCCAAATTTAATGATGTAGGGCATGCTAGTACCTGTAATGTTTCACAGTATGGCGTTTAAGTTCTATCTCCATGGAGACCACTCTGCCAGCCTGAGTTACAGGTCAGATCTGTGGAGATGAGGGCCCACTCAGAGTATTATTGAGTGATAAAAACACCTCCGGGTCTGGGTTGTGGAGGCAGCACTCTCTCCACACACACTCCTCTGGGGGGGACCTAAGGTGTTCCCAGGCCAGCCCAGAGACATAGTCCCTCTAGTGGAACACGTCATCCAGGAGGCATCAGGAACAGATGCCCTCCCCTTTACTCCGAGCTCCTTCCGTGTGACTGAGCTCCTCACCCTCTCTCTAAGGGAGCGCCTAGCCACTCTGCGGAGGAAACTCATCTCGACTGCTTGTATCTGCAATCTTATCCTTTCGGATATTACACAAAGCTCATAATCATAGGTGAGAGTAGGAATAGGAAAGGAGGTAGATTAATCAATAGAATGAATAAATGCAAGCTGGATATGTTTAATGCCATACTGTGGAACATTAAAAGTAAAGCAATAGCCCTACCATAAAACAAACAGATGGCAAACCCTTCACAAAACAAGCTGTAATCCACGTTTAAACAGTTGTTAAAGGTTGTATAGAGGATTTTCCACGGAAGAAGAAATCCAGCGACTGTTTGTCCTTTTTCAAATGTTGCGCATGTGTGACACCACCCCCCTCCTCTACAGGTCCCTAAGTACACCTCCACCTCCACACCTCCTCCTTACGCTTACGCTGCTTGTTTACAGCCAGTGTGTGTTCAGAATCGCTGTTACTGCTGTAACTATACTGTACGTTTTCAAATGATAAGCAGAAGTTTCCTGTCCTGTCGATTTAGCGACCAACGTGTCAGTCTTTAGACCCTCTGCTTCAGTGCACGCCATCGCTGGAAGGAATCTCCGAGAATCACCTTAGTTTGGCTTTGCTCCTTTTCCCCTTCTCTTCTTCTTTCAGCGACCTCAAAAATTGACTTTCTTTTGCAGCTAACTGGTAGTGCATTCTTGTTTGCCATTGCAACAAACTCTGTGCGAACTGCAATGAAGCTACAGTTGGAAAAAGCTGCTAAGAACCACTGCGTTGGTTGAGTAAACAGCATCTTGCATCTGTGGAATGCATGAGAGGCGAACGTAAACCACGTAATCCCAGCGTGCCAGCAAATCAGTTACACTAGAAGCGTAGGGAGTTTGATTGACAACTTAACAGCCAATAGATAACGAGGTAGCCTCGTGGCCCCACCACGTCCACAGTTGATGGATTTTCATTATTTATTTTATTTATTTATTTATTTTTATTTTTTTTTTTGGTCATAATTACAAGGCTGCTGCATCTCTATAATGCTATCATTGACAATTGAAAAAAATAAATAAAAAAAATACATACAACCTTTAATTAGTTGTGTCCCTAGTACCTAGAAATTGTTTTTGCAGAGTCTATGTCTAATCTTGTAATAACTGACTTGTGTTCTGCACTGCTGGACTTGCATCATGGAGTTGATCTTGTGGATTATCCGTCTCTCTCTGTTCTGGTTAATTAGGTTATAAACAACATGAGTGCTACAGCTATGCTAATCCATACACAGGCTACAGTCTAATCTCCATCTGATCTTTAACTTCAAAACACACGCTCACACTTAGCCTGTTTGTAATGACTCACGTCACTGGTTTAAACTAAACTTTTTGTTGCAAACTTTATAGGTTCAAAACTACAGTTGGATAAATGTATGACAATTCATTAAAGGTGTATTGTGTAACTTTTCGGGTAGAGGGTCCTCCACCTACTTATCTCCATGGAGATATTATTTTGTTTGCAATGAGTGTGGCATTAAACGTATTAAAGCATCCATCTTCCATTCATTCAATTATAGGTGTTTTTATTGTTCAAAGAACAGCGGGGCGTCCTCTGCACAGATCTGACCGGTATCTCCTGCTTGTTTCCATGGAGATAATTAAGTTTAATACCATACTGTGAAACATTCTAAGTGAAGCAGTTACATCATCATGGAGACAAAAATGTAGGTAGATCCTTTGCCAGAAAATGGTCACATGTTTATATAGCAAGGCACTCAAAGCACTTTACATCAAGGAGCCAGTCACCCATTCACTCACATATTCATACACCAGTGTACGCGAGGGGGATGAAGCATTTTGCCCAAGGACACAACAAAAGCATTCATCTGTGGGCCTTGCACCAACCTGTGGGTCAGTGGATCTGACCGCTGAGCCAATGATGTTTATGTCTAGAGCGGGATTCGAACCTTCAACCTTCGGATCAGTGGACAAACATTACCAACTGAGCTACTGTCGCCCATTATTATTGCCCTATATGCACCTAATATTTTCCAGTACTACAACAGTAAATTTGATCAGAGTTAAGGAGTTAAACCTGTATTATACAATGATGTGCAGTCTGGGCCATCTCCTGATTGACAGCGGGTATGATTGACCAGTGGAAAAGGTAATCAAATCCATGATGCGCACAATACAAACATGGCAGCTCGTGGGGAAATACAGAATGAGAAAGCGGATACAAAATAAGGGACTGAAAACCATTGCAGATTTTTGTACTCTAGCGAAGCACTGCACTCTCAAAGGGCTCATATTATGTTATGTTCTGATCTGTGTTATAATATTGTTTCCTCATCACAAACATACCTGGAGTTTTGTTCTGTTCCCCCTTGTGATGTCATGTGGTAATACAGGAAGTGCTCCAATGTGTTTTAAAACTCCATGTACCCTAGAATTGTTTAGATAATTACAGCCCAGTATTTCCAATCTCTACTGAACGTCAAAAGGAGCTGTTAACTTGAAAACTACCGCTTCATGACATCACAAGGAGGAACAGAGCATTTTGAGCTTTGGAGATGTAGACAGACTAATAATAATAATAATAATAATAATAATAATAATAATAATAATAATAATAATAATAATAATTTAAAGGATTACTCAAACATGTGGGAATGAAACAAAACTTGGCTTAAAGCTCACAAAAATCCATTCTGTGTAATACAGAAACACTCATAAAAAATGCAGATAAAACCAGTGTGGCTGCCAGGCCCGAAGCTTTTCAAATCTGATGTTTCTGGTTGAAATGATAAAATTATAATGGGAGATTTGCACATTCAGCTCAAATAAATGGATTCTGCAACTTAAAAATCCTCACAAAAAGATCCCGGGAATAATTTACTCAGGTTCAGTACTTCTTAAATTTCCGACATCGAAGAAAAATCTGAAAATATGCCTCAAATCTTATCCCATTTTTGATTTAAACTCCGCCAACAAGCTTGCCGCCGTGGATATTGTACTTAGTGTTTTTACCTGAAAAGAACACTCTCCCTAAGGTCTAAAACAGCAGATTGTTTTTCACTCTTTGCCTGGTTTCTCTTCCAGATATAGAAAGAAAAAGTCATTTGTTTTACTGATCACTGTTCGACTCACAACAAACCGCCAAGAACAAATAACCAATGGAGCTTAACTCTCAAGTTACCCAGAGGTGTCTGAAGAAAGAGAGAAAAACATTATAAAGTGAGTCCAAATTGTATTTATTTGACAGAAATATGACATTGTTTCCAGACAAAGTGCCTGCCCATGTGCTGCAGGGAGTGGGCTCTTTGTGCTGTTGCCATAGAAATGAGCTGTTGGCAGTGTATACTAACTGCAGTACTACTATTAAGCTCCTTTCTTGCTCTATGCAGTACAAATGTGTCAATAAAGTTTGCGTTACTTACATTTTTTGCACCATTTTGAACCATAGACTGTATATATAAATGGACATAGCTAACCCGCCCCAAATATTAAGCAAGCATGGTCACGAATCTTCACTTTGTAAATGTCGCATCTCTGTAAATGCTGCTGTTAGACTCTTCATATTTAGCCGCTCTACATGATGCTGGTGTTTTTTTATTTTGCTTTTTTGTCTGTAAATCAATCCTATTCCTAATATGGAACTCGGCTCCAAATTTGCTCCTATAATTGCTAGCCTCAGTGATCCTCATTTGACTGGAGCCGAAAGCAATGGGTGACATCCACTTCTTTATACAGGCTATGATTTGAAGACAAGAGGAGCGTGTTCTGGGTGTTCTAATGGAGAAATAAATGTAGCTCTTCGCACTTGCTGCGATAAACACACTGATATTTTCACTACGTGCCCGCCATCTTAAATATTAAAGCAAAAGTGAAACTAAAGCACACAGTGGAGCACACAGACCTTTTCGCACAGCGCCCTCCTCTGGCGTATGAGAGGTGGCTGCACACGTATCGCCTCCAGATGGGAAAAACTACCATACGCAAAAAGTCTGAGCAGCTGAAGTCTGTCTGGCCAAAGACTGTATAAAGAAGTGGACTAAGTGAGTGTGACGGTACCCACAGTGTTCGCCTCCAGTCAAATGAAGCTCACCGAGGCTAGCAGTTGTAGGAGCCAATTTGGAGGTGATTTCCACATTATGATCTGATTTACGGACAAAACAGTGAAATAAAAATACCAGGGTCATGTAGAGAGGGTTAATATGAACATTTTAAACGTTTTGTTTTTTTTTCATTACAAAGTGAAATGGAGGCAGAGTCGATGGAGCCTTAAGTGCGCCCATGCTCGCTTCCTATTTGGAACGCGGCGGCTAGCGGGTTAGCTTTGTCTATTTATATATATATATAGTCTATGGTCTGGATATACATGTTTGTAAAAGTATTCATGGATTGCAAACAGTGGTCCTCCGTTGCCATAGCAATTATTACAGTCAAATCAAAATATGATATCTATAAATCCTCACAGAGACCTCAAAAATACCTAGAGAAACAGGCATTCTGACTGCGAGCAGGGTTGCCTCTCCACAGATCTGGCCTGTTTGGTCTCCATGAAAATAAAAAAAAAGTTTTAATACCATACTGTGAAACATTCCAGACCAAGCTATAACAATAGAGAAAAGCATTTGACGGACCCTGCACCAAAAAAGTTACACAATGTACTTTAAGTAAAAATGAGAGAAACATAAAACATATGCACTTTCAAACCTCTACATCACTTATACTTTTATAGAAAAAGTATCACAGTAAAGATCTGAAATGTCCCTATTCACCTGGTAGCCTTGAGCTCCAGACTGCTGTACCGTCATTAGACCTTTTCCACACAGCCTCACATTAGCAGATTATGGCTCTGTTCCGGGCAGCAGAGGAAGTCTTTTTGGAAACTTTGGGAAATGTCATTGTCAGGAAACGATTGTCCAAATTGAAATGTCAGATTCTGTCCCTTGTATCCGACTGTGTGTTGTTAAAGTTTTTAGCATTTGGTATATCTCTGCATTTTTTTATGTAGACTTTTATCAGTCTGGTCCCCACTCCCTCATTCACAGCTCAAAGTCGTAGACTGTATAAATGGACATAGCTAACCTGCATAGGAACCTGCCGCGTTCCAAATAGGAAGTGAGCATGGGGGCACTTCCGGCTCCATCGACTCTGGCTCCTATTGACTTTACATAAAAAAAAACTTCGCAACTCTCTCTGTAACTGCTGCTCTGAGCCTCGTCATTTTAGTCTTAAAATGTTCGTATTAACCCGCTCTACATGATCCTGGTGTTTTTATTTCACTATTTTGCCCGTAAGTAGCCAACCTCAGTGAGCTTCATTTGACTGGAGCCGAACACTATGGGCTACGTCACACTCCCTTAGTCCATTTCTTTATACAGTCGATTCTAGAGCCAGAACGGAACATGACCGTTCAATCAGAATCGTTGTTTAAAGTGACACATTTAAAATGACAAAGCTCACGAAGCAGCGGTCAGACCCTGAATTTATACAGGGGGCAAGGCAAAGGTCACATGAAGAAAAAAAATTCACACATAAGAAGAGGCTGGAGGACCAGGGCTGCACAGTGAAACAAACCAGATATGAACCAAACAAAAAGACCATTTTGTGTCATTATATTGTACGCATACAGTATATGAACTGGTTACGCTTATGCATTCTGAGCATTAACTTATGGGAGCCTTAACCTCACCTTAATCCACACATCTTGATTCTCAGACAATAAAATGCTTTATAATTAGATTCAGACAGTACTTAGCCGACCTATTTTGACCTCAAAAGCTGCTTATACAATATGACTGTGCTGGGGCAATGCTATTGAAATACATGAGGGAAAATCTGGTACAGGGCCTTTAAAATTTCATCCTGGAATTTTAGAATTACAGTTCAACTCTACCATCTTAATCTAAGTCCTTTCTGTCTTCATTCCAATCAAATAATCAAATAATAGATAACAGTTTCTCTTTTTCTTGTAAAAAAAAAAAAAAAAAACTCTCCAAACCAGGTGAAGAGTCCAAATTATTACAGCGTGATTGCAATCAGGCCCCTGAACACTATTGACGTGGTAATCAGGAGGTCCCCATGAGTCCAGTTTAAAGCAACAGCGCCCCCTGTAGATAACACATATGCTGGTGGTTAATATGTGATTACGCTTGAGGCAGTTTTCCCTATTGATTACATTGTACTTTGCCATAAAATATCCAAAAGGTAAGTACACAAATGTTGAACCTGATTATTTCTATTACTGACCCCAAGAACTCACTGTATTACAACAAAAATCAGCATTTGGACTTTATTAATCTCCATAACCTCCATCTATATTAAAAAGTCCTATATTTTGCGAAACTCTTGTGAACTTTAAGTCCTGTTAGATCATTGTTATCTCCTCAAAAACTTACCTGGAGTTGTGCTTTGTTTCATTCCCACACGTTTGAGTAATCCTTTTGTTATTAGTCTGTCTACATCGCCAAACCTCAAAATGCTCTGTGATGTCATGAAATGGTAGTTTTCAAGTTAACAGCTCCTTTTCCTTTTCAGTAGAGATCGGCAATTCCAGGGCTGAAATCATCCGAATGATTCTAGTGAAGCTGTATGGAGTTTAAAAACACAGTGGAGCAATTTGTGTATTATCACATGACATCACAAGGTGGAACAGAGTGTTTTCTGTTTGAAAACATGCAAATGAAACAAAACTCCAGGTATGTTTGTGATGAGGAAACAACTTTATAGCATAGATCAGAGTGTAGTGTAAAAAAAGTGGAATATATAGACCTTTTAAATATTATTTCCTTATAGAGTGTTGTGACGTCATCTGAAACCCAGACATATACCAGGAAGTGAAGCCAATTAGTGTTTCTGTCTTGAGTGAATTGTGCCTAAAGGATCCGTTCCAGTGCCGTAGTTTTTTTTTTGTTCTTCGTTTTTCAAGCGAGGAGCAGACAGGCGTGGAGACGTGGAGCCGCTACTGTGAGAGGGAGACTCTGCTCCTCTTTAAAGAGTCTGAACCAGATTTTTTCCAGTATGGCTGTTTACTATGCGCACCAAATTAGAAATCGCTTTACTGTTTAAGAATCAGGAAGTGTGTGGTTAACATGCTAGTTGTTGTTAGAATTAACGTAATAGCAAAACTGAGCTCTGGTCTCTGTGAAAATTGCTTAAAAACTCATTGTGGTGAATAATTAGGATACTCGGAATAAAGTATGGAAAAGTTTAATAAAATTTTATTCCTACTGATTACATGAGATTTTTAAGGAAATATGCAAATGTAAAATGTTGAACCTGATCTTCTTTATTACTGACACCAAATCTTACAACAGAAATCTGCTTATTAAATATCTAATTGTGATTGTCAGGTACCGATTTGCGATTTATGTTTAAAAGGCCCATATTACGCTATTTTCTCATCTATGTTATAGTTGTGTTGTTGTGTTTCGTTTCATTCATGCATGTTTAACGCACAAATCTTGCATATTTAGATTGAGTTCTTCTCAAATGGAAAACCCTCCACTTTGTGATGTCATGTGGTAGTACAGGAAAGGCTCTACTGTGTTTTTAAACTCCATACACCATCACTGGAATTATCTGGATAATTTTAGCTCTGGAATCTCACCTAACAAATTTAAAAGGTTAAAAACTACCATTACATCACCAGGTGGAACAGAGCATTTTGAGGTTTGGAGATAATGCAGGATTACTCAAACATTTGTGAATGAAACAAAACACAACTCCAGGTCTCTTTTTGAGGAGGTAACAACATTATAATCTGTGTCATAGCTCACAAGAGTCAATTTTGTGTAATATAGGACCTTTAATTATATGATTCTGTTCAATGTTCGCATTTTAAAAGCTTTCAGAACAGGGAGCAGTTTTTATGACGAATAAGCATAGCTAACTGCGTCCCTTCAAACTGCATTTTTGATTTGATTCCGATTAACTGTTGCAACCCTAAAACGCGCACTGTGTAACCTTTCTGTTGGAGAGTCCGCCATTTGCTCATCTCCATGGAGATGTCATTGCTTTGCCTGGAATATTCCACAGTATGGCATTCATTGTTATTTATGGTCTTAGGTTGGATTTATAGTGTTTATACTTTGCTCTACTAAGTTTTACTGTTGCTCTATTGTTTGTGTTTTCTTACATCGATTGTGTGCAGCACTTGGGCAGCAGTCTTGTTTGTACAATGTCCTCTATAAATAAAGTGAATTAAACGTACTTATCACCGTGGAGACAACAAGTAAGCTAATCCAGAATGTTAGTCCAACTTCAAATCCCAAGAGGCTCTAGCTGAGGACCTCCACCCAAAGGAACCTACCTCACAGATCTCCACCTTCAAACACATGTCCCTTATCTTTTTCGTTAGTTATCTTTATAAGAAAATTAATTAGCTTTTTAATAAATTTATTACATGTTATTAAAAGCTTATTTCAGTCTTTGCACTTATTAGTAACTGAAAGGTGCACTGTGTAACTTTTCTGGTGGAGCGTCTGTCACCTGCTTTTCTCCATGGAGATGTTATTGCTTTGTCTGGAATGTTTCACAGTTTGGTATTAAACCTTTCTATCTTCATGGAGACCAAACCAGACCAAGTTACAGGTCAGATCTGGGGACAGGAGACCCCGCTCACAGTCAGAATCCCTGTTTTTCTAAGTATTTTGAGCTCTAAAACCACCTGTAATTGAATAAATGTAAAGAAGATCTGTTTAATGTCATATTGTGGAGCATTCCAGGCAGAGCAATGACATATCCATAGAAACGAGCAGGTGACGGACCCCCAACCAAAAAGATACATAGTGCACCTTTAAAGATTCTACATTTCTAAAAGTGAAAAGTCTAAAAGTAATTTGAAAATATCTTTGTGTTGTCTGCGCTCTACTTTTCTTCCATAGGGAAAATGGCTGTTTAAAACATGAAACATATTTAAATGTTAAAGGTGCACTGTGTAACCTTTCTGGTGGACGGTCCGCCATCTGCTTGTCTCCATGGAGATGTTGTTGCTTTGGCTCTAATGTCCCTGTATGGCGTATTCATCTTGCATTTTCTCAATAAAATGGGTTTTCATCTCCTTAAAAACTGACATTTAACGTGGCCCTATGGCGTCACCTGCTGATAAATAAGTGTAATGCCATACTGTGGAACATTCCAGGCAACAGCTCCATAGAGAGAAGCTGAAAAGTTACACAGTGCACCTTGAACATGTAGCTTACAATGGAGTAAATACAAACAACATCGCTTTTTTGTCCATGTATGTTGCCGTAGTCCCTTGTGTCTGGTTAAGATTAAGCACAAATCTTTAACGGTTAAGGTCGGGAAAAGGGTTTGGGCTTAACTTGCGTCTTTGCACTGGCTTCCTGTTCGATTTAAAATTGATTTTAAGATTGTATTGTTTTTAAAGCTTTGAATGAACTGGCCCCACAATACTCTGAGGTCCGAGGGTCAGCTCCAACTCGTGCTGCCTAAGACGAGACTTAAAACCTGGGGGGACAGGGCCTTCTCTGCGGCCGGCGCCAAACTCTGGAACGCTCTGCCCCCCACGTCCCAACAGCCCCCACAGTGGAGTGTTTTAAGTCTCGCCTTAAGACCCACTTTTTCTCTCTGGCTTTTAACACCATGTGAGTTGTGTGGTCATCTGAGAATTTTATCTAATTTTATTTATTAATTTTATTTTTCATTCATTTTTTTTTAATCATTTTTAGCTTTATGAATTTTAACACTTTTTATTTATTGTTTTTATTTATGATTTACTGTCTTTTATTGCCTTAATTTGTCTGTGCAGCACTTTGGAAAATGTGCTATAGAAATAAAGTGGACTGGATTAGTGTAAAACAGCGGTCAGGAAACAGTGGACTTTGATAGACTTTTGGCATGGCCTCTGTTTGTTTACTTTTAGACACCTATGGATGGAGGTGAGTCACGTGAGGGTTAGCTCCGGTCACTGTGTTTCTCAGCACATCGTGTTTTGAATCATTTATATACTTTACTTAAGAACAGCACAACTCTACATGCACATACCTCCTCTGCTTTAATGTTAATCGACCAGCCAAGTTCAGAACCTTCAGAACGTATTAGACGAAAGTATTTGCTTATACTGTAGGCAGGTCGACCTCCAGCTGACCCTTTATGCACAATCCGAGACCCTTTAAGGATGCACACAGCTAAACACTCAGTTACATGAATAATGGTGTTGTCATAGTGATGGTTAAGTTTTCTGGTATTTGTACTTTTGTACTTATTGTGACCTCCATTAATTGTGGAAGCACAACAACTCAAATTAAATACATTAAAAAAAGCAGACAAACACACAAACACTTTGGGCCTAGAGTAAAAGAGAGTTAACATCATTCACTGCAGCCATTTTAAATATGTACTTTCTAAATTGTTTTCTTTGTACAGCGTCTTTTAGTGTTTTGAAAAGCGCTATCTAAATAACAAGGCAAAAGGAGAAATTCAATTTGTCAACTGGACAGAGTTTATTTGGTCGAATACGTTTCGCAGCTCATCCAAGCTGCTTCTTCAGTTCTGGTCAGATGCTGGTGGACACTGCTTTATATCTGCCTGAAGGGAGGAGCTTAATTACAATGAAAATTACTCTGAGACAACACATATTTGTTTACAGTTTCAGTTAGTCGGGTGAGTCTATTCAATATGGAGTGGGGGAGTAGTTAGCATAACCATTCAGGGCCATGATGGGTGTTTTCACACCTCTGGACATGTCCTGGCTGCCCTATTGTTTTCTCTGTTTCGATTTAGGTTTGAGAATAGAGTTATAAATGGGAGACAAATGATGTCTGAGACCTCCATTTCTGTTCAAGGAAGGATTCTCTTTCTTGACAAAAATAGCCTCTTTAACTCCCCTCTCAAACCAGTTCTTTTCTCTGGCCAAGATCTGGACCTCGCTGTCCTCAAAGGAGTGGCCTGTGGCTTTTAGGTGGAGATGTACGGCAGATTGCGGCCCACCCTGGTTTTCCCGTCTGTGTTGATACATCTTTTTGTGAAGTGGCTGTTTTGTTTCTCCAGTGTAGCGCTCACTGCAGTCTTCACTACACTGAATGGAGTAGACCACATTGCTTTGTTTGTGGCTCGGTGTTTTGTCCTTAGGATGGACCAGTTTTTGTCTTAAAGTGTTTGTGGGTTTAAAATAGACTGGGATTTCATGTTGTCTGAAGATCCTCTGTAGTTTTTCGGAAACGCCAGCCAGGTAAGGAATAGTTACACCCTTTCTCCTGGGCTCTGCTTCTCTGTTGTCCTGTTTCTTTGCTCTCTTCGTTTTATTGAAAGCCCATTTAGGATATCCACAAACGGAGAGGGCTTTCTCCACGTGTTGTTCTTCTTTCCCTCTGTGCTTGTAGGAACCACTTGGGCCCTGTGTTGTAATGTCCGAATGACTCCAAGTTGGTTATGGTTATGCTAACTACACCCCACTCCCACTCCATATTGAATAGACCCACCTAACTAACAGAAACTGTAAACAAATATGTGTTGTCTCAGATTAATTTCACTGTAATTAGCTCCTCCCTTCAGGCAGATATAAAGCAGTGTCCGCCAGCATCTGACCAGAACTGAAGAAGCAGCTTGGATGAGCTGCGAAACGTATTCAACCAAATAAACTCTGACAAATTGAATTTCTCCTTTTGCCATGGATTCTACCTGGACGACTGAGGGATTCTACACACATCTAAATAACATATATTATTATTATTATTATTATTATTATTATTATTATTATTATTATTATTATAGATTAGGTTCCTTAGGTATTTTGTATTGATTATACTTTAGATCCTTATGTTCATACCTTGACCATGGATTGGGACAACGCTACAGTCAAAAGCACAACAAATGCAATCGCTGGATCAGAGAGGCCATAGAGATCCGGAAACACTCCCACCAGACTGTGAATCGGGATGAGGGGGGGTGTACCAACTCTCTCACACCTGGGATACGGTTCTGAAGAAGTGGGACTGCAGATGGCGCTGTCGTTCTACTGCTCCAAGCAGTAAAACAGCACCAAAAATCTGTGAATCTGCCCTCTGTGGTATGTCTGGTTTCATAATGGCGGCCATCAGAACCTGTTTTGATTGGCTAAAATTATTGTCTTGTGGTGAGTGCTTTGTGTAATTCTCATCAAATATTCTACATAATTCCCATAGTGAGTTTTTACTGTTCAAATTTGGTTCCTCTTGTTTTTTTTTTTTTTAAGGTTGCTTCAATAATTCATGTTTTTTTCCGTCACAATGATACCATACTTTTGACTATTGGTAATTTGGTAATATCTCCAATACTTACTGACATACTGACCTTTGTATCAGCTAGTAAAGATGCATTTGATAAACTATAACCTCTCAGAAGCATTTACATATGTCCTGCACAGAGGAACACTCACTTACTTCCACAGTTACCTCTTGTATATGAATAAATGACTGCAGGGCGAGTCTGTGCTGTCAAAGTTTAGTCCTGAACCAGAAAAAGCCTGAGGCGTGAGAGCTGAGAGCTATAAGGCATGTTTACATTATGTATTTACGGATATCTTAAAACTCACCATCACTGGAGACGTGAAGACTGGAAAAAAAAATGCTGCAACTTAAAATTGCTATTGCAAATTTTAAAATATAAAAAATAAACTAAAAGAAACAACAAAAAAACTAAAATATCATGACTACTACATGCATAGTTTACGTTTTCGTTTCGTTTTCGTGAGTAACCATATTTAACCTTATGTCAGGTCGCCGTTGTAAATGAGAATTGGTTGAATTATATGACTCTGCATTATAGAAGGTATAACTTCTGAAATGAAAATAGACAGTTGAGTCTATTCTGTTGATACTGATGTCATGGTGTTAATTTTCATTTAATTATTTTATTATTCTTGACCCGGTTTTAGTTTGTTATTTCTCTAGCTGTGTGTGGTTTTGAGTTTTACTTCCTTTTGTATTGATTGATTGGCCCGTGTCTCATTGATCTGTGTGCGTATAAACCCTGTGTTCTCCTCTGCCCTTTGTTGGTTCATTATCAGTGTCACGTCTGTTTGGATTTTTGTGTTTAGTCATTCTTTGTTATATAAAACAACTTTG
This sequence comes from Taenioides sp. WSHXM2023, assembly GCA_029959045.1. NCBI lineage: Eukaryota > Metazoa > Chordata > Actinopteri > Gobiiformes > Gobiidae > Taenioides > Taenioides sp. WSHXM2023. The sequence goes on from CM057092.1 coordinate 6,596,933, forward strand.
CAAATGCAGTCCTGCATTCTATCCTTAACTGGACTCAGCAGACTGCACCTCTGACACCTGGATCTTACTCCCAGAGCATCGCCTGCACCTGGATTCTCACTACAGTGACCTACTCCATCAGACCTGGTCCCTTTTGAACACATGCTGCCCTGTGTTTATCTTGCTTGTGCCCAGAACCACCGCCAGACAAGAGTCTCCGTCTGGGGTGGTTTCCTTCTGTTCTTGCCTCTGTGCCACCGCTGGACATAGTTCTCCGTCCGGGGTGGTTACCTGTTCCTCAAGATCTCCCTGTGATGTCAACTCAGCATTTGCTTCCTGCTTATTGCCTGGACTCCATTAAGCAGGCCCCTCACCTGAGATCCTCACTACACCCTGTCTTGCCTTCGCTGGGGTCCTCCATGTCCCCTAATTCTCCAGACTCATCACTGCAGCCTTCTGAGCTGTCACCTCAAATGTCTGGAGTCTTTTGGTGTTTCCAGCCAGCCCCTGCCACTGTTAGATTTTTGTTTCGGACTCTAATGGTAAAGCTTTCATGGCGTCTGGACCTTTCTGTCTTTTTTTCTAGTTGGTCCCTCCTCCAGGGCCTCCTCCACTCTTCCTGGTCCGTCTGGGATCCGTCCCTTGAATGAAGGGTTTTCATTGAGTTGTTTTATTGTTCTTGACCCGGTTTTATTTTGTGATTTCTCTGGCAGTGTGTGTTTGAGTTTTACTTCCTGTTGTATTGATTGTTTGCCCCGCCCTAATGAGTCTCACCCGTGTGTCATTAATGTGTGTGCGTATAAACCTTGTGTTGTCCTCTGTACTTTGTTGGTTCATTATCAGTGTCACGTCTGTTTGGATTTTTGTGTTTAGTCATTCTTTGTAATATAAAACAACTTCACAAATGCAGTCCTTCATTTTAGGTCCTCCCTCTGCTCTAAACGTGACAACTGATGTCATCAACATTCCCTGTAGGTGTGATGCTAACTGCAGGTACCACTCTATCTGAAGCTCTGTTACTCAAGTTAGACTTTAGTCTGAGCTTTGTTTTAACACAATCTGACCAGAAAGAACTGATTTAGTGGAAATTACAACAGATGAGATGATTTGTGCTGTTAAATAACTAAAATAAACTACAGTCATAAGATAGCTAGCATTAACCAACAGTTTTTCAGTTAGTTACTCTCACCTTTTTGTTGAAAATCAAAATCCTAAACACAACCATGAACGCTTGTACTGATCACAGGCTCCTGAAAATGTGTTGCAGGGCGACAGTAGCTCAGAGTGTTTGTCCACTGATCCGAAAGTTGGCGGTTCAAATCCTGAATCCAGATCCACTGACTCACAGGTTGGCGATGAGATCCCGCAGATGAATACTGTTGTTGTGGGGCAAGACACTTAACCCGTCTCACTTCTACTGTCTGCGTACTCTAGTGTATGAATATGTGTGAATGGGTGAGTGATTCCTTGATGTTGAGTGCTGTGAAGGTGGAAAAGAGCTGTATAAAAATGTGACCATTTACCAAGGAGACGAGCAGATGATAACTCCAGGCCAAGCTACAGGTCAGATCTGCGGAGAGACGAGCCTGGTCAACAAAGTAGGTTTTTCACTTTTTTTTTATTATCGTGTTTTAAAGGAGAATTAGCATTTCTACCTGATGGTTAAACACGTTTTCGGGGTGTTTGAAGTGTCCAATATGTCAGACATCAGCTTGAAGAGAGTTCTCCTGGGAAATCTTGGCTCTTGATTTTTATTTGGCAGCGTCATGGTTTGGAACTGGTCATGCTGTCTAATTTCAATAAAAAAGAAAAATGAAGAAATGACAGTGTAGTTCTGATTTAAAGGGCCCATATTTAGCTATTTTCTGAACTATGTTATAAAATAAAATGTAGCTGTTTGAGCTTTGGACATAAACATACTAATAATAAAGTGTTACTCAAACATGTGTGAATGAAACAAAACACAACTCCAGGTCTGTTTTTGAGGAGGTAACAACATTGTAACGTGGCTCAAAGCTCACAAAAGTCAATTTTGCGTAATATAGGACCTTTAAATAACTAAACAAATAAAAATGTTTAATGCAATACTGTGGATCATTCCAGGCACATCATAATCATAATCATATCTCGGCCCATCCATTAGTTCAATTACCCAGAGCGCCTTTAACTTTCGACCTACAGTTTTTTCTCACACATTAAAATGCTGTTATGATTTTCTGTCATTTCACATGTAAAAGAGCACGTGTGTGGTATGGTTTATCAATAGGACCACAGACCTCTTGAAGAATTCTGAGCGTGCATTGGCATTTTAGACAGCTCTATAGTAAATATTGATCTCATCTGGCTTATCTGATCATGCCTGAGAGCTTCACCCATGTACCCATCAAATCCGTATGACACAAAATGAGTCATTGTAATAATGATTTGAAGTGTGTTATAAGGGTGTCCACTCTGTCCTTTTATTCGATTTGAAATGTCATATATTACGCAAAATTGGCTCATATGAGCTTTACACCATGTTATAATGTTACCTCCTCAAAAACAAACCTGGAGTTGTGTTTTGTTTCATTCACATGTTTGAGTAACATTTTATTATTCATCCGTCTACATCTTCAAAGCTCAAAATGCTCTCTTCCACCTTGTGATGTCATGAAGCAGTATTTTTCAAGTTAACAGCTCCCTTTAACCTTTTGTTCAGCAGAAACTGGCAATTCCAGGGCTGAAATTATCCAAATGATTCTAGTGAAGATGTATAGAGTTTAAAAACACAGTGAAGCACTTCCTGTATTACCACAAGCAGAACCGTTTTGCTAAATCTACTTAAGAGTTTTTAGTTTCCCCTCACGATTTACTCCCCTGAAGTTGTATTTGGAGTGATTTGTACATGTTTGAGTCATCTTTTTAAGTTGGCATTTTGTTGATCAACCCCCGTTTTCACTGCCACCAGCATACGCCCACTGTAACGTACGTTTTATTTTCTTTATGGTACACGTAGGATTCAGCAGTGTTGTGTAGTCATTTTGGTATAAATGAAAAGAAAAAAGATAAAGAACATATGCATCGGCGTTGCCAACCTTTTGTTGCGATGTCAACTCCCACTGGGCGCTGCATTTTTCTAACACAGAAGGAAGGTGGACTTGTTTCTTTTATAAGTCATTGTAGATTACATAGCTATATTAAAAATGGCAAGGTATAACATAATGATCCCTTGGGAGTCATAGATTATTATTATTATTATTATTATTATTATTATTATTATTATTATTATATAGTAGGCTCAAGCACAGTGTGTTCTTTTAGGAGTGACTGTATTATAACTTCATAACTCACCTGTAATGCTTTTAAACTACAACTGTCCATCAGCGCCGTTGTTACTGTGTGTGAAGCAGGACCCCCGCACCGGCACACATAGGTGTCCTACGAGCACCTGGGCAAAACAGTTACGTGAAGAGAGTTTTGCATTTTAGAAAGTGTTTTGAGATTCAGATCAGTCCCTCGTGGCTTTGAGGTTGTCAGTGGCCCATGAACAGATTGGAGAAACAGTCTATCAGCAATATGAGGCTCTGACTGAAATGCAGGACCGCAGCTGTCCGCACAGAGACAAATCAAACTCAGCCAAATAGCATCCCGTCTAAATCAGGGTGACTGGCAACCCTAAACATGAACATAATTCCATTCATGTGCTGCAGCCAATCAGAAAACTGGAGCTTTTCTATCTTTAACTACACAGTTTTTTCAGAGATGCCTGAAATGTCAATACAACATTATGTAGCGGTCAATATTACTTACAGCCGTCACAAAGGAAGTGTTAATTTCTCCGGAACTGCTCGCTATTGAATCTTTGGAGACATCCTGCTGGGGGTGTTCTGCATGTATCTCTAATGGTGAAATTGTTCAGGAGTTGCCATGGTGACAGAATACATACATTAGCAAACACAGCCAAAAACGTTTGAAGAAAAAACACAAACGGAACATTTTCATTGTGACTGTAATTTAATGTGAGAGAGACAGCAAAAATCAGCTCACCTGTTGTCAATGGTGGAAGGTAGTGAAGTAAAAGTAGTAAAGTAGCGTACTTATGTATACAGTACTATAGTATACATTTTAGATTTTTACTTTTACTTCATTATATCTGAGAGCAGGTATCTGTACTTTCAACTCCACTACATTTTTCAACAGAACTGAAAACACATTTGTAGTTTGAGCAAACAAAAATATAATAATAATCATAATCATCACAATAATAATCATAATCATAATAAATAGCTAGAATAAAAAAAAAATATTCAGTTGTTTCTACTGAACAAAATTCACAACATTTTTTAATCAAAATCACTACATTTAAAGGTTTATTACCTCAAAACTTGTGTGAAATACTTTGACTTTTTACTCTTTTAGTACAATGGGTAGATTTTGCATGTGATACTTTTCCTTTTACTTGAATATTTTTCTACCACTGCTTGTTGTAGCTCCAGTTAACCCAGTTCTTTATGGTCAGATTGTGTTCAAATAAAGCAGATTAAAGTCTAATAAAGCCTCAGACAGAGCAGAGCCTACAGTTAGCATCACAACCCCTGGGAACATTGATTACATCCCCTGCATAGTATCAGTAGGTTAAATATCGACATGGGGATGGCTCTAAAATACAAACATCCATGGTATTTTCGAGCCGTATCTCTTTTCGAAAGTAAAATTCTTTCCCCAACCTCCTCTTATTCGTCTTTCAGCTCATTCTCAAAGCTAAAACACAGGATTAACACAAGAATTATTGACTAGATTTGCTCCTGTGAGAATGCCCATTGCTTTGTCCAGTAATTACTTCTCCTCAGACCACTGGGAGTTAGAAAAGGAGGCTCCCGTAATCCTGGGTATTGTTTGTTATAGAAGAGGTAGTCTCATTATGTCCAAGCCGCTTACGTGTGAATTCACAGCTCTTGGTGATCGGCCAGTGGGTGAAAGCTGCGTTTAATTAACAGCAGAAGTGCGCTGATTACAAAGAAAAGATTAGGCACCTGGTCTACAGTGGCCAGTGCAAGTTTAGTGCAATGTGCAATGTCAAGGCTGATCTTAGGTAGCTCTAAAATCAAAAGAACTGTGTGTATTTGTATGATTAATAATGAAAACAATGTACAGGTAATACTCAAGGTTATGACATCCACAGAAGTGATCGTCTGTATTAACAACAGAGTGGTTAGCTGCTTCTGTGGCAGTTTTTAGTTTTTTAACATCATATCATGGGATTTTAACCAACTGAGAAGTGCAGCATGTGCAGTTCAAAGGACACAAGGAAGAGTCTGTTGGATTTTGCGAAATGAGCTGCTCTTTTATCCATGGAGACTGTGTAAGAGGCTAGCTAAGGAGCTAACTATGGACATTTGAGATGCTATAGTTTTTTGTTTTTTTTTTAAACACCAAATGTGGAAGCAAATGTGGCAGAAGTCCTTCCAGAGCAAATACTCCAAGAGGAAATACTTTGAGGGAATGAACTGTTTCATTACCGACCAAAACAACAGAGCAGAGTGAGAGTGAGGTCTTTCCTGATGTGTTCACCAGGCGTCCCACCTCGTCAAACTGCCCTGACACAGATCTGCTGACCCTCCCTGACCAGTCCTCCTGTTAAACTGACCTGAGACCTTTGACTAAGACACAAAGGCCACTGAGATGCTCAAGGTAAATTTTACTGCAGCAAAACTTAAAATTAAGTATCTTTCTTTCTGTTAAAGGTCGACATTTCACCCACCTTAGCCAGTATGAATGCGGTGTGTGTGTGAAAGTTCGTTGGATCAGGCTACTCCTTTTTTTTCTTTCTTTTTTCTCTGCCCATCTTGCTATAGCAGTGTTCTAATTGAATTTTTCTATAGCGGCTTACCACCTCAGAGTGTGGAGTGAATTAATAATGCACCAAATTTTAAAGTAACTTAGAGGGTCAGGAAAAGAATAGAAATTTCAAATGTATTTCTTCAAAATAACACTGCTGCATTGTCTGTAACTAATAAAAACTATTTATTTTATGATCATCAGGAAGCATGTGTTCGCATGCTAGTTGTTGTTAGCTGTATCATAACTGTAATATCTGCTGTGGCCTCTGAGTGTTGTGAAAAGTGCTTATAAACCCACTGCGGTGAATAAGTAGCAGAGAAGGCATAAGGTAAGTTTGGAATAACTTTGGACCACTGCAAACTGTTTAAAAGGCACTTGTTCTGTTTTTCACATTTTTAAGACGGTAAAAATCAGGTACAATTCCTTTAAGTATTTATACTTTTATACACATGTATTCCCCATAAATGTAAGCTAATCAGCGTCGCATTACTAGCTGAGCGCACAGAGGCAGATGGTCGGGGCTGTGGCCAGTCTTTGCTCTGCTCGTGTCTCCTCTGTTTGGGGGATGGACACATGGATTATGGGAGAATGATTGGAATAAAATGACATTTCAGAGTCACATGGGCAGACTGTGGATGCATGTGTCGAAATGTCTGCTCAATGTTGTCGTAGTAATCAAATCTAACTGTTGTGATGAGCGAGAAAGCTTCCAGCGAGTCTGAATGACTGAATGAATGTTGCCATCTCCGGTGTTCATTGGTTTGAGTTTCATGTTTATAGCCGACATTTTGAGGACTTTTGACCATTTAAAAAAGATTATCTTGTTTTTCATGGTTGATTGCTATGGCAGCGTTGGTTATTACTCGTCACTCTGTAACCGATGGATAACCTGATATTTGGGGTAGGAAATATGACATTCCTTTTGCTTTGTTGTGTTTATTTATTAGTGGGTAATTAAGCCCAAATGTGCAAATGAAGTACAAGTATTTCCCTGTCACTATTGCAATAACACCACACTGGGGGTGTTCTACATGCATGTCTGTGGTGGAATGGAGACACAAGGCACACATTAACAAACACTGTCAAAAAGTTTAAAGACAGAAAAAAAAAGAAAAAATACAACACATTTTCTAGACTCAGGACTCTGTTATCAATTTGAGATTTTGTGGTCCTCTTTAGGAGTTTGATTTTGAACAAAAAGGTGACCAACCAACTGAAAAATTCCAAGCTTGTGACTGTAATTTTATATGTGAGAGACTTCTTTAACAGCACAAATCATCTTGCCTGTGGTAGTTCAAACTAAGCCAGTTCTTTCTGGTCAGATTGTGTTAAAATGAAGCTCAGATTAAAGTCTAACTTGAGTAACAGAGCTTCAGACAGAGCAGTGCCTACAGTAAGCATCGCACCCTCAGGGAATGTTGATGACATCAGCTGCAAAGTATCAACACTGGCAATATATACGTTCCCAAACCTCTATGTAACGTCACCTGCATGATTTCATGGAAATAGAAAGTTAAAATCATACTTTGGAAAATTCTACATGGAAACAAGCTTTTTTAGTGTTGTTTTATAAACAAAAGTTACGCAGTGGGGCTTTAAATTATTGTGATGATCTGTTTGGTGTTTTCGTCACCATTCTTTGTTTAGAGTGCTCAAAGTTTTGATCTTAAATTCTAGATTTAGTTTAATATATGCTCTATAATTGCCTTAAAGGTGCACTAGGTAACTTTAGAGGGGGGTCCGCCTCCTGTTGTATCCATGGAGATGTTACTGCTCTGCCTGGAATGTTCCACAGCACGGCATTAAACCTATCTATCTTAATTCATTGTATTCAATTGCAGGCGTTTTTAAAGCTTGAAAATACTTGAAAAAACACGCATTCTTACTCTGTGCAGAATTGCCTCTCCACAGATCTGACCTGTGGAGAGGCAGATCTGGTGGCGTCACTTGCTGGTCTACATGGAGATAAATGGGTTAAATGCCGTACTGCAGAACATTCCAGGCAAAGCAACAGCATCTCCATGGAGACAAGCAGGTGGCCTTCTTCCAAAAAAAGTTGAAATGACATTTACAACCTCTTCAGGCACGTTTTTGATGTTGTAACATGGTAGTAAGCTCCAAAAAGTCGATTTTTGCATATCACCCCATCTTTAAAAAGTATAAATAATATTCAAAACATAGACAAAGGTACAAAATGTGGACAGACATAAACAGTTTTTCACTGAAGGGTGTGAAAGAAGCAAATATAGAAATGCTACGGTCAGTTAACTTGGCTACACTTTGGGCAAGCAGATTCCAAACTTTATGGTGCATTTCCTGAACCTGCTGACTTCAATAACGCTTAAACCAAAATGGCCCCTGGAAATGGCCCTGGCTGTCTTTTAAAACACAACAAAAGAGATATTCTGAACATTATAGATAAGAGAAGGGTCATTTGTCTGTTTAATTATTGCTATAACTTAGGAACAGTTGAATGTTGCAGTCCCTGTGTGACCTTATAACTTCCACTAAACTGCGTATATGGTGTATAGTCTCTCGTGCTCCTCGTCCTTTTTGGTCATTTCACTGCTAACCAGGTACATCTGCAGCTTTTTGTCTCAATCTAAATGCGTGCTGCCCTTCAGTGGCCATTGCAATTTCAAGTACTACATGACATCACAAAGGACTGCCCTATTTAGGTATTTCTGATTACAAACAGCTGGCGGCGGGGTCGGAGTTTGAAGAGTGGATACCTGTTCACAAATGCACAAAGCTCTGACCTTCTGCGTGTTTTTCACAAACGAAATAGTCTGTATTGATGCTAAAATAGACTGAAGTACGTCTGTGGCCATGTTTGTTTTGGCTCGTTCACCTTTGGCTTCAGCACAAACGTCAATGCTGCGACGTGATTGGTTGCCCTCCACCTGTCGGGCCCAATCGCAGCAGCGGGGACCAAGATGGATTCTTGTGAGTTTGTGAACTCACAAATCTCACTGTAATTGTGAAAGAAGCGATTCCAGACCAGGTAGATAGTTGAAAGAAGCACTTTACCTGATATCAGAATAGTGAAGGTGCACACAGCAGGCACGTGCAGGTCTTTCACAGGATCTTCCCTGTATTTATACACTGGGGAAGCTTCTAACTATAGAAGGCTGGACATACAGTACATGGACTTAAAGTAATTTAGCATACTGCATAAATGGATATTCCTTTAACTGTTTACAGAAATGCAAAATATGTCACAGAAAGATTGTTTGTATTAGCAAAAAATATTGTTTGATAGTTGCAGTCTGTAACTGAAGGAGCTGGTGCCAGTGGAAACATTTTAAAACAAATGCATTTATTAATTTACTCTGGAAACAATTTCATCTCAGTTTTTGTAATACACAGTAATTAATGTAAGTTTAAGTAGCAAAGATACCAAATTATTAAAAAAAAAATAAAAAATCATGTTTTCACTCAGGATTAACCTGTTAGACCAATCACAGTGTTCCTCATGTGTCCAGACTCCGCCTCACTCACTCTCTCACTTTAATGATGTTATGTGAGTTTTCAAGAACTGCTGAAAATACTGATGTTGGCATATACATAGGCTTCAGAGTGATGAAAATGTAAGACCGTTGCTATAGTGATTAACCATTTAATACAAAAAATCAGATCTCTTGCATGGGGAAAAAGTCCTCAAAGTGTTGCATATAACAGGAGGCTGAACCCCACAAACACATCTACAGACAAGAATTATCATTTTCTCTTTTCTGTCATATCTGTGGTCCTTCAGTCAAACTGATATGCATCTGATGTGATGATCTTTGTTACAAATTATTCAGAGTCAAAACCAAGTGCAAAAAGAACCAGAAATGCCATGTGGCAATCTCCCACTGGCCAGATGATCAGTCGCTTCCCTTCTGGACATCACTTAGAGTATAGTATCCAGACTGTCTGGATTATAATGCAATTATGATAACAACGATTATTTCTTCTACAATTTAACATTTTCATAGTGGCGGGTTCTTTAATGTCAAATGTCCAGTTCTGAGGGTATAACGTGGAGCCAATCTGTGCCATCAGCCACAGTTGTAGGTGTTGTTTTTGTGTTCCTTTTACTTGCTTCTTCTTTCTCTGCGATTGCATTGGGACAATACTGTCTGATTTTCCCTTTTGTTGGAGCAGAATGTGTCTTGATCCAGTACAGATAGGGTGTCCAAACTTTCTTCACAGAGGACCATATGTATAAACTCTGTGAAGAGGAGGGCTGCACACTGGTTGTCAGGGTTGGCGTGGATCCCATGGGTGCACGTGGACTTGAATTTCCCCGACCTTAAACTGCTCTTTGCTCTTACAGTGAGCGCTTACAGTGTCTCCTCACTCATGTCTCCATATCACCATACCCAGGAGTTACTTTAATAAGGCTTGGAACAGTCATTTTAGGTCCTAACGTGATGTTATCGAGTTTATAACGGTACTATTACTTACATCTGCATGCATTTTAGGAATGTCACAATATCCAAATCTCTCAGTACGATATATTCACGATATGCATCTCACGGTACGATATTTATTGCGATATTTTGTGGACTATAACAAAATTTTGAATATGCTACTTTTTCCTCTTTAAAATGCCCTGACAAGACTTAATCCAAAGAACTAAGATTTAAAAGTGCTTAGAACTTAGAAACGGAGCAAAGGATCATGGTCTATGTAGTTCTGTTTTGTTTTTTTTTGTTTTTTTTTTTGCTATTGCTGCACCAAAACTTTTAATTTAAGCGAAGAGACTCGGAATTCAATGTATTGTGATTGTCCACGATATTATTGTGAGACCTTTGACGATACGATATCACAATATTTCATTTATTGTTACATCCCTAGTGAATGTAAAAGAAAAGAGACCTGAATGCCAACAACAACTGCTCTGAGGGCCATAGTTCGGACAGCGCTGGTATTAGCAGCTCGTGAAGTCCGATTACGTCCGCTGTGTCCTGTCTGCATCTAATTATGAAGCATTTTATTGTCCAATAATCAGGAAGTGCGCATTACCATGATTGTTGTTGTTAGCTGTACTGTGACGGGCCTATGAGCTGTGAAAACCAAACTCATCGCAGTGAATAATTAAGATGCTCAGAATGCGTAACACAAGTGAGGAATAACTGCAAACTGTTTCAAATGCAGAAGTTCTGTTTTTCACATTTTTAAGACAGCGCCGTTGACAGTGCTACACAAACAGAAACATCGCCCTGTAGTTTGTATTGTGTACAGTGTACTTCTATTGATCCATTTCAGTTTCTTAACAAAACTGCAAACCCCACGGACTCTGCTGACACCAGACCGTCACCATGGCGCTGGGTTGAGACTGTTAGCTGCAGCGTTGTCCTATAGCTCAGTGTGAGGTCTGATTAGAGCAGCAGAAAGCAGGACACTCTAATCCACCTCCTCTCTCTTTCCTCTCTCTCTCCACTTACCCTCCTCTCTCTCTCCTCTCACTGGGACCACCAGACCCTGTAATGATCCCGGTCCAGACCCCAAGGCCAAATCCGGAGATGAGCCAGCCCAGAGCCCTGTGCCTCCTGGGGCTGGACACTGCCTTATAGAGGCTGGCGCAGGAGGGGGAAAAGGTGAGCTATGCTTTACTTTTGACAATTCACTTTTTAGGAGAATGTTGGACTGAATAGTGTCTTTGAGTATCCTGCGTGGTGCTGATGCATTTTTGATTTTAAAAGCCCTCTACCTGATTTTTCCCCTTGCTTGTCCCTGTATAGATATATTGTATAAAAAGCCCTTGAGGTCAAAATAAGTCTGCTGTGTACTGTTTGCATCTAAAAGCGTTGAGAACACTGCAAAAGTTCTGTTTTTCACATTTTTAAGACAGTAAAAATCAGGAACAGCATCTTTAAGCCAGGTGCCTTTTTATTTGACCCTCAGATTTTTATTCATTTTTTATTTTGTTTTTACTTTCAGACTTGGAACTGAGGCATTTGCACTGGATTGAGGTTCTGTTTGCATAATCATTTATATTGGTGGACTACAGCATGCATATTTCTTCTAAATTTTTACAAATAAAACTGCATATGCAACCTGTACGAGTAATTAGAGATCGAATGATATGGGTTTGTTCATGGCCGGTGCCGATCGTTTAGAATCCAGAGAAACCGATAAGCTCTGCCAGTATTTTTGGACCAATCTGTAGGACAGACTTTGACTATTTTCTTCAAATTATGTCACTTAAATTTACTCACCCACAGCCTTTTTACACCACTAAGAGAGCTGTCTAGTCACGTTTTGTTCAGTTTTCTCTTCACACTAAATCTTAATGTGTATTCTTTAACCAAACTATCGGCCTGTGCTCGAGATTTAAGACCGAAAAGTGCAAATATCGATCCTATATATCGGTTTATCTCTACTAGTAATATAGTTATCATTAGTGATTTTCATTTGATTCAAAAGAGTTGCAATAATCATTTGTTTTTTCTTTGTTCTGCTGTAGTTATTCTATATTTATTCAAGTAAAAGGACTGAGTATATTTGGTTTAGCTGTAACATTACCTCCTTATAACCTGAGACAAACTTTCAAATATCACCTGTCCCTCTTTTGGTTTCCCTGCACAGCCGTAACTTTGCTGGTGAAATGAAACCTGCTTGTCTCCACGGAAACTGCCTTGCCTTGAAAGTTCCACACTATTGCATTAAACGTATGTACCTTGCTTCCATTTTGGAGAGAAATTCACAAATCATCTTAGTATTTTTAAGATGGAGAGAAACTTTTAAGAACAAATGGAAACGGTTGACTTAATTTATCAACTCAATGACCAGATTTTGTTTGACCGTTTACTTTTTTTTCTTGCAGTCAGCGGAAATAACTGTTCATACCCCACACGTTATATTGTATTTGTCTTTTCATATCACTTAAAATATTAAAAATAAAGAATTGCAAAATCAATTTATCAAAAACACGCATTCAAAGAGTTATAGACTGTTTAAATTGAGCAGCTTGACTCAGGACAACCCGATGATATTCAGGCTTTAATCTGCTCATCACCGCTGACCAGTTTCCAGCAGAGGGCAGCGCTGAGTGCTCTGAGCTCAGCAGGGGCATGTGTGTATAGGACGTCTGAATACTTGCAGATGCTGTTTTGCTGCCTCCTGGTGGTGGGGTAAGAAGAGTGCACTCAGGGATTCAAAAGAAAGAACTTTTGTGAGCTTTTGACTGGAGAATTAAATGAGTGATTAAGCTTAAGTTAACTAAAACTATTTGTCAGTATAGTTTTAGTTAACTTAACAATAACGTACTTATTTTAAATTTGATTATCCTATTTATCATACGTACATCCTTGTCTTTACAGAAACATATTTTCTGTAACAAATTTCTATCCAGATTTTTTTAAATGTATTTTTCTATAGTATTTACGATTTCTTGACTTGCCGTTCCTCAGAGATGAGCAGAGCAGCAAACGCACAGGCCAAGCAGGAGGTCACACTACCAAACCAAGTATTTTTTTAGTGTTTTAGAAGTGAATGCAGGAAAGCTAGTTTAAAGCCGTACCGTGGAACCTTAAAAAATGTAATGAAACATGCAAATGACTGACATTCAAACCAGAAAACATACATAGTGCCTTTTCAATAGTCGTCCAATTCCTGCTTCTAGCTCTACATATTGTTGAGTGTTTTATATGCAGTATGTCATATATTTCGCATTTTTTGGAATAATTAAGGCTTTAAATGCATGCAAACCATGAGTGCAAACCATGAGTCACAGCAAGCCATGAGAAACTACTGTCTGGAAGCAGTTGTTTCCTTATAGCACTCAAATCTCCGCTGCTATTTGCTTTTTTTTTTGTCACTTGAAAATGCACCACGACAGAGAAGCAAGTGTCTGGAACAGTGTTGGTTTCCCATGTTTCTCATTAACAATGTGCCTGATTGGATGAAAACAGGTGAGCCTGTCTGTACCTTCTGTTATTATCTGAGTAAAAGAACCATATTTAGAGGATTTATTTTGACAAGAATAAATTAAAATCAGGAACAGCCCCTTACGAACTAAAATCTAGTTCTTTGAAAATATCATTCAAGGTTTGTTGGATGGTTTTTTAGCAGATACTAGCAGTTACATAAAGTGAGATGTCTGTGTGTGGTTGTTTTTGGTTTTTTTTTTTTGGGGGGGGGGGTTTCTCTCCACAGGGCAGTCTGAGGCAATCAGGCCTGTGTTGTTTTTTAGTGAAACAGACTGAATCCTCCATAACTGTCACTGATGCCACTCCATCGACCTGCACCAGTGTGGCTCAATAGAAATCAGAAGCTTTGAGGAGGATTCTGCAGGAGATTACAGGCTCACACATCATCTGCTGTGTAAAGATGTGTAGTTTCGGTACACTCTGTGAAAGAGGTTTTCAGGAAGACGTACTGTGCTTTGTGTCTGCTATAAAGTTCAACTCTGTGACACTCTTGGATCGTTATGTTATAATTTGGACATTTGAAATCACAATATTCATCTAAAACGACTTAATAAAAGAAACAAGTTAGCTGACTTCCGGGTTGGACAACTGGGAGCAGACGTCTCCGTAAACGTCGCCTCAACAAAGCGTTGTATGCTGTCCGCCCTTCCTGTGGATAGCTGCAGAACATTATTTGTTATTCTTCAGATCTTTTTTTGTTTTCATGTCAGCAGCTACATTTTACCTTTAGTTTAGCAGAGATTGGCAATTCCACAGCTGATAATATCCAAATGATTCTAGTAAAGGTGTATGGAGTTTAAAAACACAGTGGAGCACTTCATGTATTACCACATGACATCACAAGGTGGAGCAGATTGTTTTCAGCCTAAATATGCAAGATTGTGTGTTAAACAAGTGTGAATGAAACAAAACACAACTCCAGGTCTGTTTATGATGAGGAAACTACATTATAACAGAGATCAGAAAATAGCGTAATATGGGACAGGACTGAAAGTTACAGTTTTACTTTACTTAATGGACCTCATCATTTTTATTTCTTTTAGTTCAGGAATGCAAATGCAATTTACTCCATACTGTGTTTTTTTTTTTTTTTTTTGTGCCAAAATGGCTACACAATGCTGCCGATTAAGAGCATTTAAACTGGAGAACAAAGTAAGTACTGGGTGTGTACCGGTGGTGGTGAAAACAGGCAGATCAGAGCAAAGACGTTTTGAATACAGGAGAATAAAGATTATTCAAACATGCATGAATCACTTTGAGTACAACTTGACACGTACAATGACAATACAACTGAGTGGGTAAATGAGAAGGGAAGGGAACAACTGTAACATTGACAAAAGTTCTCAAAAGTTGATTTTGCAGAATAGGTCTGCTTTAATACAGGGCATTATATGGCTACGATTAACAGTTATTTTAGTAGTTGATTAGTCACCGATTTCTGATTTTTTTAGACACGTTTAGAACATATTAACCAAATGAAGGTTCAGATATGCTGACTGAAGGATTCTACAAAGAGAATGAAGTACAATATTCATGCAAATCAGAAATGATTTCTTCTTTTTTGATTTACAGTTACACTTTTCTAATTTGTTCTGATGTTGTTTCCTCATCAAAAACTTTCCTGGAGTTGTGTTTTGTTTCATTCACACATGTTTAACACACAAACCCTGCATATTTAGGCTGAGTTCTTCTCTCAAACAGAAAACAACATCACTTCCACGCCGTGATGGTAATACAGGAAGTGCTCCACTCCACTAAACGTAAAAAGTAGCTGTTAACTGGAAAACTACCGCTTCATGACGTCACAAGGTGGAACATTTTGCACAGACTGTCACAGCCCAGGCCGTCCTCTGCCCTGCGCCTTCCTGCCACTCTCCTTCCTCTGCAGGTGTCCTCCAACTGCCTCAGATGCCCTGCCTGCCGCTCCAGTTGTCGCAGGATTATAAAAGCTTGCCTGCGACCTTCTCCACTCCATCCTCCAGGCCTGCCTTAGCTTTGCACCTTTCACACACCTCATACACAAAACATGCACTTACATACACAAAACGTTATCACACACACGCACCCACAGCACACGACTCACATACACTGATAATAGAATCATAATCATTATTATTATTCATCATTTTGTAATAAATGTCCACAAAAGGGTTAAAACTTTTATCGTTGTCGTCCTCCCCTTAATTTGTCTTTCGAGCCAGGGCCGTAACATAGGATTACTCAAACACACGTGAGTGAAACAAAACACAACTCCAGGTCTGTTTTTGAGGAGGTAACAGGATTATACTGTGTACAATGACATCAGACAAACATACAAACCAGATTAAAAAAAAAAACACACGTAATGTCACTCTGGGATGTTCCAAACAAAGCAATAACAAACACGACACGAGCAGGTAGCAGAACAGTTATCTATGGTCCACTTTTAAAGGCTGTTTTTGATAGTTCTTTTAATAATCTGTTTAGCGTGGGCCATATATCTCTTAAAGGGCACAGACGTCAGCTTTACTCTATAATGTGACAAGGTGAAAACAGGTTTATCAGAACAATGCACAGTGACTGCATCTGAGCCATGTGCTTTAAAGGCCATCAGTGTCCACACACGCCTTACATTTACTGCATGGTATTTACAGTGTTATATATTGCATAAGGTTATAGGGCAATGTATAGGTTTGGTTGGGAAGATAGAGCATAAACTAAAATATAAAAGTAGAAGTTGTTAATGAGAGTCCTAAATTACGCAAACCTGACTCTGTGAACTTTTAATCAAGTTGGAATTCTGTTTCTTTCTCAAAAACATACCTAGAGTTGTGTTTTGTTTCATTCACACATGTTAAGAGTATTTATTTTTTCTTATTATTAGTCTGTCTACATCGCCAAAGCTCAAAATGCTCTGTTCCACCTTGTGATGTCATGAAGCTGTAGTTAACAGCTACTTTTTACCTTTAGTTCAGTAGAGATTGGTAATTCTAGAGCTGAAATGATCCAAATGATTCTATTGAAGGTGTATGGAGTTTAAAAGCACAGTGGAGCACTTCCTGTACCACATGACATCAAGAGTGTTTTCCATTTGAGAGAAGAACTCAGCCTAAATATGCAGGGTTTGTGTGTTAAACATGTGAGAATGAAATTAAACACTCCAGGTCTGTTTGTGATAAGGAAACATTAGAACAGAGATCAGAAAATAGCACAATATGAGCTTTTTAACACAGGATTGAAAGTTACAATTTTACTTAATGGACCTGCACATCATTTTTATTTCTTCTAGCTTAGGAAAATGCAATTTACTCCATACTGTGTAATGTAAAACCAGCTATTTCTGAACAATAATGGCTATTTACGGGTTTAAGAATGACTAACAATATAAAACAAAATACTTTTCTTTTATATACATATAAATAAATATAATAAATGTGCATCTTTTAAATGTAGGTTTGTGGGCGGAGCATTGGACACAATCTTACAGCTAACTGTAAAGTGGGTTTGAATAGGACCTGAAAGATCTCTAAATTACTGAAACACTAAAAAACACACATGGCTGGCATCTAAAACCTCTTCAGGTTTTTGATGAGGGAACAGAGCACAACAAAATGGCAAAAAAACAGCCCTATACAACCGCTTATCACTATTATCATTATTATCATTATTATTATTATTATGACTATATTATTATTTATTATATATTATTAGTATTATGATTAGAACACTAATTTTGTCATCTGTTGTGTTGCTGTGTCGCTCTAACGCACCCTTACCTCGACTACTCACATCAATGTGTATATGGCAGAGTTTACAGAAGGCAGAGTATTCTTCTTTGGTGCTCTTGCTGGTAAAACGATGCTATGAGCACCAAGCATGTTTGAAGGACGTCTTCCTTTTTGGCATTTGCTTTTGTTCAACAGCAGACAGTTTCAAACATTGCTATCGCAGCATCGCAGGTGTAATATGAGGGGATTTGTGGTGATACAGCTGCAACATTGGCGGCCGAGGGTCCGAAATGAGGACAAAATATCAAAAATGAGGACGCATAACAGAGGTCCGGACAGAGGGCTCTAAAACTGGACTGTCAGGCCGAAATCCGGATGAATGCTCACCCTATTCAGTGCACGCCATCACTGGAAGGAATCTTTGAGAATCACCTTAGTTTAGCTTCATTCCTTTTCCCTTTGTCTTCTTCTTTCAGCGACCTCAAAAATGGACTTTCTTTTGTGCCTAACTGGTAGTGGATTCTTGTTTGCCATCGCAACAAACTTTGTGCAAACTGTGAGGAAGCTACAGTTGGAAAAAGCCTGTAAGAACCGCTGCGTTGGTCGAGTAAACAGCATCTTGCATCTGTGGAATCCGTGAGAGGCAAACGTAAACCACGTAATCCCAGCGGCAAGTCAGTTACGCTAGAAACAAAGGGAGTTTAATTGACAACCTAACAGCTCCATCATCTATTGGCTAATGTTTATGTGGCCACACCACGTCCACAGTTGATGGATTTTCATTCTTTTTTTTTTTTGGTCATCATAATTACAAGTCTGCTGCCTCTCTATAATGTTATTCCTTCCTCTGTGTCCTGCAGCATCACAGGAGCCTCCAGGGGGCACCAGGTGAATACAACAGGAAAGGCCTCACTCTGTTCTGGTGTTTCGGTTGGTGACGAAATGGTCCATTCCCTCAAAGTGTTTCTTCTGGAAGTTCTTCTGCCACATCTGCTGCCACATCTGCTTTAAAAAACCTGTAGACTCTCCAATGTCCATTGCTAGCCCCGTAGATAGCCTCTTAAACAGTCTCCATGGATACAAGAAAAGCAGTCCCTTGTGTTCATTCCCTCAAAGTGTTTCCTCTGAAGCTCATCTGACACATTTGCTGCCACATATGGTGTAAAAAACCTGTAGCAACCCATATGTCTGAATGAAACAAAACTCCAGTTATGTTTTCGATGAGGTAATAACATTCCACTAAGGCTTAAAAAGTAAATTTTGCGTAATATAGGACCTTTAAAATGTGTGAAATGACCATGTGTCTGGTTAAAGCAACTGAGAAAGAGTCAAACAAAATATTAACAAAGAGCTGTGTTCAGTTAGCACAAAGACAAACCCTTACTGAACTTCCTATTCAAGAGTTTCTAAATTTATATCACTGTTAACTTTTGATACGTCCACATGAAAAGCCCCTGTGTTCCTCAGTGTGGGTTTGATTTGTGTGGCGTCAGGTTAAAACACTTGAAGCATCGGGCCTCTTCAAAAGCACTAACCTTGATTTTAAACTTCCTGTAGCGGCTCTCCTGCTGAGATCCTCAATCATTTATTCATTTAACAACTTCCTGTGCCTTTAGAAGCCGCTAACTTTGCTCATGAAATAAGTCTGTAGCTCAAACAGAAATGTAAAGATAGAAGCTTTGTGATATTTTTTTTTTTTTTTTTTGCGTACGAGTTTTGCATTGACGTATGTTGCCTAGACGATACGAAATAATTGTACGCCTTGTGACAAAAGGACTTTTACTTACAGCTTTGACACTTTAATCTATTGAAAACAGCTCACACAAAATCCTAAACACAATTTTTATGTTGAAAAACTGATTGATCATCTCCCAAAAGCAAGATCTACCATCAGAACACTCAAACTGTGGTCATGTGTTTTACAGCTAAGAAGTTTCAAGGGCCACAGAGAAACACTAGGGGTCACACTTCACACAGATGGATTTTGGACTGGAAAAGCTGTTTTTTGTTTGTTTGTTTTTTTATTGTATTATGTAAATTATAAGTGTACACATTACCAATCGCAAAGTAGATTTTGGGGTTTTTGATCAAACTATCAAACACAAGAAAACGGAAAGCTGGAATAGCAAATACACCAACACAACTTTTGTACGTCATATGTGATGTGCTCCTGAAAATCAAACAAGGCCTTTACACATGTCACAGTGTGTATATGTGTGTGTAGGCTCTATATTCACACACATTCACACTCTGCTGAGCTTTTTCTCCCTGTTTGGCTCTTGTGTGAATCCTTTGTTGATTTTTTTTTTGTTTTTGTTTTTGGTGCTGAATTGTAGAATTTTGCTGTTCTGTTTGAGATTCTATATTGAAAATGACATAGTATGATCTTCCCATCGTCAATCAAAATCTTTATCTTGTTGTGGCGTGGTTCTTGCTGGTGAATATGTAAATTTAGATGAATATTGTGGTTTAAAAAAATCAAAATTATAACTTACGAGCGTCATAATTTATAACTAGCAGACACAAGCACAATATGTCTGCTTTAAGTCTTTTTATTTCTGGTCAGTCTGGCTGTAAGTGCCAAATGGTTTGTGAGAATGAGGGATGAGTTAAACAGGTATAAAAAAAAAAATAAAAAAAAACCTACCTCCTCTTTTCACAGTTCGAAAAAAAACTTGAATTTTGAGGTAGATCAGTCTTTTTTTTTCTTTCTATACTAAGGAAAAGACTTGATACTTGATACTTAATTGTCAAAACATAATACTGATACCATAATGATAATAATATTTTCCTTTTTAACATTAAATAATAGTTCTTTCCATGTAGTCTTATATGTGTGTAATCCCTCTGTGGTCCTGTAGGTTCATAGTGGTCCATGGGTGTATACTAGTCTATGTGCTCTTATACTTGTTCTGATACAGCTCAACATCATTCTAAAGGCATTCAGGAAAGGTTCATTTCTGTCCTGTGAATGTGACTTTTTAGTATCGATACCTGCTCAAATTAGTATCTAGTTTCGATTAGTATCTGAATTTCGATACTTTTGACAACCCCCGCTCCATGTTTGCATGTTGTATTCACATGAAAGCCCCGACTCAGCGGGAGACCCTGTGTTACAGTAGCATCCACCAAACACCATCGGCTGCTCACATCTCTTTCTTTATCGACTCAAAGCAGGCATGAAATTCAGGATCCAGCTTTCTCGCATCTGCCATTGATTGTTGAGACAGATTTCAGTTCAGCCCGTCACCGCGGAGATGTTTTGTCATTTTTAATGGAGCAAAAATCTGCTTTTAGTCTATCAGATCTGAGAGTATGCGAGTTTGGAGGAAAGAGATGTTTTGGAAGTTACAGTTTAGAGATGTGAAGAATGTCCTGATTTTTACTTTCTTAAAGAAGTGAAAAACAGAACTACTTTTTGAAAGTTTGCACTGGTTCAAAGTTATTCCTTACTGACTTTCTGCATTTTGAGCATCCTAATTATTCACAGAGATGAGTTTATAAGCGCTTTTTTGTGCCTTGACAGAAAAGATAACAACTAGCACGCCACCAACGTACTTCCTGATTCTCAGATGAAGAAATGCTTTATAATTAGATGCAGACAGCAGGCAGTGGTCATAACTTTGGACCACTGCAATGCGACTTTTCTTTTTTAAGGCAGTAAAAAGCAGGTACTGTGCCTTTAAATCATTCTACTAAGAAAACAACGTGAATATTCCAACATGGTTATAAAGTATAGACATTTTTCCAGGTTTAATTAATAGAAAAGAAAAAAAAAATACTTCTGAAATAATCTGTTTTAGTTGTACTTTTTTTTTTCTTTTTTATTCCTGTTGTTGACTTCCTGGTTTTCTTGGATAAACTAAACCCACTGTTTATGCTGCAGGAATAAACAGAAGAAAACGTGAGCTGCCAAACCACAGAAAAACACAGAAAACTCAATTGTATTCAGAGACGGTTAGTGTCAGTAGATCATATTCTGTTAGATTACATTATCGAACTATCCATAACACTGTATTATGAATGCTGCCTTGAAGATGTGCAGCATAAAAATATCAAATATATTGTTTTGTTTTTTGTTTTTTTTTCTTGTGTTTTTGCAAAAAAGTTGGTTTAAGGAAGTGTATGTAGCCTGTGCTCCTATTGTTGTACTCCAATCACAACTAAACCTGGGTTGCCAGCACTGTAACCTGCAGATCTGCTCTGTCTGAGGCTTTGTTAGACTAAAATCATTACTTTATTTTAACGCAGTCTGATCAGAAACAACTGACTTAGCTGGAACTACAACAGGTGAGATGATGTGTGCTCTTAAACAAGTCCCGCTCAAATAAAATTACAATTACAAGCTCAGTTTTTCAGTCATTCTCACTTTTTTGTTGAAAATCAAACTCCTAAACAGGACCTTAAACACTTGTATTGATCCCAGGTTCCTGAAAATGCATTGTTTAAACCCATTTTGTATTTTTTCTCGGGTATTCAGATAATCGAAACACTTTTCAACCTGGTGGCAAGTGGACATTCTACACATACATGCAGAACACCCCCAGTGTGATGTCACTACAAAGTGTCCATTGTACTGGTGCTTATCTGCATCATCACATCGCCGTGCCTGGAATGTTTCACAGTATGGCATTCAATTAAAAGCAGGTGACGCCTCAGGGCCAAGTTACGGGTCATACCTGTGGAGAGGCAATCCTGCTCACAGTAAGAATGCCACTGAGGGACATTCCAGGCATAGCACTAACCAACAACATAAAAACTGAGACATTATCCAAGTTTCAAGGGCACTATTTTCTGATTTACATTATAAAGTTGTTTCCTCATCACAAACAGACCTGGAGTTGTGTTTTGTTTCATTCACATGTTTAACACACAAACCCTGCAGATTTAGGCTGAGTTCTTCTCTCAAACTGAAAACGCTCTGCTCCACCTTGTGATGTAACACAGGAAGTGCTCCACTGTGTTTTTAAACTCCTTACACCTCTACTTGGCACTGGAATTGCCAATCTGAATTGAACTAAAGCTAAAAGGTAGCTGTTAACTTGAAAACTACCTCTACGCGACATCACAAGGTGGAGCAGAGCATTTTGAGCTTTGGAGATGTAGAGAGACTAATAATAAAGTCTTACTCAAACGTAAGACTCATGTGAAGCGTTAATTTTGCGTAATACAGGACCTTAACACAATTTTTTAGTTTATAGACGTTACAGTGGACGAAAATAACTCCTGCATCTTCTGAGACTGCACCAGAAAGTAGTGTAAAGAGTCTGAAAGGTGATATTGTGCTTGGTTTTCCAATCCGTGTGAATGGTACGGAGGAGATGTGGTCCTTTCTGGTGTAGTCAGTGAGACAGACAGGGAACGTGGGTGCCGTTTCAAATACAGGTCAATCAACGCCTCCGTGAAGCCCTGAATGCTCTGTTCTAATCACAAAATAACACCTACGAGGATCCGGCGTTTTCAAATTTCTCGTTCTTTTTTTTTTTCTCACAGCTCAAAAATAAACTCATTATTTGAAATGAACCCCGTGCAGAGCTGCTGGTGATGTGTTTATGTCACGCTGTTAACATCTGCAGCCAGCACACTCCAGGAGATACAGACCAAGAAATAACCCAAGAAATCATAATACGTAAGCTCAGAGATTCTATTTACTTTGGAGATGTTTTATGTGCATATTTAAGGGAAATGCGGAGAAAGGAACTGTTTTTGTTGAAATCGTCGTGTATTTTCAGAAATCACCCGTGTACTCCTACGTCATGGTGAGGGTCTTTTGCACGTTGAGTGTTGTTGGTGCGTGTTGTGAATGGTGCTTGGTGAACGCCTTATTGAGAGTTTGAGCTGTTTCATGTAGAGGTTTATAGTTCAGTATAAGGCCTCCCTCAGCTGAGAGAGTTCTAACGCAGCCCTGAACCATACAAGACTGTCCACATTAGAGGATGAATGTGATTTGAGTGATCAGAAGAATGTAGAACACGGGTCTCCAACCTTTTTCCTCCAGTGAGCTACCTTTACAAAACGAAACTGTCACTCACAACTACTCATTTTAGCTCTCACGAATAATTGACTATAAGAGCCCCCAGTCAGATAGCCTATGAAACAAATCATTATCCATTTATTAGTGCACAGAGTGGACAAAATTGTAGTTAATTTCAGCACAATACCTATAATTCAGAAACCCCTTGGTGAGCTACTTGGAAGGGGGTGGACAGATCCTGGTAGCTCCTGAGCTACAGGTTGGAGAACCCTGATGTAGAATATGTGTGTGTGTGTGTGTGTGTGTGTGTGTGTGTGTGCGTGTGCGTGTGCGTAGGTGTCCGTGTGCGTGTGCGTGTGCGTGTGTGTTTGTGTGTGTGTGTTTGTGTTTTTGTGTTTGGTTGCATGTTATTTTTAGAATAGTATCTGAACAAGGTGACCCTAGGTAATATCAGTTTCATTTATTTGTCGTCAATTTATCTATATACATTGAATTTAACATTCAACCTGGCAACAGCATCTCTCCTATGACTTTTGTCTCGGTTAATGTATTGCTGTACACTGCCCCTGTCCAAATAAAATGCCATACCACTCTGCGGAGCTAATCTGGGTCCAGGTGCGTCGTGGGAATTCAAACAATTTCATTTGCATTCATTATTTGTTATTTATTTACTGTGACAATAAACATAATCACAAACTCATATGCAGACTTTACTAAACCGGAGCTGTTCTGAGCTAGTTCTCTTTGTGGATCAACTAAACCCAGCCTTTGCATTTGGTGGAAATTGAACGTGTAGTAACTTTTTGGCCAAGGTGCACGTACACGACAACTAAAACCGCAAGCTTTCTGAGCTTGCGGTTTTAGTTGTAGTTGTACGTTGTGAGTGACAGTTTCGTTTTGTAAAGGTAGCTCACTGGAGGAAAAAGGTTGTTCTACATTCTTCTGATCACTCAAATCACATTCATCCTCTAATGTGGACAGTCTTGTATGGTTCAGGGCTGCGTTAGAACTCTCTCAGCTGAGGGAGGCCTTATACTGAACTATAAACCTCTACATGAAACAGCTCAAACTCTCAATAAGGCGTTCACCAAGCACCATTCACAACACGCACCAACAACACTCAACGTGCAAAAGACCCTCACCATGACGTAGGAGTACACGGGTGATTTCTGAAAATACACGACGATTTCAACAAAAACAGTCCCTTTCTACGTATTTCCCTTAAATATGTCAGTTGCGTCACAAAGCTTTCTGACTGGCTGTCGGGCTTTCACAGAGCTTTCTGATTGGCTGTCGGGCTTTCACAGAGCTTTCTGATTGGCTGTCGGGCTTTCACAGAGCTTTCTGATTGGCTGTGGGGTGTGTCGGGGAGCTGTGCAGCACATTTGATGCTGGACTATAAACCAGTCTTGAAGCACAGTTCTGTGGGCACATTGTGAGCACTTTCACATGGAGTTTGCCATATACGATAGTCATGTTTTTACAGTACTTTGTGTACAGGATGTACTTGACTTGGTGCACTGGTGTGTCTGATGGTTAAAAAAGTTCAAAGTCAGCTTTATTGTCAAAAACCATATGTACAGGTTGCACACACAGAATTTGAAATTGCAGTGCTCCCTCGGCCCACAGTGAACATTAAACATCTTGTAAACATGACAATAAAAAACATAATGACAAAACATAACATATGCACATAGCAACAAGTACAGTAGGCTTGTATATAATACAAATGAGTAAAACACACAATGAGTAGCATGTTAAAGCTCAAATGGTGACATTAGTTATAGTGCAAAAAGAGTGTGCATTAAAATGATTGTGGAGCAGTGGGAGAGGAACTCCACAGGAGAGAGATGTGTCTTTGATATGTCTTGGGAGGAGAGAGAAATGCCTAAGGTAAGTTCACCAGACTGGGACACTTGCACTAAGAACAACGGGAGAGGGAAGTGGTGAGTGTGGAGGTTCAAGGGGGGAGGGAGGGCAGGGCAGGGAGAGAGTTCAGCATCCTGACAGCTGGTGGATGAAGCTGTCTTTCAGTCTGTTGGTTTGCTGGTGATGGAGGAGGAGAGTTTTGTGCTTGTGTATAATAATAATAATAATAATAATAATAATAATAATAATAATGCATTTGATTTATATAGCACTTTTTTGGCGCCCCACAAAGACCCTTTACCACCCGGTGCTGGTATGCTCCTACTGTGGCCACAGCTGCCCTGGGGTAGACTGACAGAAGTGAGGCTGCCATCCTTTGACCACCACCAGCCCTCAAATGCACACACCACATTCATACTAGGCCATGTGGGTGAAGAGTTTTGCCTAAGGACACAAGAACAGTATTCCCAGCAAGTACTAACCAGGTCCAGCCCTGCTCAGCTTCTGAGATCAGGCGTTTGACAAAGTGGTTTAATAATGCATAGGATTTGTACAGCACCTTTCAAGACACCCAAAATGCTTTACAGTGCATTATTCATTTTTCTCAAATGAAATTATGTGAAGTTTTTTTTTTTTTTTCACTTTAACTGCAATCCTCCTCCGCCACTGACTCATACTGACTATTGAACTTATATATTAGTGCTGTCAAAAATTTTGCACTATTAACGCAAAACAATTTTAACAGTGTTAATTTTTTTTATCACGAGATTAACGTGCTGTATGACCTAGTGAACTATTTTTTTCATACGCTGTGGCCACTGCTCGTAACGTTAGAAAAACTGCAGAATTCTGCTGTAAACAAGAAGGAAATCAATTTGTACAAAACTGCTGGAGGAGGTGGGCCAAAGCACGACCGCACATGCACGTGCACATGCATGCACACATGCACGACTTCACCACACAAGCCCTACGCGCGCGCTGATGCCACCCACACGAGGAAAACACCAAACAATGTCCGCTCCAAAACATACGGCGAATCTGCGCCCACCCCCAACAAGGACCATGGACAGTGACAGAAGCCCCCTGTGCCGCCGCCACATCCACAAATCCACGGAGGACTGCGCACTGCAGCAGGACCCATATCAGTCCCACCACTCAATAGACACTCCATGCCACTGGACTCTCCCCCAAAAGCGCCAGCTCTGCCATGTAACAACGCCATCAGCCGCAGCCCGGCTGTGCAGGAGCTAAAGCGGACCACAGAACCCTAGGCAACCGCACCCGAGCACGGCACGGTACAAAAGTCCCCGCACGAGTGCGCCCCCTAGTACAGCAGGCGTTGGGACAGACAAACACTGTGGCGTTACCTGGAGATTACTGGACGTCCCTCAGTAATGAGAACTACCTCAGGGTCACAGCACATTATTTCACCCACAGTGGGAACTTCAGTCGCTTTGACTCTTATGAAGACAGAAGAGAAGCACTTCATGAAAGTGGAACATGAAAGTGGAACATTGAACTCAAAATGTCTCACTGACAATTGTTATGGTTTGCAATAATAAAAAAAACAACAACATTTGAACAAAGCGGTGCCTGTCCACTTTTCTATGCAGATAAGAGTATTAAAATGATGATTCAAGGGACAAAAATGTGAGATTAATTTGCAAGATTAATCACGATTTAACTATGACATTCATGAGATTAATCGTGATTAAATATTTTAATCGACTGACAGCACTAATATATATATATATATATATATATATATATATATATATATATATATATATATATATATATATATATATATATATATATATATATATAATTAGTCCTGTGGGGTTTCCAGATACAGACTGACAGAATGGTGATGGCAAACCAACCAGACCTAGTGGTGGTGGATAAGCAACAGAACAAAGCCATGGTGGTGGACATTGCAATACCAAGCGATGGTAATATCAGGAAAAAGGAACACGAGAAACTAGAGAAATACCAGGGGCTCAAGGAAGAGCTGGAGAAGGTCTGGAAGGTGAAGGCATCAGTGGTGCCCGTGGTGATCAGAGCACTCGGGGCTGTAACCCCCAAACTGGAGGAGTGGCTCAAACAGATACCTGGAAAAACATCAGACATCTCAGTCCAGAAAAGCGCAGTACTAGGAACAGCAAAAATACTGCGTAGAACTCTCAAGCTCCCAGGATTCTGGTAGAGGGCCCGAGCTGGATGAGGGTGAGAGAGACCAACCACCGTGGAAGGTGAGGAACACATTTATTTTTTTTTTTAAATATATATATATATATGTAGTATAAATTTATAAAATAAATTGCACACTCATTTGGTGCTCCTACATTGAATCTGGCACTTGACGTCAGACTTAATATTAGCTTTACAATCCAGCACAAACGGCTCCCTTTGAATCCAGTGAGGTGGTGTATCACTGACGTAGTCCAGGTCCCTCATGTAAGAACCTCTAATGCATGTGTGTGGACGTGAGCCTCTGGTCCTGTTTCTCCTCCACTCTGCTCTTCAAAGCTCTCATTCACGCTAACCTAAATCTTTCTTCTGACAAAAGCAGTGGAGGGGTCACTGTTGAGGAAGGACACATGCGGAGAGGTGACGTGACGCAGGTGGTTCTGGTTTATAGTCCAGACGAATGCGAACAAGAACATAGCAGCACAAGCCAATCAATAATGAATGGAATTTTCTATGGAGAATGACTGGGTAGTATGCAAGTTTTAAAATGCATTTGACAGATTCATATATTTTTCTAATTATGACTTGGTTTGGTGGTAGTACCTGTGGTCAATATTTGCTTGTCTGCTCTATAGTTATAATCTATAACACCTGTAGATCGTGGATTCTGTTATAATTTGCACTTTTTAAATCGCAATATTCATCTAAAACATAATAAAATAAAAAAGTGCACTGACTTCCACGTTAGAAAACTGAAGTGGCAACTCCGATGGATAGCTACGGATCACGGTAGCCGTTAACTTGAAAACTACCACTTAATGACATCACAAGGGTGAACTGGTGAACTTTTTCCTTTTTTTTTTTTTTTTCCATCAGGTCACATGCAAAACTGCTTATAGACTTTTGCAAACAGAATAGAATTTACAGTGGACAAAAATAACGTCTGCGTTAGAAAACTGCAGCAGCAACTCCGAGTAGCAGGTTTTGTTTTGTTTTTTTTTCCATTTGTATCAAAATGACAACACGATTCTGACAAATCCTACGCTTATCACCAATTAAGAAAATTAAACTGGAAAGCAGAGTAAGTACAGAGCAGTGGGCGTGTGCCAGAGGCAGTGAAAATGGGGGTTGATCTGCAATATGGCGTCTTGAAAATAAGTGATCAAAGATGACTCAAACATCAAAACTCCAAATTTCTCTACAACTTTGAAAGGGGAAATGAGAAGGGGAAACTATAAAATGGTGAAAAGCTCTGAAAAGTCGATTTTGTCTGCTTTAAGTGTCAGTTTTGGGAAGAAAAATAGAAAACAAAAAGTTGTAAAATACAGACACAAGACTATTTGTGCACCAGGAAGGTATTTTTCTGACAGTTTAAGCACTTATTTGACAAAATAAAGGTGTCACTTAATTGTATTTGTCAGCTTGACTATACTGTCAATCAGAAACTGTCAACTAGAAAACACTAGGTAAGATTTTGAGTATAATCTTAAATCTAATTTAACTGTTTTAGAGAAATGAGTAGTCTAACCTGTCATATGCACTTTAAACTATCCTCATAGATATAAGCAGGGCTGGGTAATTAGTTCTATTTACTCAAGTGCCTTTATATTAAAATTGTCTTTGCAGACCCCAGACTTCTACTCCAACTTGAGTATGTAACAAATAGGTGTGGGTTAATATAAGTTTTTCTTCTTCCCACTCCTTTTCGAGAAATGTGCTTTTCTGTTGTTTACAATGTATATATAATATGTGTATGATTATTGTTTCTCTCTTGGCACAAACTCGAAATAAATATGAATCAATCAATCACTAATATACACTCTGTGCATAATTATTAGGCAAATATTTATGAGGATTAATTTTATAACTGAACAACTACAGTGCTCTCGGTCAATCCAAAATGTGAATAAACCTCAAGCCTGAATATTTAAGAAGCCTTCCATTCAAGGAGTCTGTCAGTTCTTGATCTGTCAACCACAGCCTCCCAGACACTATTCAGAGAAGTGTTCTGTTCTCCTTTACCGTAAATCTCCTGTTTAAGAAGGGCCCACAAGGTCTCAACAGGGTTTAGGTCAGGTGTGGAAGGGGACCATGTCATTTTTTCATCTTTAAGGCCTTTAATGGCTAGCCTTGCAGTGGAGTATTTCAGTGCATGCTATGGAGCATTGTTCTGCATAAAAATCATGGTCTTCCTGAAAGATGCAGACTTTTGTACCACTGCTTGAAGAAAGTGTCTTCTAAAACTCTCATCTTTAGTAATATCCACCTTCCCTGCATCTGAGTGGAAGTGGAGCTCAGTGCCCATTACTGATCCAGCCACGGGCCCCTCCATCTGGTCTGTCAAAAGTCACTCTCGTCTCATGAGTCCTTAAGTCCTAAAACCTTTGAAATATCTGTCTTCAGATATTTCTTGGCCCAGTTTTGATGTTTCAGCTTGTTTCTTGTTCAGTGGTGGTCGGGCTTCAGCCTTCCTCACCTTGGCCACATCTCTGAGCACTGAACACCTTCTACTTCTAGATTCATGGAGAATGTTCCATATTATAGGATTAACTTTATACTTCCATGAAATTGTGCAGTTGATTTTCCACCCCCAGAAAGTTACATACTGTACCTAAGTAATTATTTTAAAGTATTGATACATTTACTTGAGTATATTTTCTGGCTACTAGAGCCACCTCTGCATATAAACCACATGTTGGACTAATTCAAGTTTGTAATAAAACAGATCATGGAACATTCAAGACTACAAAAACACTGACATTTATTTGATTGCTATTTATTCCATGTCTAATTCTGGGTCAGGGAGGGCATCCGGGGAAAATGCAATCAATCAGTGCGGACTCTAAGCCAAACTAATTTCCTGTTGCAAGCACTGACCAAATGATCTGTTTTTATCTGATGCTGCGTTCAGAAACTGAAAACATGAGGCCACTGCCAATTCAGGGACAAGAAGGAGATAAGGACAGGGTCAAGAAAAAATACTTTTAAATACCAAAGAACGACAATGAAAAAAAAAAAAAAAAAAAAGAAAGAAATATAAGAAATATTTGTGTTTAAAAAAAAAAAAAAAAAAAGAGTTCTTAAAGCTTTAACCATGTTAGAAATGTGTTATCCTCTGTAAAAAGTTCTTTGCGTTCTAGTGTGAAGCTCACTGTAGGCACTGCTCTGCCTGAATCTCTGTTACTCAAGTTAGACTTTAATCTGAGCTATATTTTAACACAATTAGTTAGAATTATGACATGTGAGCTGATCTGTGTGCTTAAAAAAGTCTATCACAAGTCGATCATTACAGTTTTTGCGTTAGTCACTCACTTAAAAATGACCATTGATCACAGGCTCCAATCCATTTTGTATTTTTACTGAATTTTCAAACGATCTTAAAACTTTTTTGTCTGCGTTTGTTTGCTGATGTGTGTTTTATGTCACCATGGTAATTGCTGAACATTCCGCCAATACATATACATGTAGAACACAGCGTGATTTCACTGTAAAGTATCATTATTAAGCACCGAGGCTGTAAAATGTGACTGTATTTTTGAAGTGGCCATTATTATAAGTTCCGAGCATGCTAATTATTCACCACGATGACTTTATAAGTGCTTTTCATAACTTCCAGACAGTGAACTTTTGACAACATGCTAATGCTAACAAAAACTAGCATGCTTTCAGCACACCAACCTTACTTCCTGGTTCGCAGTCAATAAAAACTGTTTTTAGATGCAGACAGGACAAAGTGGTCTCATTTCGACCCTGCTTTTACATGATATCTGTGCTGGGCCAAAACAGTTTGACTTTATTACTTGAAAAAAAAAACCTGGTAGAGCCAAGACTTGTGCCAAAGGTGAAGGAAAGTGATTAAAATACAATTAACTCTCAGACATTTGTCTCCTTTTGCTAATTTCTTTAAACTTCATTTTTGGCTAACGCTAGTGCTGTTATCTGCTCCAGCAGGCGCTAACCCAGCAGCACTTTCCAGCGACTACAGGCTAAATGTGTTCATTCGTTTATAAAACAACTTTTATTTTCTTCTGTTTTAAGCCAAATGTGGATCTGGAATAAATGTCTGTCTATAATACACTATATTGCCAAAAGTATTCGCTCACCTGCCTTGACTCACATATGAACTTAAGTGACATGGATTCTTAATCCATAGCGTTTGATATGACGTCGGTCCACCCTTTGCAGCTATAACAGCTTCAACTCTTCTGGGAAGGCTGTCCACAAGGTTTAGGAGTGTGTTTATGGGAATTTTTGACCACTCTTCCAGAGGCGCATTTGTGAGGTCACACACTGATGTTGGATGAGAAGGTCTGGCTCTCGGTCTCTGCTCTAATTCTCTCTAGAGAGATGTTGTTAGAACTCATTTTAATTAGTTTGTGTTGGGTTCATCAGAGGCTGGGGATGTCATAAAATAGTGCCAGCACTGATTTTGACATTTTATTTTTTGCCCAATGCCCATTTTTAATAAATAATCACACCTGTGGTCCTTCGTGACAAATATGTACATCTGTAAAGAATACCACATTATTTTTATGCAGTACTGATTTTTCTTCAACTTTTTTTTATATCATTGTCTTCATTTACTTCTGCCCTAGTCATACATACCAAATAATATATAATAGTTTGAAATTTTATATGCCATTTTTGATTTTTATATGCCATTTTTTACAGCAAAAGTCTCAAATTATGTGTATGAAAAAATTTGATTTTTTCTTTATCTTCCAACTAATTTTAATTTGTGTTGGGATTATCAAAGGCTGGGGATGTCATAAAATAATGCCAACACTGACTTTTTTTCTCCTACAGCCAATTCCATTATAACCGCACATTTTTTGGTTGCATTGACATAACACTAGGAAATCATGAAAACGTAAATATTATGATCATGCTTGAAATGGTGGACCTAAAAATCTCCAAACCCCCAAAAAACAATCAAATGTAAAATTTGGGACACATTTGAACACACTGACAGGAGAAAAACAAGTATCAAGTGCAATAAAATTGCAAATGCTTTTAAAAACTACATTTTCACTGTTTATTAATAGAGGCGTAAACAATGACACCTGAAAATGTACACACACACAGGCACACACAAACTCACACACACTCCCAAACAAACACATTCAGTGCACCCTGGGACTCTTGGAACACACCCATATCATTTAATGGCAGATACACGGTAAAAAGAGAAATATCAAACAATTCAAAGAGAATTTAAAAAAAAAAAAAAAAAAAAAAAAAAAAACTGAAGGGTTTTCAACACCAAAGAATGAAAAAAAAGTAAAAATATACTGGCAAAA
Organism: Taenioides sp. WSHXM2023; assembly: GCA_029959045.1. Taxonomy (NCBI): domain Eukaryota; kingdom Metazoa; phylum Chordata; class Actinopteri; order Gobiiformes; family Gobiidae; genus Taenioides; species Taenioides sp. WSHXM2023. The sequence goes on from CM057092.1 coordinate 6,629,694, forward strand.
TTATGCCAGTAAAAAAGCCATTTTGATTGGAAGTCAATGGGACAAAAATGTACCTAAGGACCACGGGTGTGAGTATTTTGATTATAGACTGTTCAATTAATGTGATCTTGAAAAGAAAGAAAAATAAATTAAAAATGCATCACAAAATACACAAACTGGCCAATTTTGGTGCTATTTGGTGCAATATAGCTACATGTACAAAAATATACCTGGGGTGTAGGAGGGTTGATGCAGATAGAGGAGGATCTGCTGAGGACAGTCAGAGCTTTGGAGGAGTTACTTTCCAAAACACATCAGCAAACTGACCCACTTCACGCGGAGACAGAGGAGGACCTCTTAAGACTTCCGGTTTAAACATCCTACACTGATGGATCAACCAGAACCATCAGAGCTCCAGCACCAACCTGTATAATCAGAGAGTTTGAGGGCCATTTACCTGTGAGCCCCAGATCCAACCAGAATCACGAGAGCCCGCGGCCAATGCACTGGTGGATGAAGTTATGGAGCCCAACCCTCAATCTACTGAACATGAACAAATGACCTCAAGTGTTTCCCTCACTGCTAAAAAGGCTAAGAAGATGAAGCAAAAAGGCAGAAACAAAAACGTCACTAAAGTTGTAGTGATAAATCCTGGAGAGATGAGATGCGAAGTGGAGCCAGAGTGTGATAGTGTGGTAGAGTCCCAAACACCTGTGGAAAGTGTGGCAGCCCAGGTGACACTGAATCCTAGTACTAACTGAACTCAAGTTCTTCTTTCAGAGGACTTCCACACATTTGTGCAATAAAAAAATGCATTTAAATTATAATAATTTTGACAAAAAAATAATAATATGGCGTAGTCAAAAATAGTGTTGATTTTATTTACAGAAGTGCGCAAAATAGTGAAAATGGGAAAAAAATATATATATTTACAGTCTGTAGCAGTCTTTAAATAGCTTCGGAGCTGGTGCCTGAGGTGCACATGGCTCTAACCCCCAACACACACACTGCCTCTGTGAAGATGCGAGGCCCTTTTAAAAGTACAAGGCTCCTCCCCCAAATCAATTAACAAAGGAAAACAGCTTTTTCTCCACATATAGAAACAGATACATCCCACCTTTAATATTGAAAAATCATAAACATTACCACAAACAAAAGTACTCTAATAATTATCTCTCAGCACAGGTAGGAAAAAAAAAAAAACATTATATATTCATAAAGCAAAAAAGTCACTTGACGTTCCTGGTGACGTCACATGCAGCCTACGTGGCGCAATAAAATGTGGAACACCACGACGCTCGAGTTGGCCGACTGACACATGCACTGAGGGGCAGCGGACATGGAGGAAAGTTTGGGGATGAAACAACGGCTATGGCAAGAGGAATGTTTACGCGGGAATCAAGTGTGCGCCCCTGACTGTGGCGATGGTTATGTGAGGAAACTCGGGGATAGCGGTAAATGAAATCCCGGTGTGCATGTATATCGGCACCATGGCCTCCCCGCGTGGCTGGCGGGACTACTCGGTCACACACTTATTTTAAACAACCATATAATTTTGTAACCAATTATCCTCTAAAACAGGCAAGTCCAAACTATGGCCCGGTTGCCAAATGCAGCCCTCAAACCATTTTTTCTACCAGTTGCTACCAGTTTTTGAACATCTACCTTGATAAAGCCAATATAAAATGTTTTGTGTTGTCCTATTGAGGATGTAAGCATGAACACACTCGAAAGGCTTATTCTGACCTGTTATGAATGCGCGTATTAACATTATTCACTACACTGACCCCCAATCGGCCCTCAACCTGGTCTGTGTTTTGATATGTGGCCCTTGATGAAAAAAAGTTTGGACACCCCCGCACTAAAATATAAGAAATACCAAATTCAGGCAGACTGTGGTAAATGTCATGACTCATAGCAAACTACACAAAGGACTGTACAACTCACAGCTGGTTTAAACAGTTTGAAAGGAAAAAACGCCTGTGTTTCTAAAAGTGACACCCATCTCCAAAGAAACCACTACACCCAGTGACATGCGGTGAGGTTGACAGCTGGGGAGGCACTAACGCTTTTAGCGTCAGATTTAGAAATGCAAATACCCCCCCCCCCCCAAAAAAAAAAATAAATAAATAAATAAATAAATAAATAAATAATTCATCATTTGATAGACAATAACTATATATTATATGCAGCAGTGCAGCAGACTTACTTACACCAGGGCTTTTCTATATTCTTAATTCAAAAGAACAAAAACTTCAATTTAAAAAAAAGGAAAAATAAAATATGATTGTTGTTCAGTATTTCAAAATTGGGAACAAGGTATTTTTTGCAATAAATAGACTAATTTATATGCTTTATAGCAAAGCAGCGCGCGCTCTGTAGCTGTGCATTTATGCGTAACGTGGACGCGTCATACTTGGATTTTTTGTATCTTGCCTGAAATCTCCAAATCACTCACGAAAAACACATTTAAAAAAAGTTTGTGAATAAATAAGCATGGATCATGCTGGGAGTCTGCCTGTGTCATCGTGAGCGCACCCTCATCTCTCCTGTGCACTACAGCAGGTGAAAACAAATCCATGCAGGCACGCACTCTATTTCTCTTCTCTTCCTCAAGTTGCGCTTTTAGCGATCCGCGGGTCCTGGGTCAACTCGCGCATATCGTGAGCAGGACTTTTAATTTCATTTAGGCTAAATCAAAATAAAGCACGTCTCAAAGAAAATTGTTACACTGTTTACAATCCCTCTGCACATTGGTGGACTTTGTCATCAAAGACACAGGTGTCCCAATGCAATATAAAAAAGAACGAAAAAGATGATGTAGTTGTTTCGGCGCATAGCGGCGGCAGGCCAAGAATCTCTGTGCTCACAAGCGCCCTCTATGTTGAGGCACGAGTACTGTTTGCCTCCCCTGGTGAGCTTTTTACTGAGGTTTTATGATTGATCTGCGAGCCTGAACACGTTACAGAAATACATTTCATACATTATAAAGACAGAGCAAATAATCAGAGAGTTTGAGGGCCATTTATCGGCAATATACAGTGGGTTAGCCAACTTAGCCCCTTTGCTAGGGATTGAGCGGCTGGAGGCACTGGAGGCTGGTGCCTCACGGGGCACCTTCTCTTTGCATTTGAACGGGACAAACGAAAATTCTGCCATATTCAATTATTGAAACAAGAAAAAAAACATTTTTTGGACTGGAGAAGGGGTTAATAATAAATACATACAAGCGGATAATTATTATTTTTTATTTGAATTTATAATAAATCCTTTCTTCTTTTCATGATTGACAAGAGAGGCACTGCCTCCCCTGCCTCCTCTGACCGCACGTCACTGACTACACCGGAGTCGAGTCATAGCACTTGTCAACTTGTCATGAGTAAACCATGTAAATACAGCCCCCAGTGTGTGTTATAGATACATCTGATCAAATCTATACTGTAACTAGTAGAGATAAACCAATATATAAATGATATTTGCTCATTGTTTACTGTTTTGGCCACCTTGGTACCTAAAGAATACACGTAACGCTTTATTCGAACACTTAAATCCGAAAATATAATTGCACAAAACGTGACTACACAGCTCTCATAAAGGTTTGTGGTAAAAAACAAAACAAAAAAGGGCTATGGGTGAGTTTGTAGTAAATTCAAATGACATCACTTAGGGAAAATAATCACAATCTGCCCCCCATATTGACCCAAAAATATCGGCAGACCTTATCGGCCATCGGTTTCTTTGCATTCGAAACAGTTTTATCGCCACTGGTCATGAAAAAACATACAACATATAAGTCGATCTCTAGTTACCGCACTGTACAAGCATGCTACAAAAATATAAAGCATAATTCATATTTCCACAGTTTTCCATTTTCTAGTGTGGTATGTAAAAAAATACATTGCCCAGTTCATAGTGTAGCCTACACAGTCCTGCCTGCCTATCGTCTCCCTTCGCCTCTTTTATTTTCCGACTAAAAACCACAAGAATTCCGTGGATATTGACACAGATTAGAGGGCTTTATAATTCCAAACAGCTGAGGAAATATTCACTATACTGTGAAGTTTAGAAGTTGGGATATGCCATACTGGATATTCTATACGGTGATGACACATAAGGCTATAAACAGGAAAATTTTAAAGTAAATTGTTTCAATCCATCAATCAATAGCCCTTCCGTCTTTACCATTGTATTTGAATCACTTGAGGAAAAATAAACAATATGAGCTATAGTAGATAGATAGCATTACCTTAAGGCTAATTGCTCCAGCGTATGTAACTTTTCTTTGTCACCTGCATGTATCTGTAGAGATGTACCTGCTATGAATGTTCCACAGTATATGAGGCCCTAAACACACTGCGGTGTCAGAGTATGTGCACACTGACCGCGGCCGAACCTGGGCTCCTTCAAACGATTTTTCAGAGCTATAGTTATATTTGTATCCCCTTCTCATTTTACCTTCTTGAAGCTGTTTTTGGAGTGATTTGTGCAGGTTTGAGTCATCTTTAATCACTTATTTCCAAGTTACCATTTTGCCAATGAACACCTGTTTTCACCACCGCCGACATATGCCCACTGCTCATTACTTCGTTCTCCACTTTTATTTTCTTAATTGGTGATTCGGCAGTGTTGCGTAGTCATTTTGGTAGTGTTGCGTAGGCTTTTTTCGTGTTGTTTTTTCAGCTATCCATTGGAGGAGCCGACTAGTTTCTTTTGTTAAGTCGTTTTAGATGAATATTGCGATTTGAAATGTCCAAATTATAATTATAAAATGATCCACGGGTGTCATACATTATAACTATGTAGCAGGCGCAAGCACAGTATGTGTTCTTAAATTACAAATGTCTTATTTGGTAGATAAAATATTAATGTGAGTCACTTCACAGCTCTAACTTATAACTTGACCTAGTGGCTACTCCATAGAAAAAAAAAAATAATGCTATACTGTGGAGTTCTAGGTAAAGCAATAACAACACCGTGGAGTATCAAATGTTAACATTCGGCCCCTAACATAATTATCAAGTATGGTGGTTAAAGTATCTTGCCTAAAGGCAGCAGAACAATATATAGAGCTCCTACACTACCGTCAATCTGGAGCTTTGTACTTCCAGTAAAAGGGTCAGGCTTTCTTCTGGCTTTTTTCTCTTTGATAATGTGTACATCCCAGAGTGCAACAATAATCCACAGTCTCTGAAACAGGCATCTTCCTCAAGTGCTTCAATTAATATTCTTGGACAATACAATGTACCTCATCTTATTTAAATCAATAATTCTACGAACAAGAATTCTAACGGAAATTGCCTTGTTAATCCCTTTGTGGATGAAATAAATATTGAACATGCGTATATATGTCGGTGGTTGAATAAGAGCTACATTTCTCACATCTGTGTTCAAATGCCTTTAACCAAATTAGCCCACAGAACACCTTCTATGGGTTAAGTGCACATAGCCAAAGCTAAAGGCAGCGTTAGCGTTACATAAAGCTACCCACACAGAAGCGAGGCCCAGTCACTTGTGTGGGAGCCTCACCACCAGGGGGCAGAGCTGAGGCCTGGGGGGGAGAGAGGGCGGTCGGGGGGTTGGCTGCAGTTTACAGGGAGCAGGATTATAGGTCGTGTTATGGAGCTGTATGTGGCTAAAGGTGTCTGCAATAAACAGTGTCGAGTTACCAGAGCCATATGTGCTTTTACTGCGCTCCTCTGCAACCTTAAACCTGGCCTCTGTAGGGCGCTGTTGCTTAGGGAGGTAGCTGCGATGTACTGATGTACTGCCCATGAATGCAGTTTTTGTGATGCTTTTTATAGGAATTAATGTGAGAAGAACTACTTTGATTTGATATTTTAATCACAGTTCAATATAAAATCATAACTTTTATTCATTTATTCAATATATCTCATTATACTACATGGTACATACACACTTGACACACACACACATACACATTTTGGGACTACAGACTGTATAAAGGAGTGTGACGTCACCCACAGCGTTCAGCTCCAGTCAAATGAAGCTCACGAGGCTAGCAGTTATAGGAGCGAATTTGGAGCCGAGTTCCATATTATGAATAGGAATTTATTTACTGACAAAATAGGAAAATGTAAATACCAGGATCCTGTAGAGCGGTTTAATACAGTGGGTTACAGAGAGTTTATGGTACATACACACTTAACACACAGACATGTTGGGACTTAAATTCATTTGGAGACTGATCGTAACTTTACCCATCATCACTACTTGCCGAGCCTCAACCTAAACCCTATAACTTTTACGTATTTCAACATATTTCTGAACTTCAAATAAAGAAGACATTGTGCTTTTGCATGCTGTTGGCTCCTCTTTATTCGTCAAAATGGCTACCCAATGCTGCAGAATCCTACGTGTATCACTGATTGGAGGACAAAGTAAGTTCAGAACGGTAGGCATGCACCGGTGGTGGTGAAAACGTGGTTAGATCAGAGCAATGGTGTTTTGGTATGTAACTTTTAGCGAAAAACAAAAGCATGCATTTTTTGTTTCATTTTGGATCTTTTTATTGCACTGAAAAGCATTCAAAAACGAGTGCCCGTACTGTAAACGGGCTTGCATCTCCACAAACCTGACTCTTATTTGGCCTGGGGGAGGGCTTCTTCCTGCTCGTTTCCGTTTTCCTATAATATTCTACAGTAAGGCATAAAAAAGTATCTATCCCCGAGGAGAAAGTTTGGTTTTAACCTTCCATCCCTAGAAAGTTACATCCAGTACCGTTTAACAATTTTAGCTTTGACTTTGTTTTGTTAGAAGTACTTCAAACATTCAGACAAAGCAGCTGTGTGAAAACTGGCCTTTAAAAACCGCACCAACACATAATAAAACTTGAACCACTTAAGCCTCCAGCTCTTCTTCATATCTGAGTAAACACCATCTCACCAGGTCTGTGCCATGGCTGCGCACTGAAGTTACTTGTGTTTGTTGTGATTCAGATCCAGGTTGCGTGGCAGGGATGACATCTGGAGCAGTTTAAGCACCGTAGCCTGGAGCGCCCTGAGTTATATTACAAAAGACTGTCCGGTCCTGCCCTCTGTCTTTACCTGACCCCATCAGCTCACTCCCTCTTGCACTACTTTCAAAACATCTCATCTTTGGTCTTCCTGCTCCGTGATGGTACAATATTGTTTTATTTATCAGTGCCTTTATTGACACTAGTGTTGTCAGGATACTAAAATGTCAAGCTCTTGAACTTGAGATGCTAAGGAATAGACTAGATGCTCAATACTGATACCACGGTGATAATAAAAAACACTCTTTATTTAGACAGTAGAATGTAATTTTCAGCATTAAACCGTAGTACTTTCTTTTATATTCCCATGTCTCCTTATATCTGTGTAATCAGTGGTCCTGTAGGTTCATAGTGGTCCATGGGTGTATACTAGTCTATGTGCTCTTATACTTGTTCTGATACAGCTCAAGATCATTCTAAAGTTACTCAGAAAAGGTTCATTTCTGTGCTGTGACTTGTTTTTTATTGATACCTGCTCATATGTGTGTCTAGTTTCAGTTCTAGTTTTAGTGAAGATCAATATTTTATTTTGAATACTTTTGATAATCCTAATTGACACCCATTTTTTTTTTTTTTTTTTTGGTTCATGGAGGAAACATGAAAATCTGAAAATGTTTTACTCAAATAGAACTCCTGCAGTTGTCGACACGCAATCCCGGCATGCAGCTCCAAACTATTGTCTACGATTCCATTTAATAACTCCAAAAGCGACTCGGTGCCATTCATTACCCATAATCCACCACTGCCATCATGGTGTCTCAGGCACTGGTGGATTATGGGTAATGGCACCTGGGAGCGTGAGAACTACTGAGCACAATTTCTTATTAATTCATTAATCAGTCATTATGTTATAATTTAGACATTTTAAATCACAATATTCATCTAAAACCACTTAGTGCCTCGTGCCTCATCTCAGCACCTCCGATCACGTTAGCAAAGAGTTGATTTTTTTTTTCATTTGTGCCAAAATTACTTTGCGACACTGCCGCATCCTGCGTGTATCACGGATTAAGAAACTCAAATTGGAGACCTAGAGTAAGTACAGAGCAGTGCGTGTGTGCCAGTGGTGGTGAAAACGGAGAATGACATGGACAGGAGAATACACATTACTCAGACATGCATGAATCACTCTAAATACAACTTCGAAAGGGTAAATGAGAAGGAGAAACAGCGTGCTTCAAAGCTCTTAAGAAGTCAAACAGATCCACTTTAATCCTACTCTCGACATACAACTCAACAACTTATTTCTGACTTTCTCTAATCCAGGACAAAAACCAAGGCACCCCCTCCTCTCTCCCAGATATGAGTAATTCAGAAGGTCCACTTTGGGGCTGGACTGTCCTTTAGAACAGACTCAGAATCATAATGGGATCTTTATGGTTAAATCAATCAGATATTGGGACTAAAATGTGATTGAAAGCGGGACTAAATCTAGACTATAGGCAAGAACTAAACCAGGACTATAAAAGGACCAAACCAAGTCTACGTCAGAACTAAGTGGGAGTCAAAATAGGGTAAAGCCACGAAAATCTGAACGCACTCATATTGACATGCCCGTTTAAAGTATATTTTCCTGTAATCTAGACTGTATTAATGTTTTGGTGCTATAACAGTCATTAACTGTAACTATTGGAACTCAGTTTTTACCTGTTTTAATAAGGCAGCTCTTCAAAGACTTCGACTCGTTCAAAACTCTGCTGCAACGATTTTAACAGCAACGATTTTAACAGGAACCCCCAGAACAGCCCACCGTGGTTTATCTTCTCTTCTCTGCATTATCAGCAAAATTGTAAACTTTGTGTCCTCACTTTTGGAGCACTTCATGGTCTCACAGTACTTTGCTGACTTGCAGTGCCTCTACTCCTCTGGCTGCACTCTCCGGTCCTCCAGCCAGAGCCTCCTTGTGGTCCCACACCCTCCTCATGGTATCATAGTCTCGTTTTAAAACTTGGAGGCAACTGTTCTCCCAGGCTGTAGCCCCCAGACTGTGGAACCCTGGACCTTCATGAGGCTCGGACTCTTTTAAGAAGCAGTTGAAGACTTGTTCAGAAATGCTTTTAGCTGACTGGGTTGTTAATTTTTTAAAACTTTTTCTATGTCTATTCTCTTTGTGATTTTTATCTGTGAAAGCGCTATACAAATGTACTTACTTTCTTACTAATTCTATCAAATGTCTTTCATGAACAAGTCCACAATTATATCTCTTCATTTTTTGATACAGATTGATGTCAATCTGGTCCCCATTCCCCCATTGCGCTTCAAGTCAGAACCAAACATGATCGTCCAATCGGATTTCTTTATTTTAGTGGCGCATGTGAAACGAAGGAGCTCAGTAGTCACCCATCATTTTGAAATAAATCAAATTTCCCAGAGTTTATGCTTTGCTCATTGATTCTGCAGAAATATGCCATGTTTTTCAGACCCCTGTGATTTTTTTTTTCCTTGTAAGCAACTATATTTTTTTCTATACAGACGCACCATGCATGTCTCTGATTGGCCAATCGCGCCCATCTGGACTCAGATCTTCATAAACTATTGAAGAAGTGTGTATTCTGGATCCCAAGCTTACAGTTGCAGCCTGCAGTCAACAGTACAGCCCTATGCTATCGCGCACATTTGAGCAGAAACATTTTGAAATCCCTAATTGTATTTCTCCATTTTAATGTCGATAAGAACAAGGAATAATTTGCTGAGTGACTAAGTGTGAGACAGAGAAAATTGAACATTAAGGCTTTTGAAACAACTCCAAGTTTAATCGAAGTATCAGAGCAGGAAACACTAATCCTGTGGAGTGTGTCAGGCTGTTCATTATGCCCAAACAGAGAATGTCAAGCTGGAACAATCACTCAGCAACATTAAGACCTCTTCAAACAAGTGTGGAGCTTTCAGGGCTAAAGAAAAGCTTTTAATTAGAGTAAAACTGGCTGTTGTGAGCTTTTAGCTATGTTAGAATGTTGTTACTTGCTCAAAAACGTATCTGGAGTTGTGTCTTGTTTCATTCACGTCTAACATGATTGTGTGGCTCAAAATGCTCTGTTTCACCTTGTGATGTCATGAAGCAGTAGTTTTTAAGGTACCTTTTACCTACTACTTTCTAGTGAAGATATATGGAGTTTAAAAAGACAGTGGAGCACTTCTTGTATTACACCTTGACATCACAAGGTGGAACCATTGATCGAACATCCCTTTCCGCCAGCAAGATCAATTAGTAAGTACGTTTTGTTTTTTTAATTTATATAGTGCTTTTCACAGACATAATATGTCACACAGACGCTTTACAGATCATTATTAATTCACTCCATACCCGATGGTGGTGAGCTACTATTGTAGCACCAGGGCAGCTGTGGCTGATGGAAGCACGGTTGCCAATCTGTGCCATCGCTCCGCTCTACCAGCTAGCACTCTGATTGGTCAGAACTGCACGTTTCTGACGTGACATGTTGGGCAGTTCTAGGCCAGTATTCAGGAAGTAATGTGGAAGAAAAAATCTTTTTTGGCTCTTCACGCCAATGAGCACAGGCCACTGAAAACAACACGCCATTTTGGGTTTCATCTTCCAGATCTTATACGTATATGGGTGGAACAAAGTGTTTTCTGAGTGAGAGAAGAACTCAGCCTAAATATGCAGAGTTTGTGTGTTGAACATGTGTGAAGTATGTTTTTATGAGGAAACAACATTCTGGGCCCTATCTTGCCCCCGATGCTGCAACATTAGGACCGCACACAGGAAAACACACTGTAGGACAGCGCTGCAACAGACTCATGTGAATGAGCAGCTTTTGTACAGATCCAGATCAAACCAAACTATAGAGCAGTGCTAAGCCGATACAGGAAGCAGGCGACGGGCTGTGCTCTGCTGCGGGAGGGCATCCGGACGGCGCGAGAACATCCTGCACAGCATATGAACATGTTATGAATGTTAAGCATTTATCATCCTAATGTATTTCCAAATAAAAGAAGCCTTGAGCATGTTACGCATTGTTTTTCAGTGGGCTAGTTTGATATTTATTTTTACCATTCTGGCAATTCACTGAACGCATCACACCACACCTTCAGTCCGCTCCACTCCACACGATATTCAGACACGGCACACCTCTTGTTTAGAGCTCCACGACCCCACACTTGCACTAGTGCTAAGATCGGGGGGAAGATAGGGCCCTATATCCCAAAAACATGCTCCATAGGTAAAAAAAAAAAAAAAAAAAATCCTCCAGCTGAGGTCCTGACCAAGCCTAGCAATAAGATCATGGAGATGGGTCCCCGGGCGCCTTCATGTGCAGCCCATTGCTCCTGAAAGGATGGGTGAAATGCAGAGGATAATTTCCCTACAGGGATAATATAACACAGATCAGAAAATAGTGTAATGTGTGCTCTTTACACTTCCGTAAATAGATTCAAGTTCATGTCAAATGTTTATCTCTCTATTCAAACATACTGGAGCTGTATCTGTGTTTTGTTTCATCAAACCCTCCTTACAGACCTCGTCTATACAAAACCTATAACCGTGTTATAACATTCTCCTCTCATCAAAAACATACTTGAAGAGGTTTTAGATGTCATCCATACATTTTATTTTATTGGAATGCCCCTTGAGATGTGCCATCTTGTTTTTGAGGAGGTCCAAAAACACAAAATATTAGTAATACACAATACAATACAATACAATACAATAGACAGAATACAAAACTTACAGGTTTACATTATAAAACATACACAAACACACACATAGATGTTTGAGTAAACCCTCCTTGTGGAATGTGCAATGCTCTACCCACATGCCTACGTCACCCACGCTCCCACACGACAATTCTCCATAAATACAAAAACATGTTACAAAACTGTACACTACAACTTGACAAACCTGATGCAATGTGCAGGAGTTTTTTGACGTTTTTGCCAAATACTGCATTTTCAACAATAAAAGGTAACATGGTGATCTGTTAATACCCCAAAGAAGTGTAGAAGTCTTTAATACAACTGACTAAACTCCACTCCTTTTTCTGCTTTTCGTGAATTCATCCAGGTAGTAGGAGCCAGCACGCAGCGGCCTCTCTCAGATGTCATTTTAATTAGGCGCTAGTGCAGATTGGTTGAATAAAAAACTCCAAACGAGACATTGATCAAGGGAGAGGCTGGTAGATAAAGTCACCTTGAAATACAGCCAACGCCATTCGTCTTTAATTAAAAGTAAAAAGGGTTTATTCATGCAGGCGGCAGCTGAGATCCACTGCAAAGGGTGTTCCAATTATTGAATGAGACAAAAGACGAGAGCTTTAAAGGCGCTGTACCTGGATTTCACTATCTTTAAAAAAAAAAAAAAATACAACTAGTTCATTTTAAACGGTTTGCAGTGGTCCAAAGTTATTCACCATGATGAGTTTGTAAGTTTGTAACTTTCATAACCAGAGAAGCGTCTTGACATCACGGTAATGCTAACAGCAGCTAGTATGATAACCGCACTTCCTGATTCTCTGACAACGATTTAAAACTTGATGAAAACAGTACACAGCTGTCTTATTTTGACCTCTGCTTTCACAATAGCTCAAATAGATGGGATAAAATGGAGTACAAGGCATAGTATAAAGAAGTGGACTAAGGGAGCGTGACGTCATCCATATCCAGTCAAATGAAGCTCATCGAGGCAGTTATTTGGTATTTTGACCGTGTATATCGTAGCAACCAAAAAGCCAATCCGGATTGAGGCTTAGCTGAGGCTGAGGTTTAGCTTAGCAGGAGCAACCTCGGGGAAAGAAGGCACCTGATTTGTTTGTTATTAACGTTCATATATTGATTTACCGACAAAACAGTGAAATAATAATAGGATCGTGTAGAGAGGGTTGATACAAACATTTTAAGACCGAAATGAGTATGACAGCAGCAGTTACAGAGACAAGGGTGACAGTTTTTCAGTGTAAAGTGAATGGGAGCTAGAGTCGATGGGACTAGAAGCGCGTCCATGCTCACTTCCTATTCAGAACGTGGTGGCTACCAGGTCAGCTACAGTCTATTGTACAGGGCTTTTAAACTCTTTATATAAATGCTAGAAATATCTTACACAGTGGCGTTTTGTATAATATAGAACAATGTACCGCTATCACATGACTTTCCATTATCCCCTATTGTTCACTGCAACAATGAAGTCTGTCCATATTGTGTTGAATAAAGACACTTTTATTCAGTGAAGCTATTGCATATGTTGAATTAATTAACTGTATAATTATGTAACTATTGTTATTCTGTCTGGCTCTTCCCCACAGTAATCCATACACTTTTTATAATAGTTTTATGCTGAGTTTCAAACATCACAACATTGTACAGGTCAATATAGGAAAGTTAAAGTGAATATTGTCAAAATGCAGATGTATGTTGTAATGTAGTGAGTTCTGTGGTCTGGTGACTATTAGAAATGACCTGTTTTAACATTTGTAAATTTGCCTTTTAGATATTTTTATGACAAAACAATGCAATTAATAATGGGATGCACCTCTTGTCCCCGAATCTGGGTGTACGTATGACATCATCACATTTTAGAAGCTGAAAACAACCGTTACTGTTATTAAATTTCCGTTTCTGTTGTTTTGTCCTTGGGCAAGACACTTCACCCACCTTGCTAGTGTAAATCTGTCATGAGTGATGATAATTGTTTTTGTGAAAGTTTGTGAAATGCAATAAAGTTCTGGACTTTAACATTAACATCAGCTACATAATAATAATTGAAATACAGGACCAATGAGTGACAGATGTATACTTAAAGGTGAACTATGTAACTTTTTGCTGGTTTCTTGTCTCCATGGAGATGTTATTGCTTGCATGTGATGTTCCACGGTAAGGCAATAAACATATTTATCTCCGTTAAGTTTCATTTTTTCCACTTTTCTTCGCAAATTGCGTATTGATTGGTGTAAAACTATAATTTATATTTACAATAGTTATAAATCAACATTGGGGAAATATACAAACCTGTCATACGCATTTGAAGTTATAGGTCAAATCTGTGGAGAGGGGACCCTAGTTTTGAGCTGTAGTTGAATAACTGCAAGCAGAGACAAGCAGGTCCCTCACTAGAAAAGTTTAACAGTGCTCGTTTAATACAAATAACTTACTTTCTCCATACTGTTCGTGGTATGTTGAGCTTGTGGACAAAAGCCTACATTATCTTGCATCTCGTGGACATTTCTGACAAACTGCATCGTAATTACTGAGTTTGTGGTGCGCAGACACATACAATGGAGGTATTTTCCTTCTCTCTCCTCTGCTTGTTCTCATGTATGACACAGAGCAGATGCTGGAGCTGTTTCACTTAAACATTTAACGCTGGCGCTAAGACAGGCTTGATTTTTCCTGTCCCTCCGAGCAGGCTGACCATTGAGAAGAGAGAGGAGAGGAGAGGGGAGTTTTCTTGGAGAGGAGGGCGTCTCTCTTCTGGCCCCTCCCCGACCCTGCCCCTTCCCATCCACAAGTATCCCGTGCAAGATCCCCAAACTGGAAACTCATTCAGTCTTCTCTGAATGGGGAGTCTTTAACGCAGGAGAGTGGAGGACTTAAAACTTTTAGCATGGAAAAGATGAGAGCCTTGTCTGTGGTGGTAGCCGGTGCCTTGCTAACTTTGCTGTTCTTCTGCAGTCCTGGGCATGGAGGTACGTCAGATAACTTGTTTTGCTAATGTTTAATAATTTAATTTAATTGAATCGGACTATTGGTGAATGCTGTCTTTCATTCTTTCAAAACTTTGTGCAAACTTTTCGAACTGTTTGCTATGAATGTTTTTTTTTTTTTGCGTTGTTGGCAGGATTCAGCGTCTCTTTTCTCTATGCATTCTTCATAAATTTTCCCTTTTATCGCTGAAATGTTTTTTTGCATGGTTGTAACTCGAAACGCCAGGGGAATCGTATGCCAAAGGCGTCTGACCCTGATCCAAGGACTGCTAGTATAAGCCAACACATCTGCCTGTCTCTCATCCATCACTGAATCTTTTTTTTTTTTTCTTCTTTGTGAATGTGTGAGCGGTTTTACCTTGAGAATCAAATGAGCAGTGATCGTTGCCAACAGGAGGCAGTAGTGGAGTGTTGAGGAGGTCTTTCTCGGGTCCATTTGCCGGTAGCGATGAATGGGTCTTTTTTTTGGAGAAGGGAGGGCAGCTCACAGCCTGGCCACATGAAAGCCACAGAGGCGCGTGTGTGAGGGAGGGGTCACTGCTGGATGCTGGGGACTGTACAATGGATCCTCAGTGTGGACATACTCAAAGTTTTCACACTTTAGAAAATATTTAGGCTAACAAGTAACGTTCGAAATTGAGTTTGAGGTTGAGTTGAGCCCCAAGACTGGTCTAGTACTAAACAAGGCTTGACCAGGACCAAACCAAGCTATAAAACAGGACCAACTCAAGAGTAGCAAAGCTGTTTTTTGATTGACTCATGCATGTTTGTGTTATCCTGTATTGTGCTTGCATTGAGGTTTGAATGTCTGTTCATCTAGCCCCTATCTCCGCCCACTGCTCTGTACTTACTTGTGATTATTACAAAAAAAAAAAAAAAAAAAAAAAAAGACTGCGTTACACATGTACACCTGAAAATATCCCATAGACATTTTTCATATATTATGGCTCATAATGGACACAGTGTCAAATAACGATGTATGTGTGTTATAGTTAAATGCTCAATGACAGTGTCTTCTTAAAACTAATCTGGACTAGACCAGGTTTATCCCAGAACATATCTAAACAAAGTTGAAATGACTTCAAAGCTTGTAAGACAGAGCTAAACCAGGACTTAACCAGAACTAAACCAGGACTAAACCAGGACTAAACCAGGACTAAACCAGGACTAAACTTTATCATGACAACTCTTATCTCTCCTCCCCGCAGTGGGACTACCCAGGTTAAATAAAGTTCAATATTTAAGACTTGCATAAGCGAGGCCTGTACCAAACCTAAATAAAATAAAGGATTATCTTATCTTATCTTATCTTAAACCTAAGCTATTGATACTTTGCAGCTGATGTCATCAACATTCCCTGAGGGTCTGAAGCTAACTGAAGCACTACTCTGTTTGAGGCTCTGTTACTCAAGTTAGAATTTAATCTAAGCTTCATTTGGACACAATCTGACCACAAAGAACTGACTTGGTTGGAACTACAACAGCTGAGGTGATTTGTGCTCTTAAAAAAAGCCTCTCACACGTAACATTACAGTCACAAACTCGCTAGCTTTATCCAACAGTCTTCAGTTAGTCTCTCTCAACTTTTTGTTGAAAATAAAACACCTAAACTGAACCATAAATGCTTGTATTCATCACAGGCTCCTGAAAATGTTTCACCATGGAAACTGCTGAACATTCCGTCAATAGAGGTGCATGTAGAACACCCTCCACATGATGTCACTGCAAAGTATCAGTAGGCCTGACTTCCCCGAATAACCCCATTCGTTCTTTCTCTATAGGGTTTTGCAGTTAAAATAACGAGACACTTCCTTTCATTATTGTTGACAGTATCTGAAATTGTCTCAAAGATCAGTATTTGAACTGCAAATGACTTAATCCCCCTGAGCCCCCTCCCACAGCTTGGCCCCTGCACACATACCTTTATCAGTCTTGTATACGGCAGCGGTTTAGTTTCGCGTGGGCCATCACTGTTTGGGTGCACCGAATCTGAAACGGGAAAGAAAACAGCGTAACAAACTCACCTCACGATAAACCCCCACATATGGCGTTGTTGGCAGGATCCAGCGCTTCGTCTCACGCCAGCTGTTCAAACCATTGTCTTTCCGGGGCCGTTGAATCTTCAAAACTGCGAAATCCACTCCAATTAACTCTGGGCAAGCCTCTCCGCGAGTGGCTTGTTGGCATAGCGAGGAATTGTTGATCTAAAGGAGGGCAGTGCTGCTTTGTCTCGCGGATGGCACAAAATCAAAAGTGGCTAGAGGAGCTGAGGCAGTACCATGCTGTAATCTGTGGTACACAAACTAGAAAGGAGACATCTGCCCTGCTGCCTGTCGGTCTGCAGATAAACTCTAAATGAATGGGACCGCACACGCCAACTCCACTGGTGAATCAACTGTTTACCTAGCTAACTCTGTCGCAATGCTAGCCCTGTCACGGTAATTACTATATCAACTTGAATATAAGACTGATAGGACAATTATTTTTGGGGTCAGTATTTATCATGTGTAGCTATACTTTGCGTTACTGGGAGATTTTTGGTTAATTTTTGGCAACGCAAAACAATTTGAGATATAGAAGACTGAAGAAGACTTTCATAACTCATTACAGATACAAACTAATTACTTAAAGGTCCTATATTGCACAAATTTAACTATTGTGAGGTGTTAGCCATGTGTTTTTTTGTTTGAGAGAACACGGCCTAAATATGCAGGGTTTGTGTGTTAAAATGTGCAAATGAAACAAAGCACAACTCCAGGTCTGTTTGCAATGAGGAAACAACATTATAATAACATAGATCACAAAATGGCATAACATAGGCTATTTAAGTCTTGAATTCTGCTATTTATTTATTGAATTTTTTTTATAACATTACGCATTTAGAACAGTTTTCGTCTATATTTTCAGTTTAGGGTGAATTCTACCACACGGCATGAACAGACTCCCTGACAAACATTCAGTCAGTATAGGCCATATGGAGCAGGATCTAATTTAGGACGGCACTGCAAGATAGTTAGGCACAGTGAAGTTGATTCAGCGTTTGTGTGTCTTCCATGGCATCTGGTTTTGTGTATTAAAAACTCACTATGTAACATTTGTGGTAGAGAGCTCGCCAACTGCTTGTCTCCATGCAACAGTTTTTTTTGTTTTTTGACATTAAATCTGTCTTATTCAGTTAGTGTTTTTATTGCAAAACAAAATGCCTTGAAAAATGCGTGTTCTCTCTGTGAGCGGGGTCGCCTCTCCACAGATCTGACCTGTAAGTTGGCCTCGATGGTGACAGATAGATGGCGACAGTAGCTCGGTTGGTTGAGCGTTTGTCCACTGATCCACGGTTCAAATCCCACTCTCGAAATAAACATCATTGCTAGAGCAGTCAGAACCACTCATCCACAGGTTGCCGGTGCGATTCCACATCCCACAGATAATATCGTTGTGTCCTTGGGCAAGACACTTAACCCATCTCATCCCCAATGCATTTCTTTATGTAAAGCTCTTTAAGTGTCTTGAAGGTGGAGAAGCACTCTAAAAAGTGACCATTTACCAGCTTTTTTAATGCCATAATGTGGAATGTTCTAGTCAAAGCTTGGAGACAACCAGGTGGCATCTGAAAAGTTACACAGTGGGCCTTTAACGAAAATAACAATATATAATTTCCAGTATAGGTCAGCATGCTTAAGCCGTATGTGATACCGTGGAAATATTGATATCTTGTAGTATTGCAGAGCATTTCAGGCAAATCAAAGACATCTCCATGGCGACAAGCAGGTGGTTACGTAGTGCAGCTTTAACTATTTTCTAAAGACAGTAAAGTAACTACATCTACATTACTTGCTGCAGTTGTTAATGCAAATGATTAGGCCTAGAATATGCAGTAAACTCTTTGCACTGTATTGCGTTCGACTTGTACCTGATAATGAATTAAAAATAGCCTTACAGTCTGAACACGAGACGTGTTCATTAAACAGGCCTGGTACATTCCGTATAACTGAATTACACATAATAAGGACATTTCTATGGTGGGGACAGTATCTCCTTGTCTAATTATCGGAGCTGGCTGCCTGTGTGTGAACCGCTCTCACCCACTGACCCCGGAGACAGACTGCTAATGCTGACCACATGTACTCATTCAATTTGAGTTTGTCTACCACAAGCTGCCGGTCCAACGTGCCACCCACTAGTGCGTGTATCACCGCACCGGCGCAAGCCTATGAGAACCAGATGGACCAGAATCACACAGTTACTTACCTGCATACCACAAAGAAAAGAGGGGAGAATGAGAGGAAGGCTACGTGAGATACCATGGTATAGACAGACAGAAAAGGAACAGGCAGCAGGAGATAAGATAAACCTTTATTTGTCCCTCAATGTGGACGTCACAGTGTTGCAACGCAAAGTTCATGAACAGCAAGAGAATAAGAACATACAATCAAAATCAAGAAAATAACTATTAAAAGACTTGACAACAGACATAAAATCTATAACGCTATAAGGCTACAAAACTACTGTGTACAATAAGAGGTAATATGAATAGGATAAACAGCAGTGACTTGAGTGGGCTAGCAGTGCCCATTGTAGGCTGACAGTTGAGATGAGATTTTAACCTCACTACAATCTTGTATCCACATCAAAACCACACTTGAGGTTCTCTATGACCTCGGGGAAGGTGTCCAGTTCGGCCTTGAGCTCCTTGAAGGTGATGGAGTCGCTGTTGTCTTTGTTCGCAGACTCAAACAGAGCCAGCGTCAGGTCATCCATGTATGGTTTTATTTGCTCAGGCGCCCACTTGACTGCTGTACTCCTAGAATGGCAGCCAGACTCATTCTCTCTGTATTTTCTCATATAGAAGACCTCTCAGTCTGGTCACCTCCTCTGACCTTGATGTTTGTCAGTTCACAAACTCAGGAGAATCCATCTTGTTGCCCGCTGGTGCGATAAGGCCCGACAGGTGGTTGGCGACCAATCACATTGCAGCATTGAGGTTTGTGCTGAAGCCAAAGGTGAAGCGCCCAAACAAACGAAACAAACATGGCGACGCCCACAGACGTACTTCAGCCTATTCTAGCACCAATACAGACTATTTAGTTTGTGCAGAAGGTCAGAGCTTTGTGCATTTGTGGAGAGAGAAAATGTCTGTGCTTTTCTCTCAGCTGGATGTAACAAAAGTTAGATTTTTCTGCTTCTGCTGTTGTGACATTTCGATCAATCAGATTCAAATAATCGTCATGATGGTTCCTGATTTCTTTCAGCGAGAGCCGTTCCAGATTGATGTTGTGTAGAACTCAATTCAGAGAGACACGCTTATCAGTCAGGCCTGAGCCGAGTTACGCCCCCTCTCAGACCAAACTCAGATGTTGACTCAGATTTAGATTTGTTTATTTCAGTTAGACACTGGAAATGGACGAGGTCATTGGTCATCTGTTATTTACAAGAAAACCACATTTCCCTGACCTCATGTACAGTATTTAGTGCTTCGCTTATTGATTCTGCAGACATCTGTGATGCTTTTCAGACTAGTTTTTTTTTTTGTTTTTTTATTTCTTTCACATTTAAAAGCCAAGTTTGATTTGATTATAACAAGTTTTTTTTCTCAGTATATAGAAAGGCCTTGCGTCTTGTGAAAGCTCAGAACCTCTGAGTCCTTTTAGGTTTAAACTAAATGGATTTCAGCATTGAGACTGGCAACCCACATGAGAGACTTGCGTGAGGCTCGTTCTGCTTTCTGATTGGATAACAGTCTTGATTTCTTGATTTCAATATGTTTTCAAAATCTCACAGTTCTTTTAAAATGGTTTAGACCTGCACTATAGAAACAAAAGAACACAATAATAGACTGGAGATCATAAAGACCAAAGAAGGGACTTGTATACATTATGTTGGGGCTTGTGAGAAAATACAGAGGATGTGGCTAAGCAGATACAGATGATTCACAGATTTTATTGCATTTCAAAATTAGAAACCTTTCTTCTTTGCTTTCCCATCGCCATAATATCCGCCCGCCCACAGAGCATTCAAACGAAGCTGTTAGCATTACTTGTCACGTAATCAATTCAGCATTTCCCAAGAATGTCATTTATCTGAAGAAAAAAACAAGAAAACAGACACCGAGTCAATACGTGAAGCCTCCAAATCAGACTTGAGGGATGTCGTTGTAAAACCGACACCTGGGTCTGTCTTCTGTAAACCGAAGCTAACCAGAGGCACTGCCATGTCTGAAGCTCTAACTTTATGAATGAACAATTAAAAGCAGTAACCAGAGCGTGCGCAGGGAATGTCATCTCAGTATATGTAACATTCTCTGGGGGCGGGGCTGTCTGAAGCTAACTGGAGGCACTGCTCTGTATTTAACTTTCTCTGGGGACGGAGGTGTCTGAAGCTAACTGGAAGCACTGCCCTGTCTAAAGCTCTTATAAACGTTATGAATGAATTCTAAACAGCAGTGACCAGAGCCTGCACAGTGGTGAATGTCATTGTAGTATATTTAATGATACTTTGCAGCTGAGGTCATCAACGTTCTTTAGGGGAGTGAAGCTAACTGGAGGCACTGGTCTGTCTGAAGATCTTATAAACCTTATGAATGAAAACTAAACAACAGTAACCAGAGCCTGCACAGTGAATGTCATTTCTGTATATTTATTGATACTTTGCTGCTGACGTCATCAACATTCTCTTGGGGTGAAGCTAACTGGAGGCACTGCTCAGTTTGATGATCTGTTACTCAAGTGAGACTTTAATCTAGGGTTGTAGTCTTTTAGTTTGGTTTCTTAGGCAACCAAAATAAGTAATAATCAACTATTTTATTAGATTATGAGGATTTATATGGGACAACAACAGAATGAAATGCATTATTTGAAGATTTTGGAGTGAATCCTGACTTTAATCTGTCTTTATATAAATATACTGTTTTTCTGAATACGTTTAGTACTTTTTTGCATGAACTCCTGTGTCGGTGTAGTCTTGTGAGTGAAGTTTGGGTTAGATACATACAGATAGAGATAGTTCTGAAAGCTTTTGTCACACCCCTTTTTGAGTCGACCAAACAAATGGCAGGACATGTCATTAGTCAATGTATTTCTTGACTACAGCCCTACTTTAAAGGTGAACTGTGTAATTTTCAGGGTGGCGGGTCCGTCACCATGGAGATGTTGTTGCTTTGCCTGGAATTTTTCACAGTATGACAGTATTGTACGCATATCATACACAATATGATATGATATTAAACATGATCTATTTCCATGGAGACAAACACCAAGCCAATTTACACTTCTGATCTGTGGAGAGGTGGGCCAATTACCCCTTAGTTGTTGTTTTAGTGGGAAAAACACACCTATAGTTAAATAATAAGCAAGTTTAATGCCATACTGTGGTATATTCCAGCAAAAGCAATCTCCCTAGCATATCTCCAAGGAGACCAGAAAAATTACATAATCTAAGCTTTGTTTTAACACAACCTGACCAGGAAGAACTGACTTAATTGGAACTACAATGGGTGAAATGATTTTGTGCTGTTAAACAAGCCCCAGCCCCCAAATCCATTTTGTACTTTTTGACAATCTAAATAAACTGTAAAAATAAATCAGACTGTGTTTGCTAATGTGTACATTGTGTCACCGTCATTTGAAGTCATATTTGTAGAGATTAAAGCCGACCTGACAAGCATTGGTTTTCATATAGAGTTCACCTGAAAGGCTAATTGCAAATTCTCATTGTACCCTGTTCGTATTTGAAAGAGGATTTGACAAGTACGTGTTGCGCCCTTTAAAAACATGTACCACAGTATTTGAATGCATGTTTTGAAATATTGCATCCAAATGATTCATTGAAATGGCAAATTGTCTTCATTTTAAAAGGTATTCATTCTGGCTGCCCTTTCTGGCTGCACTGCGCAATTTTTATGGTCCTTGTCTTCATGGAGGTATTATTGCTTTGCCTGGAATGTTCCATGGTATGACTTAAAACATACCCAACACGCATTTATTCATTATGCGTGTTTCTATTGCTATTTTCTTGGTTGGTGTCCTCACAGGGCCTCAGGCTGGTGTGTTATGTAAAGTGAGGACTTCATGCAGGGAACTTCAAGTCTGTCACCCTTCAGCTGTGACTAACTGATCTCTCCAATTAGCACTTCGTCTGTACTTCAAACTTATGTATAAAAATATCCCGCGTTATACAAATGGAGACGGGTGCGTTTGCAGACAGACACGAGGCTGGCTAAGTGAGAAAACAATCTGTGCAGTATTTTTGGCAAAGAGAAATGTTCTGTGTCTTGAACCGCAAATATGAAAAACATGACAATCTCCAAGCAAGAGCTTGAGAAATGTGCACAGGCTGAGTACATGTGAAAATATAATTAGTGAAAATGTATGTGGAAGAAGTTGACATTTTTTAAACATTATAGCAATCATACATAGTAGTAGTAGCAGTAGTAGTAGTAGTAGTAGTGGTGGTAGTGGGAGTAGGAGTAGAAGGAGTTGTAGTAGTAGTAGTGATGCTAGTACAATTAATAGCATTAACAGTAGTAGCAGCTTGGTTTTCAGTGATGATATAATGCAATAGTAGACGTAGTCGTAGTAGTGTCTAAAGTTTTTGTATTTTTTTTTTAAATAGAACAAGTAGTAGTAATAGTAGTAGTAGTTGTTGTAAGCAGTAGTAGCAGCAGGTTTTCAGTGGTGATATAGTGTATAGTAATAGTAGTAGTTGTAGTAGTAGCAATAGCCAGTTAATAATATTTTCATGTATTCACACTTCTTGTTACACATATTTTTACACAGTATATAGACACACACTAAATCTTTATGTATCGTCTATACTGGGTTCAAGTATCCCTCTTCTTCAAGCCTGTTTGCATTTTGTATTATGAGCTTAACAAGGAGAAATGTATCCTAACACTGTACATGAGTGTACTGTACCATGGAGACTAGACTGTCACCATGGTAACAAGGACAGAAAAGAAGTATAGAATTACCTGTTTGTATAAACTGTGTTCACGTGACATAATTTTAGAATCCCTATAGTTTAAATTGCCCATATTACACTATTTCCAGATCTGTTATAAAGTAGTTTCCTCATCACAAACGCACCTGGAGTTGTGTTTTGTTTCGTTCACACATGTTTAACACACAAAATCCTGCATATTTAGGCTGAGTTCGTCTCTCAAACACTCCACTGTTCCACCTTGTGATGTCATGTGGTAATACAGGAAATGCTCCACTGTGTTTTTAAATGCCATACACCTTCACTAAAATCATTTGGATCATTGATAACTTCTGCCCTGGAATTCAGCATCTTCTCTGTCAGTATAAATAAACAAAAGTGAAATTATTTTTTTCACAATAGCTTCAGAAAGTGGTGCCATTATCCAACCCCAAAGAAGTGATTGTTGTCAGTTGAAAGGACTTTAAAGGTCCTATATTACGCAAAATTGACTCTTGTGAGCTTTAAACCGTGTTAGAATGTTGTTACCTTTTCACAAACATACTGGAGTTGTGTTTTGTTTCATTCACACATGTTTGAGTAATCCTTTATTATTAGTCTGTCTACATCTCTAAAGCTCAAAACGCTCTGTTCCACTTTGTGATGTCATGGAGTGGCAGTTTTCACGTTCAGCTACCTTTAACTTTTTGTTTAGTAAAGATTGAATTCCAAGGCTGAAATGATCCAAATGATTCTCGTGAAAGTTTATGTAGTTTAAAAACACAGTGGAGCACTTCCTGTATCACCACATGACATCACAAGGTGGATCAGAGTGTTTTTCTGTTTGAGAGAAGAACTCAGCCTAAATCTGCAGGGTTTGTGTGTTAAACATGTGAATGAAACAAAACACAACTCCAGGTAAGTTTGTGATGAGAAAACATAATTATAACATCAGAAAATAGCGTAATATGGGCCATTTAAGCCATTAGGTTAATATTACTGGTTTGTGGAGCCAACTGCAAACCAAAAATGCTAAAATTCAAGATTTGTGGATTTCTAAATTACATATTTCTCTCAAAACAAAACAATAAATCTCCCACAAACTTATACAGACCCTTTCCCACCATCTAAAATTATGACATTATTAAATTCTCAAACATGAACACAGCCTCTTCCTGTAGCGTTGGCCGCCATGACAATGTGACTACAGCTCCCCCCTTTAAAATTTAATCAGTCCAATATTTGCATTGAGAAATTGATTGCATTAGTGCACGCAAACACACACATCCCTCTTGACCCTCCTCTCACCCTGTAGTTTAAACAGAGAGCAATGTGGGACAGAATAAAGATGTTGTACTTGGAGCTGATCCAAGTACAAGTGTTTGGAGACGCACAGAAGGAGAGAGAGTCAAATCCCTCCACATGTAAGACACAGGAGACCAGGCATTAGCTGTTATAGGACTGTTTATGGAGATTTACATGCATATGAGCATCTGCCTGCTATTAAAACCATCACAGGAGATGTTTAGGCTGTGTTCACACTGAAGCTGCAATGATTTATCAGGATAATCGTGACTAGTCGGCTATTAAAATAACTGTAATCTTATTTTAACTAATCTAAAACACATGCCAGCATTTTATAATACAGAAAGTGCATTAGTTAAAATCCAAAAACGTTCATTTTCTTGTCTTGTCTTCTTATTTACGTTAACTTCTTGGGTAATTTTTAAAGGCCATACAGTAGGAGATGTATTTACCTTGTTTCGGTTGCTAGCTGCAAGCCATCTTCATTTTGAACTTTTTGTTCTCCGATCCAATGACCCGTGCCTCATCCAATCCATAATGTGGTTATTTCTTTGACAGTGGTCTGATATGGCGGATTTTATGTTTTCCTGCAATGCTTTGTCTTTTTGTGTTCTGCTGAGTCTCTCTGATGTTTCCTTCTCGCATTCCTTTTGACATTTTTTTTTTTTTTCCTATGTGAAATGCCCGACCTGTTTCCCCTATGTATGATTTTAATTGGATTTCGTAGATGGAAATCATTTCGTAGGTGGATTTTGTCTTTGGGGTGTACTAGAGTAGAGTACACAAGTATTTGAAAAAGTATCAATATTGAAAGAAACGTATTTATTTGACAAATATGACTCCTGAATAGATTTGTTGATCTGAACTGGTATATATCACCACATGGAAATATTAAAGAAATTACAATTTTTTGTGATAAAATGACATTACTGTGTTTAAAAATTGTGTTTTTCATTATCATTGTGGTATCAAATATCCAGTATCTTCCGTATCTAAATAGAGTTTAGAGTAGATGTTAGTTTTGTAATAACACTAATTCACATAAATCAAAACCAGGCCTAGCTAAAAACTACCCCTAGAATCAATTTGCATGGAAAATACAGTTAAAAAAAAAAAAAAAAAAGTGTTTACAAAAATATAAACAAATCTTTCTTTTAGTTTTGGTTTCCCACAAACTTACTAATAAGTAGCCACCGTGATTACTGCGCCAAATAAAACGAGCTTCAGATGTTTCTCTTTGAGCGGTGTCCATGTTAGCTTTAGCCGTCCAACTGTCAATCCAAGAGTCCAAATAAACCCGCAGAGAGTGCAGTGAATGCAGGGTGAACATTCCACAAAGGTCCATCCAGGCTAGCTACTGCTAACTACAGAGGGACTTTAATGGTAGAAAAGGTTTGAGGTAGTCCACTATTTTTCGTTTTGTTTATCAAGACGTTTCAGCTCTCATCCAGAAGTCATTTCTAGTTTCATGGTACTGATCTGAGACAGAACCACACGCTTTGACAAAACTTTACAAAGACGAGTGGGTTTGGAGTTTAGTTGGGCGTGATTGACAGGCGGATTAACCAATCAGAGAGACGCATGCTGTGTTCGTGTCAAAACAAACATGGCGGTTTAAAGATAAAAAAGGGAACGAAATAAGCTAAAAGTAGTTATAAATTTTGTTCTGAATGATACTAGAATTTAAGAGGTATTTTGTACATTTAAGAGACACATTCTGCAAATTAGCATCTGACGTTTGGACGGTTTTTATGCTATATGGTTCCATTCCAGACCTTTCTCGATCCGGACAGAATGTAGAAGGGACTGGCTGGTCAGACAAAATATCTGCAGCCTGTGGTTTTAAGATGAAGGTGAACCGCCGACTGTGAACCTGAATTGGAGTGTCTTCTGTGTTGTTGCAGTCTTTTGTGTAGTGACTGGTTTAATCAGTGTAATGCTTCTTGCAGCAATAACAATGAATTTACTATGTGCCTTTAATATTTTACCAAAATTCGAAACATGGTTTGATGGTTTGATGTTCTTATACAAGCTAGACAGGATATTGGTATTTTTATCTTAAAGTACTGTACTTGTACTTTAGTAGTAGATTTTAAAGTGGATACTTTTTATTTTACTTCACAACATCTGAGAGCAGGTATGTGTACTTTTTACTCCGCTATATTTTGGACTGAAAAGTAAAAGCATGTTTATTATTGTGTGAGATCTGCTGAAAAGTCTGAGAGGTTCAATTTGAATGTGCTTAGTTTGAGCAAACAAAAATATACAAATAAAAATAGCTAGAAAAAAACAATAAATTCAATTGTTTCTGTTGAACAAAATTCAGCACAAATCACTGCATTTGAAGCTTTATTAGATCTCAAAATCTGCATGAAATACTTTTACTTTTTACTCTAAACACATTTTTAACTGGGTACTTTATTACTTTTACTTGAGTACTTGAGGTTTTTGTTGTTTTTTTTTTTCTGGTATCTGTACTTTTACTTAACAAAACTGAGTACCTCTTCCACCACTGGCTGTTTCCGTTCTTAACTCTCACGTGAAGCACTTTGGTCATCTGAAGTTTTAAATGTGCTATATGAATAAACTTGAACTGAACTTTCTTGTAAATTCATCTTAATAAAGACATTTTCAGATTGTGTTGGATTTTACCATAAATTGAGTCCTTTCCCAAATTCAATTACCTGTCTGCTCCTGAAACACTGGGACTCTCTGGGTCCCATGCTGTGGTCCCCCGCTCACTGACAGCCTCATCCATTTGAATGCATTTTAATGAAGACCTCATCAGACAGCACAGTGGGGACATAATCAATATTGAAAATGTGTGTAATCTGATATCACTTCTCCATGTCTGGGTCTGCATCTACTGCTGCTGTCCGCCATGGAGTTTCACAAAATTATCATTTATTTATTGTTAAATTGGTATAGAACTCACATCCTTACAAGACTCTAGTTGCTTGACCAAGTTCCAGATTTTGTACCTTTTATAGATTCAAATATATCAAGTAGATCTAATATGTATGTGAGCTGACATTTGTGTACTTCTGCTACTTCATTTTGATTGGAGAGCCTTGGATAGTCTTACTGTCAGTATCAGATATATTCAGGGAAATCCTATTACCCAAAATTGAATTAAAATATCAAAACTGGAACATTTGATCTGAAGTCTGAAACAGTATAGCAAATGTAATATTTGTAGAGACACCAAAAATGGGTGGAATGAGATGAAGTAAGAGTACAACTACAAACAGTAAATGGAATATTGAAGTGACTACTTTAAATTTTAAGTATACAGTGTAGATTTACTATGTCATTTTTCTGGTGGATGGTCTGCTACCTTCTTGTTTCCACATAGATGTTATTTTTTATCTGATGTTCTATAGAGTTTAGTGCTTTGCTCATTAATTCTTTCATAATCCATTAAGCTTTTCAGTACCATGTGACATTGAAGCAGCCATATTTGTTTTGATACGATACGACAGACCATGCATATCGTATCAAAACAAATATGGCTGATCCACTTGTCAATCAAGCCCATCTGAAAACAGGGAAATTGACAGGTCACGAGACTTAAATCTTCACAAAGTATTCTTGTGAATGCCTCGAAGACATAAAGTAGAAAATTGCAAATGAGCTTTAATTGCTTATGTAAAAGAGCTCACAGTAATGGGCCCTCCACACGAAGACTGGTGTATAATGTATTCAGATGTGAGGAAGCTGTCACGCTCAGAGGGGTCTGGCTGGTTCTGAAGCTCGTACTTTAGCCGGGGTTTGTTATTGTGCAGAGAAACAAATGCTGTGTCTCACCTTCCGGACTAAATGCTCCTTTGGTGGCTATTTTTCTCA
Source organism: Taenioides sp. WSHXM2023 (assembly GCA_029959045.1). Classification (NCBI taxonomy): domain Eukaryota; kingdom Metazoa; phylum Chordata; class Actinopteri; order Gobiiformes; family Gobiidae; genus Taenioides; species Taenioides sp. WSHXM2023. The sequence continues at coordinate 6,658,425 of CM057092.1, forward strand.
CATCGAGCTTTCAGGTGACAGGATCTGCTTAAAAATGCCTCCATATAAACACAAAGCGGCTGTGAATATGCAACTTGGTGGTTTTCAGATTCTAGAGCCAGTTTTTCTGATTGATTACATAGTACTTTGATTTATCTAAAAGGTAAATTCACAAATGTTGAACCCAAACATTTCTATGAGTGACTAGACCCAAGAACTCACTGTATTACAACAAAAATCTGCATTTTTAACTATATTAATTTTATCTGACCCCCATCCAAAACCCAGCTATATGCAGTGTTGGGAAGTAACTGAATACATGCACTGAAAATACATATTCTGAATACTAATTTTGAGTGTCTGTTTTCTGTTTTATTTGGTAGTACTTACTTGGTTACTGACTTTTCTAAATTAAAAGGAATATACTGTGATAATTGACCACGCAATTCAGGCTCGTCCACAGAAATTTGGGGGCCCGGAGCTAGAAGCCTCACATGGGCCCTCCTCTAAATAGGAAGGGGGTCCAATTCTGAACCCCTAAAACCTTTGGGCCCGGGACAACAGACCCCTTTGTCCCCCTCTGTCTACTGCCCTGTTTGGACTGCACAGTATTAATGAGAAAAAAGCAGAAAAACATAGCTGTAAGTGTGATTTTTCTTTCTCTAATTAGACATAAGTTAATTTAAAAACAAAAAATCAAGTTTGTAATTATATATCAAGTTTTTTTTTTTTTTTTTACTCAATAATTTAACTGCAACTCAGCGTATTAAGTATTATGAATATTCACAATGGGTACTCAGAATTCTGTAACTAAATACATTTTCAAAGTATTCTTCCCATCACTGACTATAGTAGGTTTCATATATCATACTGAGACAATACAATAGTTGAATTAGCAGTAAAAGTATTGCTATAAATATGGGCCTTTCCAAAAAATAAAAGTAAAATAATTAAAGAAATAAAACTAGCAGAACATCTTCTCTGTTAATAATACTTTAAAGATGCACTCTGTAACTTTTCTCATTCTCAAACTTTTCTCCTCGCTGAGTCGAACTGAATGCATATTAGCGGGCAGAGGGCCAATGCTATTAAAGTTTGTCTGCAAAGATATTTATTATAAAGTCTCTTCAATTATTCAAAACGTCTTAAAAGTCTCAGCAGTCCCCTCACAGGCCCGATTATTGAATTAAACTCCTCTGTCTTGCATTTTTATTTCCCAAAGAAAAACGTGCAGTCTTACTTTGAGCGCAGCCACCTCCGAACCGTAGTCAGTATGTATAAATGAACATAGCTAACCGGCCAAATAGGAAGTGAGCATGGGAGCACTTCCGGCTCCATCGGCTCTGGCTCCAATTCACTTTGTATTGAAAAAACGTCGCCCCTTTCTCTGTAACTGCTGCTATCAGACTCCTCATTTTGATCTTAAATTGTTCCTATTAACCCGCTCTACATGAACCTTATATTTTTATTTCACAATTTTCTCTGTAAATCAAGATATGAACGTTAATAACAGACTAATCCTTCTTTCTTTCCCGGAGGTCATTCCCAGTAGTGTTAGCAACCGGTTTGATTGACAGCATTGCTAAGCGAAGAAAGAAGGGGCGTTACCTTCAACTGCCTCGCTCCTGATTGGCTCTTTGGTTGCTATGATATCCGCAGTCGGAATTCCTAACATGGAACTCGCCTCAAAATTTGCTGCTTGCCTCGATGAGCTTCATTTGACTGGAGCCGAACGCTTAGTCCACTTCTTTATACAGTCTATCTATGATTTACGGTTAAACTTGGCCTAGTAAGGTCTACTCTTTGTTTCCATGGAGACTGATAAAGTTTATGTAATACTGTGGAACATTTCAAGACAATCACAAGTTGCATACATACATTTTGGTTCAAACTGAAATACGTATATGAAAGCCACACTAGAAATAGCTGTTGGATTGGTCTACCATTTGAAAATAAAACACTGACTATTCAAAAATAAGCTGCAACCCTAGTTTTGTTGCAAACTTTTTCTCATTTCTCAAATCCAAATGACAGAATTCCACCTATGCCCTCTGTACATAAACAAGAGGCTGGGATGTTTGCGGCTCCCCAAAGGTCAAAGTTCAGGCGGTGTTGTGTGGAGCGCTGTTGTTTTAACCCAGCGCATGTCCATCAGTCTGCCGGCGGAGGGGGGAGTGACGCAGACTGATTGCTGAGTGCTAATTTGACATGCTAAATTACGGCTAAACTGTGATTAGCTTGTCAGAGACTGCAGGCAGCACTTAGAGCCAAACCGGACCTACAGCAGACACAGAAGAGGAACGCTACCGAACAGGAAGTGAGCGCGAACTGCACAGGAAGTCAAATGTACAAAAAAAACCAAAAGAAAAGAAAAAAAACATAATATTTAAACCACATGTGCATTCCTGTTTAAAGGCTCTCTACTTGGTTTTTTACTGTCTTAAAGGTCCTACATTACACAGAACGGATTCTTATGAGCATTAAACCATGTTAGAATCCTGTTATTTCCTCAAAAACATACCTAGAGTTGTGTTCCACCTTGTGATGTCATGAAGCGGTAGTTTTCAAGTTAACAGTTACCTTTTACTTTTAGTTCAGTAGAGATTGGCAATTCCAGGGCTGAAATCATCCAAATGATTCTACTGAAGGTGTATGGAGATTAAAAACACATTGGAGCACCTCCTGTATCACCACATGACATCACAAGGTGGAATGGGCCAAAGTGGTCTAAAGTTATTCCTCACCCTATTCATTCCGAACGTCCTAATTATTCACCATGATGAGTTTATAAGAGCTTTTCGCCACTTTCAGAGGCCAGTGCAGAGTTTTGTCATTGAGGTAAAGCTAATAACAACTAGCATGCTAATATGCACTTCCTGATCATTGAACTTTAAAACTCTTTATAATTAGACGCAGACAGCTCACAGCAGACTTATTATGTCTGCTTATACAATATATTGATAATTTGCTGTGATGTCACGCTAGGGGTGTTCTACATGTATCTCTGTCTCTAATGATCATCAGTTACCATGGTGACACAATGCACACATTAGAAAATATATCCAAAATAAGCTGAAGAAAGCTCAAGAAAAAATACAAAATGGATTTAAATAGCAAATTTTAAGGAGCCTGTGATCAATACGAGCGTTCATGGTCCTGTTAAGGAGTTTGATTTTCAACAAAAAACTGAAATTGACTAATTTGTAACTAAATGTTATTTGAAAAAGACTTGTAAGAGACAGTACAAATCAGCTCACTTTTTCTAGTTCTAGCCAAGTCAGTTTTTTCTGGTCAGATTGTGTTAAAATAAAGTTTAGGTTAAAATCTAATTTTGAGTAACAGAGCTTCAGACACAGCAGTGGCTTCTGTTAGCATCACACCCCCAGGGACTATTGCTCAATCAGCGGCAACGTGTCAATAGCTATAACTAGTTCTGCTTTTCATGTTTTAAAGGTGCATTGTGTAACTTTTCTGGTAGAGGGTCCGTCAAATTATTTTCTCCATGGAGATGTTACTACTTTGTCTGGAATCTCCATGGAGATGTTGTTACTTTGTCTGGAATGTTTCACAGTGTGGTATTAAACCTTTCTATCTTCATGGAAACCAAACCAGACCAAGTTACAGGTCAGCTCTGTGGAGAGGTGACTCCGCTCACAGTCAGAATGCCTGTTTTTCTTGGTATGTTCTAGGCGAAGCAAAAACATCTTCATGGAGACAAGCTGGTGACGGACCCTCCCGCAAAAAAGTTACACAGTGCGTCTTTAAAACAGTCAAAATCAGGTACAGAGGCTTTACTGAAACGACTATCTGTACTGTCTGCAACGTGCTGGCCATGTAAAACCACTGAGTCATGAGCGTTGTGTTATTTTTCCCCCTTGGAGAGAATGACTTTTACATGAATGGAGGCTGCGTTGGAGATTTATGCTGTTGGTTCACAAAACATCCATTTGTACAAGCACGAGTTCCATTCTCAGGACTATCTTCAGCTCCTGTTGGCGAGGAAGCTTGTCATAACATGATTTAACTCCGAGTACGGTGTTTTATGGAGAAACACTGGGCTCTGTGTGATGCTGATGCTCACAGAGGTGGAAAATGCGCAACGTTTCTATCCACACATCACTAAATAACACAGATTTGAAAAAGAACGGAAAATATTCAAGTTTTCCAGCTAGTCAAGTTTTGTATTCTCACACATTGTTCACGTTATTGCTAATACTACTACTACCACTACTACTAAGGATACTATGAATACTATGAATTCTACTACTGCTAGTACTAACAATACCACTGCTACTATGACCACAACTAATACTACGAATACTACTTCTACTGTTACTACTACCACTACTATTATAACTATTACTACTGGTACTTCTACGACACTACTACAACTTCTACTACTACCAGCATTGCTACAACTACTGCTACAACTCATTCTACTACTACTACTTCTATGACTACTACTACTACTACTACAGCTACTACTGCTATTAATACTCTTCCTCTTCTTACATATTACGACTACTAAAACAAGTAGCACTTTTTAGTACTGGTAGTAGTAAAACATACTATAATACTACTATTAAAACTACTACTACCACTACTAGTACTACTACTGCTACTACTACTACTACTACTACTACTACTACTACTACTACCATTATAACTACTACTACTACTACTACTACACTACTGCAACTTTTACTACTACCACCTTTGCTACTATTACTGCTACAACTCCATCTACTACTACTACTACTACCACTACTACTACTACTACAGCTACTACTACTATTACTACTACTACTATTACTACTACTACTACTACTACAGCTACTACTACTATTACTACTACTATTACTACTACTACTACAGCTACTACTACTACAACTACTACTACTAAAACAAGTAACACTTTTTTTAGTACTGGTAGTAGTAAAACATACTATAATAATACTATTAAAACTACTACTACTACTACTACTACTACTGCGACCAATACTACTACTACTACTACTACTACTACTACTACTCCTGCTCCTACTGCTAAAACAAATAACCCTTTTTCCCAGAGTTATAATATGTATTTTTCCCAGCAGCCTTCTGTGTATGAAACGTGTTGTGAAAATGGCATGTTTTTAGTAACGTAGTAAAGCTAGTATTTCTGAATGGTGGTCCTCGTGACAGCTGGACACTGCTAACTTTTCATTTACTACAAAAGAGGTCTGTAGTTTGATACCAAATGTTCATGTTTAGTGTAGACTTTTGGTACAGTGGGACACCCAAGTCGACACGTTTTCAGAATTTCCGGTGGAGAATCCAAATATTTACAGCTCCGTCAGTGATGCTGAATTACTCGTATACATTTGGGAATTTTAAGTATTTTTTTTGTGTATGGATTCCAATTTGGGCCTGAAAAATGTATGGAAAATTACTGTGAGTATGAGCATAAAACTAGAGTGTAGAGTTTGTCACTACTTCATAAAACAGGAAGTGCTCCACTGTGTTTTTAAACTCCATACAGCTTCACTAGAATCATTTGAATAATTTCAGCCAAAAGCTAAAAGGTAGCTTTTGACATCACAAGGCGGAACAGAGCATTTTGAGGTTTGGAGATGTAGACAGACTAATAATAAAAGGTTACCCAAACAAACAAAACTCACACAACTCCAGATGGTAGTTAGTGTAGAGATATGCACCCTCTAATTTTGAGGTTGAGGGTTTGCTTCCTGCAGTCCAATCCACCTGTTTACGTGTCCTTGGGCAAAGCCTGTAAGAAACTGGTTAAGGTCTATTTTAGTAATACTTGGAGGCTACTTATCACAAATAATATTTCGATAGTAAATGAATGACACAGTTATGTTATTTAGACAGATGTTTAGCTGTGATAAAAGTAAGCATTATCATTTTATTCATTTATAACATGAAATTTGACACTTTAAACAAAACATTATTAAACAAAATAGACTCTTGTGCGCTTTTATTCATGTTAGAATGCTGTTACCTCACCAAAAACATACCTGGAGTTACCTTTATTATTAGTCTTTCTATATCTCCAAAGCTTAAAATGCTCCGTTCCACCTTGTGATGTCACGAAGTGGTAGTTTTCAAGTTAACATCTACCTACCCTTTACCTTTGGTTCAGTAGAAATTGGCAACAAATGATTCTAGTGAAGGTGTATGGGGTTTAAAAACACAACGGAGCACTTCCTGTAAGGTGGAACAGAGTGTTTTAATGTTACATCAAGCTTAAACTGCATTTCCATGACCTCCCTGTAACTTTCAAACCTAAACTTGTGCATCTGACCTTTTCCAGCCCTGATAGGCCCTGTCCACTCGGCCGGCCTGTTTATTTTCGATAAGAGCTGTTCGAGAGTTAGCCCCAAATGAAACTGTAGCTCTGCCTGCCTCTCAATCAGGACAATTATGCATGAGCAGATGTCTGATACCAGGGCACTCCACGGGTTTTCAAATACAGGGATTTTTTGCTCTTTTTTGCAGCTATTGTTCATTGAAATGCGTGACAACAAAGCGACGTTTATGGCCGTGTTTGTTGGTTTCAATTGGCTTCTTACGGGTTCCATTTGTAGGACTTTTGAGCCTTTTGAGATTTAGCTTTGATTTTCTTTTTAGGACAACAAGTTTGGGGTGTGTTCAGACTAGGGATGCACCAGTAAGGCTACCAGAACTCCCACTACTACTACTATTACTACTACTACTACTACTATTACTACTACTACTACTACTACTACTACTACTACTACTACGGCTGCTGCTGCTATTGCTACTACTACTACTACCTGGTCTAGTCTAGGTTTAGTTCCGGATTTAGTCCCCAGTTAAAGGCCTATTTTAATGTGGTGTTTGTACAATTGTGAACTAGTCCTGGTTTAAATCTGGTTTAGTCCTGGTTTAGTCTTAGTTTAGTTCTGGTTTAGTGGTTTAGTCCTGGTTTAGTCTAAGTTTAGTTCTGGTTTAGTGGTTCAGTCCTGGTTTAGTCTTAGTTTAGTCCTGGTTTAGTCATGGTGTAGTCCTGGTGTACTCATGGTTTAGTCCTGGTTTAGTGGTTTAGTGGTTTAGTCCTGGTTTAGTCCTGGATTGGTCCTGGTGTAGTCCTGGCTTAGTCCTGGTTTTGTCTTGGTTTAGTTATGGTTTAGTCCTGGCTTAGTCCTGATTTTGTCTTGGTTTTGTTATGGTTTAGTCCTGGTTTACTCCTGGTTTAGTCCTGGTTTTGTCCTGGTTTTGTCTTGATTTTGTTATGGTTTAGTCCTGGTTTAGTCCTGGCTTAGTCCTGGTTTTGTTATGGTTTAGTCCTGGTTTAGTCCTGGTTTAGTCCTGGTTTAGTCCTGGTTTTGTTATGGCTTAGTCCTGGTTTTGTCCTGTTTTGTTGTGGTTTTGGTATGATTTTGTCCTGATTTAGTCCTGGTTTTAGTTTTACCTTGAATGTTCCAAAATCTGGCACAAAGTTCACCATCTTCTCTGTCAGCATAAATAAACCAAAGTGAAATGATTTTCTCACAAGCAGCTTCAGAAAGTGGTACTATTATTCAACCCCAAAGACGTGATTGTCGTCAGTTGAAAGCACTTTAAACCATGAGATTAATATGACAAGTCTGAGGAGCCAAATCCCAAACAAGTGATGATAAAATTCAACATTTGCGGATCATACGTTTGGAGATTTCTTTCAAAAATCACCCGTAGAGTTACATAGGCCCCTGTTCTCCATCATCCAATTCTAAAACGCAATTAGAATCCTCACAAAGTGTCCATTGTTTCTATCGCAGCCTCGCGTGTATCTGCCATGTTAAGAGATGCGTACAACTGCACTGATGTGGCTAACTAAAAGCTACTGGAAAAATCAGAGCGGTGAATCATGGGAGATTTTTCCAAGTGCTAGGTCCCAACATCTGGAGTTAGCGCGGCCAGTGGCTCTAAGCTTGAGTCAAACGTTCCTTTTTCGGTTTTAGCCTGATATAAACAGAGCGACTGCAGTTTCAAATGGTGTAATTAGCGTAAGAGTAATGAAGAAAGCGAGCAAAGATCTGAGCGACCAACAGGAAGCATCTAGAATAGTTTATAGTTGTCTATGTTTGGACTCCACTTTCACCCACTCAACGAAAGGGCTTAAAGGTCTTGTACTAGATGTGTTCCCATGTATCTGAGCAAAATTTGTCTTAGCCCAGTACAGATATATTGTGCAAGCAGGTCTGGAGGTCAAAATAAGTCCGCTGTGTGCTGTCTGTATGTAATAACAAAGCATTTCGGTGTCCAATAATCAGGAAGTGCACGTTAGCATGTTTTAGCGTCATTGCGAAACTCTGGTCTCTGAAGGTGGCGAAAAGTGCTTATAAACTCATCGTGGTGAGTAATTAGGAGGCTCTGGATGCATAAGGTAAGTGAGGAATAATTTGGGACCACTGCAAAATGGACTAGTTTTGTTTTTCACGTTTTTAAGACAGTAAAAATCAAAAGTTTAAAGTTTACGTTTAAATCACGGGTCTCCAAACTGTAGCTCAGGAGTTACCAGTAGCTCTCCACCCCGCAGAATTATACCACTGTGCTGAATAACAAAAATTTGGTTAATTACATGCCTATTACCATTGTAAATGTATAATTTTGAATCCCAACTTTGTGCACTAATAAATGGACAATGGTTTATGTTTTATTGGCATCAAATTGTACGCCAGGGTTTGTCCTTTTTTTTTTTAATCCTCTCAGTTTCTTGCGGCCGCTAAAATGAGTAGCTCTCTGGAATCTCTGGAGCAGCTCACACATGGACATGAGTCACTGTCTTATACATGAAGTACAGAGAGAAGAGAGGGATGGGGGGTGATGAGAGAGAGGGAGAGAGAGGGGTGGGGTGACAAAGGAAAGAGAAGAGAGAGGAGAGAGAAAAGAGAGTAGAGAGTTAGACAGAGGGCAAGAGAAAGAAAGAGAAGAGAGAGGAGAAAGAAGAGAGGGACAGGAGAAAGAAAGAAAGAGATAGGAGAGAGAGAGAGAGAGAGAGAGAGAGAGAGAGAAAAGAGAGGAGAGAGAAGAGAGAGAAGAAGATGGAGGAGAGTGGGAGAGAAGAGGAGGGGGGGTGCGAGGAAAGAGAAGAGAGGAGAGCGACGAGAGGGACGTGAGAGAGAAAAAGAGAGGAGAGAGTGAGACACAGGGGCAGAGAGGAGAGAGAGGAGAAGATGGAGGAGAGTGGGATGGAGGGGGAGGTGAAAGGAGGGAGAGAAGGTAGAAGGGGAAGGAAGGAGAGGGGATAGGAGAGAGGAGTGGAGCAAAAGAGGGGGAGAAAGAAGGGAAAGAGTGGGGAGGCAAGAGGGGAGATAGAGGGAAGAGATAGGGTGGGGAGAATGAGAGAAAGGGGTTAAAGGAAAGGAGGAGGGAAAGAACAGAGAGAGAGGGAATGAGAGAGAGGAGAGAGAGAACAGAGAGAGAGGGAGTAAGAGAGGAGAGAGAGAACTGTGAGAGCAGACTCAGAGAGGGGAAATGAGAGAGGAGAGAGAGAACATACTGAGAGAGGAGATAGGGAGAGAGAAAGTGGGGGAGGGGGCATTAACAAGGAGACAGAGGATGTGGGAGAGAGAGAGAGGTTAGAGAAAAGAGCAGAGAGAGAACTGAGAGAGGGGGAGAAAGAGAGGAAAGAGAGAGACAGAAGAGAGATGGGGAGATGGGGTTGTCCCTGCAGGGCCCCGGGGTGAGTGAGTCAGAATCACCAGGTCCCAGTGGTTTAATCATGTGCCTCAGACTCGCGCTCCTCTGAGGCTGTATTTGTCGTTTACGTGGTTCCTCCGCTCAAATGAGACTTTTGGACACCACAGACAGAGCCGGAGCTGCCAGGGACAATCTGTAACTCACACCACAGGGTTTGTCATCGAGAACATTGTGAGAGTTTCTCAAAAGTCCTGGTTTTGTAACATCCTTCTCTGTTTTTTTCCTAATCCGACTTTGGCTCAGATAAGCGGTTTTAGCAGCGACCCGTACACACTTTTTGGGGGGAAATCCTGAGGGGTTGCCAGTATATCCCACAGCTTTGAACGTACTAAAAGTTCAACTAAATTATAATAGAAGAAAAGATTTTACTTGATTCCAATTTCTGTACAATGATAATTAAAGGGCCCATATTACGCTATTTTCTGAACTATGTTTTAACGTTGTTTCCTCGTCACAAACAGACCTGGAGTTGTGTTTTGTTTCATTCACACAAGTTTAACACAAATCTTGAACCTTGTGATGTCATGTGGTAATACAGGAAGTGCTTCATTGTGTTTTTAAACACCTTCACTAGAATCATTTGGATCATTTCAACCCTTCATCTCTACTGAACAAAAGGTAAAAGGTAGCTGTTCATGACATCATGACATCACAAGGTGGAACAGAGCATTTTAAGCTTTGGAGATGTAGACAGACTAATAATAAAGGTTTACTCAAATGTGATTGAGTGAAACAAAACACAACTCCAGGTATGTTTTTGAGTTAACAACATTCAAACATGGCTTAAATTACATGGATGAGCAGCGGCTCTACTCCAAGCTTGTCACAGTGGAATTAGCACCCCACTGTAGGGTATTGTGTATAATCTCCATGGGTTTGAAACCACAAATGTTCAGTGCAATGGCGCCTTCATTGCACTTTACTAACAATACATGACTCACACAAACTATAACTCTGGGGACACTACTATATAATGAGTTAAAGATACATTGCGCGACTGTTGCTTGTCTCCATGGAGATGTTATTACTTTGCTTGGAATGTTCCAGGGTATGACATTAAACACATCTATCTAGCATTTATTTACTGCAGCTGTTTATATTGCTCGAAAATACAATAATTTTCTCTGTGAATAGGGTTGCCACTCCACAGATCTGAACTGTAATGGAGCCTACAGTTGTCGCCCTTCAGATAGATTTAAGGCTTAGGTTTAAGGACATTCTGGACATAGCAATAACATTTCCATGAAGACCCTCCACTAGAAATGTTGAAGAATTACATACACTTTCATATTTTGGTACAACTTTCTCCAAACCTTCATCAGAACCTCATCACAACAGACTCATGCAGCTGCAGATCAGACTAAACCAGAGAGAGCAGAGGCTTGGCTGTGGAGTGGCACAAATACTTTGTTAAATATAGTTAAATATAGACTAAAGGGGAGCGCAGAGGAGCGTGTGGAGCCGGTGAAACAGCCAGGACAGGGAGGAGGCTCAGGGCGTGGTGAAGCTTTGGTCTCTGTCGCGGTTCACACAGGGCCCAGTGTTAGCGGGCCAGAGTGCACGTCATCATCACTAGTCACTTAAAGAGCCCAAAATAACCCAAGGAAATGATGATGTGTCCGGAGAAAGCTGGCTGGGAGAGTGGTGGGTTGGTTGGCAGGACGTATGAGGTATTAATAAAGGCTTGAGAGAGTCCAGAAGAGCATCATTTGAACAGAAAATAAAGTAAGTAAGCAATATGCAGAATTACAGCGTCCATATTACGCTGTTTTCTGATCTATGTTCTAATGTTTCCTCATCAAAAATATACCGAGAGTTGTGTTTTGTTTCATTCACAAATGTTTAACACACAAATTCTGCAGATTTAGGCTGAGTTCTTCTCCCAAACACACTTGCGATAATACAGGAAGTGCTCCACTGTGTTTTTAAACTCCATACACCTCCACTAGGTAGCTGTTCACTTGAAAACTGCAGCTTGAAGACATCACAAGGTAGAACTTTAGAGATGTAGACAGACTAATAAAGCAGGATTACTCAAACGTGTGAATGAAACAAAACACAACTCCAAATATGTTTTTAATGACATTCTAAAAGTTAAAACGTTCAAAGCTCAAGACTCAAGTTTGTGTAATATAGGACCACAGTATGTTTGTGACTTAAGGCAAACATATGGATACAACCATTAATAATGATTCTATTTCTTATTGTTCTATTGTTTGCCCAAGTTGTTTGGTTGGTTACTGCAGGTTACCATGGCAACGGATGCTTGTATTGATCACAGGCTCCTGAAAATGTGCAATTTAACTCAATTTTCTGTTTGTTTGTTTGTTTTTCTTGAGTTTTTCAGACTTCAGGCTCATGTGGGCATTGCGTCACCATGGTAACTCCTAAACATTCCACCATTAGAGATACATGTAGGTCACCCCCAGCGCGATGTCACTGCAAAGTTTCATTTGGCAGGACTGTAGTTCAGATTAGTTGAAGAAGAGCTAAAGAGGGCGTGGCGTGTGTTCGTCCACTGGTCCGAAGGTTTGGGGTTAACAGATATAAACGTCGCTGGGTCTTTGGGCAAGACACTTAATCTACTTTGCCCCCGTGTCTGAGTCTATGAACGCCAGTGTTAGTGGACCAGAGCTCACATCGTCATTACTGGTCACTTAAAGATCCAAAAATAGCCACAGGAAATGATGTGTCCGGAGAAAACTTGCTGGGAGAATGGTGAGATTGGGATTTTCTGAAGAGGAGCCAAAAAAGGGCGTACTGACTCAGCTGGTTGAGTGTTTCGCTGAGTGGTCCGAAGGTTTGCAGTTCGAATCTCTTCCCAACATAAACAGGAATCCACTAACTCACAAACAGGCGTTTTGATCCCATACAGCTCCCACAAATGCAGACTGTAGTGGTAGTGTTGTTGAGCAAGACACTTAAGCGGGGGCAGAACTTGTGTCATATATATATATATATATATATATATATTTATTTTTATTTTTTTTTCAAGTTCATGACTTGAACTTCCTGGTTGAACACGGGCAGCAGATATGACATACTGACATATAAAACATAAAATACACAACCTATTACAATTCTAATTAATTAATTATTTTTTATGTATATAATTCTCAGTTTGTGGTGTTGTGTTAATATTTATTACACCTCAAAATTTGTTAAAAATTCATTTTATTTGTGTACTTTTTAACATGTTGTCAGTCACATCCACCCGCAGCTCCCTGTTCATTGCCTTATCTTTAGATATTTATTACTTTTAGCACGACACAGCAAAACCCCCAGAGACACACAACTGGACAGGAAGTAGTGACACTAACAGTGTGGTTGCCAGGCTCTGTTGTACGCAATAGTTATGATTAGACTAACAAAATGAAATGGCAACACCTTATTTGAAATGTTGACTAATGCTGACTAAAAAAATGTCCTTTTGAGTAAATTGTCCGCGCATTTGGGATAGAATGTCAGTGTTGATGACATTTGTAGAGGTATACAGGTATTATACTACCAAACCAAGCAAAAACATGAAAATCTGCACTTTCAGATCCTAAAATAATCAGAGGAAATGATGAGCGGGAGACAGTGGGAGACAGTGAGCTGGTGGGACTGTGCTTTGGAGCAGCTGCAGAGGAGTTGCAGAGGAACAGTAGCCAAGCCGGACACAAGGCCCATTGTGCAAACAGCAGATTTCACACGGCTCTGAGGGTTTGTGAGGTCACATGGTGCCTGTGCTGGAAGGGAAAATATCTGTCTGACAAAATGTAAGCTGGACATAACATCATATTTGAAGTCTATTGCCTTTTGCTTATCCTGATAATGAAACAAGACCTACTGTGCTTGTGTCTGCGGTGTAGTTATAATCTATGACACCTCTTTTGAATCACAATATGCATCTAAATCGACTTAATGAAAGAAGCAATGCAACACCATATCACAGATTAAGAAAATACAATTTGAGAATGAAGTAAGAGAGCAGTGGGTGTGTACTGGTGGTGGTGAAAACAGGAGTTGATCGACAAAATGACATCTTGAAAATTGAATTGAAGATTGCTCAAACATGCACAAATTACTCCAGATGCAACTTTGGGTGAGAAAATTGTGATTGGAAACAACTATAACATGGTAAAATGCTCTGAAAAGTTGATTTTGCATATTAGGTCTGCTTTAAAGCCCCACCATGTAACTTTTTAGCTAAAATAAAGCTTTTGGATGTTTTTATCGCACTGAAAAATTGTAAAAACATGAGTCCTTACTGTGAACGGGCTTGCATCTCCACAAACCTGATTCATATTTGGCCTAGAGGAGGGCTTCTTCCTGCTTGTTTCCATGGAAATGTTGTCCGTTTGGCTATAATATTCCACAGTATGGCATAAAACATCTCTATCTCCATGGAGAACGTTCCAAAGTATGAAAGTTACCCAGTGTTGCTTTAACTGAGCTCAAACCTTACCAGGTCACCGAGTAAACAGGTTGGCCAGTTAGAAAGACCCATTAATTTCACTTTTAAAAAAATAAATGAATTTAAAAGTTAGTTAGACTGGGAGTTGTAGTATATTTTACCATTTCTGAGTACCTAGATTTCCTGATTTATTGTGAATTTTCTGGTAAAGTTTTGACCTTGTATCGACCCTGTTATCAAAACCATTTTTATTTTATTTTTATTGGCACAAATTAATCGCAGATGGTAACATAAGATATTGGTGGAAAATGTTGGCCTTACGAATGTTTGGAATAAAATGCAACATTTCTAGGCCCGTGAAAACAGTGGCAGGCTTGATTAAACTGGATGGATGTTGAAGATTACTGTGACCTGGTTTGTGGTGGCTCGGGTATGGACGAAGCGTAAACATTGGTGCATTCTTGGCTGGAGTTTACAGCAGTGGAAATCTACAAAAATGTGAAAATCTACAGGAATATGGTGTTCATTATATGTTATTTACTCATCAGATCCTGCAGTGGAGAGACAGCACATCGCATAAGCCATACATTAGCAATAGATGAGCTCTCCAAGGCGCTGTACGTGATTTTTACCATCTTAAAAACGCGAAAAACAGAACTAGTAAACAGTTTGCAGTGGTCCAAAGTTATTCCTCAGTTACCTTATGCATTCTGAATATCCTAATCCCACCACCACACTTTTTCACCTTCAAGGCACTCAAAAGCGCTTTACATCAAGGAGCACTCATAAGCACATTCATACACAAGTGTGCGCAGTAGGTTAAGTGTCTTGCCCAAGGACACAATAACAGTCTGTGGTTCAGTGAATCTGACAGCTCAAACAATGATGTTTATGTCGACAGCGGGATTCAAACCACCAATCTTTGGATCAACGGACAAACGCTCTACCAAATGAGCTATTGTTGCCCATGTTATTGCTTTGTCTGGAATGTTCCACAGTATGGCATTAAACCTTTCTATCTTCATTGAGACCAAACCAGAAGTTACAGGTCAGATCTGTGGAGAGGCAACCCTGCTCAGTCAGAATGCCTGTTTTTCTAGGTATTTTTGAGCTCTAAAACCACCACCAGAACGGAGTTTTGTCCTCATGGTAATGCTAAGAACAACTAGCATGCTAACGCTTTGTACAAATTTAGACATCAATTCAATCAAAGCAACAAAATAGATAGTTGCGAGTTAGAAGGTACTTTGGGTGGTTAGTTTGGACAAAGATGATTTCAGGGGAAAAAAAGAAATTGATTACTGGGGTTCATTACTTCACCCACTGATTCTGCAGAAGTTCAACCCTGTAGTATTGTTTTACTTTCTTTTTAAAATTATTCTTAAGTAAATCATCATACATGTTTTGATATAGACAGACTATATGCTTCTCTGATTGGCTAATCCACCTGTCAATCTCCCAACTGGGAGATATAAAACCAGAGCCCAGACTACACATCTTTAGAGATACTGAAGCATACATTCTTAGCTGGCCAGGCTACTTAAAGGACCACTAAACACCAAAATCACTTTTTTCTACTGATTAGCTGTATAAATGGGTCTAAAATAGAAGTGTATACCTATCCCTGGCCTTATTTTGGCATTTTAGTACATATTTGTTAAAAATCTGACTTTTGGGTTTAAAAGCCGAGTCTGTACCGGCCTCTTTAGAATCAATCACAGCCACTACATTTGAATTTTCGGGTTGGACTAACGGCCGTCAATGAGTCAGATGCAGGTTATTACGTCTACGGGCAGTACGTGAGGAGCCCCTCTCAGCCCCGCCCACACCTGACACCACCGGGCACTGTGATGTCCCACCATGTCTGGAGAAAAGGGAAACAACGTGATCCGAGCACAAATGTCTGCTCTGTTTCAAAGTTCGGAGCACACCGGTCCGCGCCATGTTGGATTGTTGTGGCTGTCAGTCGGCTGTCAATCATCGCTCCAGAGCCCGCTCCACACCCTCTCCCCACCAACTCCAAGTTATTGAGCGCCAGGGCATCTGTGACAATACTGAATGAGGAGAAAATGCTATGTGAGTCTTGGATTAGTTTGTCAGTTCATGTTTCAGTCTTTTTGTCAATTCTTCTTAAAATGTGTAACTTTGACCAGAATCCAGTATTAAAAACATAAATCGCAATGGTTGTGAGAAAAAACCATTGCGAAAAATCCACCCATCATGCTTATGTATAACTTGTGGTATATGAGTAAGTAGTTGAAAATATCGGCAGCCATGCATTCAGCACCAGGGCATCTGTGACAATACTGAATGAGAGATTTGAGTAACACCGCAAAACCCAACCAAATATCTGAGTTAAAAACCATAATATCTGCACATTTGATTACTGCATTAAAAGACAATTATCCAATTTAGCCCGTTGTCAACCCCCATCTAAAAATAATGGCCTATTTTGTCTTGTTTACTCAGCTGCGCTTCCATTTCCATTAGGCGTTATTATTCGAATGGCATGAACTTAATGGGGACCCTTCTCAAAGTGATTATTTGCTTGATTAAACCAAAATAAAGTAAACATTTGGTGGAGAGGAAGGCCGGAAAATAGAAACCATGTAAAATATAGAGAACAGTGAGATGGGTCTGTGAAATTATGCAAAATCTACTTATAGCAGTTTTCTACCGTGTTATAATGTTGTTTCTTCATCAAAAACATGTCTGAAGGGGGTTTAGACAGCATCATAGACTGTATATATAAATGGACATAGCTAACCTGCTAACCGCTGCTTTCCAAAAGTTAAGTGAGCATAGGCGCTCTTCTGGATCCATCAACTCTGGCTCCAATTTACTTTGTACTGAAAAAATGTGGCCCCTTTCTTGGTAAACAATGCTGTCAGACTCATTTTGGTCTTAAAACGTTTGTATTAATCCACTCTATATGATCCTGGTGTTTTTATTTTGCTATGTTGTCCCTAAATCAAGATATGAACATTAATAACAGAACAATCAAGTGCCTTCTTTTGCTGAGGTCGCTCCATTAGCATTAAGCAACAGGCTTGATTTATAGCAGGGGTGTCCTGCTAAAACTTTTTTCATGAAGGGCCACATATCTAAACACAGACGAAGCAGGGGGCCGATCGAGGGCCATAGACTGGTGCTCAGTACAGTGAATAACTGAAATATTTGCACATGGACTATTCCAGCCACTTCCCTCTGGCAGAAGGCTACGGTCCGTTGGACTCATGAACACTTTATGAACACTTTATAACACCTGTACTAAGGACAATTTATAACACCTGTACTAAGATGACTTTATAACACCAGTCACTTTAAATGCCACTTCACATGATCTTTTGCACTGTCAGTTTGCACTGCTGTTCTGATGCTTTTATTTTTATATTTTTTTTATTATATATCTTAATCTTTTTTTGCATGCACTTACTTTATTTTTAAATAGTGATACTTTATTATTATTATTATTATTATTATTATTATTATTATTATTATCTTTTTTTAATAGTGATATCTCTACTTTATATTATTCTATGTTGCACCTCATCACCAAAGCAAGTTCCTAGTCTGTGAATTGTGTTCACTGACAATGGCAATAAAAGCTTTTCTGATTCTGATTCTGATTTAACGTTAGAATGAGCTAACAGTCCTTTATTCATGCTAAGATCCATAAATCCACACAATAAATATTAAATATTGTCTTATCAAGGTAGATTTTCAAAAAGTTGCAGTCAAAAGTGCTGCTCAGGGCAATTTGGGCCAATTCACCTGGAAGCCTGAGGGCCAAGAAAAATTTGTCCGACGGCTTCATTTGGCCCATGGGCCATAGTTTGGACATGCCTGATTTATAAGTGTTGCTAAGCGCCTGCTCCGTGCAAAACCGATAGTGTGGGTGCTATTTTCAACAGCCTCGCTCCGGATTGGCTCTTTGGTTGCTATGATACTCCAAATTCGCTATTGTAACTGCTAGCCTCAGTGAGCTGCATTTGACTGGAGCCGAACGCTAAGGGCGACGTCACACTCACTTAGTCCACTTATTTTATACGGTCTATTGTTGCCATCTATATATGTTCGAGTCATTTAGCAATCTCTCCCGGGCACTGTTCGAATCCTCCTGGTTAGATGTAAGATTCTGTCCAATGCTCCGCCCATAAGCCTACGTCACCCACACTCCCACATGACAATCCTCCAGAAATGTTAAAAAACATCATACAAAACAATACTCTACAACTTCACAAACCTGATACAATGTGCAGGAGTTTCATTTGAGGAACGCGCACAGACTGAAATGTGATAGCGCTCTGAAGGGGGAGTAAAGAGAGCAGAGAAAAGAGAAGGCTTAGAGGATCAAAAACGAAACTGACCTGAAGTGTCATAATTCCCTTCACAAATGTCGAAATATCCTGTCTCTGCAATTTAGATCTACACAAACATTTTCTGAAATGTGTTTCTTGTATTAGTCTTTTTGTCATTTCTTCTGGACACGTTTAAAATCTTGAACTCTGAACCGAATCCATTATTAAAAGCATAAATTGCAAACCTGACTGCAAGCTTGTCAGAATAAATCGCAGGTGGATATTTTTCTCAAACGGTCCAGCCCTACAGTGCGGGCTTTTGTGTATCTCAAATGAAAAGCTAAACACAGACTACGCAAGAGATCGAGATGACAACCTGTACTTTAGCATCCCATAATGCAATCTGATTCCCTGTGTCGGATAAGGGCCATGAGAATGCTGTGTGGGGAGGGAGAGGAGGAAGAAGAGGGGATGACCACTCTTGACCCGGAGAATCCTGTCACTGTCGCAAAGAATCAAAGAAACAGTGCAAAAGTAAAAGTACTGGGTTTAAAGGGCCCATATTAGGCTATTTTTTTAATTTATGATCTACTGTATGTTATAATGTTGTTTCCTCATCACAAACATACCTGGAGTTGCGTTTTGTTCTTCTCTCAAATGGAAAACACTTCTTGTGATGTTATGGCTTCATCTGTGTTTTTAAACTCCATGCACCTTCACTAGAAGCATTTGGACGGTTTCAGCCCTAGAAAGGCAGCCTCTTTCTACTGAACTAATGGTAAAAGGTCGCTGTTAACTTGAAAACTACCACTATATGACATCACAAGGTGGAACAGAGCATTGGAGACGTAGACAGACAGACAAGGGTTACTCAAACAGGTGTGAATGAAACAAAACACAACTCCAGGTACGTTTTTAAGGAGGTAACAACATTCTAACATGGTTTGAAGCTCACAAGAGTCAATTTTGGGTAATATAAGAGCTTTAAGTGTCAGTTTGTGGAAAAACTTTGTTAAAAAAGTACAAAAATACAGGAAGTATCCACGAGTTCTAAAACTGAATCCCTCTACCTATGCCATCAGCTGTCATCAACAACATCCAAAATGCAGAGACAATTTATGCATAAGGAAGGCATTTTTCTTACAGTTTAAACATTCATTTAAAGGTACATTGTGTAACTTTTCTGGTGGAGGGTCATTCAAAACGCTTTTCTCCGTGGAGATGTTGTTGCTTTGTCTGAAACGTTTCACAATATGGCACTGAACCTTTCATTCTTCATGGAGATCAAACCAGACCAAGTTACAGGTCAGATCTGTGGAGAGGCGACCCCGCTCACAGTCAGAATGCCTGTTTTTCTAGGTATTTTTGAGTTATAAAACCACCTGTAATTGAATAAATGTAAAGTAGAGCCCCCCAACCAAAACCTTTAACAAAACAAAGTGCTGTCATTTATTTTCATTAGTCTAATCATAACTATTGTGTAATTTAGAGAAGTTTTGGCCCTTGTTTACACGATGATTGAGCACTCCGACATGTCATATCCACTTAGAAAATGCAGTACTTCTTCCAGCAGTGGACGGATCTTTCTGGATGATCACTGTGAACGGGAGCTGACTGTCACTATGCTGCCAAGAACGCATTCCCAAACGTGCCTTTAGGTGGCGTCTTTATTGCTGTGTGTCTGCGGTGCGTTCAGGGAGCGCTCGTTTTTCCTATTGTTGTGCCTGATTCACTTGGAGGCTTACACAATAAAAAATATTATTGTCCCAAACAGTAGCAGATGTGCTCCAGGGCTCTTAAGACTTTGGGTTTTATTTGGATAAATTGGGTAAATAGACAAAAACGTTGCTGAGGCATTGTGGGTACTACTGTGTACAAATGAAAAGTAATACAATGAGTAGTAGTAGAAATAGTTTTCACATTTGCAAAGCTGTTTGGGGATGTTTGAATCCTTATAAGTAAGTGGAAATAATTGATTTTATAATTTTTCTAGCTGTTTTGTGTTTTGGTGTATTTTGTTTGCTCAAAGTTGGGACGTTAACTCAAACAAAATGTGCTAAAAATGAGTCTCAGCCTTTTCAGCAAGTCTCAAACCATAAAGAAAAGTACAGATACCTAAAATTTGTACTTAAGTATTGTACTTTTGTCTAAAATCTGTTCTTGTCTCATTCTTGTGGAAATTGCCCCAGTATTTGCGCTTGAACAGAAACATAAATACCCCAAATAAGGTATATTTTTATTGCTAAACAACAAACATACAATTGTGCATGCATTCTTACTGCGCGGGCTCATCTCTCCACAGATCTGAGCTGTAACGTGGTGCCCGGTGGTGTCGCTCCATGCTTGTCTCCACGGAGATGGGCTGGCAGGCTGGTTTAAAATTCCCCAAAACCACTGTGGTTAATTTATAATGTAAAAAGCTACTCTCTTTTTCTCTATGCATTCCTCTCCCACTTGCTTTCTCCCTCACTCTCTCCCTTTGTCTGTCTCTCCCTCTCTTTATCTTTGTTTCTCTCTTTCTGTCCCTGTCTCTCTCTCTGCCTCTCTCTCTCACCCTTTCTCTGTCTGTCCCTCTCACTTTATCTGTTTCTCTCTCTTTCTCTTTCCCTCTGTATCCCTCTCTTTACCTCTCTCCCTTTCTCTGTCTTTCCCTCTCTCTTTATCGCTGTCTCTCTGTCTCTCTCTCTTTCTTGCTCTGCCTCTCTCTCTCCCTTTTTCTATCTCTACCTCTCTCCTTATCTGTTTCTCTCTGTCCATGTCTCTCCCTCCTTTTTTTCTGTCACCCACTCTCTCTTTATCTCTGTCTCTCTTTCTCCCTCTGTCCCTCTGTTACTCTCTATCTCCCCCCTCTCTCTACTGTATCTTTCTCTCTCTCTCTCTCTCTCTCTCTCTCTCTCTCTCTCTCTCTCTCTCTCTCTCTCTTGCTTTATCTTTGTCTCTTTCTTTCACTGTCTGTCTGTCAGGCTCTCTCTGTGTCTCTCTCCCTTTCTCTGTCTCTCCATTTCTCTTTATCTCTGTCTCTTTCTGGCGCTCTCCCTCTCTCCCTTTCTGTCTCTCCCTCTCTCTCCCTCTTTCTCTGTGTTCATCTCTTTTTTCTCTCCCTCCCTCCCTCTCTCTGTGTTTGTAGCTGTAGGCAGACCGCGGGGCACATAAAATCAAAGTATTGTTTTGATGCTTCATTGTGCATACTCGGGCTGGATAATGCATGAGAATAAAGCCGCCGTCCCCAGTACTCAGCCTCACGCATTCCTACTGAAATCTCCATGACCACTTTCGCCATCTAAGCAGATTCTGCAACATCTGCGAAACTCATAGCCCCATAATGCCCGCTCCATATGCTCTTTGTGGATCTCCAAAGAGTGTAATTTTGGCCTTTTGTACCCCATTTTTTTCCCACGTTTTCAAGCAAAGTTCGAAGCATCTACATATATATATATATATATATATATATATATATATATATACATATACATTGAAGATGCAGCTCTTGAGGTCATAATAAATCAGCTTTGTACCGCCTGCATGTAATTATAAAGCATTTTAATCTGGAAGTGCGCTGTTAGCATGCTAGTTGCTGTTAGCTTCACTCTGGTCTCTGAAAGTTCTGCTTATAAAGTCATCACGGTGAATAATTTGGATGCTCTTGAGGCCAACATAAGTCAGTTGTGTATACTCCTGCATATAATTACAGTGTGTTTTAATCAGGAAAGTGCGCTGTTAGCATGCTAGTTGTTCTTAGTCTTACTATCACTACAAAACTTCACTCTGGTATGTGAAAGTTGTGAAAAGCGCTTATAAAGTCGTCATGGTGAATAATTAGGATGCACTTGAGGCCAAAATAAGTCAGTTGTGTATTGTACTGCATATACAGTCCCTGACAAAAGTCTTGTCGCTTATCCATTTTGTAGAAACAAAAGCTTATAACCTGACTTTAAATTAATCCATTGGTTTTAGAAATGTCTCATATGAAAGCTAAAACCCTCCCAAATTATGCTCAATATACTAAAATAAATTTGCTTCACTGAAGAAAGATTGATCATTTAATGAACACAGAAAGGTCAGATTTTGGCAAGACAAAAGTCTTGTCGCCTACAGAAAATTGAACAAATAATTTACTTCAAATACAAAAATATGTTGCATAACGTCAGTGAATTAAGTAGTGGTGCTGTGAGACCCATATTTAATATCTTGTATGACTTCCATGAGCTTGAAGGACTGCATCCATGCGGTTCGACAATGATTCATACAATTTGTTGATGAAGTCATCAGGAATAGCAAAGAAAGCAGTCTTACATGCCTCCCAGAGTTCATCAAGATTCTTTGGTTTTGCCTTCCATGCTTCCTCTTTCATTCTACCCCAGACATGCTCAATGATGTTCATGTCTGGTGACTGGGCTGGCCAGTCCTGGAGCACCTTGATCTTCTTCGCCTTGAGGAACTTTGATGTAGAGATAGAAGTATGCGATGGAGCACCATCCTGCTGCAAAATTTGACCCCTTTTATGGTTGGGAATGTAAGAGGTAGCTAATACTTCTTGATATTTTAGGCTATTGATATTGCCTTCCACCCTGCAAATGTCTCGCACACCCCCATACTGGATGTAACCCCAGACCATGATTTTTCCGCCACCAAACTTAACTGTTTTCTGGGTGAATCTTGGATCCATGCGGGCTCCAGTAGGTCTCCTGCAATATTTGCGGCGGCTGTGATGTAATTCAACCGAGGATTCATCTGAGAAATCCACCTTCTGCCACTTTTCCAGTGTCCATCCTTTTAGCAGGCTGTGGGCCTTGGCAAATGCCACACAGTTTTTTAATTGCCTTTTGTTTAGTGCTGGTTTCTGTGCACTGATTCGACCATGGAGGCCATTTCGAAACAGAATTCTACAAACTGTTCTGGTTGACACAGGGACTTGAGGTGACCAGGCCTGGTGGAGCTCTGCTGCAGTGGAAAAGGGGCTGGCCTTGGATTTTCGAATCAACAAACAGTCCTCCCGAGCAGTTGTCTTGCGGGGTCTGCCGGACCTGGGCTTGTCAAAAACATTTCCAGTCTTTTCAGATCTTTTTCTTATTCTTTGTACTTGACGCTGAGACACATTGAAGGTGTCAGCCACCTCAGCAGTGGATCTGGTCTTCAGCCTCTTGATAATTAACGCTTTGGTCTCAGGGTGGATCTTAGGCATGTTGTCAGAGGTCAAGTTGCAGTTGATGTGAAGGTCTGGTGTGCTGGGGTTCTTTTTATACACACCCACTAATTGATTGATCAGTAACTGATCACAGGTGAGGCTGTAATCTAGGATTGGGTGCATCATATGACAAGGCAACAAGACTTTTGTCTTGCCAAAATCTGACCTTTCTGTGTTCGTTAAATGATCAATCTTTCTTCAGTAAAGCAAATTTATTTTAGTATATTGAGCATAATTTGGGAGGGTTTTAGCTTTCATATGAGACATTTCTAAAACCAATCGATTAATTTAAAGTCAGGTTATAAGCTTTTGTTTCTACAAAATGGATAAGCGACAAGACTTTTGTCAGGGACTGTAATTACAAAGTGTTTTAATCAGGAAATGTGCTGTTAGCATGCTAGTTGTTGCTAGCTTTTTACCGCCACAGCAAAACTTCTCCTCCGGTCTCTGAAAGTTGTGAAAAGTGCTTGAAAACTCATCGTGTGAATAATTAGGATGCTCTTGAGGTCGAAATAAATCAGCTGTGTACTGCCTGCATATGATTAAAAAGCATTTTAATCTGGACATGCGCTGTTAGCATGCTAGGCACTATTAGCTTTACGGCAAGACTCCGCTCTGGCCTCTGAAAGTTGTGAAAAGCGCTTATAAAGTCATCATGGTGAATAATTAGGATGCTCCTGAGGTCAAAATAAGTGTACTGTCGGCATGTAATTATAAAGCGTGTTATTGTCCGGGAATCAGGAAATGCGCAGTTAGCATGCTAGTTGTTGTTAGCCTTACTGTCACTGGAAAACTTCACTCTGGTATCTGAAAGTTGTGAAATCGCTTATAAACTCATCACGGTGAATAATTAGGATGCTCTGAATGCATAAAGTAAGTGAATAACTTTGGTCCTCTGCAAATTGTTTAAAATAAACTAGTTATGTTTTTCATGTTTTTTAGACAGTAAAATCAGGTACAGCGCTTTTAACTCTGCATTGAGAAGTTATTGGAGTCTTGATCCACATATATTTTTTGATTCTGGTCACATCTGGCATTAACATATGTCCTGTTTCCTCTATTCAAATAAACACATGGTTGTTGGCGCTCACTGTCATCGCTCATTCATAGAAACAGAGACGACCTCACTCACAAACCACAAAGTCTTTAAGGGCGTGTTACTGAGTATTTATTGTCATGTGAAATGTATTAAGGATTTTTTTGTGTTGTGTTTTCAAATGACAAACTGCAATTGAAACTGACACTCCCCCTTCAGAGCACTATCACTATACCCCTAATGAAACTACTGCACTTCGCGTCACGTTTTTGCTTGTTCGCACATGTTTGAGTAACCACTTATTATTAGTCTGCCTACATCTCTGTTCCACCTTGTGATGTCATGAAACGGTGTTAAATTTTCAAGTGAACGGCTAATTTTTAACTTTTGTTCAGCAGAGACTGGAAATTCTAGGGCTGAAATGATCCAAATGATTCCAGTGAAGGTGTATGAAGTTAAAAAACACAGTGGAGCACTTCCTGTATTACCACATGACATCACAAGGTGGAATAGAGTGCTTTGTGTTAGTGAGAAGAACATTATAACATAGATTAAAAAAATAGAGTAATATGCGTTTAACAACTACGTACAATGTAAAACCGTTTAAAATAATGATCTGTATCCTCTATTCTAATCGTTTTACCTTTCATAACACATTTCGTCTTACAAAAAGGCCTTGAGTTTACGAGTTCACCTTGAGTTCAGTCCCAATGGGAAAAAAAAAACCTCCAAAAAGTTCCCCCATAAATCAGCCTCAACCTCTGTCAATCATGCTGCTATAAATGTGTTGAGTGTATTTTAGACATTTCACAGTGTTACCCACCTTTCTTCGGGGAATAAAAGTCTGACTCTATGCACGCATTATCACAGGCTTTGGTGGAGTTTGTGGACAAGCTGTGCGTTTAGGAGACACAAACAGGTTCTGATAGAATCCATCAAGTCAGTGGATATAAGGAAGTAATGGGTTCCTTGTCCCGGTGGACTGTCGCTCAGAGCCAGTGTGGGCGCTCTGTGATGTCTTAACCCGCACTGGAATGTTCCTAACCCGGCTAACTCCAGATCGATGTGTGTAGCATTCTGAATTGAGTTATACGCATTAGCAAGCTTGGCTCTCGCTGAAAAACGTTTGGGAATAGAAGGAAGGACGAATGACGAATATTTGAATTTGATACCAGCAATTCTGCAAAACCGATTTTTGTCAGAGTGTTTCATCATGTTATAGTTGTTTCCTCTCATCATTTACAAATCAAAGTTGTATTTGGAGTGATTTGTGAGTAATCTTTAATCGCTTATTTTTAAGTCGCCATATTCCAGTCACCACCACTGGTACACGCTCACTGCTCGGTACTTACTTAATTTTTCAGTTTTATGTTTTTAATCGGTGATACACGTATGATTTCGCAGTGTCATGTTGTCATTTTGGTACAAATAAAAAAAAAAGTTGAATCGCTAGTGTGATCTGCAGCTATCCATCAGATGTTTACGATGACGTTTTCTAATCCGGAAGTCAGTGGACTGGTTTCGTTTATTAAGTTGTTTTAAATGAATATTGCGGTTTAAAATGTGCAAATTATAACATAGTTGTCATAGATTATAACTACTGGTATAAAGAAGACACAAGCACAGTCTTCTTTCATAATCACTATATAAGCTTATGTTTACATTTTGCACTTGATTCATTATTGAACGTTGTTGTGAGTGGAGGTAACAGTTTTCAGTCATTTGTCATAGAACATAAACAACATTGATTGTAATTGACATAAACGTCTCCCCTTGCAGCAGAAATGAATCTTTTGAAAACAAAGAGCGTCCAATCAGGCTGGGCCCACAGAAAGGAGCTCTGATTAGGGCTAATCAAGCTAGCACAGTTAGCATGTGCACAGGCTGCACCGGAGCTCTCAGGCAGAAGCTTTGATTCATGGCTCCTGAGCGGCTCTCGGCTCTACTCTAACAGGAAACTGCAATTAGGAGCTGAATTCTTCTACACAGGCGAGCTGCTGTTACAGCCTGGGCTGTCACGTATTAAATTTACTGTTATGGTTATTGTGAGAAGAAATATCATCCTTTAATAATTATTTGTGATTACTGATTTTGACAAAAAAAAAAAAAAAAAAAATACATACAAGAAATACATTTTTATCACAGTAAGTGATCTGTTTCAGTTACAGGGATTTTTATTGACAAAAAAGGTTTCGCAGCATCCGCCTAAAAACATTCATAGTGCCTCTTTAACACATCACGATTATGAAATATTTGATGAAATTCTTAAACTTTAAATGAACATCTTGAGGTGCTTGGTGCGCCCTTTGTTAATATACTGTCATTTTATTCTATATTTTCTACTACATTAGTCTATATTTCTTAGACTAAATCACAGTGTTACTAAAGCAGAGCATTTACGTGTAATTTCATTATGGTTTTCTGCATCATATTCATATATATCACCATAATATCATAATATGAATACTGGATAAGCGATTCTCAACCTGTGGCACAAGTGATTTTTATGCTAGGCGGTCTTTCACTGTTTTATTTTCACGAAAGTTTCTATATTAAGCCATGTTATAATGTTGTTACCTCTTCAAAAACATACCTGGAGTTGTGTGTTATTTCATTCACACATGTTTGAGTAATTCTTTATTATTAGTCTGTTAGTCCTTTATTATTAGTCTACATCTGACTTCAATTTCTTCTTTGGGAAAATGCCTTGAAGAGTGATGTAAAAGCAGCTGTTGGACTTTTGTTTATCTGTTATAATTCAGTATCAGAGTGAGAGAAGGAAGGAAGTGACAGTTCATTTTGAAACACATTTTTCACTCTTGGTTCAAAGTTGAATATAGGCCAGGACTGTATAATGAAGACTAAGTGAGTGTGCCGTCAACCATAGCTTCTGGCTCCAGTCAAATGAAGCTGACTGAGGCTAGCAGCTATGGGGACCACTAGTATTATAGCAACCAAAAAACTAATCCGGCGCGAGGCTGCTGAAGGTCCACACTGCTGGTTTAGCAGGTTGATGTTAGTGGGAGTGACCTCGGGGAAACCACGCACCTGATTTGTCTGTTACTAAAGTTCATATCTTGATTTACACACAAAATAGCAAAATGAAAACATGAGGGTCAAGTAGAACGGGTTAATCCGGACATTTTCAAACCATGTCCTTTATATATACAGTCTATGCTATAGGCTCTTTAAGATACACAACGTAAATTTTCCAGCAAGGAATCCACCACCACGGGGATGTTAAAGCTGTGCCTGGAATGTCCCACAGTATGGCATTACACTTATGCCTAGCACCCCTGTAAAACCCCCTACTGGGTCCCGTATTTTGTACACAAACCTCAAGATAGCATTTTATAGTCTCTCTTCTCTACATTGCACTTACCTCATCACCCCACATGGAAAAGTTTGGTCATAAAAACTCTATTCTCTCGAAATGTGAATCCAGCCATCTTGTGTCATCTGTCTCCGGTGCGTTAGTGATTCGGAGCAGAGGAGAGGAGTGCAGAAAGGTACCGGGAATAGCTGGATGAAACCTGGAAATGAAATGCAAAACAGCTGCTCTACTGTGAAAGCGAGAGGGGTTCCTGTACTGACTAAACTACAAGCTTTTGGCCGTAAACTTTAACTTCGCTTCCCAAGGAATCACTGAATATTTATAAACCTCATGTACTTCTCGACTCAAAACTCCCAAATCCCATATAACTAGTGTAGCCGGATGAAATATAACCTAATGGGGACTTTGGCTAGTCAAGTGGAGCCACGAGAAACCAGACTGAACAGAGAAAGACTCGAGATCCAAGAATGAGGACAATCTGGACTTAAAATGTGGTGTTTTCCAATTCTGTCTATTTTTGGATTGTTCTACATAGCAATTCTCTCTGAATATTTGCTTAAAGGTCATATATATCACACAAAATGGACTCTTGTGAGCTTTAAGTCATGTTATAACATTGTTGCTTCATCAAAAAACATACCTGGAGTTGTGGCCTGTCCATATACTGAGAATAAGACAAACGTGTGTCTTCTATTTGCAGGTTAAGGCTCTGGCAACCCAGGAACTTCTAAACGCAGGCTACATACAGTTCCTTAAATGGAGAGAGTAGCATGAGGGAAGGCATCTCGAAGAAAACCCTCTCTTTATATCTTTATTCACAACAACATGAAAGATTATCTAGTGGCTCAAGTTTGTCCAACATGTTAAGATTTGGAAATATGTTGAAACATTTGGAAATATGCACTACCTATAGCAAATAAAGGCCTTGTACCTGATTTTTACTTTTAAAAAATGCAAAAAACATAACTTAAATACATTTGAAACAGTTTGCAGTGGTCCAAAGTTATTCCTCACTTACCTTATGCATTCAGAGCATCCTAATTATTCAGTTCATAAGCGCTTTACACAATTCTCAGAGACCAGAGCTAACAACAACAATGCTAACACACAATTCCTGATTCTCTAGATGCAGACGGTACACAGAGCTGGAGTAATACAAGTTTGCTCAAACACGTGGCGAAATTGGGTACAGGGCTTTTAAACATTTGAAAATAATCGCCGACCCTCTTAACCCGACCACACTGTGCAGTTTGTCACATTATCATTATCCCTCCATAAACATTGCCACCCATCATCCACTTGTTTACACTTCCGCGACCCGCTCGTCGTCAAACAGCTGTCGTCCACTTCCTGTCTGCATTCGGGGTTCAGAGGTCACCGTGGCAGACATATGAGTCACGCTGAGTATCGCTGATGCACGCCGACCGCCCTTTCAGACGCTCCGACCTATTGCATTATTGATGGAGGGGTCTGTGTGAACCGTGTGAGTCGGGTCTGTGAAAGGTGAAGTCATTTGGAAAAGTTGCTCCATTCGGCAGAGTGACTCAGGTCGTAACTGCAGTAGTATGTACGAGTGGAATTTATCAGCGGGTCTGTAACTGCATCCAGCTGTCTTTGTTGTACATGTAATAAATTTCCTCTTTTCAGGCCTCAGATATTATGTTGAAATGGGCACGCAGATGGAAAGTAAAGGGGAGTTTACGTTGGACAAATAAACTCTGGTCTATACACTGCACACGTATTTTGCCATGTGCACGCCTAAAAACGTAGATTTCACAAAATAGAATCCAGCCTATTTCAGACAATTGACATTAATGTAGGGTGTATTCCATAAACTAAATATACTGTATAAATGGGCACTGCTAACTCGCAAGCGTTCCAAATAGGAAGTGACCAGCTCGAATTCACTTTGTACTGTAAAAACGTCGCCCCTCTCTCTGTAACTGCTGCTGTCAGACTCATCATTTTGGTCTTAAAATGTTTGTTTTAACCTGCTTTACATGATCCTGGTGTTTTTATTTAGCTATTTTATTTTTTCTTAATATGGAACTCGGCCCCAAATGCGCCACTATAGCTGCAAGCCTCAGTGAGCTTCATTTGACTGGAGCCATCACTTCTTTATACAATTTACGGTGAATCGCCATCAAAATACAAAGAAAACATGCCTTTGTCATTGTTTTCTGGTATCAGCACAACGTTTTCTGGGGCAGTTATGTTTTGTCTGAAGGTGCCCAGGTACAGAAAGAAATTTGAATCCTGGCGTTTGCTTTAATCAACCCACACAGATGGTAAATACTAGCTAGTTAGTTAGTTTCACTTTAGACCTGTTACAAGTGGCTAACAGTCAAGTCTGAGCAGCTTGGCAGCCTAGGGTGCAAACATTCTGCTGGAGCTGCATGTGTGGCTGATTTTAAGGCATTAAGTCGTGGCTAGAATGTTCCACAGTATAGCATTAAACATAATATATTGCTTATATTTTATTACAAGTGTATTTATTGCTCAGAAATATCATTCAAACATCATTGTACTGTGAGTGGGATCGCCTCTCCACAGATCTGACCTGGCAGCGTCACCTGCTTGTATCCATGGCGATATATACGCTTAACGCTATACTATGGAACATTCTAGACACCACTTCATGCCTAAAATACTGCATTTACACCATGGCAATGCAGCTTAGAAAAAGGGAACTTTAAATGACATAGGACAGGTTATGGTCGGCGAATAGTAGGTAAGACTAACAAACTCAGTCGTAAAAACAGGCTCAATTTGTGTTCAATTTACCATGGCAACAGTCTGTAATAGCCTATGATGGTATAGTGCTATGCTTAGGGCTATATGTAGTCATTTAAGTCAAAACTGCATCCACAAAGCCCTCCATGGTAGCTCTAACCTCTGTATATCTCTTCTATATATATTGTCAGTTCTTCCTTTTAGCGGTTGGTCTAATAAAAAAGGTCCTATAAGGCGCAGACTTGACTCTTGTAAGCTTTAAGTCGTGTTATAATGTTGTTACCTTCTCAAAAAGGTTTGCTCGACCGAACCAAGGTTTGGTCGACTGAACCAAGGCCAAAAATGTGAGAGACAGAAACCTACACTCCTCACTCTCTAGAATGTGTTTAAACCAGAGAAGAAGAGTCCGTGTACAAATCAGAAGTGAATGTGAGAACAGACTGGACTATCATGGAACTACAGCCTGTTAAAGAAGACATATTGTGCACAAGTCTGCTGTATAGTTAGAATTTATGACACCAGGACATTTTAAATCGCAAAATTAATCCAAAACGACTTAATATGGGTGGAACGAGACGCAATTTTCACAAGATGAGACGAGACGTGAGAACAAGGCAAGAAGAGATTTCGGAAAAGTTTATAATCAAATAATTCTTCGATACTGTTTGCAATTTTGGATGGATGGATGGATTTTTAACTTCATATTTTTGTTGTAGTAGTAGACTTACTTTTTTGGAACCACAGCTCCCCAAAGAGATGTAACTTCAACTGGCGGTGAAAATGGGGAAACGGCAAAATGTCAGTCAGTATCTTTAAACGGAATTTTAAATTGTCCCTTTGACGTATCATTTTTCGAATCATTTTCACTCTTGTGAGCTTTAAGTCGTGTTA
Source organism: Taenioides sp. WSHXM2023 (assembly GCA_029959045.1). Lineage (NCBI taxonomy): Eukaryota > Metazoa > Chordata > Actinopteri > Gobiiformes > Gobiidae > Taenioides > Taenioides sp. WSHXM2023. The sequence goes on from CM057092.1 coordinate 6,689,991, forward strand.
TAATGTTGTTACCTTCTCAAAAACAGGGCTGGAGTTGTGTTTTGTTTTCATATAGTGAAGATGACCAAGTTTGTAATGTAAAAACTTACTGTGATAAAAGTTAAAAGTGGTCAAAAAGTCAAAAAAAAAAAAAGTCCTTTAATGATTACATGGGACTTTTATTCTAATTCCATTACCTTTTTGACCGCTTTTTACTTTTATCACAGTAAGTTTTTACATTCTAAGCTTGGTCATCTTCACTTTATGTTCACTTTTGAGCTTAGTCCTTGAGGAGCACCTGTTGTGGACTTTTACTAAGATACCCTGAAGCTCTCACTTCCTCTGTGTTTTTATATTTTGTTTAGTTTCATTCACGCACTTTTGAGTAATCCTTTATTACTATGTGCATCTCCAAAGTTCAAAATGCTCTGTTCCACCTTGTGACATCATGGAGCGTAGTTTTAACAGATCTTTTTACCTTTAGTGCAGTAGAGATGAGCAATTCCAGAGCCAAATGATTCTAGTGAAGCTGTTTGGAATTTAAAAACGCAGTGGAGCCTGTATTCCTGTATTACCACATGACATCACAATGTAGAACTCAGAACACAGCCTAAATATGTAGGATTTCTGTGTTAAACATGTTTAATCCCTGAAAATAAAACTAACAAGGGATTGACAGACACAGCATGACTTCACTGTAATAGTTTTAATTGTAAGGTTTAATAAAAACAGCAGCATGTAGCCCACCTATAGAGAATGTATAGGTCAACTGTAATTGCATGGCTATTATCATCATTATGAGCCTATTTAGCACTCTGTTGTAATTATTATACTGATTTAAGTTATAGCTTCATTAGGATAAGGTCTAATTTAAAGGTCCTATATTACGCATAATGGAGTTGTGAGCTTTAAGTCATGTTATAGTGTTGTTTCCTCATCAAAAACATGGTCACACATGTTTGAGTAACTCTTTATTATTAGTCTGTCTACATCTCCAAAGCTCCAAATGTTCTGTTCCACCTTGTGATGTCATGAAGCAGTAGTTTTTAAGTTAACAGCTGCTTTTTACCTTTAGTTAAACCGAGATTAGCAATTCCAGGGCTGAAATTATCCAAATGATTCTAGTGAAGGTGTGTGGAGTTCGAAAACACAGTGGAGCACTTGTATTAACATAAATTTTAGATGAATACTGTAATTTGAATTTGTACCCTGCATTTGACCCATCTTTCAGTAGCACTTTTAAAATCTTTATTTGGTTAAAAAGTTTTTTTGTTAGTCTCTAATAAAAATTTAACTAGTCGACTACAAAAATATTGTTTTCAGAACAGCAACCCTAATTAATTTAAAGGTACAGTGCACAGCTTTTTGGAGACGGCATGTCATTTGCATAATTCCACGGATCCAGACAGTTAAAACCATACTCTGGAACATTCTCCATGGAGAAACTGTGGAAGATTATAGCTAAAGGAATAACATTTCAATGGTTTGTGGAGATGCAAGCCCACAAGGATGTTTTTCATTGCAATAAACACACCCAAAATAAAATGTCTATTTGTGGCTAAAAATGTGGCTTTAACTAATCCAGACATTACTTTTAGCAGTGTAGCTGATAGTTTATAGTGTTAGCTGAGCCTGAAGTATCCCTCCTCTGAACACATGTGCCGAGAATGAGAAGCAGGTTGAGTCGACTGAACCAAGGCCAAAAATGTGAGAGACAGAAACTTACAATCCTCACTCTCTAGAATGTGTTTAAACCAGAGAAGAAGAGTCCGTGTACAAATCAGAAGTGAATGTGAGAACAGACTGGACTATCATGGAACTACAGCCTGTTAAAGAAGACATATTGTGCGCGAGTCTGCTGTATAGTTAGAATTTATGACACCTGGACATTTTAAATCGCAAAATTCATCTAAAACGACTTAATATAGGTGGAACGAGACGCAATTTTCACAAGATGAGACGAGACGCAAGATTAGGTCCACGAGAACGAGGCAAGACGAGATTTTGGAACAATTTATAATCAAATAATTCTTCGATCCTGTTTGCAATTTTGCTCCGACATTTTTAACTTCATATTTTTGTTGTAGTAGTAGAATTATTTTAACTATTTTATTGTAACTTCAACTGGCGGTGAAAATGGGAAAACGGCGAAATTATCTTTATCTTGAAGCGGAATTTTAAATTGTCCCTTTGACGTATCGTTTTTCTGATCATTTTTTGTGATAATTACCTAAATCTGAAAGTCAGATCTTTAAAAAGAAACCTTTTAGCTACATTGTGGTAAAACCCTTGCTAATGCTTGAGGTTAATTTTCACAATGAGCTATGATTTTGTGTTTCAGATAAGTGTTATTATGTTAAAAAAAGTGGAATAGCTTTTCAACTTGACCTGTTTTGGACAGTTTCAGAAGTAGTACTCAGTGTACTTATAGCCTATACTTTTACTCCTACTTGAGAAATATATTTGACAGCGTAACAGTACTCTTATGATACTCTTTAGGCTTTAGGTTGACAATATGAAATGATTTGAACATTTCTGTTTCTTGCAACGCTCCTTCAGATATGTTTTAGTTTGTCTCAGTCTTGTGTCTATCCTTTGAAAATAGCAGGTTTGGTGCATTGTTTGAAGGTGCACTTTGTTACTTTTTGGTTTGGTTCGGTGTTTGTTTCTGTGCATATGTCACTGCTCTGCCTGGAATGTTCCACAGTGTGACATTAAACAGCTCTACTTTACATTTATTCAATTACAGGTGGTTTTATAGCTCAAAAATACCTAGAAAAACGTGTTCTGACTGTGAGCGGGGTCACCTCTCCACTGATTTGACCTGTAACTTAGCCTGGTTTGATCTCCATGAAGATAGAAAGGTTTAATAGCTTACTGCGAAAGAAGATCTCCATGGAGAAAAGTATTTGACGGGCCCTCCACTGGAAAAGTTACACAATGCAGTTTTAAAGGTCCTATATTATGCAAAATAGACTCTTGTAAGCTTTATCAAAAACACACCTGGAGTTGTGTTTTGTTTCATTCACACATGTTTGAGTGCTCATGGTTAAGTGTTTAGTGTTGTCTGGACTCTAGAGGGTCGGTCTACAGCCCTGAGAGCAGGGGCGGAGCACAGAGGGGCCGCTGGGGGCTGGGGGTCCACACAGAACTACTGGTACAAGGTTTGGACACAGATGATCAGTGACGTGTAGAAATCATGTTCATTTTAAAGGTGAACTTTATAGTCGGGGGTCTGTAAAGTAAAGTAAAGTATTTGACGGACTCTCTGCCAGAAAAGTTACACAATGCACCTTTAGCAAGAGCTTCCTGTAGTTAATAATAGTAGGTAAAAGCCTACATGTACCAAAATCAACCAGATTACAGGATATGACACCTGTCTGAAAGAGGCGCGCAATATCAAACTTGTGAGAAAAAAACGCAACTACAAACGAAATGAGTAGTACATGTAGCTCCAGTGACGGCCCTGCTTTACTTACTGCCCCCCCGATATACTACACTAAAACTGAATCTGCTTTTTGTAACTTTCCTATCCGTAAATACTGAACATTTTTACATCCCTGAACTCTTTCTAACTCGTAACACACAATGAAACGTCACATTTATGACCATTTTGTATTTACTATAGGATCTTTGGCCCGAGTATATACACCATATGTTCCAGATTACCCCCCGTTTGGACTTCTCACTCACTCTGCCACAACAAATATGCATGCTATATTGAAGCACTTCACTGTATTTAAGCTACAGTCGCCCTATTGTTCCTGTCAGCATTGCTCTGGTCCAAGCCGATGCCACGAAAGCGCCGAAGTCAAGTATGTTTATGAAAATCACATAGTCCATTCTCCACTGCACAGCGTTACAATGTAGTTATCCCCAATGGGCATATTCTGTTTGACTAGCCCACATCTGCGCAGCATCTGAGCAACAGCTGGAGACGAAAACGGAGCGACTTGAGAAGAAAATGCATGTATTATGAGGAATATACAGATATACAGAGATCAGCTCTTCATTGAAATTAGAATAAGTAAATGTAAATAGACTCAGAGCCAAAGAGAGGCGTTCATTTGCATAGGGTTTCCAGGCCTGTGAAGTCAGAAGCAGTAGGGTGCATGCTGTGTTACATACTGCACATGGCAGTATCTGGGACAGCACAGTGAGATAGATGTATAGATATATAATAATATAGGTCAAAACAAAGCTATTTTCTGTCAACACGTCTGATTCATTTCAGTGTTTTTAGGTCTGAAGAAAAGTTTTGAGTAGGTCATGTACTTTATATACTGTTGTATAATGGATACTCTAAGTACACTATGGGGTTCAAATACAGTTTGAGTCTAAGATGGGTATTAAAGGTCCTATATTACATAAAATTGACTCTCAAGCTTTAAAGGTGCACTGTGTAAATTTTCTGGTAGGGGGTCCACCATAAGCTTGTTTCCATGGAGATATTATTGCTTTGCCTGAAAGGTTTCTCATCCATTTATTCAACAGATCTGACCTGTAACATGGCCTGGAGGCATTGCGAGCTTGTGTGTTCATGGAAATAAATGAGTTTAATGCCGTACTGTGGGACATTCTACACAAAACAATAACATTTCGAAGAGACCCCCTACCAGAAAGCTACTCAGTGCAACTTTAAGTCATGTTATAATGTTTTTTCCACATCAAAAAACATACTGGAGTTGTGTTTTGTTTCATTCACAGGAGCTTTTTATTTGCTCCTGCTTTATTAATTTGTCTACATCTTCAAAGCTCAAAATGCTCTGCTCCACCTTGTGATGTCATGAAGCGGTAGTTTTCAAATCAACATCTACGTTTTATCTTTAGTTCAGTAGAGATTGGCAATTCCAGGGCTGCAATCATCCTAATGATTCTAGTGAAGGTTTATGGAGTTTAAAAACACAGTGGAGCACTTCCTGTATTACCGCATGACATCACCAAGTGGAACAGAGCGAACAGAACTCAGCCTAAATATGCAGGGTTTGTGCGTTAAACGTGTGAATGAAACAAAACACAACTCCTGGTACATTTGTGATGAGGAAACATTATAACATAGATCAGAAAATAGTGTAATAAGAATCCTTTAATGCCATATTGTGGAACACTACTACTGATACTGACATTTTATCACCGTGACAACACTATTTGCTACTGTACTGCCAGTGAAACATTCTTTTAACATAACATTAAAGTCATAGCTGTAACAAAACAAGGGAAAATCTCCTGACTCATACGTTTTTTTAAAGTGCATGGAAACTTTGGCCGGACTAGCAGCCCTGGAAAGACTTGTGCACCGAGCTGTGTGGTGGTTGGCGGTTGGTCGGCGCCCGTGTTATAATGTGGTCTCTCATTGGACACGGCAGATGTAGTTGTGGTCACATGACTTCAGAGGAGCAGTCCAAAATAAAACACATTATTAAGAGAGAGTGATGCCAACGCCCTCACGCCACACCGACTGGCATTAAACGGGCACACGCAGGAAAAGACTGTGACTCTGTAAAAACAGTCGGTTTAAAAAAAAATACTGAAATACTTTTTGATTATGGTAAAAACAAATCTAAGTATGTATTGCAGTAGTGGTAGTACAGCTAGTAATATGTTACTTATGAGCAAGTGTAGTAGTAGTAGTAGTAGTAGTAGTAGTAGCAGAAGTGCAGTAATCATAGGAGTATTAGTAGTAGTAGTTGACTGTAGTAGTAGTAGTAGTAGTAGTAGTAGTGATGGTGGTGGTACAGCTAGTAAAGTGTCAGTTATGAGCAATTGTAGTAATAGCAGTAGGAGTAATACTACCACTAGAAGGAGCAGTAGTAGTAGCATCAGCAGTAGTAGCAGTAGTAGTAGCAGAAGTGCAGTAGTCATAGAAGTATTAGTAGTAGTAGTTGACAGTAGTAGTAGTGGTGGTGGTAGTACAGCTAGTAAAGTGTCACTTATGAGCAATTGTAGTAATAGCAGTAGAAGTAATAGTAGCAGAAGTGCAGTAGTCAGAAGTATTAGTAGTAGTTGTTGCAGAGTAGTTGTTGCAGAGTAGTAGCAGCAGTATAGTTGTAGCAGTAGTAGTAATAGCAGTAGCAGCAGCAGTAGTAGTAGTAGTAGTAGTAGTAGTAGTAGTTGTAATTGTATCACCTGTATACAACATTTTCATGGGAGATAAGAGGTAAAATACCCAAATCTTGCTTGTATTTCAGTGTAATTAGAAATAAATAGCAAAATGACACATCGACTTTCAAAGTATTTTTTACTACTGCAGTAACCCCCCCTCCCCTCGCCCCTCTCCTCTCTGGTCTCTGGTACATGGTGTGCTGTGTTCGAGCGAGTACAACGAGAGGAAAAACCACCAACGGAAAGATCCCGTCAAAGTTTTGGGCAGAGCTGATTTGTGAGGACACAGGACTCCTTATACGCCTGAACAGAGGTGAAAGAAGAATATAGCATTTAGAAAATACTTACTGCTACTACCACACCCTACGCTGGCTACTGCATCTATAGTGACGGCCAGAGCTGGTTTAGTTCCCAAGGTGGGACTGGGTATTTTTGACTTTTGTAGGTGTTAACTCATGAAATAAATGTCCCTGAATTGAGTTTTGAATGGATCACTTGACAGGTAGAAGTTTATGGATCACAGGCTCCTAAAACTGTGTTGTTCAAATCCATTTAGTATTTTTATAGAATTTTTAGACTTTTAAAACTATAATCCTTATGTGTGCATTGTGCCACCATGGTAACTGCTGAACTTTTCACCATAGAGATACGTGTAGAGCACCCCCAACATAATGCAAGCAAAGCAAAGGTACACTTTATTGTCTCCATAGGGAAATCTGTCGTCTGTTTTCCATTTGGGAAAAGAACTCATTCTAATTACGCAGGGTTTGTGTGTTAAAGTTTCCTCATTTAAAACATATCTGGAGTTGGAGTTCATTCATACACGTTTAACACACAAACCCTGCATATTTGGGCTGAGTTCTTGTCTTGAAAACTACCGCTTCATGACATCACAAGATGGAGCAGAGCATTTTCAGCTTTGGAGATGTAGACAGATTGACAATTCAGGGTTACTTGAAACAAAACACAACTCCAGGTATGTTTTTTTCGAAGGTAACAACATTCTAACATGGCTGGAAGCTCACAAGAGTAAATTTTTCATAATATTGAACCTTTAAGGTACACTTTATTGTTCCTGTAGTAAAATCTGTCATCGGCATTTGACCCACCCTTCAATACTGTTGGGACACATCTCCAGATTTTGAGCTAGTCTGGATTATTTTGCTTTTAAAATAATTCAACAGAAATGTGGAGAACTTTGGTATAATTTGGGCTTTAAATCTACAGATGTTTTAGTTCATCAGCTGTTCAACTCTAGGTTTGTTTTTGATGAGGAAACAACATTATAACAGATCAGAAAATAGCGTAAAATGGGCCTATGCAGTACAAAACAAAACCAGAACCCATAAATATTATTTTTCTGCTGAGTGTCCTTGAAGGCAGCATGTGAGCGCGTACACATAATCTCTGTATCGGATCCAACTTCCCGTCAGCCCAATGCCACCGCTGCACTCTGTCATGGCTGCCACACCCTGATGAAGCTGTAGCGGTCGGCATGGCGACGATTTAAGAGCCCCATTCAGCCGCAGTCATGATTTAAGTTGTTCGTGTTGATTTACAAGCAGAAGGATCCTGACGGTTTACCCACACGCAGAGGCTTCGGACCAGTCGGCACAGCAACATAGTTCACAGCCAATCATTGATAAGAAGCTAGTCAAATGTTTTATTGGGATAATAATTTTTGTAATATACAGAGACACGGGTGGCTGATTTGTATTACCACGACTTTCAATCATGCTTTCAGTCGTTCTATAACAAGTTGATTTTACTAGTTGAATTTGTGAGTTACTGCTTCCTGTTCGTGGTGACTTTTTGAGGACTGTTCGCAGACATAGCTGGTTTGGTTTAAAGCCACTGTATGTAGCTTTTTTTGTTTGTTGCACTGAAAATCTTACAAAAACATGCTTCCAGCTCCATCGACTCTGGCTCTAATTGACTTTGTAGTGTAAAAAATGTCACCCCTCTCTCTGTAACTGCTGTCAGGCTCCTCATTTTGGTCTTAAAATGTTCATATTAACCCGCTCAACATGATCCTGGTGTTTTTATTTCTCTATTTTGTCCGCAAATCAATTCCTATTCCTAATATGAAACTCAGCTCCTAATTTGACCCACAACTGCAAGCCTCGCTGAGCTTCATTTGACTGGAGACAAACTTTTTTCAGTCTATGATTTGGTCCTGATTTGAGCCTAATTTGGTCCTGATGTAGAATTAGTCTGGCTCCGTTCTAAGTCTAGTAAGGTCTAGTCCTTGTCTGATGGTTTCGTTCTGGTCTAGTCCAGGTTTAGTTCCAAACAAACCGAGATGAACTAGATACTGAAACATCCAACGGTTATTTTTGTCAATCATAGTCCATCTGGAACAATTTGGTCTATAGTTTTCTCAGTTTGTGTTCCTTGCTCCTTTCTGTCGCTACAAGTCCTGTTTCAGTTTGTCTAAATAAGTGTTAGCTGTGTCTTAAAGTGATCGTTTGTCTGGAAACAAACTTCCTGACACCGTGGAGGTTGTGATTATGTTAAAGTGGACACAGAGAGGAGCCAGTGGTCTCTGTGGTTTTCAATTCAAACCGCACACATGGACTTTTAAGACAATGCATCCCTCCATTGTGTTTGTCTATGGGATTAGGACAATAACACTACGCAGATGTTGTCTCACTCCAAATTGTCTGTTTGTATGGGATCCAGGATACACACTTCTCCAATATTTTACAAAGATATGAGTCTCTGATGATGTTCAGATGGGCGTGATTGACAGGCGGTTGAGCCAGTCAGGGACAAGCATCGTCCATCCGTATCAAAATCAATATGAGACAAAAAATAAAGGAAAATAATATCACATCACAGACCTTTGCAAAATCAACTCAACTCAGTTTTTCTTCAAAATGATGGGCGACCAGTGAGCTCCTTTGTTTCACGTGTCACTGAAATAAACTGTATAAATGGACATAGCACGTTCCAGATACGAAGTGATCATGGGCGTGTTTCTGGCTCCATTGACTCTGGTTCCAATTCATTCTCTACTGAAAAACGGCCACTCCTCTCTCTGTAACTGCTGATGTCAGGATCCTCATTTTGGTCTTCCTGGCTTTTTTATTTCACTATTTTGTCCGTTAAACGAGATGTGATCAGGTGCCTTCTTTCCCCGAAGTTGCTCCTGTTAGCATTAGCAACAAGTTTGACTGACAGCGTTGCTAAGCGTTAGAAGGGACGTTACCTTCAAACAGCCTCGCTCTGGATCAGCTCTTTGCTTGATGATACTCGGATGCGGACGGAGTTCAAAATATGGAACTCATCTCCAAATTCGGCCCTGTAACTGTGAGCCTCGATGAGCTTCATTTGACTGGAGCCGAACGCTAAAAGTGACGCCACACTCAGTCCACTTCTTTACACAGTCCACATTAGCTCAGTGGGTGTACCAATGATAAACCTCTAATACAAAAACAATAGATCCATCATTGATCTATTTACCACTGATTAAAGGGGAGAAATGAGGCGTCTGGGGAGAGGGAGGCCTAGCTTTTGTTACTGTCGCAAATTCATTACCGCAGATTATGATTCAACAGGATGAGCGCGATTTGCAAGTCTATCAGCATCGAGCTACGTTTAAGATATTTTTCATATTAAACACATTAAAAGGGGATGAATGAAGCGTCTGGGGAGAGGGAGGTCTAGCTATGGTTCTTGTCACTAATGAATCAACCAGTTTGTACCATATAGCGGGAGTTATAATTCAACAAGATGGGAACGATTTGCGAGTCTATCAAGAGCTAGCTGTGTCATTAAGTTTATAGTGTGCAAATTACTTATTGGCTAACGCTAAACAATGGGTTGCCAAGTACACAAAGCTTTTTTATCTTCCTACACTTAAGCTTTCTGCCAATCACTCTCTTATCTCTACTCTGTACCAATACAGCCATCTTTTCTTGTCTCCTAAAAGTCAAACATGAGAAAGATTTGCCATGTCAATTTTCAGTCATTTTTGGTATGTATGGTTGCTTTGGTAACTATGGTAACACAACATTTAAAGTGTCAGTACTACGCTAATTTCTGATCTATGTTATAATGTTGTTTCCTCATCGCAAACATACCTGGAGTTGTGTTTTGTTTCGCTCGCACATGTTTGACACACAAATCCTGCATATTTAGGCTGAGTTCTTCCCTTAAACTGAAAACGCTCTGTTCCACTCTGTGATGTCATGTGGTAATACAGGACATGCTCCACTGTGTTTTTAAACTTCATACATCTTCACTAGAATCATTTGGATGATTTGAGCTCTGGAATTGTTCAACAAAAAGGTAAAGAGTAGCTGTTAAGATGAAAACTACCACTTCATGACATCATAAGGTGTCATTATTCTGAGCTTTGGAGATGTACACAGACAATGAATGAAAGAAACAAAACACAACTTCAGATATGTTTTTCAGGAGGTAACAACATTCTTAGTAAGTTTCTTTTTTTTTTTTTTTACTTGAGTTATTTCTTGGTCCACTGCTTTGTACTTCTGCTTTTGTAATATCATTCTGAAGTAACGTTACTATTAAGTACAATTTTTGGCTACTCTACTATTTCTGTCAATATATATGACTCAGGATCAATACATTCAGAAATGATTGTATTTTGATGATAAACTCGTCATATTTAAAGGTGCACTAGGTAACTTTTCTGGTGCAAGTCCAGCACCTGGTTGTGTCCATGGAGATATGCTAGGCAGATTGCTTTTCCTAGAATGTAACACAGTATGACATTAAACATACTTATTATTTAATTATACACATTTCTTTACCATAAAACATATAAATACCATGAAAAATATGTATTCTACTCTAATCAGCCCACCTCTCCATAAATCGGACCTGTAAATTGGCTTGGTGCTTGTCTCCATGGAAACAGATAAGTTTAATATCATGGAACCTCGTCCTTTCATATTTAGACAGAGCGTCTGCATTTGTCATTATCTGTAGTGGAACTGAACACACCCTCCTCTGACGCAAACACACGAAACTATTGCTCACTAAGATCACTTTTACTATGTCATTTTTATGGTGGGGCCTCTGTGACTGAAATGTTCCACGGTATGGCATTAAATACGTTTAATGCCATTCCATGGGACATTCATTCATAGTCAAGTTATAGCAGTAGTAGTAGGAGCAGCAGCAGTAATAGCAGCAGTAGTAGTAGTAGTAGTAGAGGGAGTAGCAGTAGTAGTAGTGACAGTAGTAGTAGTAATAGCAGTAGTACTGGTAAAAGTAGTAAAGGCAGCAGCAGTAGAAGTAGTTGTTGTAGTAGAAGTAAGAGTAGTACTGGTTGCAGTAAAAGTAGTAGCAGCAGCAGTAGTAGTAGCAGAAGCAGTAATTGTAGCAGCAGTAGTAGTAATAGCAGTAGTACTGGTAGCAGTAGTAGCGGCAGCAGCAGTAGTAGCAGTAATAGTAACAGTAATACTGGCAGTAGCAGTAGTAGTAGTAGTAGTAGTCGCAATAGTAGTAGTAGTAGTAGTTTTTGTAGTAATTGTAGCAGTGGTAGCATAGTAGTGGCAGCATAGTAGTAGTAGTAGTAGTAACAGTACTAATAGTAGCAGTAGTAGTAGTTATTCCTTGAAGTACTTGCATATAGAGTATATGTACATCTTATTTGAAAAATGTCATTTGGAACAATCCCTTACAGCGCTGCCAGCCCAATTATTCGTAGCCATAATGACGATCTTCTGTAATTAGACTCCGTTCACTGAGCTCCACTTGATTCTATTAGTCGTAATATAAAACAGCAGGTGGGCCTCAGTATCACAGGGTTTGTGTAACTCAGACGAGACACTGGGAATGAAAAACCGCTAATGACATGTCTGCAAACACGAGATAAAACTAATGGAAATTCCACTGTGAATCATTTCAAACACTGACCTTTGAGATGCACAATACTCGGAAATTGGTTTTAATTTTACATTTTGTCAGTGATGGAAGAAATACTAAATTGTGTTACTTAAAGGGCTCATATTACGCTATTTTCGGATCATCACAAACATCTGGAGTTGTGTTTTGTTTCATTCACACACGTTTAATTCACAAACTTTGCATATTTAGGCTGAGTTCTTCTCTCAGACGGAAAAAAGCGTGTGATGTCATGCAGTAGGCCTAATACAGTCCCTGACAAAAGTCTTGTCGCTTATCCATTTTGTAGAAACAAAAGCTTATAACCTGACTTTAAATTAATCGATTGGTTTTAGAAATGTCTCATATGAAAGCTAAAACCCTCCCAAATTATGCTCAATATACTAAAATAAATTTGCTTCACTGAAGAAAGATTGATCATTTAATGAACACAGAAAGGTCAGATTTTGACAAGACAAAAGTCTTGTCGCCTTGTCATATGATGCACCCAATCCTAGATTACAGCCTCACCTGTGATCAGTTACTGATCAATCAATTAGTGGGTGTGTATAAAAAGAACCCCAGCACACCAGACCTTCACATCAACTGCAACTTGACCTCTGACAACATGCCTAAGATCCACCCTGAGACCAAAGCGTTAATTATCAAGAGGCTGAAGACCAGATCCACTGCTGAGGTGGCTGACACCTTCAATGTGTCTCAGCGTCAAGTACAAAGAATAAGAAAAAGATCTGAAAAGACTGGAGATGTTTTTGACAAGCCCAGGTCCGGCAGACCCCGCAAGACAACTGCTCGGGAGGACCGTTTGTTGATTCGAAAATCCAAGGCCAGCCTCTTTTCCACTGCAGCAGAGCTCCACCAGGCCTGGTCACCTCAAGTCCCCGTGTCAACCAGAACAGTTTGTAGAATTCTGTCTCCAAATGGCCTCCATGGTCGAATCAGTGCACAGAAACCAGCACTAAACAAAAGGCAATTAAAAAACCGTGTGGCATTTGCCAAGGCCCACAGCCTGCTAAAAGGATGGACACTGGAAAAGTGGCAGAAGGTGGATTTCTCAGATGAATCCTCGGTTGAATTACATCACAGCCGCCGCAAATATTGCAGGAGACCTACTAGAGCCCGCATGGATCCAAGATTCACCCAGAAAACAGTTAAGTTTGGTGGCGGAAAAATCATGGTCTGGGGTTACATCCAGTATGGGGGTGTGCGAGACATTTGCAGGGTGGAAGGCAATATCAATAGCCTAAAATATCAAGAAGTATTAACTACCTCTTACATTCCCAACCATAAAAGGGGTCAAATTTTGCAGCAGGATGGTGCTGCATCGCATACTTCTATCTCTACATCAAAGTTCCTCAAGGCGAAGAAGATCAAGGTGCTCCAGGACTGGCCAGCCCAGTCACCAGACATGAACATCATTGAGCATGTCTGGGGTAGAATGAAAGAGGAAGCATGGAAGGCAAAACCAAAGAATCTTGATGAACTCTGGGAGGCATGTAAGACTGCTTTCTTTGCTATTCCTGATGACTTCATCAACAAATTGTATGAATCATTGTCGAACCGCATGGATGCAGTCCTTCAAGCTCATGGAAGTCATACAATATATTAAATATGGATCTCACAGCACCACTTCTTAATTCACTGACGTTATGCAACATATTTTTGTATTTGAAGTAAATTATTTGTTCAGTTTTCTGTAGGCGACAAGACTTTTGTCTTGCCAAAATCTGACCTTTCTGTGTTCATTAAATGATCAATCTTTCTTCAGTGAAGCAAATTTATTTTAGTATATTGAGCATAATTTGGGAGGGTTTTAGCTTTCATATGAGACATTTCTTAAACCAATCGATTAATTTAAAGTCAGGTTATAAGCTTTTGTTTCTACAAAATGGATAAGCGACAAGACTTTTGTCAGGGACTGTACAGGAAGTGCTCCACTGTGTTTTTAATGATCTACCTTTGACTTAATCTGATCTCCAAAAGTTTTTTCACAATTTACACAAAAGAAACACATTTTTCTGACATTTTGAACATTATTTTAACAAAATAAAGGTGTTTTCTTGTCAAATAAAAATGTCCGTGAACATTAGAGGAGTTTTGGCCCAGAGTAGGCCTACATCATGGTTGCTAGGTAACAGTTGTGGAATTCCCTGGTGTGATGTGATTTCCAAAAAGGAAGTACAATTTTAAACCTACAAACTGGGAAAAAAAATTGTGAAATTTCATCTTAAATCTATGTTTTTGAGGAGGTACAGCACTACGCTACATTACAATTCAGATCTGTGGAGAGTCACCCCTATTCACAGAGAGAATTATTGTATTTTTGAGCAATAAAAACACCTGTAAATAAATGCTAGATGTATATATTTAATGTCATACCATGGAACATTCCAGGTAAAGCAATAACATCTCCATGGAGACAAGAAGGCGGCAGACCCTCCACCAGAAAAGTTGCGCAGTGCAGCTTTAAGTAAAAGCACAGATACCAAAGCAAAAAAATACTCAACTAAAAGTAAAAGTATCACATGAAAAAAATCTACAGTTAAATGTATTATAGTACTCGTTTAAAAAATAAGTATTTCGCTCAGATTTTGAGGTCTTAGAAAGTGATTTTGACAAAGATTTGTGCTGAATTTTGTTCAGTAGAAACAATGAAATCTGTTTTTTTCCTTGCTGTTTTTCTTTGTATATTTTTGTCTACTCAAACTACTACGGACGTGTTAAAAGTAAACCTTCAGCCATTCCAGCAGGTCTCAAACTATAATAAAAGTACTTGTACTTTTCAGTCCATGGTGATAGATATAAAGGCTCTTGCTAATGCCAGTTCCCATAGAAATGTTAATGGGCTTTTTTCACAGCTTTGTGCAAACCTGCGTACAGTACTGCGTATACTGCATCTTGGCTTGTTGTGCTGATGCTTACTGCAGTACTTAAGGAGTTAGTTGTTTATAGACAGAGTTTATTGGGTGTGAGGATTTGGATTTGTTTAGCTCTATAGCATACAGCTACAGAATGGTGCAGTGATCCAAATAGTGAGTGTGCGAGAGGATTGTGTTGTTAATTTGTACTCCTTTTGGCTTACTGGGTGGTCATACAATTACAGCTCCAAATTAACCAAGTATGTCCATTCGTCTGCTTGCGGGAAAAAAAAAAAAAAAAACGTTAGCAGATTGAAAAGGAAACATAGGATTGGAGCGGTAGGCAAATAAAGTTCATCACATTTCATTTTGTTGCACATTGATAATGTTTCCTCATCAAAAACATGGGAGTTTGGGAGTTTTGTTTCTTAACTCAAACAGAAAACACTCTGTCCCACCTTGTGATGTCATATGGTAATATAGGAAGTGCTCCGCTGTGTTTTTAAACTCCATATACCTTCGCTCTACTGAACTAAAGGTCAAAGGTAGCTGACATCACAAGGCGGAAAAGAGCATTTGCCTTCATCGTGATAAGCCGGTTATAAGCACTTTTCACAACTCTCAGAGACCCGAGGGAAAGTGGTTTTGGTGTCACAGTAAAGGTAACAACAACTAGCATGTGAACAAACACTTTTTGATTCGCAGACAATAAAATACTTTATAATTAGACGCAGACAGTGCAGCTCTTCTTTTAACCTCAGGAGCTGCTTATACAATATCCTATATCTGGACAAATTTAACTCAAATACATAAGAAGAAATTGGGTACAGACCATAAACTGTATATTCTCTATAAATGGACATCGCTAACCCGCTAGCTACCATGTTCCAAACAGGAAGTGAGCATGGGCACGCTTCTATCTCCATCAACTCTGGCACCAATTCACTTTCTATTGAAAAACTGTCACCCCTGTCTCTGTAACTGCTGCTGTCAGACTCCTTATTTTGGTCTTAAATTATTCGTATTAACCCGCTTTATATGATCCTGAGGTCGCTGGTGTTAGCGGCAGGTTTGACTGACAGCGTTATTAAACCAGCAAGAGGCATTACCTTCAACAGCCTCGCTCTGGATTGGCTCTTTGGTTGCTATGGTACTCGCGCTCAGAATTCCAAACATGGAACTCAACTCCAAATTTGCCTCATAACCACTAGCCTCGACGACTGGACTGGACGCTATGGATGACGTCACGCTCCCTTCATCCACTTCTTTACACAGTCTATGGTACAGGCATTTGAGCTTGTTTACTAGCATGTTAATAGCGTACAAACAGCTGCAGAAAGATGCTGTCATTGCATTTCCAGTGAGTATAGTCAGAACAGACAGAACCCACCTCTCCCACGCACGATCGTCAAACTGCTAATGAGTCTTTATTCATGCCTGACCTTAATCACGGGATAATCTCATTGGGAAGAAGAAGCGTGTGTGATTACTGCAAGACGCTCCCAAAAGTATCGCTAACATCCCAGCTCCAGAACGCGTTTAAATCTGTAGGAATTTTAAGTACTCACAGAAAGCAATGGCCCAGGTTATGGTAGTGTTTGGGAGGAAGTGATGCTATTGAGTTTTTATGGTGCAGTAGTAGTTGTAGTTGTAGTTGTTGTTGTAGTTGTAGCAGTGGTACTAGTGGCAGCAGTAGTAGTAGCAGTAGTAGTAGTAGCATTAGTACTAGTAGTAGTAGTAGTAGTAGTAGTAGTAGTAGTAGTAGTAGTAGTAGTAGTAGCAGCAGCAGCAATAGTAGTAGTAGTAACAGCAGCAGTGTTGTAGTAGTAGCAGCAGCAGCAGTAGTAGTAGTATAAGTACTAACAGCACCAGCAGTAGTAGTAGCAGCAGCACTAGTTTTATTTGTTGAAGTACATTGTGTTGTATGTCTTATTTGAGGTGAATTGATGTTAAGTTTTAATAGTGCAGTATTAGTAGTAGTATTAGTAACAGCAGCAGAGTAGTAGTAGTAGTAGTAGTAGTACTAGTAGTAGTAGTCGTAACAGTAGCAGTAGTGGCAGTATTAGTAGCAGCAGTACTTTGGTATATTGTGTGTCTTAGAAGTAATAGTAGCAGTAGTAGTAACAGCAGTAGTTTTATTTGATGAAGTACTTTTGTATATATTGTATGTCTTAATTGAGGGAAATTGACGCTATTGGTAATTCTGTTTTCATTTTGTTTGGATATGTTTGGATATAGGACTATGCTAAAATATGCTAAAGATAATTTCATATAATCATGTTTAGTGTTGTCAAAAGTACCAAAAATCAGATACTAACTGATACTACAACTAGTATCGAAACTAGTAGATACTCATTCGAACAGCTATTGATACTAAAAATGTCCGAACCTTTCCTGAATAATGTTCAAAATATGTACTGGGAAAAAAAAAATTGACAAAAAAGGCATTTCAATACAGTGAATAATAAAAGCAGAATTATATTGCCTATAAATTTGAAAAGATCTTGTCAGATGAGAACCATATGGATGTAACTGCCAGGGCTTGACAAATCTATCCAATCAGAGCCGCTGTCAGATGAGAACCATGTGGGAACAACTGCCTGCGACTATACTAGACAGTCCTTTCTGAATTAAAATGCACAACACAGCTCCCGAAACCATTCTTAAGCCATGTTATTATGTTGGTACCTCCTCAAAAACATACCTGGAGTTGTTTCATTCACACATGTTTGAGTTATTCTTTATTATTTTTAGTCTGTCTACATCTCCAAAACTCTAAACGCTCTGTAGATTTCAAGTTAATGGCTACCTTTTGCCTTTTGTTCAGTAGAAATTAGCAATTCCAGGTCTGAAATGATCCAAATGAGTTTAGTGAAGGTGTATGGAGTTTAAAAATGCAGCGGAGCACTTCCTGTATTACCACATGACATCACAAGGTGGAACAGTGTTTTCCAATTGAGAGCTTAGCCTAAATATGCAGGGTTTGCGTGTTAAACATGTGTGAATGAAACAAAACACAACTCAGGGTATGTTTTTAATGAGGAAACAACAGTATAACCTAGATCAGAGTTTGTGTCACGATAACGCAACAACAACTAGCATGCTAACACCACAAACACATGGGGAAAAACTTGTGTACAGGCTTTTAACTACACTGAGATTTGTGCTGCTAAATTTTCCAGATCCTTCCTGTGTTATCCTCTCATTCAGTCTAATGAGCCCTGATGATTGCGTATAGGCTCCTATAGAGTTTATAGGGGGTCCGGGCTGTAGCATGTGCCCACAACGTGCTTCTCCGTCTCACATTCATCCTGCAGGTTTTGCTTACTCTAAAGGAAAGACGCCATAAACACATCTGCTGTAGTTTAGGTCGGTTTGTGGTGAGGGAGGAGTCTACGAGCGGTCCTTCACTCCTCCAGGTGAAAGTGGGATTGAGAATGGAAAAGTCCTATCCTCCCTCTGGTTTATGAAACAGTGAATCATCTCCTGTGGCTTCTCTTCGTCAAAATGTCATAGGTTATGTTGGGGTATTCTTTGTTAAAGGTGCTGTATTTCCATGTTAGAAAACTGTGGTGCCCAGTGGGAGCTAAAGTTGCTGTAAACATCATCACAACAAAGAGTCAGCGTCTTCAGAGGAGTTTATGTTTTTCATTTACAGAGCTTTTAATAAATTTTCTGCATTGGACCTTCAACTGTGAGGAGCTGGAGGATTTGACCTACAGTACGGTGCATATTTTGGTTCACGATGCGATATGCAATGCTGTTTAATGTTAAATTAGACTAACTGAAGATTCTATGTGATGACACAGTTCTGAGGTCTATATAAAGTGGACCTGTGGTACAGTGGCTAATGCACTCACCTCACAGCAAGAAGGATCCAGGTTCGACTCACCTGGGCCTTTCTGTGTGCAGTTTGCATGTTCTCCCTGCGTCTGAGTGGGCACTCCGGTTTCTCCTGTCAACCCAAAACATGCACCATAAGTACATTCTTCCAGCTAAGGTAGTCCTGATCAAGACTAGCTCAAAATCTGCTCTTCCACATTTTTGTAGTTCTTTAGTCAATGCATCTCTTTGGACTATGGACTGTCATCTGTAGCATAAAGTTTTTGACATCCAATCCCGAGCTAATCCTCCTCCTGTCTCACCTAGCTCAAATTGCGAAGATAGGCCTCCTCTATCTCCATGGAGACAAGATGACGCAACCAGGTCAACTCACAAGTCAGATCTTCTCACAATAAAAACACCTGTTATCACATCAGATCAAGATAGGTAGTTTTAATGTCATACTGTGAAACAATTCAAAGCATTTCACATTTCCACAAGCAGGTAGCCGATTCCCCACCAGGAAGGTTACACGGCGCACCTTTAACAGACGCTTCCTCTGGCTTTTCTATTGAACGCTCCATAAAAAGGGATTAGCGACTTTTCTCGAGTTTCCTTTGCGGAGATTAGGTCTGACCTGTGTAATTGGAAAATCTATTAAAGAGTTCTTCTGTTATTTTCAACAATGGTCTCGTCTAAGGTGCAGCGTAATGGGGCCATTGTGGAGCACGATTGAAGCAGGAGGCTCTGTGAAGTCTTTGGGCCGAATGACACTATTAAAATACTATCTGCTTTTCGGCGACTGTACGAGCGTCGAATTAGCCCAAGATTTGCACGTACGGTTACAGCATTACAATAGATCTTACGTGTGGGTACAAGAATGAGCAAGCTAGCATTTTCTTCTTATTTTAACCATGCAAAGTAAATTACATCGCAAAATGGGTGCATGGGATTGCCAAATTTTGTATAGCAAGCTTGCATACCTTAGGTGCTTCGTTATACACATTCATAACCAGGTCCCATACTTCAGTACTCATTATACTTCATAGTAATAGTTGCAAAACACTACAACGGAGTTATCAGTAGTTATCCAAAGGCTTAAAGGACCCATATTACTCTGTTTTCTTATCTATGTTTTAATATAATCACATTTTGTTTTGTTTTTTATTTTCACATTAGCCTATATTTAGCGTATTGCGTAGGAACTACTGGTACTTGGGACAGGCTTAACTGTTTGATCATTTTAGTATGTACACAAAGACTAAGAATGGCTATTAATTTGTATATGGATTATAGTAACTAATCTGCAGTTAATCTGAGCACAAAATCAAAGAGCAATCACAGTGCTGGTTTGGTAGGGATCAAGGCTGTCAGTCAATACCGGGGGCAACCATCGGGGAAAACAGGCACCAGATTGGTCTGTTATTAATGTTCATATCTTATGTTAGGGACAAAATTTTCAAATAAAAACACCAGGATCATGTAGAGCGGGTGAATATGAACAAAATGACGAGTCTGACAGCAGCAGTTACAGAGAGAAAGGTGGGGATTTTTGAATAGAAGTCAATTGCAACCAGAGCTCCAGGGAACCACTTCTCACCATGGCTCTATTAAAATAACTGGAGAGGGTATTGCCATCTTAGAGCTCTCTCAAGTCAGATTAGTGGCCACTGATTGGTACTGCCCAGAAAGGATTTTTCCCATAGAGCGCAATGTAATCACAAACTGCTCATGTTCAGCAGCTTTCACAAAGGTTGAATTTTGTGGAGACTTTTACTTAACTTGCCTTATGTACTTAGCCCATAGAGCTATAATAAACTCTGAAGGTGAACCCAAGATGGCATCGTATTGTTTTCAGTGGTCTGCGCTCATTGGCACATGGGCCCAAAATTAATTTTCTCTTTTGCATTACTTCCTCAATACAGGCTAGCTCCGCCCACTCGTGTGACATCAGTAACGTGCACATAGTGGTCCGTTTTGACCAATCAGAACCATACCTGCTAGAGCAAACTTTTAGGCACTTTGAGGATTTAAATTTTTTAAAATGTTTAAGTTGTGAAAACAGAAAAGAATCCGTACAAAATTCGACCTTTGTGAATGTTGTGGATGCCCTGTCAGCTGAACACGGGCAGTTTGAATTCCCCAGAAAATGCACTGCGCTCTAAGGGCCCAAGCTCCCGGGAACAGCAGTACCAATGGAGCGGCCACTAATCGATCGATCTCTAGCCGGGACAGAAGGGAATGTCTTATCCAGTTCTTATTATAGATCCATGACTTCGCCACTAAAGGATAATCAAGAGACCAATGAGCACCAATGAGCATCGCCCATTCAAGTGCCACGTTTAAACTCCAGGATCCTGCTTCTCGACGATGCTCACTTCCTGTTTGGCATATATATGGTCCATGATCCAAACTCTACGTATATTCAGAGTTGGGAATGTTGAGATATTACAGAAGACCTGGTATTCTACATTCAACTCAAGCCTATACATTTTAGCTACACATGACTTGCTATATCCTGGGTACACTATGCCAGGTACTTCAAATACACGGTGGTACCTCAATGACAAAGTTTCCTGTGTTTACTCCAGGGAACAGTTTGTCCCCAGTGAACGTTGACCCAGTTTCACTAATAACACATGTGACCTGTAAAAGTGCTGAGGCGGGCGGGCGCTGGTGGTAAGGGTGCTGCGGTGGGACACATTACAGTAAAGCACATGTTCATGAGGCGTTCAGGGCCAGACGGAATTATGAAAGTGGGTGAAGGACGGCGAGAGAGGCCAATATCTCCATCACACAGCCCGGCACTATACATTTACATAGAGGAGACAAGGTTAACCTATAATGTCTACAGAGGGTAGGGCAAATTACATCACTTTACAGCTATAACAGGACATGAATTTCAAATAGGCAATGTTCACTCAATATAGATCAGTACGCACTGTCATAAAAGATAAAATATTGGCTCAGTTTATGACAGAACTGGTCAGTGTGGAGTCTCAGTCGTGTTTTAAAGGAGCAAAGTTGTAACTTTTCTATTATGGGGTTTGCAGACATTGGTGGAACGTAACAAAGTACTAAACGGTAACTTTAATACTTTTACTTCGAGGTGCATCGTGTAACTTTTCTGTTGAAGGGTCCGTCAAATGCTTTTCTCCACAAAGATGCTATTGGTCTGGTTTCACAGTATGGTATTAAACCTTTCTATCACCATGGAGACCAAACCAGACCAAGTTACAGGTCAGGTCTTTGGAGAAGCCCCGCTCACAGTCAGAATGCCTGTTTTTCTAGGTAAAACCACTGTTAATTGAATAAATGTAAAGTAGAGCTGTTTAATATCATACTGTAGAACATTCCAGACAGCAGTGACATATCCATAGAAACAGGAAGGTGATGGACCCCAACCAAAAAGTTACATAGTACACCTTTAAGTAGATTTTTACTTTTACTTAAGTAACAAAATTGTGTACTTCTTCCACCACTGTCTGCAGAAACTAGTCTCCATCCAAATGATTTTGCATTGCCCAGAATGTTCCATTGTATTCTATTAAAGGTCCTATATTACGCAAAATAATTGACTCATGCGAGCGTTTAGTCATGTGAGAATCTTGTTACCTCATCCAAAACATGTCCAGAGTTGTGTTTTGTTTCATTCACACATTTGAGTAATCCTCTATTATTAGTCTGTCTGTGTCTCCAAAGCTCAAAATGCTCTGCACCTTGTGATGTCATGAAGCTGTAGTTTTCAAATTAACGGTGCAATGCATAACTTTTCAGTTGGTGGGTCTGTCACCTGCTTATCTCCATGGAGAAGTTATTGCTTTGCCTGGAATGTTCCACAGTCTGACATTTCAGTTATTTATCTCCATGGTGACAACTATCAGGTCAGATCTGTGGAGAGGAGACCCCCCGCTTACAATAAGAATGCATTATTTCAGTTTTAAGCAATAAATTGATTAAAGGGTATATGGGTTTAATGACATACTGTGGAATATTTCAGGCAAAAAAATAACATTTCCATTGAGACGTTCCAAGATGGTAGTGGACCCCACACCTGAAAAGTGACATGGTGCTACTTCAGTAGAGATTGGAAATTGTGTATGGAGTTTAAAAACACCGTGGAGCATTAAAGCATTGTGTTTTTATAGTTCAAAAATACCTGGAGAAACGCGCATTCTTATTGTTGTGAGCAGGCTTGCCTTTCCGCAGATCTGATCAGTAAATTGACCCGCATTTGTCTATGGAGATGGAACATGCAAGGCAAAACAATAGCATGATAAAATTTACTGCAAAGTTGCAAGTCAGATCTGTGGAGAGGCAACCCTTCTCACAGTACAAGGTAATTTTTTCAAGGTAGTTTTTCACTAATAAGATAGACACGTTTCAATAGAGGGAGACGTTCCAGACAAGGAATAACATCTCCACGGAGACGGGCAGGTGCTTTTCAGGTCTCACACCTGAAAAGTTCCATATTGTTCCTTAAATTCTCCAAAGAGCTCTGAGTACCCACTCCGTCTCAGTTTGTCAATACTGAATCATGGGCTTTGTTACCCTCCGTGCTTTCAGGTAGTATTTTTACTCAAACTTTACGGCAAGTTTGTGTTCCTGTTTATTTGTTTTTTTAGCTAGATCCTTTTTGAAGACAGCTATTGATTGCAGTGGTGGGCTTTGTTTTCATGTCTCAATGGGCACTGCTCGCCTCCAGCACTGAATAAAAACAGCACATACTTCCTCAGTAATTCAGTGTTGGTAATCTTTCTCTCTGTCTCTCTCTCTCTCTCTCTTTCTTTCTTTCTTTCTTTCTCTCTCATAGGTATCATAGCTCTGTAACCATTATCCATCACACTTCACATATCTGCTTCTCGAGAGCTAGTACTGTGCTTTTAACATTCACTGAACCAGATGTTGTAATGTTATTTGGATTTAAGACCTGCATAGTCCTGGTTTAGTCCTGGTTTAGTCCGGTTTAGACGTGGTTTAGTCCTGGTTTAGTGCTGGTTTAGACCTGGTTCGGTCCTGGTTTAGTTTTGGTTTAGTCCCTGGTTTAGACGTGAATTTTTCACTCTTGAAGCCACAGTATGTGCATTTTTAACCAAAAAATAGCCGTTTTCATTCTGGATATGTTTATTACACTGAAAAATCACTGAAAAACATGAATCCTTACAATGAGCAGGCTCCGCAAACCTGATCGGCCTGGAGGAGGACTTCTGCCTGCTTGTTTCTACTGAAATATTGGCTATAATCACAGTATGTAATAAAACATATATATCTCCATAGATTTAACTTTATTTCCATGGAATCAAGCAGATGACGTGCTACCTCCTGAAAGTTTCACAGTGTACCTTTAAAGACTGAGTTAAGATGGTTCAGGCTTGATTTAATATTAATTTAGAATAGACCTTTTCTAGACCAGGGTTAGTCTTACTTTAGAGCTTTTCTCGATCAGGATTAGTCTTACTTTAGACCGGGGTTAGTCATAGTTTAGACCTTTTCTAGACCAGAGTTAATCTTGGCCTGTCCTGCTTTTATCTTTTTAGTTTAACTTTTAATTAAAACAGGGTTAGTCTTACTTTAGACTTCTTCTAGACCAGGGTTGGTCATGTTAAGACCTTTTCTAGACCAGGGTTAGTCTTGGCCTGTCCTGCTTTTTCTTTTTACTTTAGCTTTTAATTAACTTTAACCTTTTAACATTTAATTTTTACCTGGTTTTTCAAATGTATGTGTGTATTGTATTTTTTGGAGCTTCACTCAAAGTACAGCCCTAAACAGTAAATCTTTGTTGTTGAACTGCACTTGAACGTTGTTTGTGGACATTATAAAACATTAAACTGTGGTGTGGCCCCTAGACCATAGCTCTCCGAAAACTTTGCCCCCTGGAACATGGAATCCAAGTCCCCTGCACTAAATAATGAACACACACGCTCATAAATCTAACGAAGATCTCCACTGTCACTGTGTGTGCAGAAGTGTGTGTACAGCAGAGAGGGGAGTACGCTCTGGTCTACAGGCCCATATGTGGCTCTACGTGAGAAAACTGAATTGTTCTCAGATTAAGGTGCGTGTGATGGATGAGAGGGATCAGGAGCAGGATCTGAGCTGGGCTTTGGAGAGATGAAGAAAAAGGCTATTCGGAACTAATGTTTTACCCAATTAAATATTAAAGGGCCCACATTATTTTCTGATCTTTGTTCTAATGGTGTTTCCTCATCACAAACACACCTGGAGTTGTGTTTTGTTTCATTCACACAAACCCTGCAGATTTAGGCTGAGTTTTTCTCGCAAACAGAAAATGTT
The DNA here is from genome assembly GCA_029959045.1 of Taenioides sp. WSHXM2023. Taxonomy (NCBI): domain Eukaryota; kingdom Metazoa; phylum Chordata; class Actinopteri; order Gobiiformes; family Gobiidae; genus Taenioides; species Taenioides sp. WSHXM2023. Next base: position 6,714,926 of record CM057092.1, read on the forward strand.
CTGTTCCATCATTCTGTTCCGTCATGTGGTAATACAGGAAGTGCTCCATTGTATTTTTAAACTCCATACATCTTC